>CM076578.1:752346604-753074635 GCA_034641835.2 Pinus albicaulis
AAGCCAGCCAGCATTCGGGCCTTCAGGAGGGGAGCCGTGGCATGCATGTGGAGGTAGCACCTAGCGATCCTGGACCTTCCGAAGGATGGTGCCGAATCGTGGAGGAACCACCGGAGGAGTAGTTTGGTTAATTTTTTTTTCTTGCTTAGCAGGCCCACTTAATTGGGCTGCTTTTAGTTTATTTTACTGTGCTAGACCTTTGTAATATTTTTGAATTCTGTAAATTAAACGTTCAAGACTGGTTTCCCCGTATGAGGGCAGTCTTCTTAATTTTTTGATTTTTTGATGACAAATTTGCCATGAGTATGGCCAGGCAATGTTTTTGACTTCGGTGTAATTTTATTCGCAATGTTAATATATTAAATTTACTTAGAATTCTCACATGATTAGTGTTTTTCTTGATCTGTTCAAGGATTTTGGGTACTTTAATTTGTATTTGGAACAATGGACGTCGGTACTCTATCTGTTGCTTTACTGTTCTACATACTACTATTTCACTTTCTTATAGATGCCTCGGGCATATTTGAATGCTTTCTCAGATTGTCGATAATCTCCATGTGGACCGTTATTGGATTTTATATCATGTCCCTGTATGTGACATGGGGTATTTTTCTATCATTGTCTGGGGTGGGACTTCCACTTTTCTGGATGGATATTTGGGTTCCAATCTTTAGATGTGAAAATGTAATGACTTCATGGACTGTTTTACTTCATATAATATATTCAAAATAGCGTTTTTTCTCTTCTGAAAAAAAAATGATTAATGTTTATCATTCTGCCTTCAAAACTAGCGATGCTGGTCTATGTTGCTGGTTTATTGATATGGTCCGATGGTATTTTTATATTTTGGACATATCACACTCCTCACATGATTAGCGTTTTTCTCTGTTCAAGGATTTTGGGTACTTTAATTTGTATTTGGAACAATGGACGTCGGTACTCTATCTGTTGTTTTACTATTCAACATACTGCTATTTCACTTTCTTATAGATGCCTCGGGCATATTTGGATGCTTTCTCAGATTTGTCGATAATCTCCATGTGGACCGTTACTGGGTTTTATATCAAGTCCCTGTATGTGACATGTGGTATTTTTCTATCACTGTCTGGGGTGGGACTTCCACTTTTCTGGATGGATATTTGGGTTCCAATCTTCAGATGTGAAAATGTAATGACTTCATGGACTGTTTTGCTTCATATAATATATTCAAAACAACGTTTTTTCTCTTGTGAAAAAAAAAATGATTAATGTTTATCACTCTGCCTTCAAAACTAGCGATGCTGGTCTATGTTGCTGGTTTATTGATATGGTCTGATGGTCTTTTTATATTTTGGACATATCACACTCCTCACGTGATTAACGTTTTTCTCTGTTGCATGATTTTGGGTAATTTAATTTATATTTGGAACAATGGACGTCGGTACTCTATCTGTTGCTTTACTATTCTACATACTACTATTTCACTTTCTTATAGATGCCTCGGGCATATTTGGATGCTTTCTCGGATTGTCGATAATCTCCATGTGGACCGTTACTGGGTTTTATATCAAGTCCCTGTATGTGACATGGGGTATTTTTCTATCACTGTCTGGGGTGGGACTTCCACTTTTCTGGATGGATATTTGGGTTCCAATATTCAGATGTGAAAATGTAATGACTTCATGGACTGTTTTACTTCATATAATATATTCAAAACAACGTTTTTTCTCTTGTGAAAAAAAAAATGATTAATGTTTATCACTCTGCCTTCAAAACCAGCGATGCTGGTCTATGTTGCTGGTTTATTGATATGGTCTGATGGTCTTTTTATATTTTGGACATATCACACTCCTCACATGATTAGCGTTTTTCTCTGTTGCAGGATTTTGGGTACTTTAATTTGTATTTGGAACAATGGACGTCAGTACTCTATCTGTTGTTTTAGTATTCTACATACTGCTATTTCACTTTCTTATAGATGCCTCGGGCATATTTGGATGCTTTCTCAGATTTGTCGATAATCTCCATGTGGACCGTTACTGGGTTTTATGTCAAGTCCCTGTATGTGACATGCGGTATTTTTCTATCACTGTCTAGGGTGGGACTTCCACTTTTCTGGATGGATATTTGGGTTCCAATCTTCAGATGTGAAAATGTAATGACTTCATGGACTGTTTTACTTCATATAATATATTCAAAACAACGTTTTTTCTCTTGTGAAAAGAAAATGATTAATGTTTATCACTCTGCCTTCAAAACTAGCGATGCTGGTCTATGTTGCTGGTTTATTGATATGGTCTGATGGTCTTTTTATATTTTGGACATATCACACTCCTCACATGATTAGCGTTTTTCTCTGTTCAAGGATTTTGTGTACTTTAATTTGTATTTGGAACAATGGACGTCGGTACGTACTCTATATGTTGCTTTACTATTCTACATACTGCTATTTCACTTTCTTATAGATGCCTTGGGCATATTTGGATGCTTTCTCAGATTGTCGATAATCTCCATGTGGACCGTTACTGGGTTTTATATCAAGTCGCTGTATGTGACATGGGGTATTTTTCTATCTTTGTCTGGGGTGGGACTTCCACTTTTCTGGATGGATATTTGGGTTCCAATCTTCAGATGTGAAAATGTAATGACTTCATGGACTGTTTTACTTCATATAATATATTCAAAACAACGTTTTTTCTCTTGTGAAAAAAAAATGATTAATGTTTATCAATCTGCCTTCAAAACTAGCGATGCTGGTCTATGTTGCTGGTTTATTGATATGGTCTGGTGGTATTTTTATATTTTGGACATATCACACTCCTCACATGATTAGCGTTTTCTCTGTTCAAGGATTTTGGGTACTTTAATTTGTATTTGGAACAATGGACGTCGGTACTCTATCTGTTGCTTTACTATTCTACATACTGCTATTTCACTTTCTTATAGATACCTCGGGCATATTTGGATGCTTTCTCAGATTGTCGATAATCTCCATGTGGACCGTTACTGGGTTTTATATCATGTCCCTGTATGTGACATGGGGTATTTCCTATCATTGTCTGGGGTGGGACTTCCACTTTTCTGGATGGATATTTGGGTTCCAATCTTCAGATGTGAAAATGTAATGACTTCATGGACTGTTTTACTTCATATAATATATTCAAAACAACGTTTCTCGTCTTTTAAAGTTTCATTTTTTTTTTTTAAATTGAACCCGCCGTCGCTATGTCGACGCCTTGTAGACGTCGGAATTGCGACAACTCAGAAACGTCGGAAGAGCGACAGTATAAAAACGTCGGACCACATTTCGTCGGAATTGCGACAGAAGACAAACGTCGGCCGAACGACGTTCAAAACGTCAGACCACATTTCGTCGGAATTGCGACAGATTACAAACGTCGGACGAGCGACGTTCAAAACGTCGGACCACATTTCGTCGGAATTGTGACATCTTACAGACGTCGGAATAGCGACGTCCAAAACGTCGGACTACACTGCATTGGAATTGCGACTGTTTACAAACATCAGAAGAGCGACGTTCAAAACGTCAGACCACATTTCGTCGGAAGTGTGACTGTTTACAAACGTCGGAAGCGCGACGGTTCGTGAGACGTCGAAAGAGTGACGCTTGTTCGAAAGTGACGGAAGAAGTTTCGATAGTGCAACACTTTTTAGATGCGTCAGAACTGCGACGGCATGAAAAACCACGTTTTTTCCACCCTCGAACTGTCGCTCTTGCGACGACTATGTGTCGGAATAGCGACGAATTGGCCGTCGGAATTTCCGCCAAATTTTCTTGTGGAAGTATGGGAAATCATTGAAAAAGGCTTTACAGTGACCCAGCATGAACATGGAAAGAAAAATATGGTATATGATGCAAGGGCTAAAGATCTCATTATCAATGGGATTATATAATATGTCTATCTTAAGGTATTGAGTTGGAAAACTGCTAAAGAAGTATGGGGCAAGCTTGAGAATATATATGGAGACGACTCAAACGTGTAAGAAGCAAAGCTTCAAATTTATAGGGAAAAATTTGAGTAACTCAAAATGAAGGAAGATGAAAATATTGATGCATACTTACAACTTGTTGATGAAATAAAACATTCATTGGAAGGTTTGGGAGAACCTATCGACACGAAAATTGTTGTCCGAAAGATCCTTAGAACCTTGCCGGCAAGATTCAACCCAAAGGTATCTATCTTGGAATATAGTTCGAATATAGCCAATCTAAGCAAGGATGAATTTAATGGAGTACTTACAGCATATGAAATGAAAATTGAAGAAGAGGACGACACATCTCACCTAGAAACGACATTCTTCGCTTCCAAGAAAACTAGTAAGGACAAGCATACTCTGAAAGCAAAAACTTGTAGTTGCAAGGAAGAAGACGAAGAAGAAATTTCAGAGAAATTTTTTTCCTACTTCACACTAAAAATGAGAACTGGTACGGGGAAATTTAAAGGTAAAATTCCATTGATATGTTTTGATTGTGGTGAGGTTGGGCATTTTGTAGCCAAGTGTCCTCACAAAAATGAGGCTATTACGAAAGGAAAGAAAGGTCTGAGGAAGTTCAACAAGAAAGGAAAGAAGAAAGGGTTTAAGAAGAGTTTCTTCTCCACATAAGATAGCTCCTCATCTGATGAAGATAATGATAGCGAAGAAGAAATCAACATAAGAGTATTTTTTATGGCAAAGCATAATAAGCAAGAAGCATCTGACGAAGAAGAAGAGATGACTGAGGTTGAATTTCAAAACGAAGTGATCAAGGTTATCAAAGAGCTCAAGGTAGAGAAGAAGCATGTCCAAACTCTTGAAGATGAATTAAATATAGAAAGGGAACATGTCCTAAATCTTAAAATCAAGGTTGAAGAATCACCTAGGGAAGAATTAAAGGAAAGAAACAAGGAAACAAAAGCATTGGAAGTTGAAATAGTTTCTCTTCGAAATCAAGTAAAAAATAGAAAAACACTTCAAAAATACACCAACATCTCTAAGGCATTGGAAGAAATCATCAAAAATCAATGATCAAACAGTGACAAGATTGGTCTTGGTTACAAAGAAAAATCTGAAAAGGAGGCAAGTCCTTCTATGACAACAAAAGAAGATGGATATGAAAAATCTAACAATCATGTAGACCCTCCAGCCAACTCAAGAGATAAGGACTCGTGGGAAGAACCATGGAAGACAATTCCTCAAAGAATATTTCCTCTCGGGTATCAAACTATCATCTATGGTCATTGTTATTCATGTGGAAGGTTTGGACATAGAGCTATATAATGCCGCACATATGTTTGGAATAAATACATTTTCGGGAGATCTTTCAAAAATGGATATTCTAGAACTCAAGATAATATTAATAGATTTGATCGTTTTAGAGATCATGTCGAATGTTACAAATGTAACAATTTTGGACACCTGGCTAAAGATTGCAAACTTGGAATTTCTTGAAAGGAATTCTTACAAAATCAGAATGAACAAATATGGAAAAATAAGACTGAAAAATGTGCTATCGGTCTCAAGGCTTAAAGCAACAGAAACATTTGGTATGTTGATAGTTGTTGATCAACTCATATGACTGGAGATAGGAATAAGTTCATATCCTTGAAGGAAACGAAGGATGGAACAATGTCTTTTGGAAATGACGGGTCTTCAAACGTCATAAGAATAGGTACAGTCACACTTGGAAGCAAGAATGCATTTGCGAAAGATGTGTTGTTGGTTGAAAATATGAATCAAAATCTTCTCAGTGTTGGACAAATGTGCGATCAAGGACACACGATGCTATTTAAATCTAAGAAATGTGAAATTAGGAAAGGCAAGTTCGGTAAAATTGTGGCTATAACAAGGAGAGCTCCAAATGACATATATATTTTGGATGAGACACCTAAAGGGTGCTTTGGTGAAAGAAGACAAAAGTAGATTATGGCACAAACAAATGGGACATATAAATTTTGACAATTTGGTCAGGATCAGCAAGAAGGAATCAGTAAGAGAAATGCCTAAAATTTCAAAACCCACTAGTACGATATGTGAAACTTGTCAACACTACAAGCAAACAAAAGTTGAGTTCAAGAAAAAAGAATGCTTTTCATCACGTTTATTGGAATTAGTACATACCGATCTATGTGGTCATATGAGAACAAAAGGTTTAGATGGAGAATTATATTTTATGCTAATGACAGATGATTATGCCAAAATGGAAGCTATCAAATTTTTTCTCACTTATGCATGCTCGAGAAAAATCAAGGTCTACCAAATGGATGTTAAGTTAACCTTTCTAAATGGTTAATTGGAAGAAGAGTTTTACATTGAACAACTCGAAGGTTTTCTGCTCTCTCTGAAAAGGAAGACTATGTCTGCAGATTAAAGAAAGCACTATATGGTCTCAAGCAAGCTCCTAGAGCTTGGTATGGTCATCTTGATGGATATCTACATCAACAAGGATTCAAGAAAGGAAGCGCCGACGATAATCTCTATGTGAAAGTGGATCAAGATAACCTAACAATTATTAAGGTATATGTAGACAATATAATTTTTGGAAGTAATGATGACATATTAAGTAAAAAATTTGCCACAAAGATGTAAAGTGAGTTTTAAATGTCTCTACTTGGCGAGCTGACATACTTTTTAGGGCTTCAGATATCTTAGCAGGATAAAGGAATATTTATATCTCAAACCAAGTATATCAAGGAAATTCTCAAGAAATTCAAGATGGAAGATTGCAAGCTTGTCCTTACCCCAATGGTAACAGGTTGCAAGTTAAGTTTAGATGATTTTTCAAAGGATGTGGACCAGAGTTTGTATAGATCTATGATTGGCAATCTTCTATATGTGACATCTTCTCGGCCAGACGTAACGCAGGCAGTTGGACAAGCAGAAAGATTCCAAGAAACACCAAAAGAATCTCATATTATTGTCCTCAAAATAATTCTCCGATATCTTAAGGGCACAATAGAATATGGTTTATGGTATCCCAAAGGAAATAATCTATTTATCCAAGCTTATACAGATGCAGATTGGGCAGGAAGTGTTGATGATCGAAAAAGTACCAGTGGAGCAACATTCTATCTTGGTGGTTGCCTTGTTTCATGGTTAAGTAAAAAGAAGTCTTCAATCTTGTTATCCACAGCAGAAGCAGAATATATCGCGAAAACAACTAGTTGTACTCAAGTTCTCTGGATGAAGTAAACTTTGCAATATCTTCAAGTCAAGTTTGACGAGCCTATTCCCATATTTTGCGATAACACCAATGCCATTAGTATCTCCAAGAATCTTGTGATGCATTCCAAAACAAAGAAAATTCTGATCAAATATCATTTCGTTAGAGAGCAGGTCACCGAAAAGAATATCAAGCTTGAATATGTTGGCACAAAGAACAAATTTCTGACATATTTACCAAACCATTACCTCATGAAGCATTTGAGTATCTTTGCCTAAAGCTTGGGATTCTCCCAAGTTATCATTAGATTCTTTCTCTTATCTAACTAGGTAAAAAAAAAAAGGGAGTTGAGGTGTGTACAGGTCTGCAATATGACGTTTGTAAGGGTGAGTTACCCTTTTGCATTGATAACAAAGGGGGAGAGAATCTTGTAGGAAGAGGTGTCATGATCACAGGGGGAGTACTTGTGTTTCCATTAATGCCAAAGGGGGATACTGTTGATCAGTGGTTGTAATTGATGATATAAAATTGATTGTTAGTTATTGATGTGCTAATATCAGTTTCAGATTTAAATAAACATTGATTTGGTTTGCTTATCCATTAAGATTTTTTCCATGAGCATGTGATTGTAAATTCATCAAAATTGGTGAAATTTAGAGTTTTTTATAAACTCAAAAGCATAGAAAATAATTTCTGAACAACAGAAAATAAGAACACAACAAGCAAAAATAATTGAGCTCAATACACAAGTTTTTGATGAAGGAGTTCACCCCTCCTAGGCTCCATCTCCTTGGTCCATCTTCATAGTGTGGGCCTTTATATTAGATTCAAATGTGAAAAAGTATTGTTTATAGTCTCCTGTTGCCTTTGAAACCTGCTCCAATGGCTCCAAAATATCAAAATCTACTAGAAATGACTCTTCCTAAGCTCATTTTGGTCGAAAATTGCCTCAGTTATGGAAAAAACAAGTTTTCATACAATTTCTCCTCTAGAACTGGGATTCTGCCAGTTAAAATTATAAATTTTGCAAGTTTTCCATGTTGGCGTGCTCTGCCAGTTTCTCTGCTACTTTAACTATGCTTAATTAAGAGATAATCGCTCTTTATTTGTTGAGATTCAACAAGATGATGAGCTTAGTGAAAAGAGTCACCTTCACTAGGTAGGCCCACAGGCTATTTTTGGCGCAAAGTCTATTTTTAGACATGTCGATCATATTCTATGAGTTGCAAGATGCTATTTGTGGATGGTTGGTCAAGTTGGAAAAATAGATGGACTTCTATTTTTAGACATTTGGGTGAAGTCTACTTTTAGACTGCCAGTCTAAAAATAAACATGTCAGATATTATTAGCTCTTAATAATATTTGGACTCTAAACATTATC
This sequence comes from Pinus albicaulis, assembly GCA_034641835.2. Classification (NCBI taxonomy): domain Eukaryota; kingdom Viridiplantae; phylum Streptophyta; class Pinopsida; order Pinales; family Pinaceae; genus Pinus; species Pinus albicaulis. The sequence goes on from CM076578.1 coordinate 752,355,127, forward strand.
TTATTCTCTTGGAGCACTTCAGTTCAGTGCACAGATGTGGCACAACAACTGAAAGAAGGAAATATGCTATTCCTGAGGGTTTACTGGAGCTATTTCATGGAGGACTTAGTTAGAACTCAAGTGGTAGAGTTATGACACAGTTGGAAGAAGTAGTTATGGAGTTGTATTCAGTTTAACTCAGTTAGACTTAGTTGAGCTAGTTGTATCTAGTCTAACTGAATGATACACTAGTGAGAGTGGAGTGAATTAATTATTTAATTAATTCACAAATAATAACTCATTAATCAACTAAACAATACACCAGTTAACTACAGTGCATGGCAGTTCCAGTGGAGACCCAGTGGAGAGATAGGTGAAAGGGCAAGATGGACTGTCAGTTTTGTGACTTTCAGTGATGCAGTTGTCAAAACTCAACAGGTACCAATGATTGTGTGAACAGGCTGAGAAATTCTAACTCATTCGAGCCATTCTTCGGCGGATTGCGCGAGCGGGGGTAGACTATCGGGAGGGCAAAAATCGATACCACAAATTTTTGTTGATTGTTTCTGGGTAGTGTATAGCGATTGTATTATACGCATTATGCGAGACGATATGATCAGCTTTGTGTGGGGATTGTTACATGATATCTATGACATATATTATATACAGATAGTTGGGGTTTTCAGCTTCAGGCTTTCTCGTTAAACAACTGTGTTAATGTGTGTGAATTTTTATTGTTTCATGTGTGCATTGCAATCTTGATTTAATTTCCGCAAATGATCAGTGGTGGAATAGATTTTTTATTTTGCATGAAGTTAAAATAGTGTGAGATCAGGAGAATCTTGAACATATAACACATAAGTTATATAATTTCTACATGGTATCAGAGCAGTATTGATCATTGGAGGAGATTGCAATTATTGAAGCGGTTGAGTTTTGTGCTGGTGGAATTCGAATTTGCTGCAGTGTTTTATTCATCTGAGATTTTAATATCAACAGATGATAGCTGACTTACCACAGTATTGAAGGTGTTTAGATGCTCTGTCATCGAGTCTCCATCCCTCATCCTTAGGTTATACAACTTTTTCCGTAGCAACAATTTATTCACCAGAGACTTAGATTGGTACAAAGTCCCAAGTTTGTCCCACAAGTTCTTCACCGTAGCTTCCCCAGATACATTCAAAAATACTGAATTTGAGACACACAACCGTATTTCGCTCTTCACCTTCCGATCCAACTTCTTCCAGTCTTCATCTGACTTTTCCATTGGTTTAGTACCTGGATTTACCACGATCCACTGGTCTTTATCCACCAACAGATCCTCCATCTTGAGCTTCCACAACTCAAAACCCTGACCATTAAATTCCTCAATCTCTATCTTTCCACTGCTCACCATATTATTTCACCACAAGAATCGATCCCGTAGATCTCCCACTGAACAGGGTCTACCACAGGCTCGAGCAAAAAACCCTCAGCAGCAAAGGCGTCCCCTTGAAGCCAAAACAACTTTGATACCAAATGTAGGTTTTAACCCTATACAGAAATTATCTACAAACTAATATTTAAAAATAAAATAAACAATAGCAAGAGCATAAAACATAAAATAGGTAAACACAGAGATTTTCCCCTGGATCCCAAATCGGGACGACTAGCTTGATTTTTCATTATATTCCTTTTAGTGTTACAACACATATATATAAATGTCGAAGCATACATAAAACCCAATCCATTAAGCCTGGAACAGAACATAACCGTAGTTCCATTGACCGGATCTAAAAAATAACAGGGGTCGAAAACCATCATGCCCCAAAACCATGTGCAAACCCATGCACAAAACCATGGGCGAGTTCGCCCACCGAAAAATAAGGTCCATTTTTTTTTCCCGGGGCGCTGCCCCAGACCCTGAACAGGGGGGCTACCGCCCCCTTGTGACCCCCCTGCTATTCCTAACACAACATACAGGGGGAGCTTTCTCCCCCCCTATGACCCCCCCACGCGTGACTATTCATGGAAAGAATATAACAAATACCCAACAATTTCAAGAAAATTAAAGATTCAAATTTCAGAAATAAATGTTCAGAGGTTATGAAATTTGTACATAATTGAGTTGTGTGTTTAATAATATATAGATTTGGATCCAAAAATAATTCACACTAGATCTCATTCAGATCTAGAACCTCCTAAGATTTTAGCTAACCCTGAAAAATTGATTAGGAAGAGAAGCTTAGTTGAAAGTTAAGGAAGCAACAATCCACCACCAAGAGATAAATTTCTCCTAGAGAGTTTTGTCATTATAGAGGATATTGCGTTTGATCTACCATTTGAACATAAATTTTTTAGGACCAAGTCTCAAAGTTTTGTGGATGAGACAATATTTGATTAATCTATATTACAACCTTATACATCTGAAGTTTTATATGTATTACCAAATCTTGATAAAAAAACCCTCCAAAGTTTGGAAAAGTTATAGGATTTAGTATCAGAACTTAATCAAGCTGTGCATCATATAAATTTTTTTAATTCTCTACCTTGACAATATCAGCATCTTCTGCTTCCTCTCAATTGGTTCATCCTACATTAACTAGTCCCACTTCCTCGATAATCTCCACTATTTCTCCAACAATATCACAAAAATGTTTCTACCTATTGTGGGAACTCCTATACCTACACCCCTAATAAATTCATCAATTTTTAATCCCCATATCCAAATCATGGCATCTAGGTATGCTCCCTTAGTTTTGGCTTCCCCTTTACATAATGTTCCACAAGAATATCAAACTAGGATTCTTGAATTTGATGGTACTGGACCCACCATTGCACACCAAGATGTTGATAAAATGAATGATTATTCTGATCTTCAGGAGGTAGATGATGAATATTTAAAAATAAGACTTTTTTGCTCAAATATTTACCAACAACTTGTATAAATTATCTTACTGCCTTTCACCAATATTTTCTTAATAGATGGGAAATTAAGAAAAATCCTCTTCATATTTTAGCAGAATATGAAAATGTTAGGAGAGCTCTTGGGGAAAGTGTGCAATATTATTGCACTAGATTTAATAACATTTACAATGCCATCCAAACTAACATTTATCCTCCCCAAGGATTGGCCTTGATTAAGTTTCTAGATGATTTTGATGCTGACATGTCTTATCAAATTAGGGAAAAAAACCCTACTACCTTGGAAGAAATGCAGAGAGATGCAGTGAGTGTAGATGCCAATCCCTTAGCGAAAAGAGCCAGACTTAGGTATGAAAGAAGAGTAACTATAAAAGAAGAACCATATACCTCTTCTTTTGATGCAAAAATCGATACTTTAATCACTCAGAAAAAATGAAGCATCATTTGACAAAGTCCTAGAGGTTCATGTGTCAAAGGTAGGGTTACAGGATTCATTTTTCATTACTTGGTCATGGAAAATTTTTAATTTTTCTTATTTAGCTTATCCTAAGGTCTAAACCCACCCCCATTCAAATCCCCTCATGTCACATCAATCATGATTTTATGAAAATTTTCATTTCCCAAGGTTATAGTACCGAAAGAGTCATTTTAGCTAAGAAACCACAGTTTTGTAGCGAAATACATAGAGAAAAAGCACTTTTTGCTATGAAACTGCTAATACTTTCATAATGAAAATGCCTAGAAATACACTAGGTAAGCTACGAAATTAAGGTTTCCTGTCTGTCATGTCAAATTAGCTCTTAGGTGTCAGAAAATGATTTGAAAAGGATAAGTCAGATGCCATTAGAGTAATTTAGGGTAAAGATCAAGGTACATAGTTAGGGCTGAAGTCATCATCATCATTTTAAGCATGTATGAGTCATCATTATGTTATGAGTGGTCATCAAACTTCAAAATCTTTCCAAATTGATTCATTTTTCATTCTCCATTCCTTATTTGCATGTTATTGAGCTCTAGAGAGTTATTCCACTGATTCCAAGTCGTGGTTGGTATTTTCAAAGGTTTGCAGGTATAACTGATCAAGCGAGGCAGAGAAGACATTAAAGAACCATGGATACAAAGAGGAAGACCAAAAAAGGTGGCCATTGTCTTAGATATGAGCCATTAGATATGAACCTGATAAATGAAGACCCAACAATTGTATAAGTTTTCAAAAGAACAAGATGTTTACAGTTTTGTGAAAGATTACAAGGATGCCATGTACAGGTTTCAAAATAATTTGCCTCAAACTTCAATGGAACAACTACAAAAGTGGGAATGCTGAATCTCACTATAACACCAGAGATCATTGCAGCAGCAACATGGATTCCAAGAGGACAAGAAAAATGGTTCATAGGGTTCAAATTCAACATGGAGGAATGTAAAGAGGTTATCAAGCTAGAAAATAGTGAAGTTGACCTTACAAATTCCATTCCAAGGAGCTACATGAAGGATAATTTCTCAAAGCTACTACTTATCATCTAGAAATATTTCACTTTTGAAGGGAGATATCATAAATTCTATTATTACCACTTCAAGCTTCTCCTACACTTTGTTGGTAAGATATCTCTTGATCTACCTTTCTATTTACACAGAAGCTTAAAAAAAATGGTAGATAAAGTTCAAGCTAAATCTGAGGGAAGTGAAACCTCACTTTTTCATCATGGCTTAATAAAATTGCTGGTTTTAGATGAGTTACAAAGAATAGGCAGAGGCTGGTCTTCTTTTTGCTTGTTAGTGGTTTTGAAATGGATATCATTACCCATAAAAGAACTCCTAAAAATAGAGGTATACCATCGCCTTTAGTGGTAGAAAAAAGTGAACTAGTAGGGGCAGAGCAGAGTGAATCGGTAATGATGGAAATAGAGCAGTTGCAGAGATTTGATACACCCACTGTTCCACCGGAAAAACAAAAGTCAATAATGAGAAAACCTGCAAAAGAAGAGAAAACTGTGAGTAAACAAGGTAGGAAAAGGATTACAAGGAGCCAAATAGTGTCTAAAGGCAATTTAGAAGACATACTACATGCCATTGACATTTAAGAGACTCTTATAGTCGAGGCTGAGGATATAGATGAAGGTGGACAAAAACTCAAGAAAGAAAAATCAACAAAGAAGTTAGAATTTGAAGGTGAGGATGCAAGTTTTATGTTTCATGCTAGGAAGCCCATGACAAGACATGCTAAAAAAAACTTGGAAAGAAGTAAAGAAGTTCATCTAGCCACTGACACTGTCCATCAACCACAAAAAATTAATACCTTTCATCTCCTATAGAAGAATATCAAGTTAGCAAGAAAAATAAAGGAAAGGAGAAAGTCATTGAAAAAACAGAGTTTCAAGTCCTTGAAGAACAATTGATATTAGCTAATCATGAAATAGAAGTCATGAAGAAGGAGGCAAGGAAACATAATGTTCAAAAGGTTCAGTTTGAGAAGATGAAAGAGGTTTGGGAAGAGCAGGTTGACAGTGTATCAAAGACCCTAGATAACACACAACAATTAATCAAATCGACTATGCCATTGAGGAAAGAGGTGAAACATGTCAGACGAATGAACCCGCACTTTAAATCTACTAACATAAAGCTAAAGGATCAAGTTAAAGACCTCCAAGAACAACTAGAATTGATCCATGAGGAGCTGGAGAAAAAAGGTCTACAAATGACAGTGGTTGAGGAGCCCATAGCTCAACTCATCATTAATGACGAAGAAACACCTCAAGACTCTTAGTTTGAGATGGTTTATATTTTTAAAGGTCAATGGCATGTTGAAATCCAAATTATTACATCTGGAAGGTACATTTTTGAAACTAGGAAAAAATCTGGAATTTACACAGTTTTCCACAGTTTTGTAGCATTTCCTATGCTGGAAGCCAGGAAAACGCTACAAAACCACCTGTAGCTATATTTTTACTTATAAAATCACTTTTGGTAGCTTCCAAGGAGAGGAAATGATAAGGAATATGTGTTAGGGCATGATGAACACAATGCAAAAGGAAAGAAGCAGAAATTTTGATTACAAAGGTCATTTTTTTGTACGCTACGAAAGCACACTACGTAACTGCCATGCTTTCGTAGTGAGTTGTTTTGAGGTTTTCTGAGCAGTTTGATGAGTATTTTTGGATAGGTGTACACTTTCAAAAGGTCAAGGGAATTTTCCAGCAATCATCCAAGACTTTAAGACCATGAAATGAGGACAAATCATTAGCTAAACCATTCATTGAAGATAAGGACCCGTTTTCCTGAAAAATAGGGTTTGTTCCATAGGTTGAGGAGAAAAATTAAGATGTCAAGTAGTGATGAGTTCTGTAATAGCTCATTAGAAGATGTGAATCATTAGTTGTCAGATGTATAATTGTTTCAAGAGATAAGGTAGTTGATGTAATAATTAGCAGTTTGAGTCCTATTAAGAGAATGATTGTTTAATAGAATAACTGTAATTTTCTCATTAAAGCACATGTTTTCTTGTTATGCAAGGTGTCATTACGCAAATTTTGATGAATCTAGCCAAGAGGCAGATCATCTCTCATGTAACAAGGTCTATTAAGGGGCATATATTTGAAATTGTAAAGGGTTGGATATTTTTTTCAAATACTGCAGCTTTATGTAATTTGACTGATATCAGTAATACAAAGGACTTTTTCTTAACCAACCTGAGATTATCATTGAGTTTTTAGTGCTTATCTGATCTATATTTTTTATGTGTACCATTTGCAGTGGTTTTCATCTTTAATACTCAGAATTCATAGATGTATGCTCTAACTTCCTTTATTAATGAAATGGCTGTGTTATTTCATGTTCCATGTGTGATTTACCTCTGCTAAAAACTATTACTTGCCTTAGCTTCCATGTCAAGGGACCTTACCACTGAACTACTGATTTGTTGACTCCATAAGCCCAATGGTTGCAGACTTGTACTCTTTTCAACCTACACACATCACAAGCAAGTTATTTTCCAAGTAGAGTCAGCCATCTAGTTTCATCATTATCAAATATCATTAAACCCTTTGAGAGAGCCCTCTCAGACTGAAGAGGCTAAGATTCAGTTACAAGTTGGTTTGAAACAGTTACATGAAGTTGTCTGATTAGTAGCCAATCAAGTGCAATTTTTTGATAACATTTTGGTGCATCTGCTGGGAGCTTGAAGATTATACTTTCCCGAAATTTTGAAGCTGATTTTCTAAAGGTAGAAGGAGCTCAGAAAGTTTTTCATGGCTACATCTACCTTGGTGACTCCATTCAAAATTCATATGATAAAAGGTGGCTCCGAGAATGAGATACATCAGGAGTAATCCTGACCCAGATCCACCTACCATTGTGGATAATCCAAACACCATCTCTAGAGGCAGTGAAGGCATTTCTGTAATACCAGGTACTCCATTACATACAAAATACTTGTCCTCTGAAGTTTTAAGAAGTCATGAAGATAAAATATTTGATGATAAAATTCAGGAAGTCTTGTTTAGGTCAAAAAGTGAAAAATAATTGACTGAAATTGTCTTAGACCTACATAGAAGAGGTATTGATACCTTAGCTTTAGTAACTTAAAAATATAAAGAAGATTTTGGGATGCAGTCACTTCAGATTTATTGTTAGAGAAAGAATTTTTGGATAGGTTGAAGGAACTAGACCCATTTGAAAATTATTAAAAACTAAAACTGGTGTCCCTCTTCCTGACTGGAGTTCAATTGTGACTGGACAACAAAGACCAAACAACCCTCCTCCTAACAGTTCCTCTTCTTCTACTGCTGCTGTCCATAAAACTACCATAGTCCTAGTCATCATGGCTAGAAATGTGCCACCTCCACCTGCTGCTGCACCTGATAGGTATGCCCCTCTTGTTCTTCCAGCTGTCCTAAATTCCCTTCCTAGCAAATATTCTGCTAGAATCAAAACTTGGGGAAGTGATGAAGAGATTACAACTGAAGAGCATGCATATCAGTTCAATGACTTTATAGACAGGGAGGAGGTTGACCATGAAGATGTCAAGATGAGATTGTTTGATCAGAGCTTTACTGGTAAAGTTAGGAAGTGGTTCAAAGCCCTTACTCCATGAAACCTACATAATTGGAATGAATTTGAAGATAAATTCTTGAGGAAGTGGGGAAATAAAACCAACCCTATACAAACCCTCACTACGTATAATAGTTTGAAGAGAGTTGTTGATGAAACTGTTCAAAAATTTTCAAAAATATTTAACAAAGTGTATGACTCCATCCTTTCCCATCTAAAGCCTCTACCGGGTGCAGCTAATCTAAGATATGCTGAAGCTTTTTATTATGACTATTCTGTCCTGCTAAGAGAAAGAGATTCCCCTTCACTTGTTGAAATGAAAAATGATGCAGTGAAGGTGGAGGTCAATATGATAGCAGAAAAAAAGTCCAAGATGGGAAAGACTAAGTTGAAAGAAGAAGATAAGCCTTCCACCTCAGATGAAAAATTTGATTCCATGATGAAGACAATGGAAAAACTGATGGATAGGCTTGCCCTTGGGAATGGCTCTGCTCCTCCTGCACAACATGAACCTCAGTTTAGAAGACCTCAAAACCAGCAGAGGCTAAGGGAAAACAAAAATCAGCCACCTGACCCTCAAGTAAGGCCTCCTTTTCAGCAAAACTTAGTTGATGAAGAAGATCATCCTGAAATACAAGAAGACTCAATTCATTGCTTAGATGAAAACATGACAGGGATGTTTTTGACTAAGGAGGAACATGATGAGTCAGATCACGAAGTAAACAAGGGTGAGGAACCATCTAATTATCTTAAAGGGTATCAACATGCAATCTTTGAGATGTAGAAATAGTACAACCTCAGAAACATAATTGTGCCAATTACTGCAAACAAAACACAACCCAAGAAAGATTCCCCCAAGGCTGCTGAGGTTAGGAAAGATACACCACCTCATCCTCCTACTAAAGAAACTGAAAAATATTCTTCTATTTTCAATTTGGAGAGTGAGATCTCTAAGATAAAAATCCCAGTACCTTTTGGAGAAATTCTTAAGGTGAATGAATATAGAAGTAAGATTGTAAAAATGATGAATTCCCAACCAGGAGCTGCTGATATCCTAAATGTTCAAGAAGGTCATCCAGCCATATACTTGGGTCCAAGATTTGAGGATGAGCATAACGAAGAGGTGCCTCCTTTTTATGTCAGCCTTAGTATTCATGACATGACATTTCATAATGCCATGTTGGATTCAGGAGCCTCTCATAATCTTATGCCCAAAGTAATCATGGAAAGGATGGGATTGGAAATTACTAGACCATATAAGGATTTGTTTTCCTTTGATTCAAAAAGAGTTCAGTGCATTGGTTTAATAAAATATGTTGTTGTTGGTCTTACACAAGTCCCTGCGAAGACAGTGGTAATGGACGTTGTGGTAGCAGACATTCCACCTAAGTTTGGCATGCTGTTATCAAGGTCATGGGTAGAAAAGATCAAAGGTACAATGCGGATGGACCTAACTTATACTACCGTTCCTGTTTTGGTGAGAAAATGAGACTTTATAGAGAAACAAGGACGAATTTATGGTAAGTCGTAAAGATAAACCTCATAACTTTCCAATATATGCTGTTGATACTGAACTTGGATCTGCTATTTTTTTCAATGAGTTGACTGATGAAGCAGAGGATGAAAAGAAAGTAGAAAATCGGTAAACTATCAATCAACAGATAGAAAATCAGAAAATCAGTGAGGAGAAGGTAGAAGGTTGGTGGTTGTTACACTTTGATGGATCGGCAGGAAGAGAGGGGGCAGGAGCAGGAATTTGGATCACAACTCGAGAAGATGAAAGTAAGTTCTTTTCTTACAAACTGAATTTTAATTACACAGATAACATGGGTGAGTATGAATCTTTATTTTTGGGTTTAGAAATTTTGAAAAGAATGGATGCCCGAAATATTTCTGTTTGTGGAGATTCTAAATTAGCTATTAAGCATGTTGAGGGTGTATATCAAACTAAGGATGTGAGAATGAGGGAATATAGGAATTTGATCATAGAGATGTTAGATAATTTTCAATAATATTCATTTATTTTGAAGACTAGGGACCAAAACTCAGTAGCTGACTCCCTAGCTGTCTCTGCAAGTCTTTATATCATTCCTATACATTCCACTGAAAGATATGAGGTTAAATTTCGCCATAGACCTACTATCCTTGATAAAATTATCCATTGGCAAGTTTTTGAGGATGACCAGCAAGTCAAAAAATTTATATAATTGAAAGAGGAGTTTGAAAGTACACAAGTATATCAACAAAACATGCTTGCTGAAACTAAGGGAAAATATGAAGTGTTATAGATGAAGAATAAATATAAACCTAAAGGTCTCATACCCCTTGAGAATATTTTTGATCAAAATGATGTGTTCAAGTATTCTAGGATACAAGCTAATGATGAAGAGGTAGAGAGTTGTAACCTTGGTATAGTAGCAATGAAAAAAATGATTAAGCTTTAAAAGTTTCTTTCAGTTGACATGAAACAAAAATATATTGAGATGATGAAAAGGTTCATAGATGTTTTTTATTGGATTTATGTTGATTTGAAGAAGTATGATCCTACTATCATTCAACATACCATTCCCATTAAAGAAAATGAAAAGCCTTTCAAGCAGAAGCTGAGGAGGATTAATCCACTTCTCATGGCTCTGATTGAGAAGGAAATCAAGAAACTCTTTGATGCCAAAATTATTGTTCCAATCAGATTCTCAAAGTGGCTTGAAAACTTGGTTCCAGTTAAAAAAAAAGAGTGGAGAAATCAGAATTTGCATTGACTTCAGAAACTTGAAAAAATCTTCTCTTAAGGACAACTATCCTCTCCCAAATATGGGCCAAATTTTGCAGAACATTGTTGGTTCCCAAAGGATGTCTATGCTTGATGGTTTTTCAGGGTAAAATCAGATACTTGTGCATCTAGAAGATCAGGAGTAAAAAACCTTTACCACACCATGGGGTACATTCATGCATGCCAAAATGCCCTTTGGTCTAATGAATGCAGGAGCTACCTTTCAAAGAGAAATGTACATTGCCTTTGCTGAAGAGAAGGACAAGATGGTGGTTTTATATCAAGATGAAATAATAGTCTTCTCAAGGAGAGAAGAAGATCACTTGAAGCACCTAGAAAAGATTTTGTTGAAGTGTAGAAGGTTTGGTATTTCTCTCAATCCCACAAAAATAATTTTTTCTCTAACTCCAGAGAAGTTACTTGGGCATATTATTTCTAAATATGGGATTAATATTGATCCAAACAGGGTCAATGCAATTCAGAAAGTGGATCTTCCTAGAAGCAGAAAGGAAATTCAGTCTTTCCTTGGAAAGGTAAATTTTGTGAGGAGGTTTATTCCTAATTTTGCTGAGATTGTAAAAGACATAACAAAGATGCTGAATAAAGGAGCTGACATCAAGTGGACAACAGAAGAAAAACACTCATTTGAGGAGATTAAGAAGGCAATCACTCAAGCACCAATTTTGATCAACCCGGGTTTTTCAAAATAATTTCTGGTTTTACATTTGCATCAGAAAATACAATTGCTGGAGTTTTGTTGCAGAAAGGACAACAAGGTACTGAGCAGCCCATTTCATTTTTTAGTAGGACATTAGCTAATCAGAGATGAAGTACAACATCTTAGAGAAGCAAGCTTATGCCTTGGTCAAGGCAATCAAAGATTTTAGAATTTACATTCTGCATTCTCATGTTATAGCTTTTGTTCCTAATGTTGTTGTGAAGGACATTCTAACTCAAGCTGATCCTGATGTTAAGAGAGGGAAATAGATTGATAAATTGTTTGTTGTGTAACCAGCTCCAAAAATAGAAGAAAAGAGATATCAACGCCTTAGAAATAAGCCACTTCGAGGGGGAAACCTCCAATACATTACATAAATGAACAATTCTTGGATGATACAATTTACAAAACCTCCTTTCTATATATAGGAGTCCATGGGGCCATAATGTAATCCTAGTGGGCCACAATGTTATCCTAGCCGACCTAACAATAATAATTTAAGGGCACGATAATAACAAAATGGGGGTTACGAGGGTACAATAATAACAATAAGGGGGTTACACTAACAACAATAAGGGACTATACTAGTCATATAGGGACCTAACATGCCCCTCTCCTTCAAAAAAGTGTTGTCCTCAACGCTTGAGTAGCTCTGGGTGCTTCTGTATAAAATTCTCATCCTCCCATGTAGAATCTTCGGTGGGTAAGTTCTTCCACTTGATGAGATACTCTAAAATTGATCGATTTCGTAGCTATAGAGTTCTTGTTTCCGTGACCGCTTCAGGTTCCAATATGATTTTTCCTTCCTCATCAAGTTCTGGAAATATTGTTTGAACTGGAAGATTTTCACCTATAACCTTCTTTAAGCATGAAACATGGAAAACTGGATGTACTCGCGAAGAAGCGGGAAGCTCCAATTTGTATGCCATAGTACCAATCTTTTGCAACACCTTGTAAGGACCATAGTACTTTGGTGATAATTTATTATCCTTCTTAGCTTGCTTGAGGGACATTTGTTTGTAGGGTTGTAGCCGTAAAAATACCCAGTCTCCTACATCAAAACTTCTCTCGCTGCAATGTTGATCTACCTATTGTTTCATTTGATTTTGTGCCAAATTCAGGTTGTCCTTTAAGAGTTGGAGAACTTCTTGTTTATGCTCGATGTGATATTCCACTGCTTGAACCTTCGAATTTTCTTTTAAAGATGATGTGATGGATGGTGGATGATATCCATAAAGTGCCATAAATGGGGTCATTTTTGTTGCAATATGGAAGGAAGTGTTATGCCACCATTCAGCTAGAGGTAACCACTTGACCCATTGTGTTTGTTTATCGGATACAAAACAACGAAGATATCCTTCCAAAAATTTATTTACTATCTCAGTTTGACCATCGGATTGAGGATGATAAGATGAGCTATGAGCTAATTGAGTACCCAAACAAGAAAATAACTCCGTCCAAAAATTTCCAGTAAAAATGGGATCTCTGTCGCTCACGATAACCCTTGGGCTTCCATGTAGCTTTTGAATTCTATCCATAAATGTAGTAGCAACTGTACTTGCTTTAAATGGATGAGATAATGCACAAAGTGTGCATACTTGGTAAGTCTATCAACTACCACCATGATGACACTCTTTCCTTCGGACTTAGGTAAACCTGTGATAAAATCCATTGAAATCTCCTCCCAACGTTGACTTGGAATGGATAAAGGTTGTAGAAGTCCGGGGGTCTTAATTGTTTCCACTTTATTCTGCTGGCAAACCAAACATTCCGCCACAAACTTTCGAATATCAGATTTAAGGCCATCCCAAAAAAATTCTTTCTTCACCCTGTGGTAAGTTTTTAAAAATCCTGAGTGTCCTCCTAAAGGAGAAGTGTGCAATTCCGGAAGAATCTTTTGTTTTAGTTGGGAATTCTTACAAAGATATAAGCGATCTTTGTACCATAAGGAATCATTTTTCCAACTAAATGTATCAGATGTACTAGGATCTTGCTCCAACTTTTGAATGAGTGTCCATACATCTTTGTCCTTCTTCCATTCATCTCTTGCTTCGGTTATCCAATCTGGTTGGATAATAGAAATGGCACAAAGCAATGATTCCACCTCTTCATTCTTTCTTGAGAGTGCATCTGCAACAACATTGTCTGGTGTAGCTAAGGCCGGTGCTAGGCACATTGCCTCTTTAAGACGTTCAAAGGCCTTAGTTGCTTCAGGAGTCCATGAAAATGCATCTTTCTTCAATAATGTTGTTAGAGGTGCTGCTATTCTCCCATAATTCTTAACAAACTTGCGATAATACCCTATTAACTCGAGAAATCCTCGCAACTGCTTTATGGTTGTGGGGACTTTCCATTCCTTAATGGCTTTAATTTTGTTAGGGTCTACCTTAACACCCTCGTGAGATACGATATGACCCAGATATTCCACCTCTTTTACTCCAAAGAAACATTTGGATGTTTTTGCATATAATTGTTTCTCCTGCAATAGTTTGAGCACCCTGTCAACATGTTCAACATGATCCTTCCAAGACCTACTGTAGATTAGTATATCATCAAAAATACTAGCACAAATTTTCTAAGGAAGGGTTTGAAAATGGAATTCATCAACCCTTGAAATGTAGAAGGTGCATTGGTAAGGCCAAACGGCATGACCAAAAATTCATAATGACCCTCATGAGTTCGAAATGCTGTTTTTGGAATATCTTCAGTCTTCATTCTAATTTGATGATATCCCGAACGAAGATCCAACTTGGTAAAATAAATTGCTCCATGTAATTCATCCAATAATTCATCAATCACAGGAATGGGAAATTTATCTTTAATGGTGAGCTTATTGAGCTCCTTATAATCCGGACACATTCGCCATGATCCATCCTTCTTGTGTACCAATACTACGGGAGCAGAGAAAGAACTTTGACTAGGTTGAATTATACCCGCCTCTAACATTTCTGCAATTATACGTTCAATTTCGCTCTTTTGGAAGTAAGGATATCTATAAGGCCTGATGTTTGGAGGAACACTTCCTGGAATCAAATGAATAGCATGATCATGATCACGAATAGGTGGGAGTCCTTTGGGAGTTTCAAACACCTTGGAATGATTGTCCAAGACTTGTTGGAGATCTGCGGAAATAGATGATTTTGATGTCGGAACTTCTAGTGAGCATAATTGTGCAATTACGCCTCGTTGTTCTTTCTTTAGAAGCTTTGTCATGACATTAGAGCTTATTATCCTTCCCGGCTTCCCTTCAATACCCCGTAATTCGACTTCCTTTCCTTCTGAAAAAAATTTCAAGAAAAGTTCTTGAAAATTAAATGCTACTGTCCCCAAAGATTGTAACCATTGTACTCCTAGTACAACATCAGCACCTCCCATAGGAATGGAAAGCATTGGACTAGTCAATACATATTCCCCCATGGTTAGCTTGATATTATGGCTTTCCAGAGCAATTTATAGTTCCTCCATTTGCAACCATCACTTGACATTCTGGTGCTGGGTATAGGAAACAATTTAATTCCTTGGCTACCTTACAATGAATAAAATTATGGGTGCTACCTGAATCAATCAACACTATTACCTTTTTCTTCTTGATTTGTCCTTCTATCTTGAGAGTTTGAGGAGTGGTAATTCCTGCCGGTGCATTACACGATATGGTCGGATTCATTTATTCCTCTTCTAGGGCTGGTTCCTGGTGTATATCCTCTTCTTGTTCATTTTCTTCTTCCTCTTCACAATCTATGTAAAATAATTTCTTCTCGACACACTTATGACCTTTAGTGTATTTGCTATCACAACTGTAGCAAAGCCCTTTTGCTCTTTTTTCTTCCAATTGTTGTGGTGTCAACCTTGTAGGTTGTGGAAATCTAGGTGTAGCAACACTTCCTTCTTTATAGAATTGAGTGGTAGGTTTCTTTGTCGCCATAATTTTACATTCAACTTTTCTTGCCAACCTGAATGCCTTCTCCAATGAATCAGGTTCCAAAACGCGAAATTCATGTTGGATGTTATCCTTTAAAGTGCCTGGGAAGAGATCAATCATGTGTTCCTCTGTAAGATCAGTTACCCTTATATTCAATTTTTGGAAGTCCTCAATGTGCTGCCCCACTAAACCCTTTTGTTTGAGATTTATCAATTGGGTAAAGAAGGTGTTGCTCTTTGTATCCTCATAATGTGCTATCATTTCCTCCGTAAAAATTGACCCAGTGACAATTTTTTTACGGGAGCAAAGCCATCGATACCATACAAATGTATTTTGTTCTAAATGTAAAGTTGCAATGCGTACCTTTTGTGTGTGTTGCACGTTATGGAGATCAAAATATTGCTCCATCTGTAGTATCCATGTTACAGGATCCTTTCCATCAAACTTCCTCATATCCATTTTTGGAATATGGTGGTTCTTCCAGCCAACATTCGAGTTTATGAAATCACAATTAATATTTATTTTGTTCTCATCGGGAGGTTCTTCTCCTATATTTCCGCCATTAGGAATCATTTCTGGTTTTAAGCTTGTCATCAAGCCTTCCATGTATGCTTTTAGATCACTCTTCATGTTTTCCATGTTGTCTTTCATGTCATCCATCTTAGCTTCCACGCCTTTCTTCAAATTGTCCATCTTCACTTCCATGTCTTTCTTCAAAACTTCCATTTCATTTTTTGTTGCTCTTTGCGAGAGTGAAAACTGTTGCATTTGCTCTTGTAATTTTGATAGATCATGTTGCAATTCTTCATCTTCATGAGTCATAGTAGAGCCTTATGAAGGCTTAATGGGTATTGAATTCTTTTTAGGGGCCATTTTAGAATCCAATATTGATATCTATTCTACAAGATTCCCTTGGAATCAATTCAACTTGATTCTTCAAACAAGACTTATGCAATTCGGAAAAAAAATACACACCTTTTACTAGCTTTTAGGAGCTCGATATTGAAATTGAATTATCTCTGTAGTTGAAAATCTTCGATATCTAAAATTCAGCCCTTGTTGTCTTTCATATCATCCATCTTAGCTTCCACGCCATCCATCTTAGCTTCCACGCCATCCATTTTAGCTTCCATGCCTTTCTTAAAACCGTCCATATTCACTTCCATGCCTTTCTTCAAACCGTCCATCTTCAATTCCATGCCTTTCTTCAAAACTTCCATTTCATTTTTTGTTGCTCTTTGCGAGAGTGAAAACTGTTGCATTTGCTCTTGTAATTTTGATAGATCATGTTGCTATTCTTCATCTTCATGAGTCATAGTAGAGCCTTCTGAAGGCTTAATGGGTGTTGAATTCTTTTTAGGGGCCATTTTAAAATCCAATATTGATATCTATTCTACAAGTTTCCCTTGGAACCAATTCAACTTGATTCAAGACTTATGTAATTCAGAAAAAAAATACACACCTTTTACTAGCTCGATGTTGAAATTGAATTATCTCTGCAATTGAAAATCTTCGATATCTAAAATTCAGCCCTGTAGTAGCACTCTGAAGCTTCTTTCAAATGCCATAGGTCTGACCTGATTTGGATTCTCCAAGACAAATTTGTGTCCAATCTCCCACAATGACCTAATTTTGGACTGGTTCAGTAGAGCGAACTTGTACGACTTGCCACGTGTCACTGTTTTGTTCTTTGTCTCTGAAATTGATATCCAAGAAACTACAGGCTGTGTACTTGCGACCAATTTTGACGGCACTCCAATCCAATCTCCAGAGAGAGAGTTATTGAACTTTTCCCACGATCACCTCTTTGAGATGAAATTCAGGAGCCTGAAAAAGCACTATCTTCCACAGATCATATCTCCAAAAATATTGCGAACCAAGCTCTGAAATTTTTTGACGAATTTCCTCAGGATTTCAGCTTCGCACCATATGAATTTCAGATTCTGAACCTTCGTAGAAAAATTTTTATAGCGAAAATTCCACGATGACCTGTTTAGGAGCTTGAAAAAAGGCCTAACTTCCACAGATGATATCTCCGCAAATATTGCGAACCAAGCTCTGAAATTTTTAGAAAATCTTCCTCAGGATTTCAGCTTCGCACCCTAAAAATTTCAGCTTCTGAAACTTCGTAGAAAAAAAAGTTATAGCGAAAATGCCACGATGACCTGTTTGGAGCAGCGAAACCCTAGAATCCCAAGCTCTGATACCAAATGTTGTGTAACCAGCTCCAAAAAATAGAAGAAAAGAGATATGAACGCCTTAGAAATAAGCCACTTCGAGGGGGAAACCTCCAATACATTACATAAATGAACAATTCTTGGATGATACAATTTACAAAACCTCCTTTGTATATATAGGAGTCCATGGGGCCATAATGTAATCCTAGTGGGCCACAATGTAATCCTAGCCAACCTAACAATAATAATTTAAGGGCACAATAATAACAAAATGGGGTTACAAGGGTACAACAATAACAATAAGGGGTTTACACTAACAATAATAAGGGGCTATACTAGTGATATAGGGACCTAACATCTATATGCATTTCATTCACATCAATATCCTTCCCATACATTCACTTTCCACCCTCCACACATAGTCGTAGTGGTCCATGTACATAGGTGCAAAATTCCTAATATATTCACACACATAGTTATAGGAGCCTTTTCCTCTAACCCAAAACAGATTCTGACTGATATCTAAATCCATTTTATCAACCTCTACTTGCATGTTGCTAATGCCTATGACTTATATCTAGACACCTTATATAGATTTGGCATTTACAATACCATGTTACAAAACCATAGGCATAATCCAACGTTTACAAAATATCCCATCCCATTACATAATAAGGGGCTTTGAACGACCCTAAATCCCCTATGACTCGGAATAGACTTTGCATTGCAAGCTTCACTCCTTGATTTGTAGAGTCTTTCGAGATCCCATCTCCAACACGTAGCCGAGGAGGGGTGAACTCCTTCATCAATTGATGTTGTGTGTTTACTGTTATGGTGATAGTTTCTTGTATTTTCTACAAAAAATAATTTAAAATTTTATGTTTATGTGTTTAATAATTTCAAAAAAGAGGCTTAAAACGTAATTGACTCACTTGAAATTTTTTTACAAACCCCAAGCAATTTTTAAATACAGATCATTGACTGTAAAGCAAACCTAGATTAGGGGAAATCCTTGATGTGTCATCAAGTGCCACTATTTCCACCACCAAGGTATAAGAATACGAGCCCAATGATCCATAGCAATATGAGTGCATATTTCACTCACAAATGTGGGTGAATGGTTATCCACTTTGTTTCATCATTGATAGTGGTAGTTAAAAGAGCCTCATCTTAGTAGAGGCCATTAAGTGGTTGGGCCTCCAAAAAAAACCACACTTGCAACCATAAACCATCGAGTGGATCCATCAAGGGTTAGATATTCACATCAACTAATAGCTTTTCCTAGCCTACAATATCAACAATTTCAACGATGAGGTATTGTGTGAAATTCCTACCCTTGAATTTTGTGATTTTATATCAGGCCAACCATAGTTGTGCAAGCGTCATGCTATGTATGATCCTAGAAACTTTAGTGCTATTGTTATTTTGGGTAGAAAAATATACCAAATCTAGAGATAGCCTCGCATTTCCTTGATCTTTGCTAACCAATAAGGTAATCTCCTAGATAGGAAATTTGTCTTCTTCCTAAACTTATCTCAAAATATGGAGAAGATTGTAGCCACATCAATGGCTCCCACACATGGAACTTCCACATAGTAGAGGTAAGTATATCAGTTCCTTGAAGAATACATATATATAGTCTCCTAAATCATTAGGGTACCTCTACACTGTAAGGTCAATCACTCAATCAATCTGACCCCCATCGTATCTTTACGCAATGGGCCTATCTACTACCATTGTTTTCTAGAAAATAAACAAATCAACTAATAGATATAACAGACTCTAAGAAAAGGGAACATATGAACAAGTTACTCACCCTTTGGAAACCTAATTATACTTGTGTAGAGTAAATATGGGACTTAACGACTCTACATTGACTATCAATCCCTAAAAAATAATGACCAGGAACCAATACCTGATTCCTAGGACTAGCAACCTTCTTGACTAGTTCAACGTGGCCAAGTACTTTAGTAATATTCATTTTAAGTTTGGATATAACCAATTTCCAATAGAACCAATATATGTGTGGAAGAATAATTTAAAGTTAAAGGAGGGTCTTTTTGAATGCTTGGTCATGCCATTTGGCTTAATGAATGCCCTTGTGAATTTCAAGAGGCTAATGGACGATACCTTGTGCCCTTTAAACAAATATTTCATCCTTGTCTATATGGATAATATCATCATATTGAAAAATAGTTAGGAAGAGCACTTATAGCATATTATATAGGTCCTTCAAATTCTATGGGAGGAAACACTATGTGCTAACTTAGAGAAATTCTTTCTCATAATAAACAGGGTTCAATATCTAGGTTACATTGTTGATGAGTAATGTGTGCATGTGGATCCAACCAAGATCCAAGTAATTTTGGATTAGCCAACCCCAATGACTCTAACATAGTTTCAAAACTTCTTGGTCCTTCCAAGATATTATCGAAGAATCATTTTGGGGTTATATTATACCACTTGATCCTTGAGTTACCTGAGAAAGGGGAGATAAAAAGAAAATTTTATTTGGTTTGTGTCACAAGAAAATGAATTCAATGAACTAGAATGCCACCTTTTCTCGACCTCAGTACTCACAATGCTACATTTACAAAAATTGTTTGAGATTGAGATAGATTCCTCTAAATATGTTTTTGGTGTAGTCCTCATTTAGAAAGGAATTTTGGTGGCTTTTCATGGTGAAGCTATCTCTAATACGTCCTAAATATGTGCTACATATTCTAAGAAGATGGATTCCATTGTATAGGATTGACAACAATGGAAAAATGATATTTTCGGGAAGGGGGGGATCATCCACATGGATCACAGGTGTCTTCAATATATGAATACACAAGGGAAGTTATATAATGTCTGGCATAAAAAATGGTCAACATACTTGCAACAATTCCATTTGAATATCAAATAAAAAACGAGTATCACCAATCACATTTTCTACTTCCTTATTCTGCCTCTGTTTAAGGCATTCGCCACAATCCTCAACTGTTATGGGAACTAGACCTCTCGATGGCCGCAATTATACAAAAGTTACTCGAAATTCACATCCCCATAACATATTTGATGGCAGGAAAGAAAGTTCCAAATTTCCAGTTCTAGGATGCATCGTTGTGCTACCTAAGACAACTTTATGTTGGTTTAGGTGAGTGTGCCAAGAAAGTATGGGAGGAACATTAAAGTTAGGTAGAAGGTCATTATAGTTCATAGAAAACATTTGAAGTAATGGAAAATTATTTTAATTGAAAAAATATTCGATAATATGTTTGAAAGTATATTAGGTCCTACACCACCTACAAGATTTCAAACCAACCATTAAGAAGAAATGCATGTATGCCCCTCTTTTTACTCCAAACTGGAATTGAGAAACCATCTTGATGGAGTATATGTTTATATTTTCTTATACCAAGCATGGTATTTATTTTGTTTGTGGTTATTGATATGTTTTCTAAGGTCTCCATTCTCACTTCCTGCAAGAAGAATAGCATAACAAAAGCCACTCCCAGGCTCTTCTTCAAATGGGCGTGGGTACATTTTTGGATCTCGCAAACCATCATTTTAGATGGAAATAGAAGGCTCCTAATCACATTCTAGTTTATCCTGTAGTCATTATTTCACACCAAGCTCACCAAATAAAATAACTTCCACCCCTAGAATGATGGCAATATTGAGGTTGTCAATGGGATGATCATGCCCATTATGCACATATACAACCCCAATAATATAAACACATGGGATGAGAGTCTCACCAACATTAAACATAGCTACAACATAGCACTCCATAGCCCAACTAGCCATAGCCTCTTTTAACTGGGATTCAACATAATTACAACCAGGCCAAGCACTCTTCGACATAAACCTTGCAATTTGAGGAATATTTGGGATACTTGCCTAAATATCCTTTAGATGTTAACTTTGGAAAAGATGTTGCTATTCAGGGTCATAGTGACATAGAAAAACATAAAATATTCATTGAAAAAATCCAATTGGTACATCAAGTTGTTCAAGAACAGCTGGAAAAGAGCCATGTCAAGTACAAGACAACACACGATAAGCATCATGTAGATCACAATTTCCAGGTCAATGATGAAGTTTGGCTTCACATTAGAAAAGAAAGGCTTCGAGGAGAAGGTAAAAATGAAACCAATTAGAGTTGGTCCATTCAAAATTATTGAAAATATTTGTAATAATGCCTTCAGGTTGGATTTTCTTTCATACATGAAAATTTATGATGTTATTAATGTTGAGAATATAAGATTGTATGAGCCTCCTTTGATCAAAGATCAAGGAGAGAATGCTCAAATGTATTAAATTGAAGATTTATCTCCTGAATATCTTGAATAATTGCAGAAAGACACTATCCTTGACAGAAAAACATGGACTTCAAAATGAGGAAATGTGGAATATCTTCGTGTGTGGCTCAGGGGTAGAAATCCAAGAAAATCCAAATGGATTGAGATTGGAATGGTGAGGGAAATGTACTCTCACCTATTTTTCAACTGAAAGTGATATTTTGGGCTCCAAAAGGTTCCAATGGGGAGGAATGATCTAGTGGATGAAACTTATGCTCAAAATTCAATGTTCTTAGAATGGAACGAAACTTGTGCGCTTGTGTAGATCTCTTCTCTTGTAATCTGACACAACTATTTTTGAAAAAAAATGACTCCATATACTCCTTCATTCACGTTTTGTCCAATTTTAGAAAAAGGCCAAAAAAAATGGTTTCTAGATGACAGAGTTGCCCATTTAGCAGTCTGTACTATTGGTTGGACTGCTGACTGTATCTTGCTGGGCTGATCAGGGTGCATTATTTGTCATTTGTTTATTGGTTGGAATTGGGGAATTTTTGTTGTTTTTTTTATAGTGCAATGAGAGGCCACCATATGGCACAATGAGAGGCCTCCTATGGCATCTCCTAGTTGGATAAAATTTTCATAAGGCTCAAGGTGAGGTCGGCGGGGGTCAAGCCCATGACCTCCCACCAACAAACCACTGAACTTACCACTATGTCATGCTCATTTCTGAACAATATATGTTTAGACATTGTATATAAAATTTAATGAAGGGAACATTGGGGGTGGGTCTGGGCTATCCCTAGCCCTCGTCACAGTGCCCACATAAAGAAGGAGCAGGACCAAGGTTCAGGGCTTAGCCTGACCCCGCTCGTATTTAATTAAAAAAATTTAGCCACGTTTATATGAATTAAATATTTGGCTTTAAGGCCTTATTAGTCATTTAAATGATCTAATAAATTGCGAAGGACGCCGGCAGAGAAGTTTCACTATTAGCCTTTTTTGGGGCGAAAATGGAGGGAAATTTGCAAGAGGTCAAAATTATAGGACGAATAGTTGGAAAACTTGGAGGGACCATAATTTCTTCATTTTTAGAGTTTTTGGCAGCAAAAAGAGGCTAGACAGGTGTTTTTGATAGTTTTGAAGCCATTAGATCTATTAATAAAACCATTTGAGCACTATAAATATATGCAAAGACCATTTCTTAGAGCATAATGAAAGAGTCCCAACCATTGGAAGATGGAGCAGGAGACATAGTGTTGGCTTGATGAGGTCTAGACTCAAATTAAATGGGATTGCGTAATTCAAAAAACCCCACTATTATCAGCCCTTTCGGTAATGATCTGCTTGTGCATATCAAATTCACACCTGAGGAAATATAGGGGGATGCTAGAACCAAGTTTTTCCATCGAGAGGAACACTGGACTCTCGATTTAGGGCTTTTCCTTCTTATGAACTCTTCATAGATCATAGCTAATGGTACTATAGGTGTTGTTCAACATGTATATTGAAATTACTATAGACTAGATGATCTTACTTAGTTACGCATTAAATAAAGTAAATAACCATAAAAAAGACTGCTTTATTCAGTTATAGATCAAAACACTCATTCAACATAGACAATCACAAAAAATAAGGAAATGGAAAATGAATCAATATAACTCATATCTTCTCTATACGTATTTCATTCACAGCAATATCCTTCTCATACATCCACTTTCCACCCTCCACACACAGCCGTAGTGGTCCATGTACATAGGTGCAAAATTCCTAAGATATTCACACACATAGTTATAGGAGCCTTTTACTCTAACCCAAAACAGATTCTAACTGATATCTAAATGCATTTTATCAGCCTCTACTTGCATGTTGATGATGCCTATGAATTCTATCTAGACTCCTTATATAGATTTGGCATTTACAATACCATGGTTGAAAACCATAGGCATAATCCAACGTTTACAAACTATCCCATCCCATTACATAATATGGGGCTTTGAACCACCCTAAATCCCCTATGACTCATAATAGACTTTTCATTGCGAGCTTCACTCCTTGATCTGTAGAGTCTTTTGAGATCCCAGCTCCAACACGTAGCCGAGGAGGGGTGAACTCCTTCATCAATTGATGTTGTGTGTTTATTGTTATGGTGATAGTTTCTTGTATTTTCTACAAAAAATAATTTAAAATTTTATGTTTATGTGTTTAACAATTTCAAAAAAGAGGCTTGAAACATAATTGACTCGTAAATTTTTTACAAATGCCAAGAAATTTTTAAATACAGATCATTGACTCTAAACCAAACCTAGATGAGGGGAAATCCTTGATGTGAAACCAAGTGCCACTAATTCCACCACCAAGGTATAAGAATACGAGCCCAATGATCCATAGCAATATGAGTGCATATTTCACTCACAAATGTGGGTGAATGGTGATCCACTTTGTTTCATCATTGATAGTGGTAGTTAAAAGAGCCTTATCTTAGTACAGGCCATTAAGTGGTTGGGCCTCCCAAAAAAATCACACCTGCAACCATAAACCATCGAGTGGATTCATCAAGGGTGAGATATTCACATCAACTGATATCGTTTCCTAGCCTACAATATCAACAATTTCAACGATGAGGTATTGTGTGAAATTCCTATCCTTGAATTTTGTGATTTTCTATCAGGCCAACCATAGTTGTGCAAGCGTCATGCTATGTATGATCCTAGAAACTTTAGTGCTATTATTATTTTGGGTAGAAAACTATATCAAACATAGAGATAGCCTCGCCTTTCCTTGATCTTTTCTAACCAATAAGGTAATCTCCTAGATAGGAAATTTGTCTTCTTCCTAAACTTATATCAAATATGGAGAAGATTGTAGCCACATCAATGGCTCCCACACATGGAACTTCCACATAGTAGAGGTAAGTATATCAGGTCATGGAAGAATACATAGATATAGTCTCCTAAATCATTATGGTACCTCTACACTGTAAGGTCAATCACTCAATCAATCTGACCCCCATCGTATCTTTACCCAATGGGCCTATCGACTACCATTGTTTTCTAGAAAATAAACAAATCATGTGATAGATCTAACAGACTCTAAGAAAAGGGAACATATGAACAAGTTACTCACCCTTTGGAAACCTAATTATACTTGTGTAGAGTAAATATGGGACTTAACGACTTTACATTGATTATCCATCCCTAAGAAAATAATGACCAGGAACCAATAGCTGATTCCTAGGACTAGCAACCTTCTTGACTAGTTCAACGTGGAAAAGTACTTTAGTAATATTGATTTGAAGTTTGGATATAACCAATTTCCAATAGAACCAATATATGTGTGGAAGAATAATTTAAAGTTAAAGGAGGGTCTTTTTGAATGCTTGGTAATGTCATTTGGATTAATGAATGCCCTTATGAATTTCAAGAGGCTAATGGATGATACCTTGTGCCCTTTAAACAAATATTTCATCCTTATATATATGTATAATATCATTATATTGAAAAAGAGTTAGGAAGAGCACTTGTAGCATATTATATAGGTCCTTCAAAGTTTGTGGGAGAAAACAATATGTGCTAACTTAGAGAAATTATTTCTCATAATAAACAAGGTTCAATATCTAGGTTACATTGTTGATGAGTAAGGTGTGCATGTGGATCCAACCAAGATCCAAGTAATTTTGGATTTTCCGACCCCAATGACTCTAACATAGTTTCAAAACTTCTTGGTCCTTCCCAGATATTATCGAAGAATCATGTTGGGGTTATATTATACCACTTGATCCTTGAGTTAACTGAGAAAGGGGAGATAAAAAGAAAATTTTATTTGGTTTGTGTCACAAGAAAATGAATTCAATGAACTAGAATGCCACCTTTTCTCGACCTCAGTACTCACATTGCTACATTTACAACAATTGTTTGAGATTGAGATAGACGCCTCTAAATATTTTTTTGGTGTAGTCCTCATTTAGAAAGGAAATTTTGTGGATTTTCAAGGTGAAACACTCTCTAATACGTCCTAAATATGTGCTACATATTATAAGCAGATGGATTCCATTGTATAGGATTGACAACAATGGAAAAATGATATTTTGGGGAAGGTGGGGATCATCCACATGGATCACAGGTGTCTTTAATATATGAGGACACAAGGGAAGTTATATAATGTCTGGCATAAAAAATGATCAACATACTTTCAACAATTCCATTTGAATATCAAATAAAAAAAAGAGTATCACCAATCACATTTTCTACTTCCTCAGTCGGCCTCTGTTTAAGGAATTTACAAAAATCCTCAACTGTTATGGGAACTAGACCTCTCGATGGCCAAAATTATGCAAAATTTACTCAAAATTCACTTCCCCATAACATATTTGATGGCAGGAAAGAAATTTCCAAATTTTCATTTCTAGGATGCATCGTTGTGCTACCTAAGACAACTTTATGTTGCTTTAGGCGAGTGTGCCAAGACAGTATGGGAGGAACATTAAAGTTAGGTACAAGGTCATTCTAGTTCATAGAAAACATTTGAAGTAATGGAAAATTATTTTAATTGACCAAATATTCAATAATATGTTTGAAATTATATTAGGTCCTACACCACCTACGCTATTTCAAACCAGCCATTAAGAAGAAATGCATGTATGCCCCTCTTTTTACTCCAAACTGGAATTGCGAATCCATCTTGATGGAGTATATGTTTATGTTTTCTTATACCAAGCATGGTAGTTATTTTGTTTTTGGTTATTGATATGTTTTCTAAGGTCTCCATTCTCACTTCCTGCAAGAAGAATAGCATACCAAAATCCACTGCCAAGCTCTTCCTCAAATGGGCGTGGGTACATTTTTGGATGTCACAAACCATCATTTCAGATGGAGATAGAAGGTTCCTAATCACATTCTAGTTGATTCTCTAGTCATTATTGGACACCAAGCTCACCAAATAAAGTAACTTCCACCCCTAGAATGATGGCTATATTGAGGTTGTCAAGGGGATGATCATGCCCATTATGCACATATACAACCCCAATAATATAAACACATGGGATGAGAGCCTCCCCTACATTAAACATAGTTAAAATAGAGCACTCCATAGCCCAACTATCCATAGCCTCTTTTAACTGGGATTCAACATAATTACAACCAGGCCAAGCACTCTTCGACATAAGCCTTGCCATTTGAGGAATATTTGGGATACTTTCCTAAATATCCTTAAATGTTAACTTTGGAAAATATGTTGCTATTCAGGGTCATAGTGACGTATAAAAACATAAAAGGTTCATTGAACAAATCCAATTGGTACATCAAGCAGTTCAAGAACAGCTGGAAAAGAGCCATGTCAAGTACCAGACAAGACACGACAAGCATCATGTAGATCACAATTTCCAGGTCAATGATGAAGTTTGGCTTCACATTAGAAAATAAAGGCTTTGAGGAGAAGGTAAAAAAATGAAACCAATTAGAGATGGTCCATTCAAAATTATTGAAAATATTTGTAAGAATGCCTGCAGGTTGGATTTTCCTTCATACATGAAAATTTATGCTGTTGTTAATGTTGAGAATATAAGATTGTATGAGCCTCCTTTGATCGAAGATCAAGGAGAGAATACTCAAATGTATTAAATTGAATATTTATCTCCTAAATATCTTGAATAATTGCAGAAAGACACTATCCTTGACAGAAAAACATGGACTTCAAAATGAGGAGACGTGGAATATCTTCGTGTGTGGCTCAGAGTTACAAATCCAAGAAAATCCAAATGGATTGAGATTGGAATGGTGAGGGAACTGTACTCTCACCTATTTTTCAACTAAAAGTGATATTTTGGGCTCCAAAAGGTTCCAATGGGGAGGAATGATCTAGTGGATGAAACTTATGCTCAAAATTCAATGTTCTTAGAATGGAACGAAACTTGTGCGCTTGTGTAGATCTCTTCGCTTGTAATCTGACACAACTATTTTTGCGAAAAAATGACTCCATATACTCCTTCATTCAATTTTTGTACAATTTTAGAAAAAGGCTAAAAATAATGGTTTCTAGATGACAGAGTTGCCCATTTAGTGGTCTGTACTACTGGTTGGACTGTTGATTGTATCTTTCTAGGCTGATCAGGGTGCACTATTTGTCAGTTGTTGATTGGTTGGAATTGGGAAATTGTTGTTGGTTATTTTATAGTGCAATGAGAGGCCACCATATGGCACAATGAGAGGCCTCCTCTGGCATCTCCTAGTTGGATAAAATTTTCCTAAGGCTTAAGCTGAGGTCGGTGGGGGTCGAGCCCATGACCTCCCACCAACAAACCACTGAACTTACCACTATGTCATGCTCATTTCTAAACAAAATATGTTTATACATTGTATATAAAATTTAATGAAGGGCACATTGGGCGTGGGTCAGGGCTATCCCTATCCCTAGTAACCGTGCCCACGTAAACAAGGAGCAGGACCAAGGGTCAAGGCTTAGACTGACCCTGCTCGTATTTAATTAAAAAAATTTAGCCACGTTTATATGAATTAAAGATTTGGTTTTAAGGCCTTATTAGTCATTTAAATGATCCAATAAATTGCGAAGGATGCTTCCAGAGAAGTTTCACTATTAGCCTTTTTAGGGGCGAAAATGGAGGGAAGTTTGCAAGAGGTCAAAATTATAGGACGAATAGTTGGAAAACTTGGAGGGACCATAACTTCTTCATTTTTAGGGTTTTTGAGAGAAAAAAGAGGCTAGACAAGGGTTTTTGATAGTTTTGAAGCCATTAGAGCTATTAATAAAACCATTTGAGCACTATAAATGTATGTAAAGACCATTTCTTTGAGCATAATGAAGGAGGCCCAAACATTGGAAGATGGAGCAGGAGACATATTGTTGGCTTGATGGGGTCTAGACTCAAATTCAATGGGATTGTGTAATGCAAAATACCCCACTATTATCGGCCCTTTCCGTAATGATCTTCTTGTGCATATAAAATTCTCACCTAAGGAAATATAGGGGGGATGCTAGAACCAAGTTTTTCCATCGAGAGGAACACTGGAGTCTCGATTTAGGGCTTTTCCTACTTACGAACTCTTCATAGATCATAGCTAATGGTATTATAGGTGTTGTTCAACATGTATATTTAAATTACTATAGACTAGATGATCTTACTTAGTTACGCATTAAATAAAGTAAACAACCATAAAAAAGATGTTTTTATTCAGTTATAGATCAAAACACTCATTCAACATAGACAATCATAAAAAATAAGGAAATGGAAAATGAATCAATATAACTCATATCTTCTCTATACGTATTTCATTCACAGCAATATCCTTCTCATACATCCACTTTACGCAGTCATAGTGGTCCATGTACATAGGTGCAAAATTCCTAAGATATTCACACACATAGTTATAGGAGCCTTTTCCTCTAACCCAAAACAGATTCTGACTGATATCTAAATGCATTTTATCAACCTGTACTTTCATTTTGATGATGCCTATGACTTCTACCTAGACTCCTTATATAGAGTTGGCATTTACAATACCATGGTCCAAAACCATAGGCATAATCCAACGTTTACAAAATATCCCATCCCATTACATAATAAGGGGCTTTTAACCACCCTAAATCCCCTACGACAAGGAATAGACTTTGCATTGCGAGCTTCACTCCTTGATCTATAGAGTCTTTCGAGATCCCAGCTCCAACACGTAGACAAGGAGGGATGAACTCCTTCATCAATTGATGTTGTGTGTTTACTGTTATGGTGATAGTTTCTTGTATTTTCTACAAAAAATCATTTAAAATTTTATGTTTATGTGTTTAATAATTTCAAAAAAGAGGCTTAAAACATAATTGACTCACTTGCAATTTTTTTACAAAAGCCAAGAAATTTTTAAATACAGATCATTGACTCTAAACCAAACCTATATGAGGAGAAATCCTTGATGTGAAACCAAGTGCCACTATTTCCACCACCAAGGTATAAGAATACGAGCCCAATGATCCATAGCAATATGAGTGCATATTTCACTCACAAATATGGGTGAATGGTGATCCACTTTGTTTCATCATTGATAGTGGTATTTAAAAGAGCCTTATCTTAATAGAGGCCATTAAGTGGTTGTGCCTCCGAAAAAAACCACACATGCAACCATAAACCATCGAGTGGATCCATCAAGGGTGAGATATTCACATCAACTAATAGCATTTCCTAGCCTACAATATCAACAATTTCAACGATGAGGTATTTTGTGAAATTCCTACCCTTGAATTTTGTGATTTTCTATCAGGCCAACCATACTTGTGCAAGCGTCATGCTATGTATGATCCTAGAAAATTTAGTGCTATTATTATTTTGGGTAGAAAACTATACCAAATCTAGAGATAGCCTCGCCTTTCCTTGATCTTTGCTAACCAATAATGTAATCTCTTAGATAGGAAATTTCTCTTCTTCCAAAACTTATCTCAAAATATGGAGAAGATTGTAGCCACATCAATGGCTCCCACACATGGAACTTCCACATAGTAGAGGTAAGTATATCAGTTCATGGAAGAATACATAGATATAGTCTCCTAAATCATTAGGGTACCTCTACACTGTAAGGTTAATCACTCAATCAATCTTACCCCCATCATATCTTTACCCAATGGGCCTATCTACTACAATTATTTTCTAGAAAATAAACAAATCAAGTGATAGATCTAACAGACTCTAAGAAAAGGGAACATATGAACAAGTTACTCACCCTTTGGAAACATAAATATACTTGTGTAGAGTAAATATGGGAC
This sequence comes from Pinus albicaulis, assembly GCA_034641835.2. NCBI lineage: Eukaryota > Viridiplantae > Streptophyta > Pinopsida > Pinales > Pinaceae > Pinus > Pinus albicaulis. The sequence continues at coordinate 752,385,689 of CM076578.1, forward strand.
TTAACGACTCTACATTGATTATCAATCCCTAAAAAAATAATGACCAGGAACCAATACCTGATTCTTAGGACTAGCAACCTTCTTGACTAGTTCAACGTGGCCAAGTACTTTATTAATATTGATTTAAAGTTTGGATATAACCAATTTCCAATAGAACCAATATATTTGTGGAAGAATAATTTAAAGTTAAAGGAGGGTCTTTTTGAATGCTTGGTCATTCCATTTGGCTTAATGAATTCCCTTGTGAATTTCAAGATGCTAATGGATGATACCTTGTGCCCTTTAAAGAAATATTTCATCGTCGTATATATGGATAATATCATTATATTGAAAAAGAGTTAGGAAGAGCACTTGTAGCATATTATATAGGTCCTTAAAAGTCTGTGGGAGAAAACACTATGTGCTAACTTAGAGAAATACTTTCTCATAATAAACAAGGTTCAATATCTAGGTTACATTGTTGATGATTAAGGTGTGCATGTGGATCCAACCAAGATCCAAGTAATTTTGGATTAGCCGACCCCAATGACTCTAACATAGTTTCAAAACTTCTTGGTCCTTCCCAGATATTATCGAAGAATCATGTTGGGGTTATAATATACCACTTGATCCTTGAGTTAACTGAGGAAGGGGAGATAAAAAGAAAATTGTATTTGGTTTGTGTCACAAGAAAATGAATTCAAAGAACTATAATGCCACCTTTTCTCGACCTCAGTACTCACATTGCTACATTAACAACAGTTTCTTGAGATTAAGATAGATGCCTCTAAATATGTTTTTGGTGTAGTCCTCATTTAGAAAGAAAATTTTGTGGCTTTTCAAGGTGAAACACTCTCTAATACCTCCTAAATATGTGCTACATATTATAAGCAGATGGATTCCATTATATAGGATTGACAACAATGGAAAAATGGTATTTTGGGGAAGGTGGGGATCATCCACATGGATCACATGTGTCTTCAATATATGAAGACACAAGGGAAGTTATATAATGTCTGGCATAAAAAATGGTCAACATACTTGCAACAATTCCATTTGAATATCAAATAAAAAAAGATTATCACCAATCACATTTTCTACTTCCTCTGCCAGCCCCTGTTTAAGGAATTCGCCACAATCCTCAACTGTTATGGGAACTAGACCTATCAACGGCCACAATTATACAAAAGTTACTCGAAATTCACTTCCCCGTAACATATTTGATGGCAGGAAAGAAAGTTCCAAATTTTCAGTTCTAGGATGCATCGTTGTGCTACCTAAGACAACTTTATGTTGCTTTAGGTGAGTGTGCCAAGAAAGTATGGGAGGAACATTAAAGCTAGGCAGAAGGTCATTCTAGTTCATAGAAAACATTTGAAGTAATCGAAAAGTATTTTAATTGACCAAATATTCGATAATATGTTTGACAGTATATTAGGTCCTACACCACCTACTCTATTTCAAAGCAACCATTAAGAAGAAATGCATGTATGCCCCTCCTTTTACTCCAAACTGGAATTGAGAATCCATCTTGATGGAGTATATGTTTAGATTTTCTTATACCAAGCATGGTAGTTATTGTGTTTGTGGTTATTGATATGTGTTCTAAGGTCTCCATTCTCACTTCCTCCAAGAAGAATAGCATACCAAAAGCCACTGCCAGGCTCTTCTTCAAATGGGCATGGGTACATTTTTGGATCTCGAAAACCATCATTTCAGATGGAGATAGAAGGTTCCTAATCACATTCTAGTTGATCCTCTAGTCATTATTGCACACCAAGATCACCAAATAAAATAACTTCCACCCCTAGAATGATGGCAATATTGAGGTTGTCAATGGGATGATCATGCCCATTATGCACATATACAACCCCAATAATATAAACACATGGGATGAGAGTATCCCCTACATTAAACATAGCTACAACAGAGCACTCCATATCCCAACTAGCCATAGCCTCTTTTAACTAGGATTCAACATAATTACAACCAGGCCAAGCACTCTTCGACATAAATCTTGCCATTTGAGGAATATTTGAGATACTTGCCTAAATATCCTTTAGACATTAAATTTGGAAAATATGTTGCTATTCAGGGTCATAGTGACATAGAAAAACATAAAATGTTCATTGAAAAAATCTAATTGGTACATCAAGCAGTTCAAGAACAGCTGGAAAAGAGCCATGTCAAGTACAAGACAAGACACGACAAGCATCATGTAGATCACAATTTCCAGGTCAATGATGAAGTTTGGCTTCACATTAGAAAAGAAAGGCTTCGAGGGGAAGGTAAAAAAATGAAACCAACTAGATATGGTCCATTCAAAATTCTTGAAAATATTTGTAATAATGCCTTCAGGTTGGATTTTCCTTCATACATGAAAATTTATGTTGTTGTTAATGTTGAGAATATAAGATTGTATGAGCCTCCTTTGATCGAAGATCAAGGAGAGAATGCTCAAATGTATTAAATTAAAGATTTATCTTCTGAATATCTTGAATAATTGTAGAAAGACACTATCCTTGACAAAAAAACATGGACTTCAAAATGAGGAAACGTGGAATATCTTCATGTGTGGCTCAAGGGTACAAGTCCAAGAAAATCCAAATGGATTGAGATTGGAATGGTGAGGGAAATGTACTCTCACCTATTTTTCAACTGAAAGTGATATTTTGGGCTCCAAAAGGTTCCAATGGGGAGGAATGATCTAGTGGATGAAACTTATGCTCAAAATTCAATGTTCTTAGAATGGAACGAAACTTGCGCGCTTGTGTAGATCTCTTCGCTTGTAATCTGACAAAACTATTTTTGCGAAAAAATGACTCCATATACTCCTTCATTCACGTTTTGTCCAATTTTAGAAAAATGCTAAAAAAAATGGTTTCTAGATGACAGAGTTGCCCATTTAGCAGTCTGTACTACTGGTTGGACTGTTGACTGTAACTTGCTGGGCTGATCAGGGCGCACTATTTGTCATTTGTTGATAGGTTGGAATTGGGGAATTGTTGTTGGTTGTTTTATAGTGCAATGAGAGGCCACCATATGGCACAATGAGAGGCCTCCTGTGGCATCTCCTAGTTGGATAAAAATTTTCTAAGGCTCAAGGTGAGGTCGGCGGGGGTCGAGCCCATGACCTTCCACCAACAAACCACTAAAATTACCACTATGTCATGCTCATTTCTAAGCAACATATGTTTAGATATTGTATATAAAATTTAATGAAGGGCACATTGGGGGTGGGTCAAGGCTATCCCTCGCCCTGGTCACCATGCCCACATAAACAAGGAGCGGGACCAAGCGTCAGGGCTTAGCCTGACCCCGCTCGTATTTAATTAAAAAAATTTAGCCACGTTTATATGAATTAAAGATTTGGTTTGAAGGCCTTATTAGTCATTTAAACGGTCCAATAAATTGCGAAGGATGCTGGCAGAGAAGTTTCACTATTAGCCTTTTTTGGGGTGAAAATGGAGGGAAGTTTGCAAGAGTTCAAAATTGTAGGACGAATAGTTGGAAAACTTGGAGGGACCATAACTTCTTCATTTTTAGGGTTTTTCGGAGAAAAAAGAGGCTAGACAGGGGTTTTTGATAGTTTTGAAGCCATTAGAGCTATTAATAAAACCATTTGAGCATTACAAATGTATGTAAAGACCATTTCTTAGAGCATAATGAAATAGGCCCAACCATTGGAAGATGGAGTAGGAGACATAGTGTTGGCTTGATGGGGTCTAGACTCAAATTAAATGGGATTTCGTAATTCAAAAAACCCCACTATTTTCGGCCCTTTCGGTAATGATCTGCTTGTGCATATCAAATTCTCACCTAAGGAAATATAGGGGGATGCTAGAACCAGGTTTTTCCATCGAGAGGAACACTGGACTCTTCATTTAGGGCTTTTCCTTCTTATGAACTCTTCATAGATCATAGCTAATGGCACTATAGGTGTTGTTCAACATGTATATTGAAATTACTATAGACTGGACGATCTTACTTAGTTATGCATTAAATAAAGTAAATAACCATAAAAAAGACGGTTTTATTCAGTTATAGATCAAAACACTCATTCAACATAGACAATCATAAAAAATAAGGAAATGGAAAATGAATCAATATAACTCATATCTTCTCTATACGTATTTCATTCAAAAAAATATCCTTTTTATACATCCACTTTCCACCCTCCACACACAACCGTAGTGGTCCGTGTACATAGGTGCAAAATTCCTAAGAGATTCACACACATAGTTATAGGAGCCTTTTCCTCTAACTCAAAAAAGATTGACTGATATCTAAATTCATTTTATCAACCTCTACTTACATTTTGATGATGCCTATGACTTCTATCTAGACTCCTTATAAAGATTTTGCATTTACAATACCATGGTCCAAAACCCTAGGCATAATCCAACGTTTACAAAATATCCCATCCCATTACATAATAAGGGGATTTGAACCACCCTAAATCCCCTATGACTCATAATAGACTTTGCATTGCGAGCTTCACTCCTTGATCTGTAGAGTCTTTTGAGATCCCAGCTCCAACACGTAGCCGAGGAGGGGAGAACTCCTTCATTAATTGATGTTGTGTGTTTACTGTTATGGTGATAGTTTCTTTCTATTTTCTACAAAAAATCATTTAAAATTTTATGTTTATGTGTTTAATAATTTCAAAAAAGAGGCTTAAAACATAATTGACTCATTTGCAAATTTTTTACAAACGCCAAGCAATTTTTAAATATAGATCATTGACTCTAAACCAAACCTAGATGAGGGGAAATCCTTGATGTGAAACCAAGTGCCACTATTTCCACCACCAACATATAAGAATGCGAATAGCAATATGAGTGCATATTTCACTCACAAATGTGGGTGAATGGTGATCCACTTTGTTTCATCATTGATAGTGGTAGTTAAAAGAGCCTTATCTTAGTAGAGGCCATTAAGTGGTTGGGCCTCCTAAAAAAACCACACCTGCAACCATAAACCATCAAGTGGATCCATCAAGGGTGAGATATTCACATCAGCTGATAGCATTTCCTAGCCTACAATATCAACAATTTCAATGATAAGGTATTGTGTGAAATTCCTACCCTTGAATTTTGTGATTTTCTATTAGGCCAACCATACTTGTGCAAGCGTCATGCTATGTATGATCCTAGAAAATTTAGTGCTATTATTATTTTCGGTAGAAAAATATACCAAATCTAGAGATAGCCTCGCCTTTCCTTGATCTTTGCTAACCAATAAGGTAATCTCCTAGATAGGAAATTTGTCTTCTTCCTAAACTTATCTCAAAATATGGAGAAGATTGTAGCCACATCAATGGCTCCCACACATGGAAATTCCACATAGTAGAGGTAAGTATATCAGGTCATAGAAGAATACATAGATATAGTCTTCTAAATCATTAGGGTACCTCTACACTGTAAGGTCAATCACTCAATAAATCTTACCCCCATCGTATCTTTACCAAATGGGACTATCGACTACCATTGTTTTCTAGAAAATAAACAAATCATGTGATAGATCTAACAGACTCTAAGAAAAGGGAACATATGAACAAGTTACTCACCCTTTGGAAACCTAATTATACTTGTGTAGAGTAAATATGGGACTTAACGACTCTACATTGATTATCAATCCCTAAGAAAATAATGACCAGGAACCAATATCTGATTCCTAGGACTAGCAACCTTCTTGACTAGTTCAACGTGGAAAAGTAATTTAGTAATATTGATTTGAAGTTTGGATATAACCAATTTCCAATAGAACCAATATATGTGTGGAAGAATAATTTAAAGTTAAAGGAGGGTCTTTTTGAATGCTTGGTCATGCCATTTGGCTTAATGAATGCCCTTGTGAATTTCAAGAGGCTAATGGATGATACCTTGTGCCCTTTAAAAAAATATTTCATCCTTGTATATATGGATAATATCATCATATTGAAAAAGAGTTAGGAAGAGCACTTGTAGCATATTATATAGGTCCTTCAAAGTCTGTGGGAGAAAACACTATGTGCTAACTTAGAGAAATACTTTCTCATAATAAACAAGGTTCAATATCTAGGCTACATTGTTGATGAGTAAGGTGTGCATGTGGATCCAACCAAGATCCAAGTAATTTTGGATTAGCCGACCCCAATGACTCTAACATAGTTTCAAAACTTCTTGGTCCTTCCTAGATATTATCGAAGAATCATGTTGGGGTTATATTATACCAATCGATCATTGAGTTAACTGAGAAAGGGTAGATAAAAAGAAAATTTTATTTGGTTTGTGTCACAATAAAATGAATTCAATGAACTAGAATGCCACCTTTTCTCGACCTCAGTACTCACATTGCTACATTTACAACAGTTTTTTTAGGTTGAGATAGATGCCTCTAAATATGTTTTTGGTGTAGTACTCATTTAGAAAGGAAATTTTGTGGCTTTTCACGGTGAAACACTCTCTAATACGTCCTAAATATGTGTTACATATTATAAGCAGATGGATTGCATTGTATAGGATTGACAACAATGGAAAAACGATATTTTGGGGAAGGTGGGGATCATCCACATGGATCACATGTGTCTTCAATATATGAATACACAAGGGAAGTTATATAATGTCTGGCATAAAAAATGGTCAACATACTTGCAACAATTCTATTTGAATATCAAATAAAAAAAGAGTATTACCAATCACATTTTCTACTTCCTCAGTCGGCCTATGTTTAAGGAATTCGCCACAATCCTCAACTGTTATGGGAACTAAACCCCTCGATGGCCACAGTTATACAAAAGTTACTCGAAATTCAGTTCCCTGTAACATATTTGATGGTAGGAAAGAAATTTCCAAATTTTCAGTTCTAGGATGCATCGTTGTGCTACCTAAGACAACTTTATGTTGCTTTAGGCAAGTGTGACAAGAAAGTATGGGAGGAACATTAAAGTTAGGTAGAAGGTCATTCTAGTTCATAAAAAACATTTGAAGTAATGGAAAAGTATTTTAATTGACCAAATATTCGATAATATGTTTGAAGGTATATTAGGTCCTACACCACCTACGCTATTTCAAACCAACCATTAAGAAGAAATGCATGTATGCCCCTCTTTTTACTCCAAACTAGAATTGAAAATCCATCTTGATGGAGTATATGTTTAGATTTTCTTATACCAAGCATGGTATTTATTGTGTTTGTGGTTATTGATATGTTTTCTAAGGTCTCCATTCTCACTTCCTGCAAGAAGAATAGCATACCAAAATCCACTGCCAGGCTCTTCTTCAAATGGGCGTGGGTACATTTTTGGATCTCGCAAACCATCATTTCAGTTGGAGATAGAAGGTTCCTAATCACATTCTAGTTGATCCTCTAGTCATTATTGGACACTATGCTCACCAAATAAAATAACTTCCACCCCTAGAATGATGGCTATATTGAGGTTGTCAATGGGATGATCATGCCCATTATGCACATATACAACCCCAATAATATAAACACATGGGATGAGAGTCTACCCTACATTAAACATATATACAACAAAGCACTCTGTAGCCCAACTATCCATAGCCTCTTTTAACTAGGTCCTATTGACATCATAGTTCCCCTTGCAACTCCCTTGGTATAATATGCACATGTTCAATCTAAAGTCGAAAAATCTACCGAGTTATTGAAAAAATTCAACACATCTACCAATAGGTCCATGATATCTTATAGAAATCCAATACTAAGTATAAAAATTTCCATTATCAACATAGAGTGCCCCACAAATTTCAAGTGGGAGACAAGGTTTGGTTTAATTTGTAGAAGGAATGCCTTATAAGGTACCATTGGAAGCTTAGAAAATTTTGTTAGAGACCTTACACCATCACCAAGGTTATGGGTGACAACACATTTAAGCTAAGCATTCCCCATCGTTCCTTGCCCCACACTTAATGTTCAATGTGGACCACCTTCATCCATCCTTAAGACATTTTTCTAAATCATGATTGAGCCCTAAAAAAATTGCTATCCTTAAGAAATAAATATTTCCTAAAAAAAGAATCACGATTTTGAAGAAATTTTTTAAATCATAAATTGTACACCCCAAGTTGCTAGGCTTTTTATTTTACATTTGAACAAATCCAAAGGGGAAGTGGACCCCAATGGAGAAACAATGTGTGGATTTATTTAAATAATTATTAATAAAAATAAATGGAATAGTTATGTGTGCACTATGACCAGATTGAGATTGGAGATTCTAAACCTTGATCCATGAGGATATTGGTAAGGTTAGACTTTCCCCAAAACCTTTCAGAAAAACTTGAAAGAAATCTTACTAAATTAGATTGGGAGAGAAAAATCTAATTTCCCAAATGAAGAGGAAAGTAATTGGGAAGAGGAAGAAAAGCTAGAAAGGCGGAAAAGACAGCTTTAAAGTACCTCAATGAGCGAAGCCTAGGAAAAAACAGGAAGAAAGCATCCTGGAATTTCTGGACACAAAAATTAGAAACAGGCTTGTGAAATCACTACTTAAATATTCTATTACAAGATAGACAAAGGGGTTGTCTATCCAGGGAGGCATAGATCTCAGCTCGGGGGTGAGTTAAGGAGATAAAACTCTATGGTTGGGAGAAACTAGTCATAGAAATTGGTATGCACTCTGAAGTAGCTTATTTGAGCATTAATTGAACTTAGTATATATAGGTAAACTCTTGGGTAGAGAAATGAGTAATAATATTTGAAAAAAAATGAATATACTTCTTAAATTTAATGTTTGAATATTCTTAGTTAGTCAAATTTTGATAATTTAAAATATTCATTTCCTATACATTTAACAGATTTATAATACTGAAGTATCACAAACCTATATAGTTGTATGGGAGCAGTTAAATGAGACCAATCTGCTAGAATGTCTAAACATATAAGGTTTAAATCTGGGGATTAGTATCTCATTGAAAAATGTAAAATTTGTTACGAAATGACACAACATTAAACAGATCAAAGTGATATAATGAGCCAATTTATTAAAATAGGACAAAACTGTGTTTTTAAACAGGACAAAATTTAAAACTAGAAATATAGAACAATATAGATATATAACCAATTTAATTATACAATTCTTGTATAAAAATATTTAATTGTATATTTATGTTTTGTAAAGTTAGTGAGAAAATTTACAGTTATGCTACTACAGAAATTTCCTATCTCTTCTTGCTGAATAGAACGAAAACTATGAAATTGTAAAGTTCGTTACATATGGAAGGTATGAAAAATATAGACATGCATTTACAATTATAAGCCCAAGGTTAATATTCCTACATTAAAGAAATCGTTACTGTTGTTATGCTGCATATCAAAACATAAATTGTAAAATCAATCCCCAAAAGGTATTGCATGAAGAAAATTGATAATTATCTAGCACAGTCTAGAAAAATATGTAATTATATTATTCTAATACATAGAAATATAAAAATGGCCTAAAAGAAGGCAAGAAGATATTATCATTTATATGATTACAAAGATCTATGTATACTTAAAGAAATACTAAGAAATATCATTATTAATAAGAGTGTTGTATTATCTATTAGAAGAAAACCGGTAAGAATATACACATTAAAGTGATTGCAGTCTTGTATTTCAAATGAATATTATTACTGTGTCATAGGTATCCACCAAGAATACTGAATATTCTAATTGTTAGACCCCATAGTACTATATAATACATAAGCGGAGGAGAATAATTTTAGGTTCAACAGTCCTGTTAGGAGAAATTCCCAAAAATTTTGATTATCATTATTACAACATAAATGGCGAAAAACCATTGGTAGGAGAAAGCCCTATGATATCTTTTAACATTTCAATTAAGATCAAATAGTTGTTTCCATTGAATGTGGAATACATCTGAAGCGAGGCAATACCAAACTGTACATGTATTGGCATGTCTAAGTTAAAAATCATGTTATGATGCCGGACTTTGAATAGAACATCAGCGCCAAAGACGACCCGGGAGAAACATACCTGCCAGTAGAATATAATAGATAAGAGAACGGAGAAGATGAGATTAAAAAAAATGTGTAAACTGATATCACAAAAATACAATTTTCATACCTTACTGAGATTTTAACACGAAGTGAATTGAATGGGAGATAAGAAACGATAAATCGACTGATTAGTTGAATAATATAGAAGGGAAATTTGATGAAGAACAAATGAAAAACATAGAATGGTGTTAACAAGATAAATATTTATATTTTATTGGAATATTTGTGAAGAACCCATCACAAGTTCGAAACTCTGGTGCAAATCGAGAAAAATACACATTGGCTATGAGGAAGATGAGTTGGGGAAAATCAGCGTATTCCACAAGAAACGAATTGGATGTGCTGGGCCGAGAAGGGAAAAGGCATAATGACATGGGCTCCCTACAATAGCCAAAATTACATATATATGTCTAATGGACCGAAGTCCAGTCCCATTTAACCAAGAAATAGGTATGCAATTTAGTAGGAGAGCCATTAAAAACCAGAACTATTAAGTTGGGAAATCTCTCCTACGCAAACAGCAATTTAGTTCCGAGTGACATTCAAATCTTAAGTGAAAATATATCATAGATCCATGAAGAATCAAAATGAATAAGAGTGAGTAGAATATTGTGAAACAATGTTTCAATTTTAGTATGTAATGAATTAGAAAATATCCATTGTGAAATCAAGCTCGCCAAGTAATACAAGTTGAGGTTGCACAAATGGGAAAAACAAAAAAGCCAGGAATAGAATTATGTTTTTCACATAGATGTATTAGCTGAGAGTAAATAAATTTATAAATTTAACAAGATTAACAGACTTCAATGTAGATACATAAGACCATACTGAGAGCTTTGCTTGATTTCAAATGGATTTAAACAAAATTTCAAAACGAATCTCTAGAAGAACATTGCCAAGCTTGGAAGCTTACCATGGATTCAACTGGCGAAGGCATGGAGTTGGAGCTGGTAGAAACTAAAGATTTATGTGTTTTATTCCTAGAGTGTTACACCTACAGTAACGAGAACCAACAAAATCCCCATGGCTGTAACAAGCAGAGCAATGATAAATATTGAAAAAAAAATAGGTTTAATAGAAACCGTGAGTCCAAACCCTACTCAAATCCTACCTTACACTTGGACGAAATCTATCCATCCTCCCTCAGATCGAGGATACACCCAGTTGAAGTGACAAACATATATTTCTATTGAATGTCAAACGTACCATTGTGGTTGAGAAATTTAAAGTGATGGAAAAATCCGTGGCATGGGTCAACACGTTAAGTTTCTTGTGGCTCGATGAAACGATTCATGAGCTGGATTAACATCATTGGTACTAACATAGAAAAATTAGAAGAGTCCCTCACTAATGGATGTGAGTTGACATAAATTTCAAATGGTAGAGTTAGGGTTGAGTGTAGTGTTAGGTTTGATGAGAAGGTAGGTAGAAATTAAAACACAATACACTTTGCAATACGTGGATCTAAAAGCAAACGAAAGTGTCAAAATTTACATATATGTAATTAAAAATGAAACCCATGTTGAGGATGGGGTTCTAAATGGGATTTTAGTGTAAATAGAATTTCATTAAAAATGTCATGCTATGAACATAACATGTGAAGGTCTTACCACTATATTTAGTTAATAACAAAAGTTTAGGTTACAGTAAATGGAGAAGACCATATGCTTAAAGAAAAGGTGAATTAAAACAATTATAATGAAATTTATATAATTGTATTAAAATTATTTCATATGAATTTGGGTCTAATGACTTGTAAAGTAGAAAGTGATAGTTCTAGGACATCATAAGTGATTTTACTATGAATAATAAAAAAAAAAAACTTTAGTAGAAAGAGGTATATTACAAATGGTATCAGAGCTTTTGGAAAAAAAATATTGGGCAGTCAATGTGCTCACAGAGAAACTATATGCTGGTGTAAAATTTTATGAATCTTAATAATGTTGTTGTGTTGAATAGTGAACAGTATTGGAAAAAAATAGAGCTGCAAAACATGACAGAAGAGGACGAGATGTATGTAGATCTAGGTGGTGGAGAAAACATGTCAGATCCCAATTCTCCATTGATGGCTATGTTGCATAGAATACAATGAGATATGGTACAGCTTAAAATCCACAATGACAAGCTACATTTAGCCAGTGAGGAGCAAGAAAAGCTCATAAGGGAGTTGACTTCGCAGAACAGCCAAGAAGGTAAAGGTTCCGGAAGGAAGAGAAAAGGAAGAGGAAATTTCTCAGATGAGTCTAAGGAAGATGATGAAACTAGACAACAGTCTAGACAGTTGAAGGAATTACAAGGTGAATTCTAGAACTTAAAACCTCCCTTCTATGATGGACAGAAGGAAGAAGATGTTGAGACATGGCTTCTGAATATAATAAAGTACTTTCAGGCTTACGAGTATGAAAGTAATTCAAGAGCCAGGCTGGCTATTTATCAGCTGCAAGGTAAGGCTACCTTGTGGTGGGAGGAAACAAAAATGGTACATGCCATTGATGAGAAAACAATGACTTGGGAAGATTTTCAAGTCAAGTTCAAAAAATGATATTTGAACGAACACTACTATGATGACAAGGCAAAAGAATTTCATGAACTCAGATTGGGACAACTCACCGTAGATGAGTTGGTCACCAATTTCAAAAATATGTTATGATACGTGCCTTATATCTGAGAGGAGAAGGCACAGGTATAGATATTTCTAAATTGTTTTCCTACTGTTTACAAGGAGAAGATAGAGTTTGATAATCCAAAAATAATGGATGAAGTAGTGAGGAAGGCCAGACTATGCTACCAACAATTCAGAGGAAAGCCAGAACAAGGAAAGAGTTGGTCAAACAAAGGTGATTTCAGTGGAAAGAAATAGAAACTAGCCTATTTGAAAAACTTCAGTAGGAACCACCAGCGATAGAAATTTAGTAAAACGAGTGAAAATCAAACTGCTCAATCTCAAGTTGGTTTGAAACCAATGAATGAGAATAATAAGAAGGAGGGAACTGTTAAAATGTGAGAGCCTTTGAAATGCTAAGGTTGTGGAGAACCTCATTTGTTGAGAGACTGTCCACATCGAAATATTCAGACAATGCAAGTATTGCGAGAGGCCACTACATTTAATGACGTAGCAAGGAACATCCCCACCATCAGTGCAGCCTTAGAAAACCGGCAAGCATAACATCAGTCTACTATGGTGGAGATGTAAGGTATGATTGCTGACCAATTTGTTATATTTTTAATAGATCCGGGTGCATCTTTGAGTTATATTAGTCCACAAGTAGTAGAAAAATATAAACTCAAAACAGAGAAGTTTCAGCAGCCTTGGTTGGTCTAGCTAGCCACTGGTACCAAACGCAAGGTAACTCATAATTTACCTCAAACATCCATGAAATTGAATGATTACCAAACATAAGTAAATTTAAATATTCTTCCATTAGGTTCCTATGATATACTGATAGGAATGGACTGGTTAGAAAATCAGAAAGCCATGATGAATTGTTTGGAAAAAACATTACACTGCATTGATATAGAGGGAGAACCAGTCATACTCAAAGGGAAACTGAAACCCATCTTTGTGAGGCAGATCTTAGCCCTTCAATTAAAAATAACTGCTAGAAAAGGGTATCAAGTGCATGCGGTACATCTTGAAGAATCAGAGTAGTAACCAGAGAAAAAATTGTTGGAAACATTACCAGTGATAAAAGAATTTAAAGACGTATTCCCAGAAGAAATTCCTCATCTTCCCCCTAAGAGAGAAATCGATTTTACAATTGATTTAGTACCTGGGGCAACTCCAGTTTCTAGAGCCCCTTACAGAATGAGCCCCCCTGAACTAATGGAGTTAAAAATGCAATTACAAGAATTGCTAGACAAAAGTTACATCAGTCCAAGTGTATCTCCTTGGGGAGCACCGGTGTTATTTGTGAAAAAGAAGGATGGTACCTTCCGAATGTGTATCGATTATCTTTAACTAAATAAGTTGACTATCAAAAATAGGTATCCATTACCCCAGGTAGATGACCTCTTTGATCAAGTTAGGGGAGCCTTAGTTTTTTCCAAGATTTATTTAAGGACTGGTTATAACCAGTTAAGAATTAAAGATGAGGATATCAGTAAAACAACATTTCTAACCCGGTATGGACACTATGAATTTGTAGTCCTACCATTCGGGTTGACCAATTCCCCTACCACTTTTATGTGTTTAATGAATAGCATCTTGAATAAATACCTAGACAAATTTGTACTACTATTTATTGACGACATTTTAATCTACTAAAAAAGTGAGGTAGAGCATAAAGAACACCTTAGAATCGTGTTGCAGACTCTTAAGGAAAATCGGTTGTATGCCAAATTTAGTAAATGTGAGTTTTATAAGGATAAAATTAAATAATTGGGGCATATAATTTCAGAACAAGAATTGGTTGTGGACCATGAGAAGATAAAATCCATTATAGAATGGCTTGTACCTACTAATGTATCATCGGTAAGGTCCTTTATGGGAATTGCGGGGTACTACAGAATGTTTGTAGAAAGATTTTCCGCTTCAGCCTATCCCATAACTTCATTGGAAAGGAAAGGTACAAAATTTGAATGGACTGAAAAATGCCAGAATAGCTTTGAACAATTAAAACTGAAACTTACCACAACACCTATTCTCAAGATTGCAGATCCTAATCAGGATTTTTTAGTATGTACAAATGCGTGTGAAGAGGTATTAGTGGGAGTAATGTTGCTATAAAATTATGTTATTTCCTATGAATCTAGAAAACTTAAGAAACATTAACAAAATTATAGTGTGTATGATCTTGAAATAGCTGTTGTAATCCACGCTCTCAAAATGTGGTGACACTACCTTCTAGGAAAGAAATTTATATTGATGACAGATCACATCAGCCTCAAGTATTTCTTCACTCAACGAGATTTGAATGCTAGACAAGCTAGATGGCTATATTTTCTGAGTGAATTTGACATGGAAATAAAACATATCAAAGGGAAATAAAATAAAATTGTTGATGCTTTAAGCAGAAATGCTTGGAAAAACATAAGTAACATTGGGAGTAGTGTTAACTTTGACTTGGAGGGATTGGTTCAAAAAGTAGTAGATCAAGATCTAAGTTATGAAAAACTTCAGACTCAATTACTGAAAAAGGAAATGAAAGGATACACACAAAATCAGAAAGGACTGATTTTTTATAAAGAGAGACTATATATACCCAATGTGGACTCTTTGAAAAAATAAATTTTGGATGAATATCATAAACAACCTTATTCTGGACACCCCGGATATCAAAAGCTACTTACAGCTTTGAAAAAGAAATTATTCTGGCCTAGAATGAAAAAGGATGTAGCAAGCTACCCAGCAAGATGCATGGAATGTCAATTAGTAAAAGTTGAACATCAGCATCCAGTTGGACTGCTAAATCCTTTACCGATTTTAGAATGGAAATGGGAAACTGTTTCTATGGACTTTGTAATGGGGTTACCAAGAACCAAATATCAACATGACTCTATGATGGTGGTAGTGGATACTTTGATGAAGGCTGCACATTTCATACCTATTCAATCTACCTTTGGAACAACCCAAGTAGAAAATGTGTTCATGAAACAGATTGTAAGGCTACATGGGCTTCCTAAAATGATTATTTCAGAAAGATATGCCAAGTTCACTACAACCTTTTGGAAGAGTCTGGTTGGAGGCATGGGTACTAGATTGAACTTTAGTAATTCCTATCACCCTCAAACATATGGTAAAATTGAGAGAACAAATCAAATTCAGGAGGATATGTCAAGGATGTATGTGATGGATAGGCCAACTAAATGGGAAGACTATCTACATTTAGTAGAATTTTCCTATAATAACAACTATCAAACTTCCATAAAGATGAGTCCGTTTGAAGCACTCTATGGAAGAAAGTGTCACACTCCATTAAGCGGGAGCCAACCTGAGGATAAATTAGTGCTTGGGCCAAACGCTTTGCAAGAAATGGAAATAATTTAAAAAAAATTCAGAAAAACATCAAGACAACTCAGGATAGACAGAAGAGTTATGCAAACAAAAAGAGATTTCACTGAGATTTCAGTGTGGGTGATCATGTATATCTGTGTATTAAGCCCAAGAAGGGCAATTTGCACACTGGTAGTTGTGCAAAACTAGCTCCTAGATATTATGTACCATTTGAAGTACTGGAAAGGGTGGGACCAGTGGCTTATAAGCTGGCCTTACCCATTCATATTAAGGTTAATAATGTGTTTCATGTTTCTTTGTTAAAAAAGTATGTACATGATTCTGCTAACGTTATTGATTGGAATGTGATTCAGGTGGACTGAGAAGGGGAATTCCTTCTAGAGCTACTTCAAATATTGGAGCAGGAAGAAATTGAATTGCAGAATCAAACAGTAGCCATAGTAAAGGTGAAATGGAAGCACTTTAATGCTGAAGAAGATACTTGGGAAAGAGAAAATGAGATGATGGAAAAATATCCATCACTATTTTCACAGTGAGCTACTTCAGTTTATTTTGCCAACACCGAGGACGGTGTTTGTTTTTAGAGGGGGAATGTGTAACGCCCCAAGTTCCTATGCTTTTTAAATTGACATTTGAAAAAATCCAAAGCGGAAGTGGACCCCAATGGAGAAAAAATGTGTGGATTTATTTAAATAATTATTAATAAGAATAAATGGAATAGTTATGTGTGCACTATGACTAGATTGAGATTGGAGATCCTAAACCTTGATCCATGAGGATATGGATAAGGTAAGACTTTCCCCAAAAAATTTTAGAAAACCTTGAAAGGAATCTTACTAAATTAGATTGGGAGAGAAAAATCTAATTTCCCCAATGAAGAGGAAAGTAATTGGGAAGAGGAATAAAAGCTCGAAAAGAAGAAAAGACAGCTTTAAAATACCCCATTGAGGGAAGCCTAGGAAAAAACAGGAAGAAATCATCCTGCAATTTCTGGACGCAGAAATTAGAAACAGGCTTGGGAAAGCACTACTTAAATATGTTATTCCAGGATAGAAAAAGGGGTTGTCTATCTAGGGAGGCAGAGATCACAGCTCGGGGGTGAGTTAAGGAGACAAAACTCTATGGTTGGGAGGAACTAGTCATAGAAATTGGTATGCACACTGAACTAGCTTATTTCAGCATTAACTGAACTGAGTATATATGTAAACTCTTGGCTAGAGAAATGAGTAATAATATCTTAAAAAAACTGAATAGACTTCTGAAAGTTAATGTTTGGATATGCTTAGTTAGTCCAATACTGATAATTTAAAATATTCATTTCCTATACATTTAACATATTTATAATAGTGAAGTATTACAAATCTGTATAGTTGTATGGGAGCTATTAAATGAGACCCATATGCCAGAATTTCTAAACCTATAAGGTCTAAATCTAGGGATTAGTATCTCATTGAAAAGTGTAAATTTTGTTAGGAAATGGCACAACATTAAACAGATCAAAGTGAGATAATGAGCCAGTTTATTAAAACAGGACAGAACTGTGTTTTTAAATAAGATAGAATTTAAAACTAGAAATAAAGATCAGTATATATATATAACCAATTTAATTATACAATTCTTGTCTAAAAATATTTAATTTTATATTTCTGTTCTGTAAATTTAGTGAGAAAATTTACACTTATGCTACAACAGAAATCTCCTATCTCTTCTTACTGAATAGAAGGAAAACTACGAAATTGTAAAGTTTGTTACATATGGAAGGTCTGAAAAAGATAGACGTGAATTTATAGGTATAAGCCTAAGGTTAATAATCCTACATTAAATAAATCCTTACTGCTGTTATGCTACATATCAGAACATAAATTGTAACATCAATCCCCAAAAGGTATTGCATGAAGAAAATTTATATTTGTCTAGCACGGTCTAGAAAAAGATGTAATTATATTATTCTAATACATAGAAATACAAAAATGGCCTAAAAGATAGCTGAAAGATATTATCATTTATATGATTACAAATATCTATGTATTCTTAAATAAATACTAAGAAATATCATTATTAATAAGAGTGTTGCATTATCTATTAGAAGAAAATCGGTAAGAATATACATATTAAAGTGATTGCAGTCTTGTATTTCAGATGAATACTATTATTGTGACATAGTTATCCACCAATAATACTGAATATTCTAATTTTTAGACCCCATAGTACTATATAATACATAAGCAGAGGAGAACTATTTTACGTTCAACAGTCCTGTTGGGAGAAATTCCCAAAAATTTTGAGTATCATTATTACAATATAAATGGCAAAAAACCATTGGTAGGAGAAAGCCCTATGATATATTTTAACATTTTAATTTAAGACCGAAAATTTGTTGCCATCGGATGTGTAATATGTCTGAAGCGAGGAATTACCAACCTGTACATGTATAGGCATGGCTAAGTTAAAAATCATGTTATGATGTTAGACTTTGAATAGAACATCAGCGCCAAAGATGACCGGGAGAAACATACCTGCTAGTAGAATATAATAGATAAGAGAACAGAGAAGAGGAGATTATGGAAAATATGGAAAATAATATCACAAAAATACAAATTTCGTACCTTACTGAGATTTTAACATGAAGTGAATTGACTAGGAGACAAGAAAGGATAAATCGACTGATTAGATGAATAATATAGAAGGGAAATTTTATGAAGAACAAATGATAAACATAGAATGGTGTCAACAGGATAAATATTCATATTTTACCAGAAGATTTGTGAAGAACCCATCACAAGTTCGAAACTTTGGTGCAAATCGAGAAAAATACGCATTGGCTACGAAGAAGTTGAGTTGGGAAAAGTAGCGTATTCCACAAGAAACGAATTGCACTTGCTGGGCCAATAAGGGATGAGGCATAACATCCTAGGCTCCCTACAATAGCCAGATTTACATATATATGTGTAATGGACCGACGTCGATTCCCATTAAACGAAGGAATAGGTATGAAATTTAGCAAGAGGGCCATTAAAAACTAGAACTATTAAGTTGAGAAATCTCTCCTATGCAAACATCAATTCGGTTCTGAGTCACAGTCAAATCTTAAGTGAAAATATATCATAAATCCATGAAGAATCAAAACGAATAAGAGTAAGCAAAAGGACAGTGAAACAATGTTTCAATTTCAGTATGAAATGAATTAGAAAATATCCACTATGAAATCAAGCTCGCCAAGTAATACAAGTCGAGGTTGCACAAATGGGAAAAACGAAAAAGCTAGGGATAGAATTATGTTTTCACATAGATGTATTCACTGAGAGTAAATAAATTTATAAATTTAATAGGACGAACGTACTTCACCGTAAATACATAAGACCATACTGAGAGCTTTCAGTTGATTTCAAATGGATTTAAACAAAATTTCAAAACGAATCTCTAGAAGAACAATGCCAAGTTTAGAAGCTTACCGTGGATTCAAGGCAAAGGCATGGAGCTGGAGCTAGTAGAAACACATATTTATGTGTTTTATTCCCAGAGCATTACACCTACAGTAACGAGAACTAGCGAAATCCCCATGGCAGTAACAAGTAGAGAAATGATAAGTATTGAAAAAAAACAGGTTTAATAGAAACTGTGAGTCCAAACCCTACTCAAATCCTACCTTACACTTGGCGGAAATCTATCCGTCCTCCCTCAGATCAAGGATACGCCTAGTTGAAGTGACAAACATATATTGCTATTAAATGTCAAACATACCATTGTGGTTGACAATTTAAAGCGATGGAAAGATCCGTGGTATGGGTCAACATGTTAAGTTTCTCGTGGCTCGATGAAACGATTTGTGAGTTGGATTAACATCACTGGTACTGATGTGGAAAAATGAGAAGAGTCCCTCACTAATGGATTTCAATTGACATAAATTTCAAATGGTAGAGTTAGGGTTAAGTGTATTGTTAGGTTTGATGATAAGGTAGGTAGAAATTAAAACACAATACACTCAGCAATACGTGGATCTAAAAGAAAATGAAAGTGTCAAAATTTACATATATGTAATTAAAAATGAAACCCATTTTGAGGATGGGGTTTTAAATGGTATTTTAGCGTAAATGGAATTTCATTAAAAATGTCATGGTATGAACATAACATGTGAAGGTCTTACCACTATATTTAGTTAATAACAAAATTTTTGGTTAGATTAAATGGAGAAGAACATATGCTTAAAGAAAAGGTGAATTAAAATAATTATAATAAAAGTTATATAGTTGTATTAAAATTATTTCATATGAATTTGGGTCTAATGACTTGTAAAGTAGAAAGTGATAGTTCTAGGAAATCATAAGTGATTTTACTATGAATAAACAAAAAAAAAAAACTTTAGTAGAAAGAGGTATATTACATAAATCATATGACATTGTTAGATCTAAACCTATACTGCATTGAATAGGACACATTTTATTAGATCATGAACACTAAAATGAAGAGAAATCACCAATAGAGGATTTAGCTATACTAGGTTTTCAAAGAAGGTGATCTCTCGCACCAAGGAAAGTGGCTTACTAGGGGTCGAGTTCAGTAGACATTTCCTCATCTAATGGATGCACTCAATGCAATGGAAACCATCCATTCATAAAGGGGAAGGATTGGTTAAGGTGTATATTAATGAACACCCACCTATTCCATTAGCTCACAACACAAATTTCTGTATTGGTATTTTTTTATACATTTTTGAGGCATTGAGATTTAGAAGCCATTTTGAGGGTCTGAATTCTCATATATACCTTTCCAATGGGTTATAATGTGCACCAAAAATAGATTGTATGCCAAATTTATAACCCTAGGATGTTGATGTTCTAACTTTCCCCATTAAGACCCAAAATATTTTGGCATTTCATCTCCTACGGTTAGTTTTCTTTATGGTTAGGGTTTCTCATTACTTCTTTATGATAAAAATGCCTTTAACCAGCATTGTAACATAGGTTAGTGAAGGCATGAAACTATCACATCTCTTCTCATAAATAATCTACCACCATTATTGCTAGTTTGATTTCATTCTAGATGTATATAATTTCATAATTTTCTATTTATTAATTGAAGTCAAGTTTTCATCTATCTCTATATTTTGGATATAAATTTGTATCTTATTTCATTCCCTTTAGCAATTCAAATCATATGAGGATGCATACCACTAGGTCGTACTAGGTCAAGGGTTGTATTGGCTTATATTCTGGGATTTCTAATATTATAGAGGTTGATCTCATACCAGAACCTTGTACTTTGGTAGAGGAGAGGACCGATACTATTTTACATTGTATTGTGAACTCAGAGCTATGGTAACTAGTAGATAGGGTGGTAGTATTGAAAATGGTGTAGATACGTGGGGTTGAGTGATTTGGTGGTGACACACCATGCATCCTAGATCAGGGGAAGATTGACTTGAATGGACCTGAAGTGTGACAAGGGGACTATTTTGGGGTTGGATCGAGACCTAAGTAGATCATTCAAGAATTCTATATGGAGAAAAATTTGGTGCAACCATAAGAGGAAGCAAAAGGATTCTACCCAATGGGTGGTCGGATTACCTCAATGGGTGAACTAATATTTTGGTAATGTATTGAGGGTTTAGTTAATGAAATCTCTTACCCAAATGGGTAGTTGTTTTGATATTGAGATGTGGGTGGGATCCAACTAGATGAGACTATTGATACTTTGTATATTATAATCCATTCGTATAAATAACTGGTGGTGTGTTAGGTTGTGGGGAACCCTTTCATAAAAATGATTGCATTTGTAAAATTAATGTATGGTTGTATTGATGCATTTAATTTTTTAATAATAATACTTGATGAATATTCTAATGTGATGTTTAATCATATTTTTGGATTGGATTTTGGATTAAGAACAAATATTTTCACTTCTATATAACTTAATCAAATAATAAGCCTAAGTGAGGTGTAATTTGGGTGGAGTATAAAAAAGAGGTATTACCTTTGGGAAGAAAAATGTTGGTGTCAAGTGTAGGGAGTGCCAAATGCATCTCCCTAGACAAGGTATGCTATAGGGTGGTGAAAATTATACATTTGAATTGATAATTTATGTGCATCCTTAGGATTTCATGACATGAGTTATTGTTACAATACCTTAGGCTACCATAAAGGGTGGTTGAAATATAAGGTTAAAATAAAATGTGAAATGAATGGGATTATAAAATATGTCAAACATAATATTATGACATGGTAAATGGCCCCTATGCCCATTTTTTGCAACCCTAACATGTAATTTATTTGTCAGAAAATCCCAAATTTTATTTAGATACCAGGAAAATAAGAGAAAAATACCAACTATATTAGGAAGGTGGACTAGTCTTATGATGTAATTCTACTCAACATGAAGAATTAAGATAATCTAGCAAACAATTCAACTAAGAGGTGGCTGGAATGAAATTAACTTGGTGTAGGGAAAAGGTGGATATTTAACACTATTTGTAGTTATTTCCAAGTGTGACATTGTTATGATATTTGACAATAATTTCTTTGAATGATGCTACTAAGTTTCTATGAAAAGTAGTTAGTTTTTCCCTTTGTGAATAAAATGCAATAAAAATTACATAATTTTAGTGATGTTATTTTTTTAAGAATAATTGGAATTGCATAAAATAATTCTTAAAGATACATTCTTTAGAAGAAATTAAAATAAATAAATTTAAAAATAATGGAAATATTTAACTCCAATCTTATTCAATGGTCACCATGAATGGGTATTTTGTTTCTTTTTATTGAGTATACACAATTTTCAAATTCAACAATTACAATAGAATATAAATATGTGTTTCTAAGTTGGGTGTATATTTATATTAACCAAAACATTAGTACATCAATATTTCAAACAAAACCATGCATCCTTACCACAAGTGGACTCAACTTTCCTAGTGGGAAACCAAGTATTTTTCACCACTTGCCTATGGAATAACAAGTCCAAAACTCAAAATGACACAACTATACTAGCATCATTAAAAATTATATGGCCATGTCATGACAGAAGATACTAACAGGAATAATAGAAATAACACTACCTTGGGTTAATGACCAAATATTAACACCCAAATAAGAAACATCATTGGAATGCTAGCTCCCAATACACTTTCCACCACAAGGTCGAGTTTCCACTTGACACTGAATGATACTTACAACTAGCTGAAAAGGAAAACAAATATTCCACATTACAATTTCTAAAAGTTATCCATAAGTCAAACAAGAGAGTGGAAAAACCTCTCCATAATCCAGATGCAAATAGACAAGTCTATAAATATTCTTGGTGTGAGAACCAATCTATGTTTATAGTGTAGACAATTAAAACAAAACATGCTTTATAAATGTTAGGACAAAACCTCTCATTCAAATTTTACCAATTAAATTGAGTAAAGACAATGATGAGCCTTCTTTAATATACCCCACAAAAAAACCTTGAATTGAGACTCAACTAATATATAACCTTGAATTTAGAGTCAACTAATATATATAGCACTAGAATTTAAACATTTATGAATAAATTTATACTTAGGCTTTTTGACACATTGATGGGAGTAGCAACTTTTTCCCAAAATAAATTGTGCAGTAAACACTATGGTAAATGGGACAGTGAAAAACCCTCCCTTAGGGATTTGACCACACTCAAAGACAATGAAGTTATTTCTTTCACAATAAAATAACCAATCCCAAGACCATTCCAATTTTCCTCAGAGTAATTTCTACAAGAAACAATTGTGATCTTCTTATGATGGAAGGGTGTTGATGAACTAGGAGTGCTTCCCTATCTGAAGGCACAATTTTGACGAACAACTCCACCTCTCTAAGCACCATAACCCTAGTGTAGAGCACAAGCTCTCCCTTGCCAGTCATGCCTAAAATCCATAGTAAATCCATTAATTTCCTTAACAGGGAGAGGAACCGATGTGCCCCTAATCGATTTGATCGTGAAACTTTTCCCCTCGAGCATCTACAAAAAACATAAACCTCTTACTTGTAGATATGTGCATGGTAGAGGCCACACCATCTGCAATTTTAATGAAAGCCATTACATCAATCTCAAAAGTGATGAGCACAAAGACACAAGTCTCTTGACTCTTCCATTTGCACCTCATTATGTAAAAAGATATTATAAATACTTCTGTACATAAATATGGAAAAAAGATAAAATAAATTGAAAAATTATTATAGCTACTATATAAATAACATTTTATGATACTTAAATTATAAGTTCTATATATTTTTTATCTCCATTTATATATGTATATATAGAGAAATTCCAAAACATATAATAAAATTATTTTATATAAAAAATAATAATTATTATCATATGAAAAATATATATATCGATAAATACTTCAAATATACAGCAATATACAACAAATTTTTATAGAGAGAAACAAACTACAAAAAAATTGCACCAACTAACCATAGAAACCATAAATAATCTAGAACCAGCCAATGAGAAAGATGGTAATCAATTAAAACCAGCCACGTAATGTCACTCCAAAGAATTATAACTAATGAAATGTATATAAACATTTTGGCATGGAAAAACATAAATATGAGAAAAGAATTTGAATTTCCAATGTTAATTATATCAACCACCTTAGTAACATTTGGAAGATGTCTAATTTAAAAAAACTCTAATAATATTTTTTTAATCGTGAATATTGATTTATAAATTACTATGAATATTATTTGAAATAATTTATTATAATATATTTTATAATATTTTATTTTAAATTATACAATTTATTTTTTAAAATAGAAATTAATTATTATTAGTTTACTATTTAAATTTGTGAAGTATTTGAAATTGAAGATAAAATAAATGAATAATAGAACATATCATTCATATTTGTATACAAAGTATATTTAAAGAAGTTCAATCTAAGAAAAAATGTCACTATAAGGTTAGACCTATGCTCTCCTCAAATATGAAAATGTATATTTATAGAGGGGAAAACTAAGCTATAAGGTCATACCTATTTTTTTTCTTTTTTCTTTAATTATGGAAATGCAATACCACTACTAGCTACTCTACTCAACTCGGAAACAAAGAGAATGTCAAAGAATTGGAAATTTTCTCTTCCAAGTAGGTTAGTAGTAACATAGCATGATAACCACTTAGGTTAGGGTTCTTACATCATATACAATTAATTAGTGACAAAGTTATGGATCTTGTAGAATCTTCTTGAAAGTACACACAAATGACTAACCCACATATGTGAGTAATAGGGGATGACATGGTATCGAATCATTCTATGGTGGAGAATAAGGTAGACCAACATGTAGAAGACATAAAATTACAATTTAATGCCTAAAAAAACCAAAAATTTTGAAAATGAAATATGCCACTTAACTAGATATTACAAATGAATATTTCTAATACTTTTACCAAAAAATATTAATACTTTTACTCTAGTTAAGTTCTGTTCATTGTATTTCAAGTTTGATTGATTGCATTCTAGTTTAGTTATGTTTAATGTATTTTAAGTTTTATTAGTTAGTTGTATTCTAGTTCTCTTCCATTAGACTTCAAGGCCTTCATTATTTACAAACTACTCTTGTTATTAATCTCTTCCAACACACCATCATATGGACAGGAATTAGTGATATCAGTTCGAGGCCTTGACTGTTCTGCAATTTCTTATAATTCTACAAATAGCCTTTTTTCTAAAACTATTCCAAAAGATTTCTAACTCTCGAATGCGGCTTAGTAGTGACAATTTGAGTTGCAGAATGGATTAATTTCATTGTCATAAGTTAATTTAGAGTAGGGTTCCTTACTATGCTATAGATAATCTTTTCCAATTGTGTTCCAACAAATTTCTAACCATGGATGAGATTTTTGTGATATTGCAAGTTGTTGTTTATTTAGAGGAACCTCATTGCATTAAGCTTATCCTTTTCTAAAGCTATTCCAACATACTTCTAATGAATGAATTGGACTGAGTTCATGTTATGAGTTATTTTTCTTTCTTGACAAGTTTTGCATTTTCTGTTCTTAAGTGCCATACATAGTTTAGAATAGCCTTTGCTCTGTGACCAATAACTTCTCTTTTTTAAACACTTAGTTATTTTCCTCTTAGCATAAAAACACAAAACCAAAAACACTAGAATAACACTAGAAAAACACTAAACACAAAGAAGTAGGGAGCAGATACCTAGGCACATATAGTGCACTTCACGTCAACAATTTACTAGCCCTGGTTGACAATTTATGACATCAATTTAGGAACACTAAGTTGAGCAGACATTTTGGCGCCATTCCCGAGGAAGTGTAACTAGGTAGCCTTGTTTCTTACCTCCCAAAAACAATGACATGTGTAGAGAAAGAGACTTAAGGGGTAGATTCATAAGAAGCTGAAGCTTGATTCCTAGAACACCACTTGTTTCACCAAGACCAAGAAGCAGCACACCTCCAACTCAAACCTACATTTCATCCTATACTGATCACAGATTTCTAGAAGGCTTAAGATCAGATATTCCATTAGAAAGACCTTCCACTTCATCCACTGAACCTGTTTTAGAAGAAGATTCAAAGACCCCTGCTAGAGACACAAACTTTTCCACTTCCACAGAAGAATCAACTATGGCAGAAGAAGGGGGAGGAGGAGTCCTTAATGGAGGTAGAGGTGCGGAAGGAGAAGGAGGTAGAGGTGCAGAAGGAGGCAGAGGAAGAGGTAGAAGGGAAATAAGAAGCTCTTTTGGGTTTCCTATAGTAGATGAAGAAACTAATGCAACTATGAAAAACATTTCACCCTCTGTCCTTTAAAACTTTTATGGACTCAAAACTGAAGATCCTGAAACCTTCATATTTGAATTTGAAGTCCTATGTAGAACCTATGACTACTTAGAAGATTCTCAAAAACTTAAACTATTTCCTTCAACATTGAAAGGAGTAGCATTAAAATGGTTTATGAGTTTGATCAGCAGTTCTATTAGGACATGGGAAGACATGAAACATGCATTCCTAGAGAGGTATTTGGATTAATGTGTGCCAGTCAACCATAAGGAGGAAGTGTTTAAAATGTTACAAAAAGATGATGAAAATATTGAAGATTTGCTAGAGAGGTTTAACTATAACATCAAGAGGGAAAAGATGGAAAACTTAGACCAAGACACTTTGAAAGCTCTCTTATTGAAGACAATTAGGGATTAATGGTTATATATCCTTAACATGATGGGAAAAGGGGATATATATCATCTCACATTACCTAAAATAGCTGAATTATGTATCAACCTTTCAAGAGGGAAATCTAAAACTGTGAAAGGACCAAGAGACCATACTCTTGCAAGGGCAAGTAAGTCTGCTTCTGGGACAGTAATTAGGGTAGAAATAGGACATATGCTTGATGAATTCAAATCTAATATTTTAGGGAGTCTTAGTGAACAAATAGACACCCTTAAGTTACAAAACAAGCACAAAACTGAATTTGATGCCTTAGCAATCTTTTGTCCCAAATGTAGAAAGAAGCATGCCTTGAGAGAATGTCCTTTGGATTCAAAAGTAGTAGAGACTTGTATAATTTGTTCAGAAAAACATGAGACCAAGAGTTGTCCTTCACTTCCTGGTCTTAAATCTGTCTTTCAAGAAGAAACCTCTACAAATTCCACAGAATCTCTCAATTTTGTCTCTAGAAGGCCATGGCAAGGACCTCAAACACAAGGATTCCATGATCAGCTGTATAATCAACCCCCACCAAATTGGAATTCTTGGCAGCAACCTTGGCCCCAATTCCAAAATCAATCTCAAACGTGGGCACAAGGAACACAAAATCCATATGGAAGATACTCTTAGTACTATCAATATCCACCATATCCACATTTCCCTCCTCAACAACATTTTCAACAAAATCCTCAAAATTCACAACATCAAAATCCACCACTTCCATTACCATTCCCTCAGAAAACAAATCAGTTACCTGCACAACCCATACCAAACCCCAACAATAAAAATCCTCATAACACATACATGATAGAAGGCCAATAGTTTCCAACTTATTTGATTACTCCTTTAAACCTTAGTGATGTTCAAATTAGGTCTAGAATAATACTTGAAAAGAAGAAACCTTCTGTAATCATACAAGAGAAAAATAATTCTCATGAAGATTCTCTACTGGTGAATAAAAGTCTTGAAGAGTACACACCTTTCCAAGACCCAAACATTGAAAAATAAAAACAAAAAGAACCAATAATCTCAACTCCTATATTAGAGCAGCCATCAACATCCACCTC
Organism: Pinus albicaulis; assembly: GCA_034641835.2. NCBI lineage: Eukaryota > Viridiplantae > Streptophyta > Pinopsida > Pinales > Pinaceae > Pinus > Pinus albicaulis. The sequence continues at coordinate 752,413,873 of CM076578.1, forward strand.
TACAGCTCCCTTTCCAGAAATATTACAAATTGATAGGGGTGTAGAAAAGCAAATTATGGTGCCTAATTATGATTTCCTAGATGAGCTAAGAAATGTTTGTATTAAGATTCTATTATTACAAGCTATCAAGGAAATTCCAATTTTAGCAAAAACAATAAAGGAGTTGAGCATGAAAAAAATAGGAAAAAGAATCAAAGAGACAAAGAAAATTCAACTCGCAGGAAAAATAGAAGATATCGTGATGGGTAAGATTGCTATTCCAAAGTATCTAGACCCAGGAAATCCAGTTGTTAAAATACACATTAATGGAACTAAGATCCAAAACACACTTATTGATTTAGGAGTAGAAATCAATATCATGAGTAGAAAAATTATGGATAAACTGAAACTTCCTAATCTTCTTTTTACACCCACATTATTACAATTAGCAGACAAATCTATGATCAAACCTGATGGGGTAATAGAAGACACTCCAGTGTCCCTAGATTTTTGGAAGTATCATATGGATTTTATGATCCTAACTCCTAAGAATAATCTAGGTGGGCATCCTATTATATTAGGAAGACCTTGGTTAGCTACAGCTGATGCTTTCATTAGTTGTAGATCCGGTGATATGTACATCTCTGATGGTAGTTCAACCAAGAAATTTACTTTGTATCCTCTAGAAAAAACAATTACAAAATTAGATGATACTCAATGGATTGAGGATGAAGAAGACATACAACCTCTCTTCACAATTTCAGAAATTAATGAAGACAACCAGATTCTGAATACCTTAGAAAATTTTGAGTCCTCTTCGGAATACAAACATGAACAATTTCAAGAAGAATCCAGCATTGACTTTTTATCATCAAGACAGATGTCTCTTTATTCCATGGATAAATTTTGCAGTTCTACAATTGAGATATTTCCAGGAAAAACTTTAAACATAAACAAGAACCTAAAGAAACCTCAACAAGAAGATCTAGTCAATATACTACAGAGACATTCTTTTGCATATGCATGGGAGTACACTGATATGAAAGGGATCAGCCCTAAGACTTGCACTCATCACATCTACATAGAGGAAAATTGTAAGCCAATCAGACAACCTCAGAGACGGATGAATCCAAATCTTAGGGAGATTGTTAAAGAAGAATTGCAGAAATTGTTAAATGTCAACTTTATCTATCCTATTTCAGATATTCAGTGGGTTTCTCCTTTGGTAATTGTGCCAAAGAAAAATGGTAAATGGAGGGTATGTATTGACTACCAGGAATTAAATAAAGCTACTCTTAAAGATCATTTCCCTCACCTTTCATAAATCAGGTATTAGACACATTAGCTGGCAAAAAGTACTTCTCATTCTTAGATGGGTTTAGTGGTTATAACCAAATTCAAGTAGCACTTGAAGATCAAGACAAAACCACATTTACCTGTCCTTGGGGTACCTATGCTTACCGAGTATTGCCATTTGGACTATGCAATGCACCAGCAACATTTCAAAGGTTAGTACTAGGAATATTTTCAGATCTAATACATGATTGTGTAGAGGTATATATGGATGATTTCACAGTTTATGGAAACACATTTGAAGAAGCCTTAGCAAACTTGGAAATTTTTTTAAAGAGATGTAAAGAAGCAAATCTTTCACTAATTCATGAGAAGTGTTTTATGATGTTTACTGAAGGAATTGTTTTGGGGCATCACATTTTAGGGGATGGGATTAGAGTTGATGAGTCAAAAGTTGAATTCATATCTAACTTATCTATTCCAAGTTGTCAAAAATATGTTAGGAGTTTTCTAGGATTTACAGGATATTATCAAAGGCTTATAGAAAACTTCACCAAGATAGCATCTCCACTTTTCAAATTACTTACCAAACACTGTGAATTTAAGTGGAATCCTGATTTCTAGTTAGCCTTTGAGACCCTCAAAACAAAAATCTCTGAAGCACCTATTTTAAGGGGACCTAACTGGAAGTTACCTTTTCATATTTCAACAAATGCCTCAGATACAGCTCTAGGAGCAGTATTGGGACAAAAAGACCTGATTCCTTATGCCATCTACTATAAAAGTAAAAACTTGAATCCTTTAGAGTTAAATTATACTGTAACTGAAAAAAAGTTTTTAGTTGTTGTTCATGCCATAAACAAATTCAGACACTATATAATAGGCTATGAAACTTTTGTTCACACAGATCACTCTGCAATTAAATATCTAATGAACAAATCAATTACTAATGGCAGAGTCATAAGATGGTTATTTCTTTTATAAGAATTCAACATCACCATTCTAGATAGGCCTGGGAAACAAAATACAGTAGTTGATTTCCTATCTAGACTCAAAAACATTAAAGACAACACCCCAGTTGAAGATCAATTCCCTGATGAATATCTTTTTGCAATTTCTACTCAAACTCCTTGGTTTGCTGACATTGCTAATTATTTAGTTTCAGGGAAATTTCCTTCAATAATGAATGCAAGAGACAAAAGAAAGATCATTTATGACAATGAAAAATATTCATGGGTTGCTAATGAGTTATACAAAACAGGTCCAGATTTTATCATTAGGAGATGTGTTCGGGAAGATGAGATGCCTGAGATCCTCAAGGCATGTCATGATGAACCTTGTGGCAGACACTTTGCTGATAAAAGGATAGCTTATAAGGTCCTTTATTTAGGATACTATTGGCCATCCTTTTTTAAAGATGCTAAATAGTATGTCAAAAGGTGTGACAGTTGCTAAAGGGTAGGGAAACCTTCTCCTTCAGGTGAGATGCCATTGTAGTCTCAAGTACATATTGAACCTTTTGAAAAATGGGTTTTAGATTTTGTAGGACCTATTAGTCCTCCATCAAGACAAAATAAATATATATTAGTTTGCACTGATTATGTTACCAAATGGGTAGAGGCCAAGCCATTACTTTCTGCTACTGAAGCATCTGTAGTTAATTTTCTTTTTGAGGATATTTTTACTCGTTTTGGTGTCCCAAGGGAAATTGTTACAAATCAAGGAGCTCAATTCACATCAAGGCTAGTGGAACAAATGATGGAGAGGTACAAAATCAAACACAAAAAATCTATTCCCTATCATCCACAAGCAAATGGTCAAGTGGAATCTACTAATAAGGTCATTGAAGGGATCCTAACAAAGACTGTTCATTTACATAGAAGAGATTGGGCAGACAGGCTTCCTGAAGCCTTGTGGGCCTATAGAACTACATGGGCCATACTCCTTATGAACTTGTTTATGGAAAACAAGTTTTTTTTCCCATAGAGTTTCAGATTCAAACTTTTAAAATGACAGTTCAGTTAGGACTTGATCTAACAGAAGTAAAAAAACACAGATTGGAGCAGATTAATGAATTGGATGAGATCAGACAAGATGCAGTCCAGAAAACAAGTATAGTCCAGAAACAAAGGACTAGATGGCATGATAAGTACATCAAGGAAAAGAAATTCAAAGAAGGTGACTGGGCCCTCTTGTTTGATTCAAAGTTCAAATATTTTCAAGGTAAATTCCAAACACATTAGCTTGGGCCATATGAAGTTATGAAATTTTTTGACAATGTAGCAATAAAAATTAGGACAATAGATGAAGAGAAGGTCACTTTTCTTGTAAATGGTCATAGATTGAAGTTGTATCATAAGCCACTTTCAAGAGAAGAATTTATCAAGAGATTCTAAGAAAATAGTAATGTGAAGTTAATGAAGAAGAATTCTTCTTCTTCATCAACTTAATTGAATTTTCTGAATTCGAATGAAAAAAATATAAAAAAATATAAAAAAAATAAAAATAATAATAAACTATAAACATGAAAACTAATCATTGATTAGCATGTTTATACAGAAAAGATAAAGTGAAAATCAGAATCTTTCTAACACTTTAGCTTTTCAAATTTGTTCTTTCCCTACAAGCAGTTATCATAAAATCATAAGGGATCACATTCCACTTATGATCCATTTCACTACATTCATTCATAACTCATTCACTCCATTCATTCATAACTCATTCACTTCATTTCATAGTCCATCTCATTTCCATTTCAGATTTCTAAATTTGATCTCCTTCTGCAAATTAAGTATTACAAATCATAAGTTGCAGACCACTTTTTATGCCACTTCATATTTTTGATTCATTCCATTCCATTATATTCCACTTCATTCATGCTCCATTCCACCATATTTCATGATCCATGATTAATCAATTTCATACTACACTCCATCCATGTTTCAAATAATTTCATTTCATGTTTTAAAGCTCCTACAGGTATATTCTGCAGCTAGATATTCTGCAGTTAGACATTCTGCAGCCAGATACCCTGCAGGCAACTATCCAGTAACAACTTGTTCAGCAGTAAATTGACCCTGCACACCTATGTCAACAAGAAAAATCAAAGGGATCATGAAGACTGAAGAATCAATGATTTTCAAAAGAAGAAAAATCATATTAAAACCACAAAAATCAAAGGAAAGGCTAAGGTAAAGTTTTGAAATTATTATGATGACAGATTATGAAAGTTATAGTATAGTTAAGTCATGTATGATTCATAAAGTTATTTTGATTATTTGTGTTGATCAAGCCTATTAAACCTATCATAAAAAACTTGGACAAAATCCCTTCCATTCCACCATACCAAACCATCATTTATTAAAAAAAATTAATGGTTAGTACTGAAGTGACCTATTCGGCCACGTCACTAACTCGAAGTATTCAGTGATGATTTTGAATTTCTCACGAGATTTTTCCGCTATATTTTCTTTCATGATAGCTCTCAACCTCATTAATTCGTGTGAATCACCTTCATCGTATTTCACTCATTCTGTAACCACTTCATATCATCTTTTCGTAGCTAATTCCTGCTGCATAAGCAGAGAAGGCATCTTTGGGGTGAAAACAACTCTCTGCAGCCATTCTTACCGTGAATAGAAGAGCAGTAACGGAGCAGTAAATTGAAGGTTAAGAAAAGAAGCCATGGGTCACATTGTAAGGTCTGAACTAGTTGGAACCAAATACTTAGAGGGTTACACACAAATTAGAGAAATGCTACAGCAAGTTGGGTGGTTATAGTTTTTGGAAAAGTTCAACAGTTTTCATAAGGTGGTAACCAAGACATTTGCACAGTCCTTCAATCGAGTAGAGGTTGAAATAGGAGATGTCAAGTTCACTATTACATAATCCTTCATTGTAGAGGCAGAAGAACTACCAAGGCAAGGTGAACAATGGTTCAAAAACAAGGAATTTCATAACGAGGCATGGAGACAAATGCTCAAAACACCAGGTATGGATATCTCAGTCTTCAAGAAAGGCATCCCTAGCTCAGCACTGAAGAATAAATGGCGAAATATGTTGCTCATTTTGAAAAATTTTATAACTTGTGAGGGAAGGTTGGGTACCTTATATGTTTATCACATTCGGCTTATGATGCATTTCTTAGATGAAGAAATCAATTTACCTTTATTCTTACTTCATAGCCTAAAGAGAATGGCCTCTAATGTTCAAAAGAGGGTTCAATTCTTGGAACCCACTTTGTATCACCATAGCCTAGTTAAAATCCTAATTGAACATCATTTGAGAAAAGTGGGAGACAATTGGGATGGGTTCCTAGTGAGGAATCACTTTGAAGAAACCAAGGAATCTCCAACTGAAGGCAAACTTGTAAGAAGAAGCAGGAGAGGGAAAATTTCCAAATCTGTTGAAATTAAAATTGGTAAGTCTATACAAGAGGATAGTGAGTAGATTATTTCTGAGAAATTGGCTGAAATTAAGAAACAACTTAAAAAGGAGAAGATAATAAGAAAGTATGCCAAGGAGAGAGGTGAGGGACCATCTAAACTAAGACGAAGCCATAGGCTTAGAGACATATTAAAGAAGACAGGAGTTAAGAAAACAGGCATCATAAACATTGAAGATGAAGAGACACCAGTTGAAAAATCTCCTGAATACCAGTATGAAAAGGATCTTGATGAAGAAAATCCGGAGATAGACCCAGCACAACAACAAATCTATAATTATGTTGAGACATTAGAAAGGAGAGCCTCAGAAAGCAGAAGAAGAACTCCTAGCCAACCAATAACTGAAATTGAAGTACTAAGAAGAGATAAATATGAACTGGAAGTACTTAATAGGCACATAAAAAATGAAAATGAAATTCTCAGGGAACAAGTCAAGGTGAAGAATAACATGAACACAACTCTCTCTCTGCAAATGGAAAAACTATACAAGGCTAATGAGAAGCTGAAAAAGAAAAACAAAAAGTTGAGTAGGGCACTTATAAACCTAAGATTCAAATTGTTCATAAGGAAGCCTAGGAGGTCATTGAACATTAGGCAAAGCAGAAAAAGGAAGTTGGATGTCCTAGCAGAATTTTTAGAATACATGAATTAATTGCATGAGGATATGCAAAAGCCTTGCAGTGGGGGTATGTTGAGCCCCAAAGATGTCCTTTTCTTTCACCAAATTTCACTTCAATTCCTTTGTCCTTTATGAGCTGTAGGCTTAAAATATCAATAGGATTAATTAAAGTCACTTTAGGAATGCATATAATGACTAACTCGCTATATTTTCATGGTTTTGTTGTTGTAGTAATTTTTTACTAGACTCAACTACAGAATGCAGCCATTCTGTAGCCAGTCGCCTATTCCGCAGCTATCCTCATGTTTACACAGGTTACAAGTGTCACTTAGAGGAAAAATGCATATGGTTGAAATCCAGACTTCATCTACATTGTTACTTGTCCTCTACGAAGTTTAAGTAAAAACCTCCAAGTGGTTATGCACGTGGAAGAAATAAAAACTAAGAGGCGGACTTCTACCGGGACAAGAACTCTACAGATGTCTTCAGCAAGAGTACGAGGCTTCCACAAAAGTTATAATTTGATTTTAATTGGGAAAGACACTTATCCCTATTTCCTCTCAAGGGTAGTTATGTATTTATTTTATAAGAATGACTCGGGAGACCGAAAGACAATTAGCTAGATTGATTTTTTGTTGTTAGATCTCAAAAGTCCGTAATACTCTATTTCTGAATTATTTTCCCTTTAATGAAATACATTCAACTTCATTGCATGATCTAAGGAAATGTTGGGGAGATTTGTATGCTGATCCGGTGGTAGAGGGCCCCTACTACCCGAGAAGCTCTGTGCATATTGTTTAGATAAGTAACTTTCACTCTATTTCATTCCTAATTCAAGCATCTTTTTGAAATCTATGTTTTATGCTAACTTACATCGAATGTTACAGCCAGTCTTATTCTTATGAATTATTCCAAAATACCACTAACACTGAATGAGAGATAGCTGTAATATTTTAGATATTAATTTCATTTTAGTTCAGCTGTAATACTCTGGAGGTTAATTGCACTCTAGTTAAGTTTTGTTCACTATATTTAAAGCTTGATTGATTGCATTCTAGTTCAGTTCTGTTTAAGGTATTTTAAGTTTTATTAGTTAGTTGTATTCTAGTTCTCTTCCATTAGACTTCAAGGCCTTCATTATTTACAAACTACTCTTGTTATTAATCTCTTCCAACACATCATCATATGGACAGGAATTAGTGATATCAGTTCGAGGCCTTGACTGTTCTGCAATTTCTTATAATTCTACAAATAGCCTTTTTCTAAAACTATTCCAAAATATTTCTAACTCTCGAATGAGGCTTAGTAGTGACAATTTGAGTTTCAGAATGGATTAATTTCAGTGTCATAAGTTAATTTAGAGTAGGGTTCCTTGCTATGCCACAGATAATATTTTCCAATTGTGTTCCAACAAATTTCTAACCATGGATGAGATTTTTGTGATATTATAAGTTGTTGTTTATTTAGAAGAACCTCATTGCATTAATCTTATCCTTTTCTCAAGCTATTCCAACATACTTCTAATGAATGAATTGGATTGAGTTCATGTTATGAGTTATTTTTATTTCTTGACAAGTTTTTCATTTTCTGTTTTTAAGTGCCATACATAGTTTAGAATAGCCTTTGCTCTGTGACCAATAACTTCTCTTTGTTAAACACTTAGTTCTTTTCCTCTTAGAATAAAAACACAAAACCAAAAACACTAGAAAAACACTAAACACAACGAAGTAGGGAGCAGATACCTAGGCACATATAGTGCACTTCACTTCAACAGTTTACTAGCCCTGATTGACAATTTATGACATCAATTAGGAACACTAAGTTGAGCAGACAGTAGTTAGGAGTTGTTTCAGCTTTTCGAAGCTGTCATGACATTCCTTTGTCCATCTGAAAAGTTTTCCTTTCTTCTGTAAGGATGTGATGGGGAAAGAAATTTTAGAAAACCCTTCTATGAACCTTCTATAATATCCAGCTAAACCCATGAATGATCTAATCTCTGCCACATTCTGAGGTACTCGCCATTCCATGACGTTTTTGATCTTTTCGAGATCAACAGCTATCCCTTCCGCTGATATAACGTGTCCCAAGTATTGGATTTCTATTTTAAAGAAATCACATTTGCTAAATTTGGCATAAAGCTAATGTTTCCTCAGCGTTTCCAACACTATCCTCAGATGCTCCTTATGTTTTGCTTCATTCTTTGAATATACCAGTATGTCATCTATGAAAATAAGTACAAATTTATCCAAAAACTGATGGAAAATGCCATTCATCAACCTCATAAAGGTTGCTGGTGCGCTTGTCAATCCAAAGGGCAGCACAACAAATTCATAATGACCATATCAAGTGCGGAATGATGTTTTACAAATATCCTCATCCTTAACCCGAATCTGATGATATCCAAATCTTAAATCTATTTTAGAGAACACCGTATCTCCTCTTACCTGATCGAATAGATCATCGATCCTTGGTAAGGGATATTTGTTTTTAATAGTCAGCTTATTAAGCTACTTGTAATCCATACACATATGTAATGTTTCATCTTTCTTTTTAACAAAAAGAACTGGTGCTCCCCATGGAGACACACTTGGGTGGATATTGCCCTTCTCTAAAAATTCTTGTAACTGTATCTTTAGTTCTATTAACTTCGGTACACTCATTCTATAAGGGGCTCTTGATACTGGTGAGGCTCCCGGAAATAATTCAATAGTAAAATCAATATCTCTTTTGGGTAGCAAACCAGGAATTTCTTCTGGAAACACATCCAGAAATTTCTGTACCACAGGAATATCTTCCATTATTGGAGCTTTTTCCTTGGAGTTTACATATCCTACCTGTATTGCATACAGTTGGCATCCCTTTTGGATACACTTACCCATCTGGGATGTTGTGATTGGTCGTAGTTGTATAGGCTTTTTAATTCCTTGGATTTCTTTCCGTGTACCATCTTGCATTCTTAAAGAAATAATATTTTCCTTGCAGTCCACTAATGCCCAGTGTTTCTCCAACTAGTCCATAACCAGTTAGACATCATAAGACCCGAGTGGCAGGATATTTAAATCCACCTGTAGCTATTGTTCTACCACTTCTAGTACGCAGTTAGGAACTTTTGTTGTTATATTTTGCTTTTCGCTAGTAGCTAGCTGTACTAGCCAAGACTTCTTATATTTCTGTTCCTTTAATTTACATGTTTCCACTAATTTGGGACTTACATAACTCAAACTTGCTCCAGGATCTACCAAAATTGAAACAGGTTTAGTTAGTAAAATGCCTTTTAGCTCGATCATTGTAGGCTGAAAATCGGTTTGCCGATCTTCCAAGACTGCATTAATGCGAGGTATGTTACGCGCCACGTCCCCCACGATAGATGCCTCCTCTAGATTTGCTACTGTCTCACTTTTATTCCTTCGGGGACAGTTTTTATAATAATGAGCTTCCCCACAACCCCAACACTTTAGAGGAGGTTTACAAATTTGTCCTTGATCTGGCTTGCTGGATGCTTCTGTGGCCTTCTCTTCAGCTGGCCACTTGGTTCTTTGATGATTTTTACCAAACTACTTGTTGATAGAGTTTCGCGTTGTGCTTTTGAAGTTGTTGTTTTTACTGCCTTTAAATGTAGGGTTATTATTCTGATTTTTCTTTGGATGCCAGCTATTTCCTCTATCAACCTTGGCCTTACTCTGCTGATAGCACATTTGTGCTTTTCGGATAGCCTCATCCATAGTCTGAGGGTTAAAAAATTCTATCCGCTCCCTCATATGAGAAGGTAAGCTACTTAAGAATCTCGGTACCTTGGCTTTCTCTACTCGGAGATAAGGTACATACCGTAACAAGGAAGTAAATTTTGTGACATAATCATCCATGGTCATTTGCCCCAGCCGAAGATCATGGAATTCCTTAGCCTTGTCATCATAGAATCTTTCTGTCAGGTATTTATCTTTAAAGTACTACTGGAACAGTTCCCATTTGATGTCTTGTTCATCAATGTTGCATACATTCTTCACCTCTTCCCACCACAGGGTGGCTTTTTCTCGTAACTTGTATATAGCCAATCTAGCCTTCAGATTGCTGCTATATTCATATACCTGGAAATACTTGTTTATATTTATTAACCAAGCTTCAGCTGCCTCCTCTGCCTCACCATCAAATTTTGGTGGCTTAATTTTATGAAATTCCCCCTGTAGTTCCACTTTCTGTCTTTTAAGATCTTGTTGGTCAGACAAATTGCCTGATTCCGCCTCATTAAAATTTCTATTTTTTCTCTTCTCGGAAAGACTCTTTTCAATTCCGCCAGCAGTGTTGTTCTGATTTTTCTGCTCCTCTAATTCCATCGATAACTCTTTCTCAGCACTAGGGTGTCTTGTCTCCTGATTTTGTCTATCCGACAAACTCTTTAGGATCCTCTCTTCATCCTATAACAGCCTCTCATTGTCCCTCCGGACTCTTATCATTTCTTCCTGGAGTTGTTGGACCGTATTTAGCAGAAATGCAGTTTGTTTCTACTGTTCCTCAAGCAATCGACTCATCTTTTGGTGTTGTTCCACAGTTAATTGAACCCACATTTCCGGATTCAAAACTGTTGGAGCTTGAGTCTCCTCTGGCCGTGATTGGGTTGCCATTACTCTTGCTTTACCTTTGTGCACTATACACATACACAGCTTCACTATTAGTAGACCCTTAAGTTCCCAGTGTATCAATCCAGCTCTGATACCACTTGTCACATCTTTCTACAAAGATTACTCATAGTAAAAAAAATAAATTAATTTCATGCTCTTAAATACCACAAATTCCAAATATATATCAGACTTTACCCATATCATAGCGACCAAAAATAAGTCATAGAAATCTTACAGATTTAATACTATAATAAAATTGGGTTGAAGCCATGGTTTATACCCATGTAAAGCCCACATGGGAAAGTGCACATGGGTTTTGAAGGTGGTATTATTAACACAAATTAATTAAAAGTACCGCTGCAAGATTTGGTTTAATGATCACTCCAGTTGATATCTCGAATTATTCGTTGGTATTAACTCATCGGGTTCCATATCATGTCGAGTTTAATTGCATATCCCAATTGAAATAATTGATTGGCCATATGGCACCTAACTCTACTCACCGGGGCGTAGGTGTCGATCCCTCAGGCATCTGTTGTACAAAGTTATTAAGTTTGTGTGCCAGTTGTGATTCAAGTCTCGACTTCCTCGGAGAAAGCGAGGGAAAACCGTCGATGTCATTTTTTCCAGTCAACCTAGACTCTCAGTGTTGTTACTCTTCCATTTGCGCGCTATTTTACTTGGCTCCCTCCTGGTTATCTGGCTAGGTTCTTGGTTTTAAGGTGGGCATACTCAGCCTTACCTCTTCTACATTTTGCAGTTAATTTTTTTAATGAATTCTTGCATTTCTTTCTCCGTTTCCCTTAATTCTGTCTATGTGTTGCCCTGAGGAAAGGGTTTGTCTTGCAGGCTATTCTCAGTCTACCATGGCGCAGCTTCCATTCTACTGCTCAAGGTCTCTAACCTCCAATACAACTCCGCCGATGTTTCGACAGGTATGGAAACCTTATTCATTGATTTTGTTTCAGTTCAGGGTTTTAATCTCTCAACGCCATGATATGTGCTTTTGAGTTCGTTGTTTCTGGTTTTTGCTCAACTCTCTAAACCCTTATCTTTTTTTTCCTGGAAATGGTCAGGTTTTTGCAGGACTATTCCACCTCGACAGGTAATTCCCTGAGGTACTCTTCTTCCCATTCAGAGTATTTTCTTTCGCTCATTTTTAAATTGACATATGAATTTAATCTTAAGTTTTCTAACAGGGTTGTTTTGTTCGCAGGTGAGAGAGTCTCGTCAAGCCCTTTGATCCGGAGAACTTTGATCCGGGAAATTTCTTGATAGCGCCATGTATTCCTTTGATGCTTTTACATATATATATATATATATATATATATATATATATATATATATATATATATACAATGTTTTCATTTATTCCAACATCAGTATCTAAATTCCATGAAAATTAATGTAGTATTGTATGTATTTAGCTTGCGGGTTGCCTGTGTTATTTCACAATAGCTTCTCTAAATTTTGTGAGATGAGACAGAGGGTTTTTGGTTTTTATGTGCACACTGCTATCTTCGCTATATAAAAGTTGCTGGAAATTTTCACTTAGGCCCTAAGGCACCAGTCCGCCGACTAAAGGGCTGTGTATAGTTGCTTTGTAAGCGAACAGGAGCGAGGTAGGGTTTCAACACAGCCCCAGATCTATAAGTTAGATACTATGTTAATTCGATTCTACTACAATAACACTGTTTAGAAAGCATATTTATCATTGCTTACTGACACATGCATAGCAGTTTTCTCTTTCCTGTCTTGGTTTTTCTTTAACAATAGAGTTTACTCTTACAGCAATTTAAATGAGTACCACATTTTGTACTACTGGTTTTCTTTTGTTAACAAACACCGATTATCTATTCACTGAGTTTATTCTTGTAATAATATATATATAAACCCTTGTCCCGTCTCATTAAAATATTATAATGAAAGGAGTATATTGATTTTTACAATTCTCCTGTTAGCTACACATGGTGCAACTTACAGATATAGAAAGAAATTAAGTCTAGCATACAATTCCTTACTTTCTGCTTCACAGAGTATATGCATACCAGGTTATCTGATAACGTCCAGATTTACTGATAATCGTTGGACAGATACCTTGATAGCGCTATTACATTCAGAATTTACTCGTAGGAATTTCTTTAACTAGTCAAATAAAATCAAAAAGTCTAAATTCTTTCTACATTTCCTAATAAAATAAACAGTTAACCTGTAATCATAAGGTTCTAGTCTTTTTGAATTACTTATCTGTTATGGAACAATAACTCTTTAAATTGTGGTCCTCCCAACCATCAAGGGAGGCAATGACGTCCTCCTCTTGCCCCCTAGCTCCAGAATTCCAGACAGTGCCACGGGTAACAGTGGATATTTCTTCTGCCATGACCTCTGGATGGCCAATCTAGTCACACACAGACAATCTGGCTCATAAGGTTTGCAGAAGTTGTTCTCAACTGGTCTTCCACCCAGCTCTAGAGAATACTTCACCTTACTTTTCCAATTACACAGAACCCCTACCCCTCTCCTAGGATTTCTTTTTATCCCTAGAGGGTAGGTAACTATCTTCCAATTGTTCCCAACCACCTCCTATTCTTAGAAACTTTACCAACAGTTTAAGAGATTTTATTTCCATTCATTTGTTCCTCTCATTAACTCAATAATTCAAAGTAAAATGATGTTTTTGTTTCATGACAATACAATTGATTTTCTTTTGCCAGAATAAAATAAACAAAAATATAATAAAATAAATAAATTATCTTTTTAACCTGTTAATGCTAATTAACTCTTAATGAGGCTGTCACAGTTTCTATATAGAGCGCTAGCAGAGGCCCTATATTAAGTAAGTGATATTAATAACCAGCAACTTTGGGTTGCATTTTAACCCACTGTTCTTCAGCCTTAGTTCCCATGGCCTTAGTATTCACAGCATCAATTACCTGAAACCCAACGATGACATCAGCGGTTATTACTAGGAATGCGTGAAAACTCCATAGTTGAAAGAATAAACAGCCTAGGCCTGTGTTTCAATTCATTACTTTGTTAAAAAAGATGATCGCATAGCTGAAAGAATAAACAGCCTAGGCATGTGCTTGAATTCATTACATTGTTAAAAATACGATATCAGTTCATATACCTGTTGCTTGTTGTTTTCCTCCACAGGCTTGAAATAGGGCAGAGGCTTGAAAGAGGTCAAAGATTTGCAATGTTCCATGGGTTTGTGAGGCACCATGGCTTCATAATACTAGTTGAAATAAATGCCGGCCTCGCACTCTAAGATCATACAATATTCTATCATCCCCGACACTACTATCTGCCAGGCCTCCACCACTCGACAAAGGATTAATTTGCATCCCTAGAGACAAAATCAGATGAACAGATGAAATCCCAATTTACTGTAGATTTTATAACACTCCATTATTTTCATTTACTCTTTACTCTACATTTTATAACACACCATTATTTTCGTTTACTTTATATTTAAAAAATCAAAGTACAATTTAGACACTACTAAATTTATTAGAAACACATATTTTATCTTTCTAATTTTGAACTTATAATTGTTTTTAAAGAAGAAACACATCCTCTTAATCTTAAACTCAACTTATATTTCCATTACTTAAAAGAAAAATAGCATGATCTCTACCCAAAAATGATAAACACATATCAAGAAATAGTGCAAACTACGTAGCGTGGATTTACAAATACAAATTTACATGTTGTTTGTTGTACTCCTCAACGGCAAAGTGCGTGCAGTCTTGAACCTCTCGTGAGGTCTTGTCCACAGGGCTCCATCAACCGCAATTCATGGCCACTGCTCACACCCACAATACAACACAAATACTCTCAACGATTGAGCGTACATTTTACTTCTGGGGTGCGTCAATTTAAGCAGCATTTTCCGCCATCCCAATAGCGTTTTTTCGATACCATTCTCACACCGCACTGATTTATTTTTTGATTTGGCCGGTCATGTGGGCCTCACCCTTTTTATTCGATGCTAGGGCACCATTATCTACTCGATATAGATTCATCTTTATCCTCAATTTAGTATGCAAGGGAAACCCAAACGAAACGGATGCACTTCGTTCAAACCTAATGCCCATATTTACCATTTTAGGGTTTAAAATGGAAAAATCAATTATCAACATCCAACAACCGACTAACTTCAATGTCATTATGAGGTCTTTGTTTAAGTCAGCATATTATCATCATTTAAATTTTCTTTTTAATTAATATTTATTTATTTATTTATAGATGTATGAATTGTGTTTCTATTTTAAAATAGAATTTCAATTTAATTTATATATATATATATATATATATAAACTTCAAAACATTACATTTTAGATTTTGCATTTTACATTATAAAATGTAAAATAATATCAAATGTAAAGTAATGTAAAATGTAAAATGTGTTGTAAAACGTAAAGCACAAAATTACTAAATAAGTCATAAGAAATTGGTGTCTATAATGTAAATTTAACATATTATTGTTTCTCTAACATGTTATTTTTTTATATATTATTATTACATAGATGCCTTAATTAAATCAAAATTCTAAAATCTCTATTTTAAAATAGAAACACACTCTATATATCTACTATTATTATTTATTTATTTATTATTAAATTATTATTTATAAAAAATATTGATTATTATTATTCCAATATATTATAATAAAAATCTTCATCATTACAAGGATTATTATATGGGGTGTTATGTATATTATTGATTACATGTAGTGACAATTGTCGATCATATAGATGGACAAGAGAGAGAGAGAGAGAGAGAGATGGGGCGGGGAGGGGGAGGGCTATGAAGAAGAGACAAAGGGAGGTAGTGAAAGAGCTAGAGGAAAGGGGGAGAGAGAGAGAGAGAGAGAGAGAGAGAGATATGGGAGCATGAGTGAGAAGGAAGTGGGATAGAGAGGGAGAGAGAGGAAGGAAGAGAGGAGGGGAGAGAGAGAACAAGAGAGGGAGGGAGAGAGAACTTGAGGTCATGGGGGAGAGAGAGGGAGGGAAGTAAAAATATGTAGATAGATAGATGATCCAAGTGGATATTGGTGGCCATATGCCTATTCCACCTAGAAATATAGCTATTTTTATCAATTTCCTTGATTATAGCATAATTTATTATTTTTAGAAGCTTTCTGGGTCGTGAACTTCCAGAGTTGCTTTGACCCCCTACACAACGATTTATTGAGGTCAACAATATGCCCATAACCATGTCACAAATATTTTAGTACTTGGGGAAACCTTTCTAATGAGGTATCGTACACACCAAGTTATGACCCCGGGAAGTTAGTTGCCAAATTAACCCCAACGAAGCCCACAAACTCTCGTCGTTCCATCTACTAGGGTTATAGTTTTGGGTTTTTAGGGTTTTCCCTTTGTTGGTCATTATTAAAAAAAGGCCCTTGAGACTCATTGTAACACAACTCAGAGGCATGTAGCAGCTATATCTCTTCTCAGAGATAAACTACCATCACCCGAACTCATTTATTTCCATTCTAAATGTAAGCATCTTTCAGTTCTTTGATATTAATGGAATGAAGATTTATTTATGTTGCATATTTTTTTTTATGTTTTTATATGTATTCTATTTCACTCTGGCATAGGTCCCTATTAGTGGTACCATAGAGGTTTTATCTTTCTCTATTTTTTTGTGCATGTCCCAAATGAGGTCGAGGTATAAGGATTTACGGCTTGAACTATTTCAACCTTTGCAAGACCAGCCCTGCTGAACCCAATGACCTCCCATGGTGGTAGAAAAGGAAAACAAGGGGGCAAGATATCATTTGAAAATATTTCTCAAAGAGGCCCTCAAACGAGAAATAAATGTGATGATGGATAACTTTTCCAAAATCCTTGGACGAATACCCTTAGGAGAACAAGAGAAGAAGAGATGGAGGGAGATAGTGAAGAAGCTAGAGGGGCAGAGAGAGAGAGAGAGAAGGAGAGATGGAGGGAGATAGTGACATAACTAGAGGAGAAGGAGAGAGAGAAAGAGAGAGAGGGGGGTGAGAAGGAGAGATGAAGGGGGGGGGGGGAGGGGAGGGGAGAGAGAGAGAGAGAGAGAGAGAAACGAGAGAGAAAGGGAGGTGGGATAGAGAGGGAGAGTTAGGAAGGAAGAGAGAGAGGAGGTAGAATAATAGAGGAAGGGAAAAAGAGAATGAGTTTAAATGGCAGAGAGAGGGAGGGGAGAAAAATATGTAGATATATAGATGATCGAGGTGGACATTGGTGGAAACCCGCCTATTCCACCTATAAATATAGCTAGTTTTATGAGTTTCCTTGATTATAGCATAATTTATTACTTTTAGCAATTTTTCAGGTCCTGAACTTCCAGAGTTGCTTTGACCCCCTACACAATGATATTTTTAGGTAAAAAACAAGCCTATATCCATGTCATAAATCTTTTAATACTTGGGGAAACCTTTCTAATGAGGTATCGTACACACCAAGTTATGACCTCGGGAAGTTGGCTGCCCAACTAACCCCAACGAAGCCCACAAAATCTTGTCATTTCATCTCCTCGGGTTAGGGTTTTCCATTTTTGTTCAATAATTAAAAACGCGATTGAGCCTCATTATAACACAACTCAAAGGCATGTAGCTGCCAAATCTCTTCCTAGAGATAAGATACCATTACCCAAACTCATTTATTTCCATTATGTCTGTAAGAATATTTCATTTCATTGATATTAATGAAATGAAGACTTCTTTTTCTGCATATTTTTGTTCATGTTTATATTTGTATTCTATTTCATTTATGCATAAGTCCATATTAGTGGTACCATAGTGATCTTCTCTTTCTCTATTTTTATGTGCATGTCCAAAATCTGGTTGAGGTATAAGGACTTAGGGCTTGAACTGGTTGAACCTTTGCAAGACAAACCTTTCTGAACTTGATGACATCCCATGGTGGAAGAAAAGAAAGATGAAGGGGAAGGATATCCTTTCAATATATTGCTCAAAGAGGCCTTCGAGTGATAAAGAAATGCGATGATGGATAAATTTTCGAAGGTCCTTCGAAAAATACCCACAGGAGATGCATATTCATTCAGGAAACACCCTTTAAGGTACAAGTCAACCATGAAATTCCTATATTTAAAGGCCACATAGATGCAGATGTTATAGATAAATGGTTAAATGTGTTGGAAAGATATTTTTTGGTTCATGATTTTTCCAATAGGGAAAATATTACTTTTGCAGTCCTCAAAGCTACCCCCACATTGAGGATTAGTGGGAAACTTAATGTGAGCATAGGGATGAGAAGGAACACTCGTTGTTTTCAGCTGCACCCACTCGAAATTATTTCTGAGATGCCATAAAGGAACAATATTATCCTGTCACGAGTGATGAAGATAAGTGCATATAATGACCTATGCTATGAAAACAAAGAAATTAAGTTGTGCATGAGATGACGAATATTTTCTATACCCCGCGGACAAATTTGGGTATCAAATATTCTGAGAAACATCTCATGATCAAGTACCATGGTTTTTTGTAAAAATACATTAAGGAGGAAATGGATTTCCAATATATCTCTTAGTTCAGTGCCGCATACCAACATTCCACCAATATTTGGAAAAAAATGAAGCAAAAGAAGTGAAACTATGGATTTGCGAACCTGAAGCAGAGAAAAAGCACCCCCAAGCCATAGAGAAAAGGGTAGAGTAAGGCCACAAACCCCCAAGAAAAAAAATCGAATATGCAATCCATGAATAATTGGAAGGTGAAGAAGGAAACTAACAAGTCGTGTGATTTCCATAAAGCTCCCACTCATAACATGACTAAATGTCATGCAAAGAAGGAACTAGAAATCAAGCTGAAAGACTTAGAGACAAATGCATGATATAATTACAAGCCAAAACCTGACAAGGGATCTAACAAGTGAAATAATATCATTGATGTAGAACCCACTATGACAGTAGCCACCACCACACTCCAAAAGGTAGAACCCGAGGATCTAGAGGAGGGGGAGTGGGTCTTCCAGTCGTAGATGTGGGAAAGGTTTTGTCGATGTAATTCATTGTTCACAATGGGAGATAGAAGAACCTGATCTGAGATGAATTCATTAGAATATTGAAGATGCGATATCACTGCACCCATAACCATACACCATCGGGTGGATCCACGAAGGGTGAGATCTTTGTGTGAGCAATAGTGCATCTTACCTTATAGCATCAAGCCCTTTGCACGTGAGATATTATGCGATGTTTATTCTTTGGATGTATATGATGTTTTATTAGGTTAGTCATACCTATGAAAACATCATGTTTTATATCAATCCATACCTTGTTCTATTATTATTACTTTGGGTGAAAATTTGTACATGATACTAAATAATGAAGTAAGATCATTTCCAAGATCGGGAAATTTTTCTTCCTTATGATTCACCCTTAACACAAGAGAAATATTGTGGCGACATACATAGCTTCCAAATAGGGTACCTCCACACAACAACAACAAATGGACAAGTTCGTGGAGGAGTACAGGGACATCTACACCTAGCCCTTACACTGTCAAGTCAAGCCCTCCATTGATCTGAACTTGGGTGCACCACTACCTAATGGGCCATTCTACTGATGCTCAATTTTAGAGAATTATGAAATCAAGAGGTGGATTCAGAAGTTGTTGTAGAAAGGGTACATCTAACCAATTTCCTCACTATGTCGGAGCCCAATAATGTTGGTATAAAATACAAACATTATCAGGAGGCTCTGTATTGACTATTGAGTGTTGAATAGGATCATTTTCCATAATATGTATCCAATCACAGAGATTGATGATCCTTTGGACCATCTCAAGTGGCCCAAATATTTGAACAAAAATGACTTAAACTCCAGTTATCATCAGGTACCAACTAAACCCTCCGATGTGTGGAAGACTACCTTTAAATCCAAGCAGTTCCTTTTTGAGGTGTTGGTCATGCCTTTAAGTTTGACGAATTCCCCTGAACCCTTCATGAGGCTGATGGATGACCTCTTCCGACCCTTAACTAACTTGTTCCTGGTGGTGTATTTGGATAGAATCTTGATCTTCAACAAGAGTTGGGAAGAGCACCTACACCATATTCAACAGGTCCTCAAAACCCTGTAGCAACACAAATTGTGTTCTAATTTGGAGAAATGCACTTTTGGTATCATCCATGTTCAATATATGGGGAATATCATTGATGAGTGGGGTGTTCATGTTGACCCAACCAATATACAAGTTATTCATGATTAGCTAGCCCAAAAACTTTAATATACCTCCAAAAATTTCTGGGTCTTGCAAACTTATATCGTAGGTTTGTGTTGGGATACTCTCATATCACTTTTCCTTTGAGTAAATTCATGAAGGGTGTTACAAAAGTGTTATGTATAATTATAATCTACAGATAAATCCAATTCCCTAAATGTGGTGCTATGCATTTAGAGCAACAGATTAAAGACTTTGCAGTCACTTTCTCTAAGAGTAAATAGACACACAAACGGATAAAATGACCTACTTGTGATCCAAGTGCTTCCTATTATGATTTTGTCGCTTTTTCTATAGCGTCCAATACAACTTAGATCACCAGACTAGTTCCTGCAAGTATAAACACTAAACAACAAAGATATTTCAATGTATAGATGCCTATTTATCTTAATCAGTTAAATCGATTGAACATGAAACATATATATCATTTAAGAGTCCATCATGTGAGAAATAGAAACATAAACATATACATGTGTGGGAAAGTGAACAACAATATTTATTAAAGAGTAGAAGGGGGAGGTTACAACTAATGATCGATTTGATGTCACCATCTTTGACATCAACCCAGTCTCATTGCAATCAACATCTCACCAGCAACATATCACTTCTATCACTCTCTCAATTGAGAATAAAACAACATTTCTTTACCTAAAATTTTCCTTCCCTAGCACTAGGATCTATGCTCAATTTATAGGGATACTGATGGTAATTTCACAATCAATGAATTTCTAATAATATGCAAGAAATTTTCTCAAGCTCAAAGGTGTTATATGGACACATGGATTCAAATTTTGACACATATGGACTCTTCTAGAAGGCACTGGCCTTGTCGAGATGTTGGACCAACGAGAATTTCTCTCCCATTTGACCAACTCACACTTGAATGTTGGGAAGTGCATTGCAGTGCACCCTTGAATGGAAGGAGCTGCATATGCAGCACAGTTAGTCCCTTGAGAGGCAACGTTGGTGAGCTCATAAGTGATATGACATATACTTCAAACCTTGGAAATATTTCAATAGAAGTCATGGATGATTTGTTCTTGTTTTAGGGCATGTATCAACTGAAATGATAGGGGATGATAGACCCTATTTCATTTTTCTTGGGGATGATGTCCAGTTTGACCAGGTATTTGGGCATGATGCCCAAATTGACCTATAATAACTGCCCCCTAAATCATGAAGTCAAGATAATAACAATATTTTTTCAATGAGATGGTTTACGACATGATGGGCTGGAACTGAAGCAGAGTGACTACCTGCATCAATATTACAATAAATTACATCATGCTATTTTCATCATGATCACAACTAACTGAGGGAGGCATTCCTATGCTCAACACATAAACTATATAATGACATGTACATAGTTCAGAAAGTCATCTACATTGGAATGTTTCCCAATACAGACATGCCTACATATATAGGCCCATGTTCGGATGACGATCTGTATGTAAGGTCATCGATAGATGATGTGTACAAAAATTCTGAAATCACAGCCCAGATGGCTGAAACTACATCCGAGGTCTTCTTATCTCATTCACTCGATCGCTCAGGTACAATTCTAGGCATGTAAATATATGATTTGTAGTGGAACATGGTAAGACATCGTTTGATTACCAGCAAATGATGTGAGCTATTAACAAACACAAGAGAACCACCATTGACGTTAATGGCTCTCAAAGTACTATGGTATATTTTTTAAGGCATGAATAGATGATTTTATGTTGAACACCAAACAAAGTATTTCAGTCAAACGTCTAGAAGCGAGGATCTTGTCGATGCTGTAACAAGCCTCATGGTACTGGAAGATGATGTTTCTAAGTGAACCTCCTGGATGATGATTTGACATCGATAGGAAGCCACTTTATCATGAAATAGGAGCTACTAATTTCAGAGAAAAAATGTGACTTGATATAGAAATATTTAGGGATGATTGTCTTGAGAATGAAGATTTATGAGTATTATAGAAGGATGAGTATTCACTGGATGACTTCTCTTGAACATATCAATGACACTGATATGAGTTGGCAGCATTGACCCAAAACCGAAGTGAAGGGATGATGAACCGTTGATATGAATGAACCGTCAAGAATATTACCCAACCTAAACAATCATGATTATGGAGTTAAGTGTCATGGTCAAGAGCGACCTGCTATCGTAAAAGTTCTGTTCACTTTCCCAAATTTTCCCCAATCATTTGTTGACCAATACCTCTTTATTTTTTAACAAGCTTGAGGAGGATAACTTATTCTTGATCTACAGGCGAATAAGTTATCGCTATTCAACCCTTCAGGCGAATAAGTTATCGCTATTTAATAATTTAATGAGTCTAGCGATGAATGAAACTTGATTCTGGCCATGATCAACAAGCCTCTTGTTATTTTATTTTTTAATGAGCCTAACGACAGTGAAACCCCGGTCCTTTTTCATATTTACAGAGTTTGAAAAAGAGGACAAAAGAAAACTCCATAAGTACCTTTTCATAAATTTATCGTTCATATCCAAAAAGTGTAAAATAATACTTGAGAGAACCTCCTAGCCATGTTCGACTAATGTTTTCCTTTTTCTTAAATAATTTATCTCATTTCAGAAAAGGGTTAAACTTATACTAAGTAGATATCAATTCGTTTACTTTTACGAGCTCGAAAAGACAAGTGCTCAGGAATATTTTCACATTATCAGAGTCTGAAAAGAGCTAAAAGAAGACTCTATGGGTTCCTTTTTCATTGTTATCGAAGCTCAAAAAAGAGATAAAAGTGTCCTTCAAGTCCTTTTTCATTTTTATCAAAACTCAAAAAATAAGGATAAAAGTATGCTTTGTGGTAAAACCATTATCGAAATAAATGTGCATGACTAATCAATTATCAGTTGCAAACCTATTCATAACAATACCAAATGGATTAAAAATACCTATTTCATGATATAAATGAATAAAACCATAGTCACAACAATAAATATGATTTGAAAATAATCAAATGGCTAAATAAAAGAGTTTTACTATTCATTTTTACCATTTAAATGTTACCATTTGCATTTTGGAGCTCTGAACTTGTTTTTTCCCCCAAACATCAGTTGTTGATTGGGTGTAATTGTTAAGAATGTTTTGAATGCTGCCTGCAAGAGCACATGTCAAATGCCCCCTACAAAAGCAGATGCCCCCCAAGCTTCATTTCATTCACCTAAGTAGAATTTTGGTTGCTAATAATTGGAAGGAATGAATGTTCATTTACGAGATCAGATCGAAGATTCGTCTTAATTAGGACAGGATTTGTTTCATTTTTTAACGAACTTGACATAGGAAAATAAATTTTCTCATGGAACCTTATTTCATTTTTTAACAAGCTTGACACAATAAAAAGAACTATGCTCATGGCCTATTTCATTTTTTAACGAGGTTTCCACAGTAAAATAACTATCCTCAACACCTAATTCATTTTTTAAGGAGGTTGACACAGTAAAAGAACGATCCTCATTGTGAAGTTGGACTAGTGAATGTGTGATGGAAAAGACGTAGTCTAAGGATTCATCATTTAATGAGTTTGATGAGAACCACAACTAATAAGTTATAACATGTATTGATGGGTCTTCTCCAGGGTTTTCATTGAATTTTGGAATTTCAGAGGGTAATTTTTGTGAAATCACCAGCCACTAACGAGAATAATTGATGGGACCAACTTGATATTGCACTGAAGATGTGAATAAAGGATCAAGTCGTTCAATACTCATAAGGGAGGAACTAGATAGGATTCCATATGATGACATGGGTGAATTCAATGGACAAAAAATTGAAGATAAAGCAATAGTAGATGTTGTTACAGCTGAAATAGATGGTTCAGTCTCAGATTTTGTCTCAGCTATGGTCAAATGACCCGGAGTATACCCTATTGGATCTATGGAAACTCAATGTGAAACAGGATCAACAAAAGAAGAGTAATATGATTGAGGAAAAGACTCATACACGTAAAGCTCCTGCCAAAAGTGAGTTGGAGTTAAAGGTGTTTCATCTTGTGGTGTTTCTTGAATCGAAATTAAACCAGGTGGAAGGATTTCATCGTCAGGCCCAGAATATATTTTAAGAGGTTGAATGCGCGATATGGGAGATTCAATGGGTACAATAGATTGTAGGGTGACCAATACAGGAAAAAATTTTGGTCGTTCGACTTCAGGATTTAGAAATTCTGGCAAAATAAAGACAAGATCTAGATCAACTTCTAGTTGAACAATGTTGGGTTCGGGAGGTATGGTCTCACTTATTGGATAGATCATGACCATAGGTAGCTGTGAGGAATTCTTCTTGACAACAGTAGATGAACCAGGATTTGTAGAAACAACTTCTGTCAACTCTAGGATATGTAAAGATGATGTCGCACCAGTGGTAATGATTATACTAGTTTCGGTAGAGCGATGTTTCCTTCGCCAACCAGAAGTGGCTTTCGATGGTAAAGGTGCTTTCAATGCTATTCTACGAGAATTACATGGAAAGGGGTGTTCTTCTTCCACAATGACTAATTTATTTTATGACCACAACAGATAAAGAAAATAAAAGGGTAATTCTAGGCAAATGGTTTAACAAGTAATTATGAATTGTAGAATACCTCTTGGCGAACCAAGAAGTACGGGCATGCAATCTTCCCGAATGATGTGTTTGGTGTATGAAAATTTACGAGGCCGACTTCATTCACTATAGATGGTTAACAACCTAAAGTTGTCCTCCCAAATATACCTGAAGGTACGTGGAAGCCCAAGTCCATATTAGCGCTGTTTGATGCAAAACCACATAATGAGAGCACCCCATTATACTTATCGTACTAGAACACCACCCTATATACCCAAAGTTACATGGATGAGCTCTGATATACTTATGTACGTCAAGTGAGGTATCACACTTGGAATGTATCGCATACAATTGACGACATCTGATATGTTTTACGACGTCGGAACACATCTCTAGCCTAGACCTTCTAAATGTTATTTCTATAGTTCCAATGTTTTTTTAGGTAAATTGATGTAAGTTTTAAGATGATATTTTTTATCAGTTTTTCTTTCAAGTTTCACTGCAATGATGTGATGAAAATTCCTAAAATTTAAACTAAAATGATAAGAAAAATTTTCAATTATAGTTTTTCCAATGAAAATCGTAGCTACTAAAAGGAAAGAGCAATCAATTTTGAGAGCAACCAACAAAGAGCACAAACTAATATGCAGTTTTCCTATCTTGTTCCTATGCAACACACAAAATTCAATATATGCAAATGAAAGGTTTTCCTTTTAGTCCCTTTAATGTGAATGCAAGAAATGAAACTATATGCATCAAATCAAGAAAAAACAAATTCTTTATTCTTTGAGAAACAATTAATTTAACTACAATTTCTCTTTTAGGAAAAACGAAGAATGGAACTACAATTTTTCCTACAGGAAACGAAGAATTTAACGAAAATTTACTTTATGAAAACAAATGGATCTAATGCAGAAATAAAATACTTTGAATTTGATTTTTCAATGATAAAGAAAAACACTTAAAGAGACATTGAACAGACTTACTTTTCAAAGGAGGAAGAATCAGGCAAATTCAATTGTCTCTCAGAGTTATCAAACAATTCGAAACACAACAAAAAAATGGTTGAGAATGATGGAAATGACAAACTCAAAGGGAATTTGGTTGGCTAAGGGGGGAAACACAGTCTCTAAGGGGATATAGAGCATTTCAATGCACCACTGAGTGGGAGACAGTGCACTGCAGTGCACTGTGTCATTACCAACAATGCATTGGGTGCATCAGAGATTCAAAATTCAAGCTATAGAACACACTTATAATGAAATTATTTGATTCAAAATTCTAGTAACTTAAAGTATGTTCTATTGGGTGGATAACCAGAGGCTAATAATGCCAATTTTTTATGCAGAATTATGATCTACGGATAAATCAAATTTCCTAAGTGTGGTGCTATTCATTTATAACAACAGATTAAAGACTTTGCAGTCACATTCTCTAAGAGTAAATAGACACACAGAAAGATAGAAGGACCTACTTTTGATACAAGCGCTTCCTATTCTCCTTTTGTTACTATTTTTGTAGCTTCCAATCCAACTTAGATCACCATATTATTTCCTCCAAGTATAAACACTAAACAAAAAAGATATTGCAATATAAAAATGCCTATTTATCTTAATCAGTTAAATCAGTTGAACATGAAACATATATATCATTTAAGAGTCAATCATATGAGAAATAGAAACATAAACAGATACATATATGGGAAAATGAACAACAATATTTATTAAAGAGTAGAAGGTGAAGGTTACAACCAATGATCAATTTGATTTCACCAGCTCCAGCATCATCCCAACCTCATCACAATCAACATCTCACCAGTAGCATATCACTTCTGTCACTCTCTCAATTGAGAATCCAACAACATTTCTTTACCAAAATTATTCCTTCCCTAGAACTAGGATGTGTGCTAAATTTATAGGGATACTGATGGTAGTTTCACAATAAATGACTTTCTAATAATAGGTAAGACATGTTCCCAAGCTTAGAGGTGTTATATGGACACATGGATTCAAAATTTGACACATATGGACTCTTCTATAACGCACTCGCGATGTGGAGATTTCGGAAAAATGAGAATTTCTCTCCCATTTGACCAAGACACTCTTGAATGTTGGGATGTGCATTGTAGTTCACCCTTGAATGGAGGGAGATGCATATGAAACGCATTTAATCCCTTGAGAGGCATTGTTAGTGAGCTCATAAGTGATATAACATATACTTCAAACCTTGGAAATATTGCAATAGAAGTCATTGTTGATTTGTTCTTGTCTTAGGGCATGTATCAACTGAAATGATAGGGGATGATAGACCCTATTTCATTGGTCCTATGAATGATTTCTAGTTTGACTAGGTCATGGGGGATGATGCCCAAATTGACCTATCACAGAAAGAAATTTTATTTTGGTATGAAACCAAAAATAAGGTGTTTTTCAAGTTGAAGCACCGTCTTTTCTCCACACCAACACTCACACTACTAGACCTGCAAAAACCATTTGAAATTGAGACAGATGTCTCTGACTATGCTATTGGTGTAGTTCTTCTAAGCAGGGGCATCCGGTGGTATGAAAATGAGACACTTTCATATACAGTTTGAAAATATCCCACCTATGACAAAGAGATGTATTCCATTGTGCAGGGCTGTCGAAAATGGAAAAAATTCCATTCCAGGGAAGGAAAATATCATTCACATAGACAAATGACCCTTGCAGTTCATAAAAACACAAGGAAATTTGTAGAATGATCGCCATTAAAAATGGTCCACAAATCTACAATAGTTCCATTAAGAATTAAGTACAGGAAGGGCCACAGTAATAATGTTGTAAAAAACCTCACTGTGATCGCTGGTTATGGAGGTGACTTTTGTGCTCGACTCCTAAGGACACGAGACTTAGGGATGGCCACATCTTTACAAAAGAGATCCATAATTTAGCACCACATACCATATGATCCCGGAAGGAAAGCAAGTTTTAGATTTTCACCTCCACGACACACTATTATGCCATTTCAAAAACCTTTGTGTTCCTTCAAGAGAACATGCCAAGATGATTTGGGACATGAACTACTATTAGGTCGTTGGAAATTTTTGGGTAGAAACAATAGTGGCAGTATTTTTAAAGTACTTGTATTGGGTGAAACTTCAACAATCTGTTTGGAAGTACATCATATCCTACACTACCTACACCATAAAAAAACCTACAGTCAGGAAGCAAGACCTTCATAATCCTCTTCGCACTCATTGTCGGCCATGGAAATCCACCCCCATGGATTACATGTCTGGCCTCCCTTCTACCAAGCATGTAAATGATTGTGTTTTCATGGTCGTCATAAAATTCTCTAAGATGTAAATTATAGCAGCCTATAAGAAGAGTATCACAGTATAAGCCCCAATCAAACTCTTCTTTGAATGAGTATGGGTACATTTTGGGATCCCACAGTCCATTATCTCATATCAGGACAACATGTTCCTAAGTACATTCTCGTTAAGCCTCTTGCCATTGTTAGATACCAAGCTCACTAATTCCATGGCCTTCCAGCCCCAAACTCATGGCAAAACAAAGGTCATCAACAGGATGACCGTGCACATTATGCACATCAAGGAAAAATTTAAGGGCTAATATTCGCAAGTGGGCTAATTTTCCATACTTTTTCAAAAACAAAGATTTGCAAATTTCCAATTTTTTAGAATATGATTCACCCAAATTTGATAGTATAAGAATATTTTACCTTAGAAATCACCAAATTTTATATACTATATGAAATCATTAGAAATATGAATATTTTTACAAAATTATCGCCAAGACTTATACAATTTTCATATTAGGGAATAGTAATATTCACCAAGGTTTCTAAATTTTAAGATAAATTTATATCCTTAAAATTTTCCTTGATGCACATGTACAACTTCAAGCATCCACGCACATGGGATGAAAGGCTCCCCTATGTCTATCACAAGTACAACAAAGCTCTCCATATATCAACTGGCCATAGCCCATTTTTGATGGGGTTTGGATTCCAGCCATAATATCCCAATTATGCCTCCATACCACTTGAAACTACTCAGATAGATTCAGCTCATGTCTAGATCGAAGCTAACAAAGCTACCAGCTTTATTCAAGACATTCAAACCATCCACCAATAGGTTCATGACATATTGGGTAGAGAAAATGCTAAGTACAAAAGGCACTATGATCAAGATCGGGTGCCACACAAGTTCCAGGTGGTCAGCAATGTTTGGTTACATTTGTAGAAGGATCACCTCGTTGGGTCCCACCACATGATCTGTAAGCTTTGGTATGGGCCTTCAAAACCAGATATTCTTATCTAATTCTCCACCATTGTTTCTTCAAAACCTTCACTTAAACTTACGGTTGCTAGTCCTGGTCAAGTGCACAATATATGAAGAAATGAATGGACATGTGATGTCCAATGTCACTCCCTCTCAACTAGATAAGATATCCCTATTCTCCTTTTAACTTGAGAATATATTTGTTCTCCTATTAAAGGAGACTACTTTACTCCCTCTCAAATTCAAAGGATATTCCTCACTTCCTTTTCTACTACAAAATTCATAGCTATAAGCTTTGAATCTTGTTTATGTATGTTTTTTTCATGACTCCCTCTTTCCTTCGCACCTCATTATATCGAGCCTTCTTCCTTATTAGGTATCATAGATCTATCTTCTTTCATCAATCTTGTGAAAAGTTCAAGGTCGTAAATTTTGCACATCGCTTATTTTTAATGAAGGAATTATATTGAGCCCTCCCAATTTTTTATCCGATCATAGCTTCATTAAGAGAGTGATCTTCTTTGATTTTAGTATGAATTTTTACCTTTAGGTTATATTATCATAATACTACCTTTCAATCCCAATATGATTACATATTGACTTCACAATTTCTAGCTATCATATATTGAGCTTCCCTCAACCTTCTTCATGTATTTCATCCATACAGTTTAACTTGCCTTAACTGTCATCACGTGTTCCTGCAACATCCTTCCAGCTACCAAAACAATATTTTAACCATATAACCAATAATAATGATTAACATCACACTTACCTCATTGCGATAACTTTCTCATGATCACCATCTTCAAATTCCATCTCGACATGAATCTTCCTTCATGCATTAGAGTTCACAAGGATCGAACTTGATTACCAAGTTACCATTTTCTTCCAGAGATTATACTAGATTATGATCACTACTATATATATATATATATATACATATCAAGAAAGTATTAATATTCTATCCATTCTAGAGTAAGTTAAATGCATGTTTTTGGGAATCATACAACCAAATGAAAGATTGGGTATGTATAATTTATGACCAAATTTTCTTACAAGATCATATGCACATTAATCTACCCAAATGTTATAAGTTAATTCAAATATATATTATTAATATTTCACACAATCATATAACTATTTGAATAGTACAATGACCTTTCCTCTTGACCAACAAGTTTCCTTCATATTTTAAGATTATTGTTTCCATACTCTATGGAATGAATAATAATCCTTGTTATAATTCTTCTTCCAAGAACCTCCCAAAATGATGGTTCTTATAGGTTATTGAGGATCAAACTTAGAAAAATTACTACCACTAACATAATTTTAGACACTGTATGGATGAAAATTATGCAAAATAATCTCAAACTTCTCCATCTTTAAATACTAGATGATTATTATAAAGAAATTCAACCAAGTAGGCTCTAAATATGCTATTATAACATGCTTCTATTTATGATTCCATACAATAATAATATGATTCATGCTTACTCCCTTAATGAACTTGTTAGCATCAATTCCTTAAGGGTTCTTATAGTTCCCACCTTCCATAAATCTCATCACTAACAAGTACAAGAACTACTTTAATTTTCCATCCTTCTAATTTTTCTTCCTTTATTATGTACTTCAATGTTCATCAAAAATTACAACCATGAAAAATATACAAATACAAGAGCATGATGTCATAGAGGATATACTCCTAGGGTTTTAAGCACAAACCCTAAATTCATTGATACCTCCCTTGGAGGAAGCAACCCTATTTTTTTGATGTTAAAATCTAGGGATTATCCAATCCCACCCTCACTAGGGTTTAGCATGAACCCTATAAGTAAAGACTTATGGTTTCTATGAGGGAAAAATTAGATTAGGTTAAGGGTTTCTCACATAACAAGGTTTTGTAATTCAATTCCCCTCTATGGTTTACACTCCATGTATACAAAAAATAATTAGAAGTATACAAACCCTATATTCAAAACATGCTACAAAACCCTAAAACGTTTCAGGAAAACCCTTTAGAAAAGCCTTACAAATGAGAATATAATATCTAGATATCATACACACCTTGATGCAACATTACCTTATCCTTTCTTAAAAAGGACTTCATATGAAAGGAAATTCTTCCCAAATATAAAGTCTTTATCTCATAGTTGAAGTTGTACTTCCTTGACAATTGTCTTCAAGAGAAGATTCCAAGGATTTTAAGAAAAGGTGCTTCTGATACTCCTCTTGAATTCTAGTTAGGGAATATTGTAGATGCTACTACATACCCTCAAACTAGACTCCAACAATATCTCCTTAATTAAAATTAATTTTTAAATAATATACGTCAATTCTTATTTAATCCGCTATCCTTGAAGCTTATGCTATAATTTTGCAACTTTGGTATTCACTATATTCATTGTAAAACCTTGAAACTAGGTTAAAAATACCTCTCCATTTTTTTGTCTTACAGATTCTTCAAGGTTAGTTTTTACTTGTCTTAAAGGACTACTTCTATACCACTGTCGGCTTCCCAAACTTAAGTTTATAGAACTCACATTTATTAAGAATGAAGATAGATATTGTAACATAGGATACACATCTTCATGGACTGTTTGACCTCTTTCAATATTTCAGAATCCTCCACCTTCATGCTTTGTATTTTGGTCTTGAAATTTTCCTTTTATTACGATTTTTGGACCTCATAACCCAAATATTTCTTACATGGGAATTTGGATTAATTCCAAACAACTTTACTCATTATAATTGGTATAACAGTGATCTTTGATCATTAAGGATATCATAAACAACCCCTTCCATATTTTTACTTCAAACAACAATGATATTCCATTTTTCTATGACCTTCACCTTAGCTATGATACAATGTTGAAAATTTGAAAAAGGAAACATATTAATTTGAATTTTCCTTACATGATAGTTATTTGTGATATTATGTTCTTCTTTTTTATTATTTTTATTTTCTTATCAAATAAATTGAAAAATAATGAAGGTAAAAAATACACAAATATGAATAGAATATATAGGCTCAAACCCAAGGGAAAACCCTCCAAAGGGTAAAACCTAGAAAAAAAATATCTTCATATAGAATAAATCCAAAGGAGACTTCGAAGAAACAAAACTAGACCTCGCATACCATCAAGAACCATGTCAACCAACCATCTTCCTTCCTCAATGCAAGAAAGTCTCCAAGGGAAGAAAAAAAATACTTATTAAATATGAGGGATCTTATAGCCATTCATACTTACCAAGGAGGCCTAAAATACCTCCTAAAATTTTAGACCTAAGGTAACCCTAGGGTACTCGCATGTGAGAATAGAAGAAGGCATATTTCAGACTTCTGAACTTTTCTAGAGCTTCTTCCTTTCTTCATTGACCTTATCCTTTATTTTCTAGGTTTTTGGCGCTCCTTTCGAATTGCAGATAAAAAAAATGTGTATACCTCATTTGTGTCTCAAATATATGAAAGATCCATATTTATATATCCTTTCCAAGAGGCTCCATTATCCTTAGCTTAGGCCAACTTTTTTTTGACTGACCAACTTGGTCTTGGAGTCCTTCTAGATATTTTTAAATTCAAAATAATTTTTCTTTCCTTCATAAAAATTCCCAAAAGGGTCTTTTACAACGTAACAATGAATCTTTGACTCATGTAAATCCTAGGATAATACAATGGATGCTTGACCTAATGGTACATGACTTGAGAATGAAACCCATGGTTTACATAAATAAATTTTCTTTTGATATTTACATCATTACAGGAGTCAAATGAAAATGATGAAGAAAAATACTAGTTGCATTCTCCAATAAGATGGAGAGAGAGTGAGGGATAGCATAAAGTAGGAGGGGAGAGAGAGAGAAGGAGGGAGAGTGAGAGAAGGGGAAGGAAGAGAGAGAAGTGGAAGAGAGAGAGGGGGAGAGGAAGAGGCAGTGAGGGAGATATAGATAGATATAGGGAGAGTGTGTTTATGTTTTGGGGATGATATAGAGAAATAAAGGAGAGGTGGATGGAGATAGATATAGATGGAGGGGGGGAATAAGGAAAAAGAGAGAGACAAAGAGAAGGATAGAGGTAGAGATTGATAGATATGGAGAGAGAGAGCATTTGTGTTTAGGGGGGTGAGATTGAGATACAAAGAAGTATCTATATATATATATATATATATATATATATATATATATATATATATATATATATATATATATATATATATATATATTAGGGGAGAGATAGAGATGCGAGATAGAGAGAGAGAGAAGGAGAGAGGGAGGGAGACAAACACAAAGATTGAGGGGGGAGAAAGAGGGACTAAGAAAGAGACACATAAAAAAAATACAACTATTATATAGTATTATATAATATTGAACATTATTAACCATATAGGAATAGGAGGTAAGGATTTTAATAAAGGTAAAATAAGTTAGATTTATAAACCAACGAGTATTTTGATTTTCCACTGAAATAGTTGCATCGGATGCATTGATTGCAGTGTAGTTGTTGATTTCTAATCTTATTTCATTTCTTATAATAGATGCATTGATTTAAATGTAGATGTTCATTTATAATCCTGCTTAATTTTTTTTACTAGATGCATTGATTTCAGTGTAGATTTTGTTTTTAATCCTATTTCATTGCTTCCACTAGATGCCTTTATCTTAGTGTAAAGGCTAATTTCTAATCCTAATTTATTTCTTCCACTAGATGTTCATTAATGATTTGATGTAATTAGATGTATGATGTACATTAATTCCAAAGAAATTATATTGATAATTTACATTGATTTCAGTGTAAGCACAAGAAAATTATTGATGGCATGCATTGATTTTTTTGTTACAGTAATTCAACCAAAAGTAAAATACTTGGATTTTCATCTTAAATAAAATTTTGGCTTACCTAAAATGTTTGTTTCTTGAAATTGTAAAGTATTTTTAATTCACTACATTCTTATTATTTCCATTCTCCATCATTCAACAATTTTAGTAACTTAGCATTCAAATAGGGTAATAGAAAATAACTTCCATTGAAAGTTACTTGGGGTTTAACACTCCATAAGTAAAAATGATTGAATTTGGAGAAAGCTACTATTAATATTGCATAGAAGGAGAGACAAGGTATGATGTTTATTGTAATAGATTGAGTTAAATATTTGAATTCTCTATGATTTAAACCGCTCTTTTCATATTATTAATTTTTCTATCATTTAACACTATTGCATTTTTATTTTGAATTCAAATTTTTTATTTCTTCATTTTTTATCATTCAATTTATTACTAGTATTTATCATCTCAAGAAACTGAAGTAACTTAGGAAAATTAAAATTAAAATGACCATATTAATCTTAGACGTATTTAGCATATTTAAAATGATTATATTAATTAAATGTTCAGGAACTTTTTTGTGACTGAAACCAATGTAGACCGATCTTAAATCCAAATCTAACAAGCAGTAAAAGGGACCAAATCTCTAGAGGTGAAAACATTTCCTCAAGTTTTTCACTCAAAAAAGTGGTTTGTCCCTCGATAAATTTCATTCCTCTCGATTCTTGATATAAAATGGATATTTTCATAATACATGTGGCATTGTCTAGAATTTCATAAGAATTAATTAAATGATAACTTTATTTTAAATTATTATAAAAATAATTAATATATGAGCTAAATATGTATACATTTAAAAAACATGTAACAATATTCTTAACTACAGAAATTCACCCCACTTCTAGATCTTTTTTTAACTTGTAAATAACTTTTGTTGTAATACCATGAGCCAATACCATGGCTTACCAATAGTCCAGTATGACACATGTTCGCATGAAATTTTATTTAATTAATTACTTTGAGGTAAACTAATTAAAATAGCATAACTAACTTGGAGATAATATTAACCCTTGATATTTGAATACTAATATGAATATTCTAGCATATTCCATGCAGGTTAAATCTCTACCATCGGCTTAATTTTTGTTGATAGTTAAAATTAAAATTAAAATTGTGGAAGTCCTATTCTAATGTAGACACGCCTATCAACATAATTATGAATAATTATTAGTTGGATGGCATGGATTTAATTGTCCCTATTTTGAAATAGAGCTTCCATGATTTTAATTACATCAATATGCACTCTCTACCCTACTATGGAAGAGATCTTGATGTCCTATTATGTTATGTTATGTTATCTAAACATTTTGACTCTGTCAAATTACTTAATTTTTTTTTAAGTTAACTAAACTGAAAATAAATAAATAAATAAATAAATAAATAAGTATAATTATTAATAATTAAAACATCTTCAATCCATCCTAAATTTTGATCTATCAAGCATTGTGAGGGATCAAATCCCTCGAGATGAAAACCTTTCCTCAAAATTTTCACCCAAAAATAGGTTTTACCATGAGAGATTTGATCCATTTGGGTACTTGATAAGTCATAATTTGATAAGTCTAAAATTATGATGGATATATGCTAGTTTAATTAACAATAATTGTTAAATGGATGGTAGGGATATAACCTTCACTAGATATCCATGAATTTTTTTTACTAATAGTCACCATAAAGGATTGAAATTATTTCAAACTTAGTTATTTATTCTTTTTAATTTAATTAAAACATGTTTTGTATACATATGTCAAAAAATATCTTTTTCTTCTTTTATATATATATATATATATAACTAAACTCAAAAGCCCAGCAAAGACTAGACTTTTTTTTCTGGTGCATCCTGCATAACAAGGTACCAACATCGGACTTTTTGAAAAAGCGAGGAAAGCAGGGGCCGAGTTGGTGTTCTCTATGCAAGTCCGATGAAGAAACTCTCCAACATCTATTCCTCTTTTGTCCCTTCAATTTCAGCTTGTGGGCAGAATCTTTGCGGCTGACGAATATCCCCTTGAGATGGCATGGAGAGTACCTCTCTCAGGCTTGGAATTCTTGGTGGAAGGAGGCTTCAGATGACAAAATCAGGGCCTTTCCTCTCCTCATTGCTTGGGGAACCTAGATTGCTTGCAACAAGATGATTTTCAATGAGTCTTCATTTCCCTTAGCCAGGCTGGCAGCAGAGGGAGCTGCAATATATGATAGTATTCCTTCGCCAACTGCAGTAGTTTCCTCCC
The DNA here is from genome assembly GCA_034641835.2 of Pinus albicaulis. Taxonomy (NCBI): domain Eukaryota; kingdom Viridiplantae; phylum Streptophyta; class Pinopsida; order Pinales; family Pinaceae; genus Pinus; species Pinus albicaulis. Next base: position 752,450,015 of record CM076578.1, read on the forward strand.
GCAATATTCAGCTTGAGTCTATTAATGAATCAGTTCCATTGGCTTATTTTGATGGGGCTTCTGGTGACAATAATATTTGTGGTGCTGGTCTGGTCATTTATCTCTCTGCTGAAAACTCACTCTGAGCTTCTGTCGGCCTTGGGCAAGGGACTAACAATTATGCCAAACTTAAAGCACTCCATTTACTTCTCTGTTGGCTTCTATTCATATGAGACAGATTCAGATTTTTGGTGACTCTAGGAATGTGGTAAACTGGTTCAATGGGACTCAGCAGTGCAGGAATTTTATTTTACTTCCATTGCTTAAGGAGGTTCGTCGTCTTAAATCCTTTTTCTCAGAGATTTTTGTTGTTCATATCTACAGGGAAAGAAACCAACAAGCAGATCTTTTATCTAAAGAGGGTGCTCAACTCACTCTGGGGACCTGGGCAGTAGCTGCAGTGGTGAATGGGACTGTTCATGTTCGTGAACATCCATCTTTTGTGTAATTATGCTGTTTATTTCTGTTCTGTATTATTTTGGACTCATAAAAACTCGGAACCTGCTACTATATTGAGTCCATAACTGTTTTCCTTATGTAAGGAGGTTCTGGGCTCCCATTTTGTTTATTAGATGTTTATTTATATGGGGCTGGGATAGTTTCTACTGCCAGCTCCTTTATGATGATAGTGCAACTATGGTTTTTGTGCTTACTCTCTTTCTATTCTTATCCCTTTTACCGAGTGATGATGAGCTAAAAGAGATGCACTGCTGTTTGCTATGGATATTTTTTGGGTTTAGAGATGCTAACATCTGGACAGGTGTTTAAGCAGCTCTGTTTCCACTCCCTCTTGTAAAAGGGAATGGCTCTATGTTAGAAATGCTATGCATATGCTTTGAAACTATCTATTTATTAATAGAAAGTTTGTTTTTTTCTGTGGAAAAAAATATATATATAACTCATATATTAATTCTTTTTATAATTAATAATAATAATTTCAAATAAAGTTTTTTTTGTGGGGTAAATTCTTTTTATTTCCTAAAAACTAAAGTACATATTAAGTTATGGAGTTATGGGTTGGTTTTTCATTAGGAAAACAAAACTACAAGCATAATATCAAACTTTTTCAAAAGAGTAGAGGACATATTTATGTTTGTTAATATAAAAAATAAAACCTGGTGAGATAGGCTAATTACAGACTAAGATACAAAAAAATAGCATGAAGGAATAAGATAGAAAGAGATCAATCAAGGAGATTTGTTCAATTTGTCTATGGTCCAACACTATTTCTTGAGGTGGTAGCTCTTAAAGGATTTATATGTGAAAAAAATATGTGAAGCTAAGAAAATGCATCCTTGATTGGATAAATTATTTGCAATTTTACTTCTAGCTCTTATAATGTAAGCAGGGTTGTTCATTTGAACAGAAGGAAGGAGAACTTCTACTTGTATGAGTTGAGTCTCCAACTCCCAGATATTTTGCTAATATAGGTTCGATGTAGAATCTTGTGGATCCTTTTTATAATGAGTGGAGGATATCCCTCAACCATAATTTTGGTGTAGCATTGAGTTTGGGAAATCAATAGTCATTCCTCTATGGATTTCAATTATGTTTCATTTTTACTCTTATTGTTATCGAAAAAAAATTTACACCTCTTGTAAAGATGATAAAAGAATAGTTTCATGTTAGAAACAAGTAAAAAAATTTGTTAAAACAATCCTCGGTGAAATAAATTAGAAGGATTTGAAAATAGACTGGAAGAAATTATAATTTCACTTACAATGTTTTTTTGACTAGTTGTGTGGGACTGCATGTATGTTCTCATGTAAACTAGTGCAACCACACAAAAATCGGAAAAACACTGCAAACCAACTATTTATGTTTTTTTTAAACAATCCAACAAATGGATTTGACAGTACTTAGCCATACATACCAATAATCCTTCCTTTTTATCGAGGAAACATTGACCCCAACTCTAATTTTTCCATTAAAATGATCTATAGTGATTATGGAAAACTTTCCAGAAAAGCTAGTCCAGTTAGGTATATAAAACAATATCTAGGCCAAGGAATCTAGGGAGACATTTAAAGTAATTTTATGCTAATATTTTTGTTCAGAGGAAAGGAGGATTGTGAGAGAGAGAGAGATAAAGGCCCATCCCTCAGGAGAGATTCTATTTCTCCCCTTGGAGCATTTTACACAAGATGGTGAAGATTTGATCAACTTGATGAGTACTAGACTTATTTTCTTTTTCCGTTCAGTTGTTTTTATAAGATAAATATAGTTTACTACTTGCTTTACATAAAGTAAATTTTCCCCTTTATTTACTTATGTATTATGAATCTAACCTAGTTTCAATACAAACAATCAACTTTTTGTATCTTACCATCTAGCAAACCGATTATTTTTTCTTTTCGTACATGATCAAGGGAAATAATCAGCCGTAGTTATATCCCATAAAAACTCAATAAATTTATATAGGGGATCCAAAATAATCCTTGCATATACATCCCTAACCTTTCTTCCCTAGGTTACCTTTAAAAGTGTCATCTAAATTTGTCTTTAGAAAATTATCGGGAGGAAGGCTCTAGGAGGAGGGTACATGAATTGTATTAGGGAGACGATAGGGAACAATACATACTCCTAGAGTAGGGAATCAACTCTACAACATGGCATCCTTTCCTAATTCCTATCAGCCTTCACTTAACCAAGATTGTGTGACAATTAATTTGTCTACAATCTTTTGAATTGCAGTCCAAAGAGATTCATGGGGGAGGAAGTGATTCTTGAATATGTGATGATTCCTCTCTTTTAAAATATCCCAAAGGATTTGGCCTAGAAGGATATTCCAAATTTAGTTTAGGGTAATATTATTAAAATATTGATCCTTGCAATTGTTAATAATGTAACAGATACTGAATAGGTCATGGTTTTATCTCTTTATGTTCTCTTCTACATCGATCCATATATGGTTTGGATAGGGGCTACTATTGAAAAGGTGCTCCAAATTTTCATCTTCCTAAAGGCAGAGAGAATAGTGGGAGGGGCCCATATGCTCACATTTTTTAATATTATCCAAGGTTAAGGTTTTCCATTCAAATAATATCCATATGAAGATGGAAAAATTTGGCTATAGATTTCTCTAGAAGATGTAGTTCCAAATAGAATCTTTGCAATTATTTGAAACTTGTTTCCTAGCTATAGGCCTAATGGATGGAAAATGAACTACATGGTCTATAACCCCATAATATTGTGTTAGTTAAGTTATATATCAAGATGAGACTTTGATGAAAAGTATTCCAAATTTTTGGCCAAGTATCCTCCCTCAGATTGGGGTTCCATTCCTTCATAATTAACCATTGTATCCATGTTAGATCCTTGTTAGAGGCATCTCAATAGTTTACCTTTTTGAATGCATTAAGAATTATTGTGGAGGTGAAAATCACTTAGGGTGTTCTGTCCTTGGAATTTTGGTAGATGTTACCATGAGTCATCCCAACACATGGATATACATTTATCATGGATTTCCCAGAGGCATTATTGTTATATTAATTGCATTCGATTTTTTCTATATTCCAAATGGATGAGCCTACTTTGGAGAAGGGAATTATTACAATATACTCAATAGGAATTTTATTTCCATATTTTATCATCTAGATATATTTCTAAAGGTATTGACCTCGTTGGACCCAACACCTTCAGATCAAGTATCCCATAACTGTAGCTATTGTTGAAGGACCTCTTAGCCTTTGGTCCTCCCTTTAGTTTAGGTCTATAGCTCTTATCCCAAGCTACAAGCACCCATTTTTTTTTTTAATTTTTCTCCTCCCTACAGGAAAGATCATTGCAAGATCTTGATTGAGTTAGGAATGGAAGAAGAAGATCTTGTAGAATAAACTTGGAGAGGAATAGTTTTCCCACCAAGTTTATCCATTACAAGGTCTGGTTGGTTAACTTCTTATTGAATTTGCTAATAATATCATCCCATCACTACAACAAAAATACATTTTAGTGAAGGTTATAATAGAGGTTTTTAGTGTTATAAAATTGGAATTTGTTTTCAAAATAGCATCTTCTAAAACTTCCAATTTAATACCAGATGTTTTAGTGAATGTTTTAATGAAACTTCATTACAAAAATCTGGGCGATCGAAGGTTATAGCAGATGTTTTATTTTTATTTTTATTTGTTTATTTTTTTCAGTGTTCTTAATGGAAAAAGTAGCATCAGTGCACTACATATATCAAAGCATCCAACAACATACATAACTAAAATCACTAATGCTTTGAATTCAAAGAATATCAATGCATACTATATACCACATTGGTACTAATAGATATAAAAGCCACGAGGAGTTTTTCTTAGGAATGACACCAAGGCAGGAAAAAGATAATTGTCATGTTAATGTTCTTTTGTTAAACTTGCAAAATTGATGGGTATTGTTAGTACAAAGTCCCTAGTGCTTTAATTATGCAAAAGGACTTGTGTTGTTAGTTTTCATAAAGAATCAGGCTAGAAATAATATTTTGTAGTACCGTGGAGTTAGTTATATGAAATTAATTGTGCGTTAAGAATTAGAATGTACCAAGGCATTAATCTCAAATAGGACTAGAGTTTGAAGTGATAAATGCACAAGCGCTCTCATTTTCGTCAAAGGCATCGAGCATGAAAAAATATAGAATCATGGTGATTTTATATAACACAATGCACTAGCGCCCTTTTACGTTATAAACGCACCAGTTTTTTGAATGATATTTTCTCTTTTTTGGAAAGAGAAACCTATGATAGTGCAATTAGTGTAATTTTCAAATCCGTCCTTCATCGAAAAATCAACATATATCTTATTGCAATATTAATGTAAATTTACTTTTGATTATTGCATTTGTATATGATGTTTGGATTAATTTTTTATATTATTATATTTCACATCTCTTCATTATAATATTTAATAATCCATATATTTAAATAGTGTTGTAACATTTCACAGTGACATTGGATAATAAAATAGAATAAATTAAAAATTGTTTTATTATATCTCAATAAGAGGATATTTGTCATAAAAATGGGATTGTTATTGGTAAACCCTTTTCTTTCAATTGGGACACTATGTCCATCATATTAAACAAAATGTCTATTTTTGGAGACAATTATTTTAAAAAATACAATAGGTTGTACTAATATTCAAATCGATCAATTCTTCGCTCGAACTATTGTCACCTCTCGAGATATTTCTATTGCTTGGGTTATTTGGAGGAATTTTTTGTTTATTTAATCGATTGTTTTCACCTTCTTGATCTTGCATTTCCATCTGCAAACATAAAAATAAAGTGTAATGAGTGTATCTACATTAGTGAGAATAATGAAATTTGAAATAAATAATATACATCAATGTAAATAGAATATCAATGTACCATAGCAAGAAGTGACTTATAGATTGTTCACATGGTTTCAAAACAAAGTGGCATGCCTTGTTGCAACAAGTCTTCTAATGGTGTAGTTTGACACCTTATTTCCTGCATGTTTTAAACCCCATTATAAATCATTGATTCAATACAAAGGATTTTTTTATTTTATTCAATATAACCTCAGAGAAGTAAAACAACATATATACTTACAAATTCCACACTTGATTTTGGATATGACAATATATACTCACAACCCTTATTTAGCCTAATCTCAATCAATTCTTTTGATGTGTCTTCTTTGTATGTTAGCGCATATTTGAATACATTCAAGGATTGTTGTTGTAAAAAAAATTAAAATATACTAAAATGAAACTTTGATTTGTTATAAGGAAACATTAACAATTACTCACAAACTTTGAAATCAACTTGTTTCTGGGTTGTCGTCTTGTTTTCTTTTCTGCAAGAAAATACTTGAAAATTAATATTTAAAGCTAAATTAATTTTTCTATTTACAAATTCAATAATGATTACAAATATTTGAAGCACGTTGTTGCTGAGATTAATCTCTAATAAATTATTATGATTTAAAGCTACACTTTGTAAATGAATAACCTTCCTTGAAATTAAAAACCTTATTTAATTTAATTTGACTTAATTTATATAATATGAAAAATTTAGATTGATTTTTGGTTGTTCGTCCTTCATCTTGCAATCTTGGTATATTTATAATATCTTTCCTCCTCCCTTTTTTACAGGATTTGTCTTGATGATGGGTCTTGTTCTAGACTCGAAACGTAGATGCAAAAATGCTCACTGTAGAAACTCTAAACTCACACCACAGAAATATGAAATCTAGAATTTATTTGTTTTATTGCTATTTAAGAATAGAATAACACACCAATGTGTTATGTTTTATTGGTATCATAGGAATTTATCATGTTTAATTTCTATGTAACAATACTAGTTTTAATATTTTAATGATGATTTATTGTTTTGATATTTTTTTTTGATATTCTAATAATTGTATATGTTACATAATAATGTAACTTACATTTTAATTATGTAACTTACAATTAAAATGATGGTCTGCAATGGAGTGCCACCATTGGAGGTGTGCATGCCTCATGTTCCATACTCTTTATTTAATACACCTTTTCTAAATTGGAACAACTGTCATTCAAATTCCACAAAAAATATTCAATACAAAAATAAACTAAGCTTATTTAAAGAGAAATCGAGCAAATTGTACTGCAAGTTTCATTTCTTAAACAAACATGTTGTTTGTGTAGGTTTGTTGTTTCTTGACAAGTTTCAATTTGATATCTAGGTTAGTGAAAGTTTATGGTTTATTGGATTTTTCCAAAATTGTAGGGAAATTTCCTAAGTTTAATACGTTGAATGGTATGGTAAATAGTTATGCGGAGATTCTATTTGATACCAAGGTTTAGTGCCATATATTCAGCCTTAAAGCCTTTATTAAATTGTTCTAGCCTCAATAGAAAGTGGGAGGTATGTAAAAATGGGGCCCTCTTTGTTTTGATACCATAAACCTGTTGAAAATTTGATTTCATTATGTATATGATAAACATGATATATAATTCCCACAAGCATAGCTTATCCATTTCATTTTTTTTTGCTCCTCATATATGATCAAATATACCCTTAAATGTCTTCTGGATGGACCTATCTCTACACTATATAAAATTCCAAAATTTAATCAAATTCTTTGTGGCGATGATTGCGAGATGAAGATTAAAATATTCTTTGTGGCCATGATTGCGAGACCAATATTAAAATCACTACTCCGGCTCGTTTACTATATCAAATTGAATCCACCAAATTGTGCAACTCTTTGCCCTTAAGATGCCTAAATGGTTCCTGGCTCATCATCTGAGATTATGTGTGAAACAAATGCAATATTCATGAGTTTAGGGTTTTAATGAAATGCGACATCCACTAATTTCAAAATAAAAAAACATTCCACACAACTTTTTTAATTTAAAATTTAAATGAATCATAATTTATTTAATTTCAAATTTGAATGAATGATGTATGGATTATGAAAGTGAGATGGTATTTGAAGATAAACCCTCAATGAGATCTCTGTGATAGGAAAATGAGAAATCACTGGCCAAATTATAGTTTCATATTATTAATAACCCTTTACCAGAATTCTATTAATTAATTTGTTACATAATTTCTATTAATTAATAACACTTGATCTCCCTGAACCCCTCCCCTAGCCAAAGGGCCACCACACACCTCACAGAAACTGGCACACCTCTGACTTCTTTCAAATTTGGCACCTCTAGGTACCTTACTATCTATTTTTTTATTATCTCTTCATTAATTTAGTAAAATTTCATATATATATATATATATATATATATATATATATATATATATATATTTCTACATTTATATTAATTTTTACCATATTCATCTACATGCACACAAATTTTAAATTTAGATTTATATTCCATAAGATTAAATTTAGAGTTATATTATGTACCGATATTACATATTAAACCACATTCTACTGAAAATCGAACAACCTAGACCCAAAGAAACATTTACCCAATTTATTTACCTATGGGATCTTGAAGTAGAGAATGCCTAGATTCATCAAAACCATGGCAGTCGGAGGGTATCGATATGCAACAACCCATAGAACTATTGTCCTTGGTGCAACAGCTGAAAAAAATCAAGTTATAACATGAAAGAATGAAACAATGATAGAACTTCATGTATAACCCACAATTTATATAGAACTGTTGTCCGTTGCCAACATGTTACATTAAATCGTTAGTGGTTGAGCGTGCATTCCACATGCAATGACGAGCTCAACTAACCAATATTGATGAGTGTATCCATGCTCCAGCATTTAATGGAAATGAATTACATCCATTAAGGGAGGCTCCACGCGTTCATGGTAGACCTATATTAATAAAATTTCATATATATATATATTTTAATATCTATTTTATTGGTCATCTGCATGCACACAAATTTTAAATTTATATTTATATTTCGTAACATTTAATTTAGGGTTATATTCAGTAAGAATAAATCTCAGGATTACTTATTAAATCACATTATGCTAAAAGCCTAGACAATTAATATAATTTATATTATTATTTCAACTTATATTCAAATATATATATTTTTTATATTTTTATATTTATATTATTTTTTATTTATATTTAATATAATTATAAAATTATTATTTCAATTATTTAATGATAAATAATACAAAAATTTATAGAATTAATATTGTTGTTTGAATGAGATTCATCCATATACAAAAAACAAATAATAGATTTATTAGATATTAAAAAAAAATTCTTGTCATCAGCTTTCACTAAATAAAAAAATTGATTATTTATTTATTAATATTGTTAATATACTAGAATTAATACAATTAATATAATTATTATTAATATATAATAATATTAATATATTGATACTTTAATATAATACAATTAATATAATTTATATTATCAACCTATATATAAAGACACTCGTTTGCATTGCAAAATATTAATAACATTAAAAAAATTGTTACTTCTAAGTTCAAAGAAAAAATGTCGTGTGAGAAAGATCTAATAGCTAAAAGAAAATTAAGATATTATAAGGAGGTCATCAACCCCACCTTAGAAGATCAAAAGTATCTCTCTGTTTTAACTCTCATGAGCTCCATAATAAAACAGGTCGTTGCACAGTTACTAAAACACCATGGATGGAAAAGATCTGCCATCTCTGTGAGAATATGAACATCGAGGATAAAAATCACTTCCTCTTAGAGTGCCCTGAGTATAACCACATTAGAGCTCAATTTCATAATCTTTGTTGCAATACTAACCTCACTAGCCTTTTAAGAAGTCAAAATTATAGTGAGCTCGGGAGGCTTCTCTCTAAGATTTTTGAGCATAGGAATAAAATCTTAAATAAAACTAAATAACTCTTTTCTTTAGGTCCAATAGACCAAACATTGGTTAACCATCATCATCATCATCAATAAAATTTCAAATATTAATTATTTTATATTTTTACATTATATTATTTTTTACCATTTAATTAAATTCAAATACAAATCATCAAGATGGAATTATAATTATGAAGATAAAATTATAATGATAAATATACAAATATATGTTTAATATAATTATATATTATATTAAAAATGAATATAAGAATATATTTTTTAATACTTAATATTTAATATGCAATTTAAATATTAATTTTTTTCTATAAGTAATAATTTGTTTTTAGTGTGCTTGAATGTTTCTTTATTAATAGCATACCATACATTATCAATAATATATAATGATAAGTAAAATATATGCCAAATATGTTTACTTTATATGAATAATTTATTTTAGTAGTCACATTAGTTAGAGAAAACCAATTCCATAAAAATTCACAATTATATTTAAGATATAGAGGGAAAAAAAAAATAAAGAAATATTGTAAAAATGTTTATAATAAAGAATTTTAAAAATATTAAAAAATACAAATATTGAACATTAATGAATATTTTTTTTTACTGACAAATATTTTTAAAATCTACACCATTAATGAATATTTTTTCAAAAATATTTTTAAAATCTAAAAAATTAAATAAGTAATTAATATTATTAAAAATAAATTATTATTTTTTACATAAAATATTAAAAAATGAAAATTTATTTTTTTACATTGATAAATTTTTTAGTTTCTCCAAATAAATATAGATCATGTTAATATGTCATTTTCTAAAATTAAAATTTAAAACATGGTGATTTTATGTGACGTACCCAACCACATCACAGTGACATGTTGAAACAGAAAATTTATTTATTTTAGTTTCACCATTGGCTTTATACATGTAAAATTTATAATAATTTATAATAAAACTATTTATTTGTTGAATTGTAGATTTGTACATATTATATATTTAAATTAGTAATTTTAATAATATATAATATTACTAATTTAATTAAATAAATAATTATAATAATAAAAAATTAAATTTTACTCTATCTATTCTCTCTGTCTCCTTTTGTCCCTATATATCTGAAATACAATTCTATAAATATTTATGGAATTGGTTTTCTCTAACTAGCTAATGTGACTAACCTGAGTTTAACATTTTACTTTCACCATTAGCTTTATACATGTCAAATTTATAATAATTTATAATAAAACTATTTATTTGTTGAATTGTAGATTTGTGCATATTATATAATTAAATTACTATTTTTAATAATAAATAAAATTAGTTGAGACACATATCAAAAGTTTACTTTAATATTGATTATTTATTTATCATTTCTCTTGTGTGAAACATCCTGTTAAAAACTCCTGTTAAAAACTCCTCAATAGGTTATTCCATTCCTTTTCAAATAATTAATATAATTATTATTAATGTATAATACTATTTATGTAAATATATTTTTACTTTAATATAATACAATTAATATAATGTATACTAGCAATTGCACCATCACCAGATATTGCAAAGGAAACGCCGTTAGATTCTTAAAGAGATCCAATAGTTGCTAAGCAAGATATCTGTAGTGATTTTGGTCAATTTTAGTAAAGGAAGGAAAAAATATTGTGCCTTGTCCCAATTTGTATTTGTAATTAAAAGCAAAGTTATAGAAAAAAAGCATGTTCAATCTGCAATAATTTGCTCTCCAAATGCAAGATACATAAAACAATTCTTTGAAACAACTATTGACAACTGAATCACTCGGTAAACCATAATTTAGAAGCACTATAACCATGTCGAAGACACCAAAAAATGCTATGTAGAATTAATAGAAATGTGCTACTAAGTACAAAACTGCATGTCAAATAATTGATCTATGTAGACTGTGGAAAAGTGACACAACTATGTCAAATGGACTAAGTTTCCAATTCGAATCATTATTTAAAAAGAAGCATTGCAAAAATGAGCATAGTCGAAAAAGAGCATAAACAACTATCGAATCCAATCATATAGAGAACACCACATAATTCTGGACACATGATCTTATTAACAACTGGAAATCTAAGTTTCATTTTAGTCTAAAATATATACTATTAGATCTAACCATATTTAACAATAGAAGCAAATTGCATCATATAATACATGTGAAGACAATGCCTAAAGTACAAATAAAATACAACTTAAAATCTCAAAAACTCTGGAAGAAAGAGAACAAGGGTTACCTCCCCTTAATCCCCCTCCTCTTTCCTAGCTTCTTGAGATGAGGTTCCCACGAGGCCACCATTAGACAAAGACTACTAGATGTAGCATCTGAGAGAGCCAAAAAGATAAATTCAAATAAATAGCAACCTACTTCAAAGGTTCTCAATGTTGAATAACCTGAGACGAAGTTGCTATCAAAATGAAAGATTCCCCAAAATAGGAACAATGATACTTATTCCATCATTCCTCAATGAACCATACAACCATAGGCTTTAAATCTGGCCACTCCTTTCATCCATTCTAAGGGTTGGCAATGATTGAAATTTTAGCTATGTGCTTAACAAAGTCGTACAAATAAAACATAACATATTTTGCTTTCCTTTGTTGAAGAGACAATTTTTTTCCTTGAAAACATTGATCTTTATTTTCTCCCTAAGATTATTGATCGTCAAATATGGGGAATATCTAAGTGTTATGGATGGGTTTAAGACTACTAAATTTTTTTTTCCCAATTAAAGTTTCCATTGTTAACGAACTCTGAGCATATCTTAAAATCTACAACAAACTATGTTACATATTTGAAATATTAAGCGAAAAACAACAGTCACCGAATACTATAAAGACCCAAATTAAATGCTCAACAATGTTAAAACCAGAGAAAGAAACCCTTTCTGGTTGTATTAAAAAAACTACAAGTTGATTTTAATAGAGAAATGAAACCTATACAAAGGTCTCCACATGAGATTACATCTTTGTGCCATCATGATGGTAGAAAAGCATTTTGTTCGGTTACTACATGCTCTGTTTGTGTCCCACTATGACAATAGACTTCTCTTGCCTCTGCTATGTACTACCGACTACAGCCTCCTTTCTCCCTTCTTTTCCTTTTTGGTTCTTGTGTATTTAATGAAACTATGGAGGTAGTTAGTGTTTAGTTTATTATCACTCATTATTAGCTAAAATTGCCTTAATATTATGAATTGTAATGGTTTGATGTCATTTCTTAATATTCTTGATTTCAAATGTTTTGAAGTGTTTTATAGTTAGATTTAGTGTATTTAATATTTCGTGATAAAGAACAGAAACTTGACTTATTTGGATACATAAAGAAGAAAGAAAATAAAATAGCATGAATTACAGAGAGAGTCAATGGACCTTCTGGTAGGAGAGGTGTCTTTGCAAGGAGATTCTAATGACTTTCTAGTAGGAGAGGCATTTTTGCAAAGCCTGGACAACAAATAGTCACTCGAATATTGAAAGGCAACAACTCAAACCTTAGGCACTCGACCAGTCCTTTAAGGGCATATTTAGTGGATGTGTATATGCCACAACCATAGCATGGCTGCTGCATTTTTATATTACTCCAAATGTATAACTCAACTTGTTAGCTTTGCATGGAACCTGAGTTGATTTTGGCATCATGTTATCTTATCATCCATTCAGATTACATTTGGGGAAACAATTCCTTTGGAAAGATTATTTGATCAAAATTTAAAGAGTTTAGAGTCTACGCTGTATATCTCTTAACAAACTATTATGAACTTTGGATTCAGATTTGTTTCTTGATTATTTGATGATTACTTACCATACAAGCCAATGATCCCATGAGAACAATGGTTGTCGGATTTTACTTGCTGCTCCATTGTTTCATCAAGGGAAATGAAGAATGAACGGTGTATACTACCCCACTAAGATTAGTGCGGATGACAGAATCCACATTTGTAATGTTGATTTCATCCATGTAGCCTATTCTAGCTATTCTTGCCTTGCAGATAACAACGTCAAAAGGTCGCCACTCTTAACACTCCTTTATAGCTGTAGAAATGGATTCATAGTCCCCCATATCTGCAACCTTCACCACAAAACTCAAATAATTCCAAATAATTTCATGAATAAACCCCTTGGGATAGAAGATCTAGATAGAAATAATGTGATCTAGAGTTCGCTAAAAGCTACATAGGAATTTATGCAAAGAACTCAACATTTGTCCAATCTTTATCCAAAGAGAATCTGATTAGAGGTTTTTGAACGAAAAATTCAACGAAAAAGATGTACAAAAATTTAGGTAAAGAACACTACCTTTGTGCAAAATTTAACCAGAAATAATGTGACCAAGAGGTTTTTAAACCAAAAATATGTACACAAATTTATGTAAAGAACCCTACCTTTGCACAAACTTTATATAAAGAATATTTCCCCTGTTGAGAAATGTCTGTAGTGGTGTCATCTATTTGAGAAGAACTGTTAGAGATGAGGGTCATGTACCCTCCCTCTTCGAGAACCTCCATTGTAATAGCAAGGCCGATGCCCCTTGATCCTCCAATTATCACAACGTGTTTTCCTTTTAAACTCGGCATCCTTTGGCCTGCCTTTTTCCAAAAGATCATGAAACATATAATACTGATAGGTATACAAATCACAGAATCAAAATAATAGATCAGGTCAGGCGGGGATGATGACTAATGTTATTGTTATAAGGAATTGCCACAATTCAAATCTATGGCTGATCATGATCCAATCATCTAACAAAGGGTTTAATGGCACAAATTATGACAGAAAAGAAGCTAGGAGAGTTGTTTTCAAATAAAGACGCCTTATGGCGTAAAAATGTATGGAGAGGTGGATTTCATTTCTTCAACAACAGTAAAAATAAGGCTATTAAGAAAACAAATCCAACACCGAGAGATATTCGGTAGCATTTATGGAATTGGCGAACATGCCTTGTTCTATGGTGTTGGCTACTCAGCATAGCTTTCTTGATCTTGAGTAGAAGAAATGAATTTGTATTAGCTTATATTACATTAACCATGAAATTTCCAACATTTGTAGAGAAAATTAATATGACTCTGAGTAAGTTTGAAATCATATAATATGAAAATTGTTTATGATTATAAAGTAAAAAACATGTAAGATTTTTTAGATACAATTATAATTAAAGGTATGTATATAGTTTTTTTTTAAGGGAAGAAATTTGATATTCATTAACAAAAAAAATGTATGCATGTAGGTACAAATTATTATGTAGTTAGAAACTATTACAATTAGGTAATTAAAGGCAAATTTGGTTTTGTTTAAGAAATCAGAATTATGAACATTCATCATTATTGATCAAGATAAATCATGTGTAATTTGGAAACCAAAAAAAGATCACATATTCTAAAAAAATTCATTCTTAATATAATTTTTTATATATTAAGAAACTCTACTTATGAATAATAAAACATATATAACATGAATTATATATAACAAAAAAAACTATGTATTTCTAGAATAATTAAATAGTTCTAACAAAAATAATATAGAACAAGAAAAACTATGTATATTTGGATGTATGAAAATTTAAATGTATTTTATTAGGTAAAATTTTAAAAGAATAATGGTTATAAACATTTAAAAATAAACTAGATTCCACATGAATACCATGTGTCAATACCATGGGCTGTTTTTATATTTTATAATTATTTTATTTTATTATTTTTATTTTTTATTGTATTTTAACCTTGTTAAAATGTTCATAATGGTTATAAACATTTAAAAATAAACTACATTCCACATGAATACCATGGGTCAATGCCATGGGTTGTTTTTATAGTTTATAATTATTTTATTTTTTATTGTATTTTAACCTTGTTAAAATGTTCATAATGGTTATAAACATTTAAAAATGAACTACATTCCACATGAATACCATGGGCTGTTTTATAGTTTATAATTATTTTATTTTTTTATTTTTATTTTTTTATTATATTTTAACCTTGTTAAAATGTTCATTACATTATGTCAATCTTTTTATTTAACTTACTTTTATTTTTATTTTTGTGTAATTTGACATAGTCAAATTGTTAAACATGACATTACACCATTTCTATCATACTTCATTTATTAAAAAGAAAAAAACTGACATTATAAAAAACATATATAAAACTATTTACTTGATCTAATGGCATAAAACGTTTCAATCATCTAACATGTGATCCAATGGCTCAGACATGGACACATAGGCAGCTAGGGGAGTTGTTTTCAAATAAGAACGCCTTACGGCGTAATAATTATCATTACAACCTATATTAATAAAATTTCAAATATTGTTTTTTTCTATTTTTACAATTATATTATTTTTTACCATTTAACTAAATTTAAATACATATTATCAAGATCAAATTATATTTGTAAATATATATTTAATATAATGATGAAATTATCATTTCAATTATTAAATAATAAATGATATAAAAATTTATAGAATTAATATTAATGCATGAGTGAGCTTCATCCATATATAAAGAAGGTCATTCATGTAATACAAATAATGGATATTACTGGATATTAAAGAATGTTTATTTTTATCAGCCTTCACTAAAGAGATTTTTTTATTATTTATTTATTAACGTAATTAGTATTAATATATAATACTATTAATATATTGATAGATTAATATTATACAATTAATGCAATTAATATAATTTATATTATCATTTCAATCTATATTAATAAAATTTCAAATATTAATTATTTTATATTTATACATTTATATTATTTTTTACCATTTAATTAAATTTTATCTAATTATAATTGTAAATATATATTTAATATATAGTTATTATAATTATGAAATTATATTTTTAATTATTAAATAATACATGACATAAAAATTTATAGAATTAATATTGATGCATGAGTAAGATTCATCCATATACAAAGAGGGTCATTCATTTAATACAAATAATGTATATTAAATTCATAAAATAAAATTTTTGAATATTAAAAAAAATTGTTTTAAATTAATATTTATATTGAATATCAAACATTTACATCAATATTAAACATAGACATTAATAGAGACATAAAAATAGATTTATTAAGATTAATAATATTGGATTGTAAACATTAGGTTTATAAAATTGTGAGTTCTTTTTTACTATTGTAATAATGTTCTGATGGCTCATATGATTTTATACATTATGTATATGTGAATTTTACTATATTTGTAGATGGAAAATTGCCTATGTATGTTCGTTTTAATTC
The DNA here is from genome assembly GCA_034641835.2 of Pinus albicaulis. NCBI lineage: Eukaryota > Viridiplantae > Streptophyta > Pinopsida > Pinales > Pinaceae > Pinus > Pinus albicaulis. The sequence goes on from CM076578.1 coordinate 752,466,598, forward strand.
TATTCACGACTAATTGAATTTTTTTCTTCTGATATCATGGGTGTTTTGTTTTATGTTAGGTGATTTCCTTGTTTTATAATGGATTCAACTATTTGGAGTTGTATTCCATTTGAAATTATTGAAATTGTCTTCCTGTGGCTCCCTTTATCGGTTGTGATAAATTTAGCATTGTTTGTAAGAAATGGAAGAATGTTTTGCAAAACGCTTCTTTCTTATTGCATTGCAAGCATGTCTGTACAAATGAATTTGGATTTATTGTTACTTTCCTCAATAATGAAGACAATTATTTTGCTACTGAATACCTTAATCAGAATGGGTGCATATCTCGTTTTCATTTGCGATTCATAGATTCAATATAAAAAGTAGACTCTACTATTGGACCAATGGTAGTTCTATCCTTACCAATATTATTCTCCCATTCACGAAACTATTCTGTAATGAATCTATTAACGAAGGCCTTAAAAAATATTAGGCGAATACAAATTGGAGACTTAGGATTCTTTTTGTTATTGGAAAATGTAAGCATCAACAGATATGACTAGGTTGTTCTAAAACATATCTATGATATAATGCAATCTAAATTTTATGTGTATAGTAGTCTTGATAGGGTATGGCAAATGGTTGATCTTCCATTTTGTGGCACTTCACCCCCCAAAATGGAGTCTTTTATAAATTAAGTAAATTGTTTTTTCTCTATATTGACACAAAGTATGAATATTATCCTCGATATGGGTATACAATCTAATGGTTTGATGTAATAGAAAATGAATGGGGTTTTTCATTTCTACCAATCACTAAAATATAGTGTATGCCATTAGCAATATGCAAGAATCAGTTGATATCTCTTGTCAATGATGGCTCCACTTCTGTATGGTCAATTGAAGAAATATATAATTTCCAATTTGGCCACCCATGTGTTGAACAAAGAATTGACTACTTTGAGTATGATTGGGGCTTCAGATGGAAGTTTTTGGAAGAAATTTCTACATATGTAAAGATAAAATGTAATAGTTATCTTCCATTATGAACAATCGAAGGTGTGGTTCTTATATGTAACTGTAGTGAAGTTCCTTTCCTATTATGACATGATGACAGGCCTCTATTTTCCAACAGATATTGATAATTCAACTAATCAACAAATGTATGAGTTTTGGTCTCCAACACTGCATCGGTGCAACGATTTGATCTAGTCTTGAAATGTTTTTGCAATTTCTCCCTCTATGGATTCTATATATGAGATTCCACCATTAGATATAGACATGGAGTCTTAGGATATTAGTCATGTGATGATTTCATATATATATTTTAATTTTATATGCTCTCTGTGGTTGTGGAAAATATTTCATTTTTTTTTACTTTTCATACTTTTGGGTCTGTCTGTTAAGACTTTATAATCACAATTCTATGGATATTTTTATGGCTCATGCTGGGATTTATTCTATATCTGTATGTATCAGATATTGGATATTGAATCCCATTGTAATTTTCTCGAAAATGTTTCTTTTTGTGTCGCATTTAGTGTAATGTATCTAACTATATATATATATATATATATATATATATATATATATATATATATAAACCATTAAAACATGGACTACATTCTCCCTCGATTTCGTTTTCTTTCGACTTATAACACTAGATGGTTTTTTTAAATTTTCTAACATTGTTAGCTTACTCTTCTAATGATTGCAATGTTCCATATTCCAGCGTCTTAATGTGAAACCATACCACCTAACATATTTATAATTCCTCATTAACCCTTTACCATTCAACATTTCTCACCACCATATCCAACCATATAATTTATTTGTTGCCCTAAACAACCCTATAGTAAATTTATAGTGGGGACCTATGCCTATATAATTGTATACATACATGTATAATTATATAACCCTTCTAGAGATAAGCATATTTCAAATTTTCCCTTTATATTTCTTTCTTGATTTACCTCCATCCATTTTCCTAACTATAAATACTACCTTAAACCTAAAATCCATGATATAGTTAAATTCAGACGTATTAATTGGGTTCTCCTCTATATAACTGATTTTTTCTATATCGTTAGATTTTTCCTAACTAATGAATATTACCTTTAATCTAATTCGGTTGGAGTTTAATGTTTGGGGATCCCAACGTATTACGTGGGTCACATGAAGTCCTTTACATATCCACTTATTATCTCCCCTTCACTAAGATCTTATCCCATCATTCTTGAACAATGAGATGCCATGTTATGTCAGAGTATTTATGACTAAGGGGGTAGCTATTACTGAGGCTAGCTACTAAGCAATGTCTTCGAATCCAATGTAAAATCTCTCCGACATGAAGGTAATCTTCAACGTATACGCCATTTAAATTAATAGTACCTCTCATAATTTCTCTGGTGTACACATCGCTCAGACCTTGTTTTATTCTCCGTTGCTTCTCGATCCACATGATGTAAATTTATCTGGCGCCACTTGTAGGGCTGTGATGCATTAGGGTTTCTCCTATGCTAAGTTTTTAAAGTTGGATTTTCATTTAGGGATTCATTCATCCACTGTCTCAGTTTGGGATTTTTTTTTCGGCTTTCATTCAAAATTCCACAGGTTGGAGAGCTGTCACCTTTCCACATCTAGTTTCAACATCAACGTATTCAGGTATGACTTATTTCCGGAACAATGCGCTTGATTTGCCATCATTAATTTCTTTTTTTTTCATTGACTGGTGTATATCTGGTTCAATTTCCTATTCTAAGTTATTTGCAATGTCATTGCCCAGTGGTGACCCACTGGTACAAACTTCTTATTTTGGTTGAAAACCCAACAGTTTGATAAATCATACTTTCGTTTATGGAAAATCGATCCTTCTCGTTTACACAACCATTTTATTTACCTTAGAAATATTTTTGTTTTTTATTTACTCTTTCCCTCTGTGGCAGATTTGGCTTTCGGATAACCATTGGATGAAATGCAGTCCAAGCCTGGTTTTATAAATTCAGATGGCTCGGATAAGGTTTTAGTGTCGATTCCTACAACTCTCATAGAGCTCTTCTATGCGTTTGGTAAAAATATCTATTTCTAGTATTATGAAATGGATATTCCAGTTCTTCTATTGATATTTTCGAAATTGGATCTTTGGCTTAACACTAACTTTCATTCTGTTGGTAATAATATTAATGTAGGCCCGCAAATAAGGTTAATATGGGAGATCAAACCTTTTAGATTCTTATCCCAGTTTTCCCAACTTCGTTTTACACATGTAATTTCCTTGTTTTTCTTATATACTTATAATGACGTTTTTTTTTCCTTCTATAACCAATTCTGAATTTAAAATGGTACTAATGCTTTAAATTCTTAAATTTGCAGGTAATGAATTTTCCCTATTTTCTTGCTTCAGAATTTACTTCTAGTATTTCAACTCCTTACTTTTATTCGACTTTAATTCACTGCTATTCTACCAGGTTGGTCCTCAACATATTTGGCACGAAGACGGTGCTTCCATTGTTCCAATCAGGTTTCTAAATCTATATGAAATTACTTCTAGTTAGATTTCGTGAGGATATGTAGACCTCGTCAAAGATTGGAATGTTGACTTTAAACTGAACATAGTCTCAGTGAATTGATAATCTATTTTTGTAGTTATGCATGGACTGTAACTTTTTTGGAATCATTCCACACCTTACAAAGGTTCTGTTGTTTCTATTTTTACAATTGCATACTGCATATCTATGTTTTAAAATCATAAATCCCCCAACATTGTCTTTCACCATATGATATTTATTCCAAAATTAGTCAAGAAACTTTATAGTAGTTAGGAAATATATGTATTCTTTGAATTTCAGTAAATGAATCTTTGAATATATATATATATATATATATATATATATATATATATATATGCTTTATTTTCCTTAAGTTGTATAGAGTGTGGTTACTATCATTGTTTGGAAATTATCAGTCCATAATATTTATTTCCCTAAGTAGATGTACTCAGAAGATTTAAAGGAAAAGATTTTGCTGGTATAAATTCAGTATAGTTATACATATCCTTTTATGTATATTTGTACTGAATTAGAATTTCATTTCTATACATCATCATATAGATAGTTATGCTCCTCTGTTACTTACTCTTCTTAAAGGGAAGTTACATATAGTTAATCTCATAAAAAATTGGATATTCTCATGTAAAAGCTCTGGTGTTACACCATCCTGCTACTTCATTATTACATCATTTTGGTAACAGTTGTTATCTATGTGATTTATTGTCATTAAAGGAACACATCATGATACTTCCAGGATTGTTTATTAATTTAACATGAAATTTTCTTTCGTTTCATTCGTCAGTAATTTCTATTCAGCATACATCGTTAATCTCTATAGTTTCCTTAATGTACTAGTTTCCTTTCCCATGTAATTCTGACAACATAGATCTATTATGATGTTTTAAAGTAGATTATCTTTGCTTAGTTTTTCTGTCGCTATTTTTCTGTTAACAGATTTTAGGAGTAGTATAACACTCAAAATATATATGTATATATCAGTATTCACTGAAATTAATTTAATTTCCATTTTGTATAATTATTTATATTTCTAATGCGTGCATGTGATTATCCCATCCAAGAAAGAAGTAATAACATTATATTTTACTACAGAGACTTGAATGTTCCTTTTCTGAGAGAGACCTATTGTCAAATCTAAACCTTTCTCAGGTCTTAGAAACTTTAGTAGATGGCTCTCATCAGACAGCTCCCATACAACAATGCACAAATGGAAGTAATTCTACTTCAGTAAATCTGCTTAATGTATGGGAAATAATTAACTCAACATATCAGATTCTAACTCATTAACTTGATCAAAGTTCTATCTACATATAAAAATTTTCACATAAGTTTAAAAGGGATTAGTAAGTTGTGCATACCAATTTACTAGACTAGTCCTCTCAACCTTAGAATTTTATATCCTTAACTCTCCCCTAAGCTGAGATATTTGCATCCCTGGATAGACAACCCTTTGTCCGTCCTGAAGTAACTTATTTAAGCAGTGCTTTCCCAAGCCTGTTTCTAATTTCTGCGTCTAGAAATTCCAAGATGCTTTCTTCCTATTTTTGCCTAGGGTTCCCTCAGTGAGGTACTTTAAAGCTATCTTTTCCTCTTTTCTAGATTTTCTTCCTCTTTCCAATTACTTTCCTCTTCATTGGGGAAATTAGACTTTTCTCTCCCAATATAATTTAGTAAGATTCTTTTTAAGGTTTTCTAAAAGTTTTTGGGAAATTCTAACCTTATCCATATCCTCGTGGATCAAGGTTTAGGATCTCCAATCTCAATCTAGTCATAGTGCACACATAACTATTATATTTATTTTTATTAATAATTATTTAAATAAATCTGCACATTGTTTCTCCATTGGGGTCCACTTCTCCTTTGGATTTGTTCAAATGTCAAATTAAAAAGCATAGCAACTTGGGGTGTTACATTTAGCTATCTTAATTGCATTTGAATGTGTTTGGATTCTATCCATTTTTATTTGCTTTTATAATTATAATTACTTTCACTTATTTTATACATGTTATTGCATTAGTTTTTTCTCATTGGTTCTCAAACAATGTTATATCTTTAGGGACATTTTAGTATTTACATTTATATTTTGATGGTATATACCTCCAAATATTTATATATATTTCCAATTCATATAATTTTTATACTATTTTAATCCAGTTATATGGGTTTCCCATTAAAATTCTAATATGAGACATGAAAATTTAGCATTTTTTGTTTTTCCATTTGGAAAAATCCTTTTACGTTTTCATGCCTTTATATGGTTGGAAAAATACCATATCTTCTCTAAATATTTCTATATGGTTGCAAAAAAAAACTTTTTTCCTTTTTCATTCTTTTGTGTTTATTTATATTGGATATATTATATGTTCCATAATAAATATGGTATTATTCATTGTATACATGTCATCTCAAGGCAGAAGCAAGCATGCAAGAAAACATAATATGCCACCAGCATCACATGACAGGTCTAATGAAAGTCGTCGTTTATGGAATCAAGAAATTAAGGACACAATAAATGAGCATAGGAGAGCTACATATCATATAAGAACAAGTGAAAATACTCTTCAAAATTATTTTATGATTCCTCGTAAGTATCATACTATGGATGATATCATGGAAAGAACATTCCCCCTTGATATTTCATTGTCAGAATATGCTCCTCGCAAACATAATTTTTTGTTCAATTCTCTCTTGAAAATGTTCATAATATTGGGGAAACATATTGCAATAGGGAAGAACATCATATTGATAACGTGGATGAAAATTTTTACCCTTTTGTCCCTACAATTACATCTTTTGAGCAAGGCAAAAGGTTGCAAAACATCCATGGTGAAGGCAATGATGACATTGTATGTGATGATTTGGATGACAGTTTGATTACCATTTGTTTGATAATTTGGAGCTTTCGAAACAATGGATCTTCTAGTCCACCTTCTCAAAATAACGTTGTTCCATGAATAGAATTATTCTTCCCTGATAGCATTTTGCATGGCACGATAGAGGTAACAAATGACATTTTGACGACTGCTGCAATAGTGGTTGTTTTATTACATTTCTCTATTTACAATTTATGTTTTACTAAACTTATAATGTATTTTATTCACGTGGAAAAGGATACAACTCATTTTAATAGAGGCCTATAAATTAACTCCCCAAGTGTTCCATCTACTAATATGAGAATTGAATATGAAGGATGCCATAGCCTTCCACTTCATTCTCCTTGACAATCAAATCAACAAACTAATGTAAAGGTTCAATGTATTTGATTTGATTTTTCATTTTTTGAATTTTTGGTAGGTTGGACATGAATTTTATTGCTTACTTTATTTTCTTCAAACATGACACAACTCATTTCAATATAGGCACATAAATTAACTTTGTACATGTTCCATCCATTGATGTTATAAGTGAAGATGAACCATCTCATAATGTTCATCCATATCTCCAACCAAATGTAAATTTTGAATGAATTTGATATTTTCCTCATTTTTTCATTTATTGTTAGTTGTACATTGTATTTTATGACGTTTTATGGAAAAATATGATTTCATTTGATGAGGATGGAAAAATGGAATAAAAAACATCAAATTTTCAAACTAACGTAATGTTTGATGTATTTGATTTGTTTTACAATTTTTAATATTTATTTCTTGGACATTTACTTTTGTAAGGAATTTTATTTTGTTGAAATAGGAAAAAACTCATTTGAATAGAGGCATACAAAATAACTCCCCAAATCTTCTACCCACTCATGTTAGAAGTGAAAAGAAACCATATCATAGCCTTCATCCACATCACTAAACAAATGTAAATATTGAATGCATTTGATTTTATTTTATTTTTCCATTTATAATCAGTTGGACATTAAAGTTTAAAAAAAAAATATCCTAAAGACACCTTATCATCCTCTTAGGTTCCAGAAATGCAAACCATAAATTTGGAAAGACCCTTTCATAGATCTGTTCCACGTGTTTAAAATTTTGTTTGGGAATATCATGGTGCTGAAAATCAAGTACATTTAAGAAGAAATTATACTCTTCCACATTGTTCTCCACATGGTCTGCTCGATACAGATCATCTTCATTTTCATTAAAACATGATTGTAGTGCATAAAATATTTTGAGAAAAGATAGATAGCTTGTCAGTGGTCCAAATGTGCCACATCTTCCAAGAATCATATCCTAGAATCTAGATTTTGGGAGATTCTGAAGGTCCTGTTTGCAGATGATGTAAGAATGAAAGAGGTTCCCATCATATTTTAGGACATAATAACATGGATCTTGGTGAGAAGCCCCATATTTTAAGACTTCTTATTCAAGTTGAATAAAATTTAATAGCAAGTTTGAATCCTATTTTTCAAGTGACACATGCTCGAAGTGGAAAATATAAGTATAGTGGCCACACAATTAGCTTGCCCCAAGATATTTCTACAATGGCACAAAGTCTTTCCCGACATGTTGAAGATATTGACTTTATAACTATGAGGATACATGCCGCTCAGTCTAAATATTATGAATGCTATGTCAAAATATCTCTAGTTATGGATCCATTGCTTTTCAAAATTGAACGTGATCAATATTATCGAGATGTTGTAATTGACTATGTTTCAGTGAATTCTCTCCCTCAAAGATCAACAAATGACTCCTCTAGGCTTAATTTTTTTTATTATGATATTGAATAACATGAGATCAATGAAACTAATTATGAAGGGTTTCCTATTGAGTATCTTCCCTCTCGTCCTTCTTCTTTTGTTGTTCTCTTACCCAATGAACAGAGAGAAGTGGAAGAAATTAGAGCATTTCTTGATAATGTTGATTCTTCACATGTTCAAGAAATGGATTGGCCCAATATTGGAACCTCTTTGGTGAATTAATATAATATTGAGGGGTTATTATATATGGCATTTCCCACATTGTTCCCCACTGGTGATGTTGATTGATTCCAACCACGTTTTTGTAGTGTTGAACTTCATGAGTATGCATTGCATCTTCTTAGATACTATGATCAGAGGTTTGGAATCCATCCTCACTTTTGATATTACCTATTGAACATAATAATGTGGTATCATATCCAAGCAACTGCTGCATTTTTTGTGAAGAAACATTTACATGATAACTCACCGACAACAATTGAAAACTTGCGTCACCAACTTTCTGATTTACCAGATAATAAGTTGGTTGAGCATATTATGTGGTTTGGTTCTTCTCTGAGAGGTACAAGGGCATACTATACTAAATTTTGGGCTGAATTGACTGACATGATTACTTAGTTGGGATGTCCATTTTTTTTTTCTTTGATTGCAGCTAACACAAAGTGGCTAGAGTTGCATAACCTCATGCCTATACCCTCACATTATCATTCCTTAAATTAACATCGTATGAAAATTGAGAATGTTACCCAAAACCCTCATATTGTTTCCACATTTATGCACCATAGATTCAATATATTTCGAGAGGAAGTTATCCAAAAATATCTTGAAGCGAAAGGCTTCTGGTACATGTATGTGTTGTTGAATTTATTTTCTATTCATTTTCGATTTATTATTATGGTTATATTTATATTTTTTGTAGTAACTATATATTCATTTTATTCATATATGAGTGGAAGCATAGAGGTTCAACACATGTCCATGGTTTCCTATGGTTGCAAGGTGCTCCTAACATGGAAATACTTGATTGGTCAAATGCTTTCGATTTACAACTTGCAAAGAGATTCTTTGACAATTATGTAACTTCATGGAATCCATGTGAAATACATCGTCGCAACATAATGGTTCCAAGAAGTCTCAATGATGACCCTTGCCTATTGAATATTGATCATATTTTCTCTTGAAATCCTCATAATGATTAAGAATAATTGTTAAATCGTGTCCAAAGGCACACAAAGGGTAGTGTAAATTCTTGTTTACGCAAAAAGGGCACTATTATCACATGTCATTACAATGCTCCATGGGATATTTCTTAGGAACCAAGATTGTTCATAGATGATCAAGGAAGAAAAAAAATATGACTCAATAAGAAATGAGGATAGGATCAATGTAGATAACATTGACCTTCTAATAATGTGGCATGAAAATGTTGATTGCCAGCCAATGATTTTTCGGTATGTTGTCTGGAAATATATTGCTAAGTATGCATCAAAAGCAGAGAAGAGGTCCGAAATTTATCATGATATGTTAAATATAATTTCAAATTCTATTGCCTTTGAGGATTATTCTTTATGTTCTTACATAAGGTTTCTTGCAGAAAAAATTGTTGACCATGACATTGGAGCACAAGAAGCATGCCATATGTTGCTTAAGCTACCTCTTGTTTTCTGTAGTTGAAAATTTCTTTTCTTAAACGTTGGAAGAAAAGTTTTGAGGAAAATATTAAGCGTTGGCATGCAATGTTCATCTGAGAATACCCTTGTTTAAAATTATCAGAAGAGGCCTTTTTTCCTTGAACATCTATCTTTGATAGAAACAACAAGATCTTCGACATTTGATAACAAGCATAAAAAGGATCCCTAGAAGCCTATAGATGTTCATGCTTATTTTTGGGTTTGGCAACGATTTTATTCTATTCCTAGTGAGGGTTCAGACGATTTGAAACCTTTCTCTTGACATAATTTCTCTTTTACAAGCCATTTTGTAACATTTGTGTGGAGATTTGGCTTTCATCTGGAATTATTGTTGAAAATTAGACAAATTTCCGATATTAAGCATGGCATGTTGATCAAAATCCATCAATTTTCGACAATATTAAAGATGGAGAATATGGTGATTTTTCTAACCAGGAAATGAATCTTGAAGATGATTTTCAAGGATGGAAAATTTTCTCTTAATTGGTTCCACCAAATAATGTGAACGTTTCTAATCTTCACACCCTTGGTCGAAGGGATTTTGATATATCCTTTGACTTTAAAAGTACAACTATTTCCAATGAAGTGGCTGAAGAAGCTATTAATTTTATAAGGAATGGAAAATCGAGGGGTGATATTTTTGACCTTTGAAATAGAACATTTTCATCTCTAGACTCATTGGCAGAAAAACAACGACTTGCTTTTCAAATGTTTTTAAGGAATTTTGCTAAATATGAGATTCATGAAGCTCTTCTTATGATTGTTCAGGGAATTGTAGGAACTGGCACATATTTCCTTATCCATTGTATTTTTGAATCTCTTTATAATTTTTCAAGTAATGAAATAATTCCTTTGGTTCTTCTTGCCCCAATAGGAATATTTGCTTTTAATATACATGCAAAGACAACATACTTGTCTCTGAAAATTACAATTGAAGATATGGAACCACTATAAGGTCAATCGTTAGCAGTATTTTGAGAAGAAACAAGGCATATAAAATATATATTTATTGATGAAATAAAATTTATAGGATCAAGGTTATTCATGCAAATAAATTCTCTATTATGAGAAGCATTTCCAAAGAAAAAGAATTTTCCTTTTGGTGGAAGATCCATCATCCTTGTGGGTGACCTTGGCCAACTACCTCCTATGGTAGATAAGCCTTTGTATCCAGGTAATACAACAGGGAAATTCTTGTGGAAAAAATTCAACATTGTTGTCACACTTGACACAATATTTCGCCAACAAAGGAATAATGAGAAATAATCGTGTTTTCGTATATTCCTCAATAACATAAGAAATGCAGAACTTGTTCTTGAAGATTGGGAGTTTCTTATGTCACACACTGATCTGAGGTTGCATCTTAGAGAAAGGGATTTATTTAATGCAACATTTCAAATGTTTCCAACAAATAATTTGGTGTCCTTCCATAACAGGCATATGTTGAAATCATTAAATTCTCCAATTGCAAGATCTATTGTTGAGAATTCAAAGCGTTCAGAAATCAGTGGTGTCGATGATGATCTATTGGACCATGAATTTTTCTTGTGTCATGGTCAATGTGTTATGTAGAAATGTAATTTGTGGGTTGAAGCTAGTTTGGTGAATGGTGTACTTGGTTATGTGAAGGAAATATTTTATATGCCTACCTCTAAGACACCTCAACTTCCAATGTTCACAAATGTTGTTTTTTATAAGTTTGTTGGTGTTCCATTTCATGCAAGAAATCAAAACATTGTACCTATCATATCAGTTATAAGAGGAAATCGAAAACAAATTCCTTTAAAGATGGCATGGGATCTTACAATCCACAAGTCATAGGGTTTGACTTTAGAATGAGCATCAATTGATATCAGGAATAAAGAGTATCAATGCCTAACCTTCATATCCATATCAAGAGTGAAATAAATAGATGGTTTATGCATTACACCACCTTTCTCCTTTCAGCATTATGCCAAGATGAAAGATAATGAATATGTTACAATTAGGAAGAAAGAAGAGGAGAGATTGAAGTCCATATCGCTATGACATGCAAGTATTAATAATTTTAGCTCTATATAGAATGTTTTTTAAATTTATTTTATTGTCCTATTTATTTACTTTGAATATAATAATTATTTTGGTATATTAATGAGATGAATACAGTTATCATATTCATAGTAATATTTTGGAAAGTTGTTTACATCATTTTTCATGTTCATTTTTTTTTTTTTTTTTTAAAGTGGTTATCGTTATTTTGTTTACAATGAACAATTCAGAGATAAAAAACTAGTTATATGAGCCAATCATTAAAAATCAAGATTGAATTATGTATCACTATGACATGCAACTAATAATATTTTCACATGTTTATATAATGTTTTTTTAGTTTCTTTTATTGTCCTCTTTATTTACATTTAGTAAAATAATGATTTTCATATATTAATGAAATGAATACATTCATCTTATTCATAGTAATATCTGAGAAATTTGTTAAATCATTTTCCATTTTGTTCAATTTACCTCTTTTTTTTAAGTCGCTAATGTTATTTTGTTTACAAAGAACCATTTAGACATACAACCACTTATATGTGCCCATCATTAAAAATCAAGATTGAAGTTCATTTCCCTATAACATGTAACTAATAATATTGATCAATGTGGTTTGCTAAATATGTTGTGGTTTGGTTCAATGCAAAAATATTTATATTTGATATTAATTATGCCGATATGCCTATCCCCTGTTGGAATTAGCTACTTTAATCATTTTTCAAATTAATTTTTTGATCATATGGTGTGAATTGGATGATGTCGGTATATTCTCGTCATTGTCACTCCATCAACGAATGGAATTAAAAGTGATAACTTCCTTGCATATCTAAATCACATGTTTAAACCATACTTAAATTAATTTTTCACAAAACATGATTAAAAATTTACTATTCTTATTTTTGAGAACCACGTATGCTAATTAGTTAGAAATGAAATTTAAAAAAATAATAATTATAAAACATGCATTGCAACGCGGGTTAATTTTGAAACTTATAACTATTCACATTCTCAAACGTATACCACTTGGCATGTAAGCATTCAAAAAAATTTCCTACACTCCATTACCTTAGTGGTTTCCTATGCATGCCATTCAAATGTATGCTCGCTCGCAAGTTACTATGAATAACAAAATCTTATTTTATTAAATTATTCTTGCTATTTTTTATTCATTTGTTATTACTTTAAAAAAAAATTGTTGATGGGTATTCAAATCTCCATGCTACCCATTTTGACTTACTTCCTTAATGTTTCCACCTGATGTAATATCCCGTTTCGGGGATATCTCTAAAACACGTCAAAACTCCAACCAGAGATAGATTGGGAGAGCATTTACTAGATATTTCGCCTCTAAAAGGAGGACAAGATCCGGAGGCTACCTGGCCCTTTCCAGACTCTAGCTAAGAGTGAAAGATAAACACACCAAGTGGTATAAAACTATAACACTCAACAACAATAATAGAAATAGAAAGAGAATACAAAAATTACAGCAACAACGGCAACTATGGCAACTCAACCAGAAAAAATAGAGAGAAAATGTTGAGCCAATTTATTAATATGAGAAATGTAATGAAGTACAAGAGGTGATATTGCCCAAAGAAAGTAAGAAAACACTCTCAGAAAAGACAATAAATGGCTGCTCTATGAACTACGTCCCAGCTGCTAGAAAAATGCCATGTAACTGCTACTGCTGGAATGGACTGAAGGTTAGGGGCTGATCCCCTTGCTAGAATGAGCTGAAAATCGGAAAATCTCCTCTCCTCAACAACCCAAACAAGATCCAAAAACCATTCCAAGAATGGCCAACCCCAGAAATCACCAAGAACTGCCTCCCAGTGAATTACACTGGCCTCCAAGGTACAACACAGTGGTTGGATAGAAATAGCTGAAATATTGTCGCAAACTCCGCCAAAAACCTCCGACGGGCAAAGGCTGGCCCTTTGCTCAAAATCTCGGTGAAATCACCTGCAGAAACCCCAAACCAAAGCTCCTTCACAATGGACTACGTCCTCTCTCCCAGTGACTGCGCAGTCTCTATAAGCATCGGCTCTGCAACAAACCCAAATAATGAAACAACTCACAAAATAATAGAAAATAAACCTTGCCTAAGCAGGCACTCGAAGTCCCCCGGGGCTAAGGGTGATATCTTTGACCGGAGACACTCAATGCACTAAACAATGCTGCAGATAGGCTAAACAGCCAGCATGCTCAAGAAGACGAAAGTCTCACTCTCAAATCACCAACTCAAGAATGATCCAAATGAGGAGGCTCCTCCATATTTTATAGCATTGGTTTCCCTCCAAAGCCCAACGTAGTGTCTCTCTCCTCCACACACTCATCCTTATCTACGCAGAAGCTTCTAGAGTGTACATAGCCCCCCCTCGTCTACGTGGTGTTTGGCCCCCTTGACTCCCCCTTGAGTCACAACGTTGTGCTACTAGGTGGATGTCTTATTCTACTTAAGTGAGTTAGACCCTCTTTACTCACTTTTTATTTATTTACAAACCATAGATGGAAAAACTATACCAAATCGAATATTCCAATTAGCTGCCGCTAGTTAGGAATATTACAGTCCCCCCCGGCAAAATGTTGCTTGTCCTCAAGCAACTGCAAGGATAGAACTGGAAAGTCTCCACTTAAGGCATGGAGTCTGAAATATGATGAGTAACATCTCCCTCATGTGGATCCTCCATCCCTAGGTAATCATCCAAACAAAATGAGCCACCTCCCAACAAGGCAACTCTTGAAAATCTCCTTCCACCTCAAGCTCCGGAAATGAAGGTGGGCTAAAAATATGAACTTGGCAAGCATCATAGCTTACCCCATGTTGTCCTTCTCTCCCTCGTGACAAGTGTAGAGTGTATGTTGATCCTGGGCTGCAAAATTATTTCCCTCCAATGGCAAAGTGAAGAACAATCCTCCAAAGAAGGCTCCTCCAACAATGAAGAACAAGTTGGCCCAAAACAATCTATCCATGAAGAATAGGACATGGTCATCATGGAACATCCTAATGAGAGGTTTGCTGAAGGTTTTAGATGATGATACATGATGCAAACAATTTCTCACAAGGATACATTGCAGTCCCATCCACTGCAACTTCAGAAAATTACATGGCAAGAAATGTCCATGTTTCATCACATCTACTAAAGGATAGTAAATGGCTGAATGTAACAAAAATAATACGTGATCAAGCACTTTCCCATGGATTTAAAATGGATGAATATCAATCTTATGGCCCACCTCAAAAGAGAACAAACATTTGGCTGTGGTGGCCATATCTCCTCTCATGCTCCCATTAGAACATGTAGTGCAAAAATTGTGAGAATTATTCCCACTCACGGACACATCCAGCTCATGTGTCTCTCTCATAATCAAGCCTTCCATACAAATCTGATCTATATCAGAAAATGGAGACATGATCAACAACAAAAGGAAGAAAATGCTAAAGGTTAGAAGTGATGCAAGAAGGTACCAACAACTTTCCCAGTAGTGACAGTGCAGTTTTGCAAGTTGCTGCTTGATAGAAGTACATGGAAAAATGTTTCTTTTTACATGGTTAATCATGCATGTCTTTATATGATACATGCTATAGTGCAGCAAATGAACATACATGTAGTGATAAAATATTTTCCCAAGGCCACAAAAGAGATGGATGCCTCCATCATGTAGATTGGCCCAATACAATTCATGGAGCAATTTGACGAGCTTGCCCTCTTGTGAAGCAATGCACTGTATAAGAATGGTAAGAGTGTGCAAATAAATGAATGTATAAATAAGCTTCTCACCATAGGCTAGAAGTAATATGGTACATGGGTCCATATATGAGTCCTTCATAGTTTTTTGGCATGCTATGAAGAAGAATGAACCATGTGCTGCAAAAAGATAATCCTCCTTATGCTTGAAAACCCAAGTCAAGAAGAATATGCCATAGATGTCTCTATCATCATTACCTCCTCTTTGTTCATCAAGTGCAACAAATATGAAGTGATCTTGGGACCTATGGGTTATGGATCCACCATATCTCTGCTGGGCACAGTTCATCCATAAGTCTTTACTCCAAGGTGACAACGCTGTGAGCTTATGAAAATAAGCTCCTGTCAATACACAAATATGTTCTTTGAAATGCTCCTTGTCAAAGAATCTTCCAATAACATTGCAACAAATGTGGAATACTTCCCAAGATGGAAGTGCTTCCCAATCATCATCAAAGACCAAGGAGATAGTACCATCCCCTCCTCCTGCAACATCATGCAAAGTGTGAGAGAAAATCTGCCCTTGCTCTCCCAAGCAAAGCAGCAAAGTATTTTTTTGCCTCCTCATACTTCCATCATACAACTCATGTGATGAAGAAACATCAACATCATGCATTCATTCTCTATGTTGCTCAATGATGCAAGTATCCTGCCATATTTTCTCCATCCTCCTACTCTTAGGAGGAGTGTTTTCCAAGTGATGGCCAAACTCTTTCAAGAGTAACCAGCGTAGCCAAGCCTCCGCTGCCCGGTATCATAGATCTACAGGTAGCTTCCTAGCTCCTTTCTCATCAACCACATCCACTCAATAACCTGTGGATGCCTCCTTCTTCTCATCCTAGTACTCCTCCCATGAGGGCTACCATCCTCCTAAATCAAATTCCTATCTTTGCACTTCATGGGATTTTGAAATGCAAGCTTCTCAAGTATAAATGAGACGCTATCAATAATCAAATAGGTGGTAGGCAAAAACCTCCCATCATGATGTGTATGGCTCAAGGGATGTACAACACAAGCATGAGAGATGTTATCCATCCTAATATGTCCTCCATCTTCTATCTTCTCTTGTGAGAAGGGAAGAAAAGCATTACATTCCATGGTGTGTCGAAGTGCATCTCCAATGAGATCTCTCCTTGAGACCTCCCTTACATTCATAGTCTTCCAAAACCAATGAGGTCTTGGATCTAAAAGTAGAATTTCCTCTTTGAGCTGAGAAGAGCTCATTGAGAAAGTGTCATCTTGAAGGGCGGAAAGGTTTCTTACTCCATATGTCTACCATCAATCTTCCAATCTTCAAACCCCAACCTCCAATGTGATGTAGAATCCAATAATGGCTCATGAAGATGATCGTTTGTTTCCTCCTTGAAATTTTTCATGTTGCACGACGCAGTGCAACCAAGCTGCTTTATGGTAGCAATGGGATTTGACCCTTGGTCCTGCAAAATTAAAACTCCACAATTTTCAAAAGAAGTTATGGAAACAATAATTTGTGGAGATTCTTTTATACCTTGATGTGCATTTGGAACTTCTTGTAGGGCTACAAGAGGTCTTTCCTCAAAAGTGTTTGCTACCCAAACTGTTGATGCATGTGGCTGCTCTTCCACGAGTGGGACGGCGTTATCACAAGCCTCCTCAAGAGGTGATGTGATCTCTTCTTTCTTTGTTCTTTATCCATCAAAGTTTTGGATAAAACTTTGAGTGCACTCTACAAAATTCTTCACCCTTGCATGGTTCAAGTGGCTACACCACCAGTCATAGGCTTCACCCTCCAAATGCAGTGCTGATATTTCAACAACTTCTTTCCCTGCTACAGGATGGAGTAGGAAAAATGCCTCCAACTTTCTCACCCAAGTTCTTGCATTAGATGACCCATCAAAGGTATACAACAAAAATGTATTGCCTTTGATTTCTTTTCTAATGCATGGCCTCTTCTCTTCCTTCAGCTGGATGAAATGAAGAAAATCTAGAGTCTCCCTGAAGGCTCTAGGTTGAGATCTATACTCAAAAAGGTAATCACTGAGAATCTGATGATCCAAATATCTTCCATGCTCAATATATTCTTCTTGATGAGAATAGGAAGTGCATGGTACTTCCTCTTTTTTTTCTTCAATCTTCTCGACCTCCTCAAAGGTGGATTCATTTCTTCTGGATATGAAAATAGATGAGAATAAACTCATCTTTTTCAATGTTCTGATCTTCTTGGGCTTAGACTCACAGGGATTATTAGATCCCTCATACATGGGAAAAGGTGACCTCCCAGTGGTATGCTGTGACTTTGAACTCTACATGCTAGATCCCCCATTGTTCCATTCACTTTCATCCTACCTAAGCTAACAGTAATCTTTCAAAGGAAAAGCTGCTCTGAAGTATTCCCCCATGGACTGCCATTTACGAAAATAGTCTCCAAAGGGTATATGATCATGCTGCCTCCCTTTCTCACTCGGTACTGGAGGTAAGAATATAGGCATTGTGATCCTGGTTGGCCTACTAAAAGCTAGTGAATGTTGGTCACACTGTTGTGAGATCCCCATATTTGTCACCTCTACGGCCTATGGTGGATAAGATTTTGCCTACCCTCTTTGTTCATAGAAAAATGTCCCCACGATTTCTCTTCCGGTGTCATAGATAACTAGCTCCACAGGCTGAGCCAGAACTATGCTCTGATACCACTGTAATATCTCGTTTCGGGGATATCTCTAAAACACGGAAAAACTCCAACCAGAGATAGACTGGGAGGGCATTTACCAGATATTTCACCTCTAAAAAAAGGACGAGATCCAGAGGCTACCTGTCCCTTTCCACTTTGTCTAAGAGTGAAAGATAAATGCACCAAGTGGTATAGAACTAGAACACTCAACAAAAATAATAGAAATACAAAGAGAATACAACAACTACGACAACAACGGAAACTACAACAACTCAACCAGAAAACATAGAGAAAAAATGTTGAGCCATTTTATTAATCTGAGAAATGTAATGAAGTACAAGAGTCAATCTTGCCCAAATCAAGTAAGAAAACACTCTCAGAAAAGACAAGAAATGGTTGTTCTATGAACTACGTCCCAGCTACTGGAAAAATGTCGTGTGGCTGCTACTACTGGAATGGAATGAAGGTTAGGGGCTGATCCCCTTGCTGGAATGAGCTGAAAATCAACAAATCTCCTCTCCTCAATAACCTAGACATGATCCAAAAACCATTCCAAGAATGGCCAACCCCAGAAATCACCAGGAACTACCTCCCCAGTGAATTACACTAGCCTCCAAGGTACAGCACAGTGGCTGGATAGAAACAGCTGAAATACTACCACAAACTCCGCCAAAAACCTCCGACGGGCAAAGGCTGACCCTCTGCTCAAAATCCCAGCGAAATCATCTGCAAAAACCCCAAACCGAAGCTCATCCACAATGGACTGCGTCCTCTCTCCCAGTGAATGCACAGTCTCTATAAGCGCTGGCTTCACAACAAACCAAAACAATGAGATGAATCACAAAATACTGGAAAATAAACCTTGCCCGAGCAGGCACTCGAAGTCCCTCGGGGCTAAGGGCGAGATCTCCGACCGGAGACACTCAATGCACTAAATAGTGCTGCAGACAGGCTAAACATCCAACGTGCTCAAGAAGACAAAAGTCTCACTCCAAAATCACCAACTCAAGAATGATCCAAATGATTAGGCTCCTCCATCTTTTATAGCATTGGTTTCCCTCCAAAACCCAACGTAGCCTCTCTCTCCTCCACATACTCATCCTTATCTGTGCAGAAGCTTCTAGAGTGTACGTAGGCCCCCCTCCTCTACATGGTACTTGGACCCCTTGACTCCCCCTTGAGTCACAAATTTGTGCTACTAGGTGGATGTCTTATTCTACTTAAGTGAGTTAGACCCTCTTTACTCACTTTTTATTTATTTACAAACCATAAACGGCAAAACTATACATAATCGAATATTCCAATTAGCTGTCGTTAATTAGGAATATTACACCTACACAAATAAATATGCAATGATTAATGGGGTTGACATGATGTATGATAATAAAAAATAATTACAGTTTCATATTATTTAAACAATATAATGAATAAATAATAACTAGTAGGTTTAAATTATAATATAGTTTTAGGTTTCATATTGGTATGTAAAAACAAAATTTTTACTATCATGTGATGATATGTCGCTTAACTAAAGCAATTATAATTATTGTTGTATTCAACATTTGTGTTAATCTTTGATGTATTGAAATCTATCATTAATATTAAGGTTTCATTATCACACAATTACCATATAGGGATAAACACAAAGATTAAATTATAATAAAATTATTTTAATACAATAATAATTTGTAAGATTAAATTATAATAATTATTTTAATACAATTATATTATAATATTATAATATTAAATTATTATAAGGTTTATCGAGTAGTGGTCTCCTATGCATTCCATTCAAATGTATGCCCAATCAAATTAACTATAAAGAACAAAATATTATTTTATTAAATTATTCTTGGTGCGGTGGATTTATTTTTATTAATTAAAAAAAATTGTTGTTTCTCCAGTATTCAACTCTCCATGCTACCCATTTCGACTTCCTTAATGTAGATGTATCCATGTGCACAAAAAAATCTACAATGATTAATAGGGTTGACATGATGTATGATGTTTCATATTAGTTAAACAATATAATGAATAACTAATATATTGTAGGTTTAAATTATAGTATAGTTTTAGTTTCATAAATTAGTTGTAAAATAAATTGTTACTATCATGTGATCATATATCACTTAACTAATACAATTATACTTCTTGTTGAATTCAACATTTGTGTTAAAGTTTGGTGTATTGAAATCTTTTCTTAATAATTAGGTTTCATTATCACATAATTGCTATATAAGCAATAAACCCTAAGGTTAAATAATAATAATTTTTTTGTAATACAATAATAAATTATAAGATTGAATTATAATAATTATTTTAATCCAATAATATTATAATATTATATTATTAAATAATAATAATAATAATAATAATAATAATAATAATAAATTTTGAATTTAGTTTAATAATATTTTAACTTTGTAAGCATTAAAAAAATTTACTTGATCACTCAAGATGAGTAAATTGTTTTTTAATGTAATCCCTAATTCATATACATTAATTAATTAATTAAAACATTAAAATATTAATAAATTGGAGCATTAAACATTATTAATTAAAAAATTAATTAATAGCATTAACTAAAACATTTTACAATATGTAATTAAAAATTTTATATAAAAAATGTTGAATAACATTAAACATTAATTCAAAAATATGTAAAACAATATATTAATTGTAATATCCCCAGTTTGCTATGCTTTTGTTAGACATTTGAACAAGTCCAAAGGGGTACAGTGAGACCCAATGGAAAACAATTATGTGGATTTATTTTATCATTTTAAATTAATAAAATAAAATGGAAAATTATGTGCAATGACTAGACTGATATTTGAGATCTGTAAACCTAATCCATGAGGATGGATAAGGTTGTAAGACTTTCAGAAATCCTTGTAAGGAATAAAGTAAGATATTAAAATTAGATTTGGAGATAAATATCTACATACCCCAATAAAGAGGAAATTATTGGGAAGAGGTGGAATAAGCTCGGAAGCAGAAAAGTTAGCTTTAAAAGTACCTTTGTGGAAGAAATAAAGGGAAAGCCTAGGAAAACAGGAATATAGAATCCTGAATTAACTAGACGTAGTTAAGGGAAACAGGCTGGGGGAAAGAAAGTTTAAATAAGTTGTTTCGGGATAGACAAAGGGTTGTCTATCACGGCAGTAAAAGATCTCTGCTCGGGAGTGAGATGTGGAGAAAGAGCTCTAAGGTTGGGAGGCATCTATTCAAACCTAAGTGGTATGCACATTCAATTTAGAATAGTCTTTGATTTAAATTTAAATATGTGATTAGAAAATGGAAAAATTATGAGTTTCAATTATATTTTATAGGTCTATACATTTAATAAAATTCTCTCTAGAAGCAATAAAAAAATCTGTATTTTTGTACAGACATCCTCTGTAGAGGACCAACTCTTAGAATGTCTAAAACCCAAATTTGGGTCTAGATCTGAGGTTAGGTACCTCACAGGAAACTGAAATTTCTGTAAATTAGTTGTTTTATTAGTCTGATAGAAACTGTACAATTTATGCGAAAAGTTAAACTCTAAACAGAAAATGATATGTAAAAATGAAATATCTAGATAATTCTATCTTAAGGCATATTGTACTGTAAAATTAAATATTTTTGTACCAACTAGAGAAAAATAAGTCGGAACTTAAATAACTAGGGACATGACTATATCTAAACCTGTATTATCATGCTAAAAGTAGAAATTGCAAATATTCTTGGAAAGAGAAGATATTCTCATATTTTTAAATAAACAGAAACATAGATACATGATTGAAAAATAGATGCATAGCATAGTGAAGAAAATGTATATGTTATGGGGTATGTGAATTAGATAAATTATTTCTAAGATGTACTAGATAATAATGGAGATATGTACAAGTTCAGGATGCATGATGAGAATTGTACGGTAGTTAAGATGATTTCTATAAAGAAAACCTAACATAGAAATTATGAAACGCTATTATGCAAGTCAAGTAGATAAGTTCCATCTAGGACATCAACACTCTTATTTTAAACAGTTCAGTTTAGGAACAATACTGTTACACATATTTTGTTATGATAAACACAGAGATATAAATCACAGTAAAGTATATGTTATTGACTATCATATTTATATACCGAAGTTGCATATATTTATACATAAGCTTCCTTTGAATATTTAATTTAATTTATAAAAGAAATTAATTCTAGCTCCATGTAACTATACATGAAATCTGGAAGCAACTTTCACTAGAAAGAAGTATAAGTAGTAAAATGAAAGAAAGAGTTCCCCTATTAAAGTAATTGAATAGTTATATGAGTTCAGTCCATATGGTAATAAAACTGCAAATATTTCTTTTGTGTTACAGTACAAAATGAAAGAAAATAGTCCTAAAAACAGTGACACAGAGGACACTCTGTTTCGCTATAAGAAATACTAAAGGTTATCTGAAAAACTGATGCAAGTTTTGCATAGTTGAATAATCAGAAGGAGATGAACCAACCTATATAACGAGAGTTCCAATATTAAAAACTAGCAGCGAGAATAATGAAGGTCAATCCATTACCAAGAACAAGACACAGGGTAGCGAAGCCATACCTGTAAAGAAATTTGAGAGTAAATTATGAGATCGTATAACTAAAGGAGATCGTAGTAATTGAGTTGAGAATTTAAGTGCGAGAAAATGAAATTAAATACCTCGACAAGTCCTGGCTATATGTATATCTGCATAGAAAATGGAGACAAAGTTAAATACATATATGGTGACTAGAAAATGTAATAACTATCGTTGAAATTATTACAACAAAGTTTGGAAGGGATTTTTAAATTATCAATTAAACCAGAATGCACTAGTTATTATTAGAACGAAGTGTCATTACATTAACAAATGAAATAGAATGGTAAGGCAATGTTAAATTTCAGAAAAGGTAAGTTCATATATGAGTTTAGGGTCGTCAGGGTTTTATGAAGATACCTATGTCGAGGATGATCCTTTGACAATATGCAAGGGAGACGCTGGAGGTGCCACCATTGGAGGTTTGCGCTTTCATAAATGCAGTCCAAGAGTAAGAAGGTTCACGAATATTAGACACCAAAACTGAAATTAATTATGAAATTCGAGTAACGAATATTTAAAATAGTAAATAGACTTTTCCATTTCGTAGAATATGGAGAAGTAAAATCCATTATCCCTGCGTATGCAGTGGAATAATCTCTTACAATTCTATGTAGTGGAAGATGTATAAAATAAAATCATTATGATATTCTCAGCACACTATAATGCTGGGGAAATCAGTGAGCGAAAAGAAATTTACGAGAAAAGTGAAAATAATACATTTGATACTGAGACCTTGAGAATAATGAAGGCTCTATGACTATTAGGATTCACCCACATTTAATTTATTCACCATTCTAATCTCACGAGAAAAAACAAGTAAGGAATTCGAAATAAAATTTCATCTTCCCAAATAAGAGAGAATTTAACGACACACCAAAACGTGATGAGTCCAACTTCTTTTCTCAGCATATATGGAAATCAAACCACAAAAACAACAAAGAAAATAACTAGACGCAGAAATGGCCGAATTGTTTTATTAGCGATCTTTAAGGAAAGAGAAATTACCATAGAGAAAGTAAACGTATTACCTTTAAGTGGATGGAGGCACTCTCTTTGTGAAAAAACACTATTCCTTCTCAGCATCCTCAGTTGGAATCATTATTTCGAACAGAGGTAAACTGCGGAAACAAGAACCTATGTTCTTTCAGGAGACCAAAACGAAAATGATACAAAACCCCAATTTGAGATTATTTATGTCAAGTGAAAACCCTAACCAGTAAAATAATCATGATTGTCCATGTGTCAGGGGATTATAGCTAGCCCTCAGATAGATGTGTTGGAAATGGAGTATTGAAAACCATGTGAGTTGGTATGTATTTGTTTATGATAATAAATCCTGAAGAATAACAAAGGTTCTAGGATCAATGAATTAGGTACAAGCCCATATGGGTCAGTACTTCAACATTTAATTCACTCAAAATTCAAGACGTGTTCATATCGCAGTTGATACGATTAGGACGGTTGAGAGTGATGGATGGGAATATTGAAACGTAAAGTTGAAAACTCATGTTAAATACTGACAATTTCATTTATGACCATAGCCACTCAAACTTAAATAAACTGCGAGTTGTACATTTGTGTTGTCACTTATCCACTCTGGCTTATCCATGCTCACAAGGTAAAAGTTCATAACTGCGACGATATTGTGAATTTTAATTATTGTTAATTAAATCCCTAGTCAACACGTTAATTGAATGGACCATGAGATTAACATGGTAACAGACCCATTATATGTATCATGGAAATAAAACTATATCGAAAAGAGATATGTTAGGATATCACCATAAGTTAAAAAGATAGGGGTTTGATAAAAATACCTTATATATATATATCTGTGTGTGTGTGTGTGTGTGTGTGTGTAAAAATGTATACATGAACATGTGTTTGAAATGTGGAGTGTCTCCTTATAGTCCCAAATTATCTTACAACTAAAATATGGTGGAGGTATCATTATTAAAGGTTTATGGGTATAAACAATTAAATGTGAGGAAATACATAGGTAGAGAAAGGTATAGTAATGTTTTCACTATTTTAGTATTAGGGTTAAAGTGCTAAATGAACGTTAGAGTCATATGTGGAAAAGAGAATATATGGGTAATAAATCTTCTTATATAATAATTAATAATAGAGAATTATGTTCTAATTGAAATCGGAAATTGACCTTTGTAAAGTTAGAATACTATTGTAAAAAATTAATGAGTAAACTGAGATATACTGTGACAAGAAAATTA
This sequence comes from Pinus albicaulis, assembly GCA_034641835.2. Lineage (NCBI taxonomy): Eukaryota > Viridiplantae > Streptophyta > Pinopsida > Pinales > Pinaceae > Pinus > Pinus albicaulis. Next base: position 752,491,749 of record CM076578.1, read on the forward strand.
TTGGAAACGGGAATACGTCCGTGTGCGACGAATGGTAGTCTAATAATAATAATAAGTTCAAAATAGTACTATAATTAAAAAAAAATATTGTCGAAACGAAGGTGTTACATTGATATTAATTAATAATAAAGTGAAATAATTATTATATTTCCATTACTGCATTTGCATATTAATTAATACATTAACACATAATTATTATACTTAACTACATTATACAAATATACCTAAACATGAATATATTCAGATTTTGTTAATAATAATAATAATAATAAGATGTTGGAATTGTACTAGAATGTTTTTAACTTTAAAAAATTAATTAAAATTTTTGACAATATATTAACTAAAACATTTATTTAAAAATGTTTAATAACATTAATTTAAACATATTTAAATGAATGAATTAACACAACATTAATTAATTAAATAATTAAAACAATAATTAACATTAATATTAATTAATTAAAACATTAATATTAATTAATTTTAACTTTAATTAATTAATTTTTAACATTACACGAAGCATTGATGACATTTATAAAAACTTTAAAATGTTTAATAACGTTAATTAAAACCATTGTATAAAAACATTCAGTTACAATAAACATTAATTTTTAAATTTTTAAATTAATATTTTCATATTAATTAATAGTAATATTAAGTTAATTAATTAAAATATTTAATAACATTAGTTAAAATACTTGACAATATATTAATTAAAATATTTATATAGAAGTCAGCTTGGTGACCGTATATGAAACCTCATGAGGGGTGGTTATGTCCTGTGTTAGGTGGAGGGGACATGCCAAAAAATCAAGTCAGCTAAGGGATCTTGTGGCCCACGTAGGGTGCAATCCCTGGGTGACTTTGATGACTTAGATGTCCCTCGATCATGGTTCCTCAAGTCTAGAGGATCACACACACACACACACACATATCATATAACATTAAAAAATAATTTTTAAATTTTTAAATAAATATATTAATATTAATTAATATTAATATATATTTATTAGAATTGGAATTGTAAACAAATATTTCTAACATCGCAATTGGACATTACAACATTTGGTCAACCACATTTCATAATGTGGGTGAATCCTTCACTATGTTTGATTGTGTTTAGCAATAAAAAATATTATCTTTAGTGAGAAATGATTTCATATTAATATTATTGATTAATATTGACAATTAAATGTGTTGTTATGTTCGAATGGTAAAGAAATCCATTAGACGTTGCAATTTGACAAACATTGTTGCAATGTTACACATTTCATTTTATCCAACATCGTAATAAAACATTACTACATTAGTAAAACAAATCTACTAATACAATTGACTATTTTGGAGTATCTTTGGTAGTCATCACTCCACAAGTTCAGTAAAAAAGCAATTCCCTATTAATGATTAATCATTATCTCTACGACCAACCATGATCAATCATGGAAAATGACTCTATTATGAACTATGATCAACCATGATCAACCAAAGTCAACCATGGTCAACTATGATTAATCATGATTTAATTTCATCAACCATGATTAAGGTATTTCTTGTTGAATTTGGTGAACCATGGTTAACCATGATAAAACATGATAAACCATGGTCATTTAATGTGAACCATTGTCAACGATGAACAACAATGTTGAACCACCATCAACCATGTTCAAGGATCATCATCCATAGATATAATGGTCAACCAATATTTATTGTGGTCAACCATGATTAACCGTGTTTAAATATGGTTAACCATCGTCATTGTCTCTATGGTTAACCATGGCCAACCATGATCGACCATGATAAAAATAGTCAACCATGATCAACCATGGTCAAGAATGGTTGATCATGGTTGATTATGGTTAACCATGATCATGAATGGTTCAATATCGGTAACAATGATCAACTATAGTAAACGAAGATCAAGGTCCATAGGATTGAATCTGGTCAACCATGATCAACCATGGTCCACCATGATCAACAATGGTCCACCATGATCAACATGGTCATCTTTGGTCAGCCATGGTTAACGAAGAACATTCCATGTTCTATAGACTCCTCCCTACAGCTGTATTCAATGATTGTTATAATGGTCAAACATGGTCAGCCAAGGTTTCTATGCTTGGTTATGATCATCCATTGTGAAAAGTGCAGATATTTGTGGTTGAATATGGTACAATTTCCTATTCATGGTTAATCCATATCTATACAGTCAACCATGGTAAATCATGGTTAATAATGACTACATTTAGTCAAATATGGAAAATTTCTCTAGTGTCAACCATGATCAATCACAATTAATAAAATTCAATGATGATCAACAATATTCAACCATTGTCAGTGATGGTCAACCATGACTACCCTTGGTTAAATTGTTTGACCATGATTAAGGGCTCTTCCATTGAACTTTATCAATCATTCTTGAGAGTGGTAAAGAATCATTTTATACCATGATCAGCCATGGACATACATGGTCATTTAATGTGAACCATTGTGAACCATGATCAACCATGGTAAAGTGTCATCAACCATGGTCATTATTGTAAATTATTTTTTCTATGGTGAACCATGATTAACCGTGGTTGAATATGGTTAACCATGGTCATTGCCTCTATGGCTAGCCATGGTCAACAATGGTCAACCATGATAAAAATGGTGAACCATAGTCAACCAGGACTAACTACATTCAACCATAATCAACATGATCATGGTTGAAAATGGTCAACCATGATCAACCATAATCAACATGAATTTTTTTTGAATGTTGGAATGTGTTTCTAATATTATAATATCTCTTGAGTTTATTAATCTCCCTTTTGTTTATAAAACCGCTTGGTTTATTAATCCCTTGGGTTTTTTAATCTTAATGGTTTATAATATTATTTTTTTGGATTAATTTTATAAAAATAATACCTTGGGTTTATAATGTTAATGCTTTTGGTTTATCAATGCCTTGCTTTTATAATATCAATATGTCAATATTATTAGTGTTTAATATATAATCCCTTATGTTTACTAATCCTTTGGGATATTATATTTATAACATAATATAGTCTATAATATAGTATTTAGTATAAATTATGAAAGAACATTGACTATTGTGTTTATGAGTGTTCTTAATATACACTAGTCAACATGTATGAAAAACATTTACTAATGTGGGTGTTGTAAAGTTTATACCATTTGGGTCTATAATATTTACGGTTTATAAGATGAAGGTTTGTAATATTTTGGTATAATATTAAGGTTTATATTATTGGGTTTAGTAAAAGGCCTTATAATATTTGTTTTAATATTAGAGTTTATAATATTGAGTGTGTCATATATATATATATATATATATATGGTTTATAATATTTGGATTTGATATTATGATTTACATTATGGAGTAATATGTTGGGTTATAATATAGATTCTACTATATAGGGTTTATAACTAGGTTTTAATATTGGGTTTATAATATTTGGGTTTAGTATTAGGGTTTATAATATTGTGTTTAATATTTAGAGTTTATAACATTAGGGATTATAATATTTTGGTTCATAATATTGATTCTTAGGGTTTATTGATCCCTTGTGTTTTTATTATTGATCCCTTAGCCTTATTGACCCCTTAGGTATTTAATATTTATCCATTGGGTTCACCAGTTGCTTTGGTTTGTAATATTAAATCCTTGGGTTATTAGTTCTTTTTTTTTACATTATTAATAACCCCTTGGGTTTATTAATCTCTTGATTTTACAATATTAATTCTTATGGTTTATTAATCTCTTGAGTTTAAAATATTAATTCTTATGCTTTATTAATTTCTTGGTTTATAATATTATTATTTATCCCTTGGGTTCACCAATTCCTTTGGTTTATAATATTAAACCCTTGGGTTTATTAGTTCTTTTGGTTTATAATATTAATAATCTCTTCAGTTTAAATTATTAATTCGTAGGGTTTGTTGATTTATTAGGTTTTGAGTTTAAGATATTAATTCTTAGGGTTTATTAATCCCTTGAGTTTTATAATACTTTGGGTTGGTAATATTAGGCGTTAAATATTAGTCGTACACTTTAATATTAATACATGGTCCAATGTCACATTATGAAAAACATTTTCTCAATATGAAAATCAGCCATGGGCTGCCATTGTTACTCATAGTTAGTCGTATTCAATCAAGGTCTTCCATGGTTGAATGTCACATTGTGAAAAATATTGTCTAAATATAAAAATCAGCCATGGAAAACCATGGTCTTTCTTCGTCCAACATCACATTGTGACAACAATTGTCTTAATGTTTAAATCAATCATGCTCAACCATATTTATTTTATGGTTTATAGTATTTATCTAAATATTTTTGTATACTTCAGGTATATAATATTTATCTAATGGTTTTTATATACTTGAGGTTTATGATATTAAAATATTATGTTTAATATTATTTTCTTGAGTTTATAAGATTAATAATCATGTGATTTTATCAAACCCTTTTGTCTAAGATAATAATTTTTAAGCTTTATTAATCTCTTTCATTTTTCATATTGACACTTTGCCTTATCAATCCCTTATGTTTTTAATATTTATCCCTTGGTTTCACCAATTCCTTGATTTTATAGTATAAAACCCTTGGGATTTATTAGTTCTTTTCATTTATAACATTAAACCACCCTTCGATCTTAGAATCTCTTGAGTTAAAAATATTAATTCTTATGCTTTATTAATTTCTTAGGTTTTATGATTCTAATATATAGGTTTTATAATTAGGGACTAATACTTGGTTCATAATATTTGGGTTTAATATTAGGGTTTATAATATTGTGTTTAATATTTAGATTTTATAACATTGGGGATTATAATATTTCGGTTCATAATATTGATTCTTAGGGTTTATTGATCTCTTGTGTTTTTAGTATTGATTCCTTAGGTATTTAATATTTATCCATTGGGTTCACTAATTCCTTTGGTCTGTAATATTAAACCCTTGGTTTTATTAGTTATTTTGGTTTATAATATTAATAGCCCCTTGATTTTATTAATGCCTTGTGTTTAAAATATTAATTCTTAAGGTTTATTAATCTCTTGAGTTTTCCCGGATGCGGGTGGTCGGAATGCGGAATAAGTCGCAAAGGCAGTGGGATGGCACGTGGGACTCCATCACCGCCACCCTCCTTTGTGTCCTGTATGCAATTAATTGCATTAACGATTCACTATCCAAGGCATTTAAGATGCACAATTGTCCACACTCCAGTTTGATTAACTACGCCATGGCTTCTCCAGCAAGTTTCAATTCGGCTTTGATACCCTTAAGCTCCTGCTACTCCTTGGCGGATTCTGAAACTAGCACCAGGACTATCATGGGTCGAAGATGCCCACTTTCTTGTTGCATTAACCTCGCTCTTGGGCTGCATATCACGCACTCCCCCCTTTTCTCTCAGAACTTGGGCCTTAGCGCTGAAGAGATTCATACTTATCAGCATTGGGTCTTCAGTTTGGGCTCGACTGACCTGAATTACTCTGCCATCCCCAGCACCTTTGAGTTCAACTCTAATCACCAGGAAATTATGCCTCGTTTGCGACATAGATTAAGGAGTAGGCATGGCTCGAGCCGAGGTGGTCTCTCTCGGCGCCCTCCTTCTTCTTCGCCCAGCTCCTCTTCTCCGCAGTCTGACTCTTGGAGGGGGCAGTATCCAGAGACTCGCAGTGGTAGGGGTGCTCCGGCTAGCCGTGGGGCTGCTTTTCCCACTCGTCGTCTATCCAATCTCCTCCCTAGTCAGCAGCACAGGGCGCAATTTTGATTCCTTTGTCTGCTCAACATGCCAACGGTCATTGCCACTATAACGATTGACTTCAAGGAAGTGCCTCCAGATGTGAATGTAGAGTTCCAAGACTCTCCTCCGGGGCATTTGGCAACTGACAGGCCCCATTCTCCTTCTACTGCTGGCTAGAAGCGGATGCCGGATGTTGGCTGCTCCTCTTTTCTTCCCAATTCGAATTCTGTGGAGGATGGCTTCAAGAATGATGGTACTCTGGCCACGTCTGATGAGAAGATGAATAACACTATCTTACAGGAAAATCCGGATGATATTGATGCTGAGCTGAATGAGGATGCTCCCGTGATTATGCTTGCCACGTGGTCGAGTCTCCTCTGCCCACTCCAGGTGATTAATGGTTTTTCATCTTACAGGACTGGTTTTGGTTGTTCGTGGTGTCAGGTTCAGTACTGGCAATTACATGCTTTTACAGTCTAGCTGGTTCTCCTTTCATTGTTTTTTTGAAAGCCGGTTTCCCCTATATGGGTGGAAGTATGTCATGTATAAGCTCGTTCAGGTCTACAGATCTGTAGCTCACTGTGCTGGTTGGATATGTTGTGTGAAAAGTGTTTTTGTGCTTAAATGTCAGTCCATGTTCCATTGTTGTAGCTGCCTCCTGGCACTGTATGTGGATATTTTGAATTGGCTGTACCAGAATGCTCATCTTGCGAGCCAGAAATATGAGGTTTTTTCCTCCACGTAACTGTAACTTTTTTGTATATTAATAGATTAAGCGTATTCAGAGAAAAAAAAATCTCTTGAGTTTAAAATATTAATTCTTATGCTTTATTAATTTCTTGGTTTATAATATTAATATTTACCACTGGGTTCACCAATTCCTTTGGTTTATAATATTAAACCTTTGGGTTTATTATTTCTTTAGATTTATAATATTAACAACCCCTTTGGTTTATTAATGTCTTCAGTTTAAATTATTAATTCTTAGATTTTATTCATTTCTTAGGTTTTGAGTTTAAGATGTTAATTATTAGGGTTTATTGATCCCTTGAGTTTCCTAATTCTTTGAGTTGGTAATATTAGGCATTAAATATTAGTCATAAACTTTAATATTAATGCATGGTCCAATGTCATATTATGAAAAAAATTGTGTCAATATGAAAATCAGCCATGGGTTACCATTGTTGATCATAGTTAGTCGTAGTCAATCAAGGTCTTCCATGGTCGATGTCACATTGTGACAAAGATTGTCTCAATATGAAAATCAACCATGGCAAACCATGGTCATTCTTCATCCAAAGTCGCATTATGACAACAATTGTCTAAATTTTTAAGTATCCTCAACCATGTTTATTTTATGGTTTATAGTAATTATCTAAAGGTTTTTATATACTTGAGATTTATAATATTAATCTCTTAGGTTTAATATTATTCCTTTGAGTTTATAATATTAAAAATCATGTGATTTTATCAAACCTTTTTGTTTAAGATATTAATTTGTAAGCTTTATTAATATCTTATGTTTTTCATATTGATCCCTTAATCTTATTTAGCCCTTAGGTTTTTTATATTTATACCTTGCGTTCACCAATTCCTTGGGTTTATAATATAAAACCCCTGAGGTTTATTATTTCTTTTCATTTATAATATTAAACCACACTTGAGTCTTAGAACCTCTTGAGTTAAAAATATTAATTCTTAGGGTTTATTAATCTCTTAGGTTTTTGAGTTAAAAATATTAATTCTTATGGTTTTTTTAATCTCTTTTGTTTTTAATATTGATCCCTTGGCCTTATTGATCCCTTAGGTATTTAATATTTATCCCTTGGGTTCACCATTCCTTTGGTTTGTAATATCAAACCTTTGGGTTTATTAGTTCTTTTTGTTTATAATATTAATAACCCCTTGGTTTTGTTAATCTCTTGACATTAAAATATTAATTCTTAGGGTTTATTAATCTCTTCAGTTTAAAATATTCATTATTAGGATTTATTAATCTCTTGGCTTATAATATGAAACCCTTGGGTTTATTATTTGTTTTGGCTTATAATATTAATAATGTCTTTGGTTTATTAATCTATTTAATTTAAAATATTAATTATTAGGGTTTATTAATTTCTTAGGTTTTTGAGTTAAAAAATTGTATTCTTAGGGTTTATTAATCTTTTGTGTTTTAAATATTGATCCCTTGGCCTTATTGATCCTGTATGTTTTTAATATTTATCCCTTTGGTTCATCGATTCGTTTGGTTTATAATATTAAACCTTTGTGTTTATTGGTTCTTTTGGTTTATAATATTAATAATCCCTTGAGTTTATTAATATTTTGAGTTTAAAATATTGATTATTATGATTTATTAATATCCTAGGTTTTTTAGTTTAAAATATTAATTCCGAGGATTTATTAATTTCGTGTCTTTTTAATATTAATCCCTTGGCCTTATTGATCCCTTGGGTTTATTATTTCCTTGTGTCTTTAATATCCATCCATTGGTTTTATTAATCCTTTATAATTTTAATTCATTGGTTTTATAATATTAACAATCCCTAAAGTTGATTGTTCTCTACGGTTTATAATATTAATAATCATGTGAGTTTATCATTAATTTGTATTTAAAATATTAATCCCTAGGCTTTATTAATATCTTCTCTTTTTAATATGGATCCCTTGGGCTTCTTGATCTCTTAGCTTTGAATAATTTTCCCTTGGGTTCACCAATTCCTTTGGTTTATAACATTAGACCCTTGGGTTAATTAGATATTTTGGATTATAATATTAATAATCCCTTGGTATATTTGTAAGCGATATATACTTATTATAAATAGTAATAAAATAATATTATTATGTTATATTTTAATTTTAGTATAGTTTGAGTTATAACTATTAATGTGTTGAAAAAAATTTATAATATTTTATGATCAAATAATAAAATATTATATACTTTGATCTATTATATATATATATATATATATATATATATATATATATATATATATATATATATTAGTTTAACATACATTATCAATATATTTTATATTATTAATATATTACAAGTATATATAAAAAATATATTGGTAATTATATTCATAAATATATAATGATTATTTTGGTAAAATACATGTGGTGGGCAATGGATATAGGCCTATTGGCGTATATCAGTCATTTAATTTTATCACTCATCTCATGTTTACAATATGTATTTCTAATGAGGTTTTTATTTGTAGAAATTTTAGATCATTTGGTTCATGTAGTGTTAGTTTATTTTATAGCATGAAGTTTTTAAGATTACGTTTTTTAACAACAATATAAATAGGGTGTTTTGTTATATATATATATATATATATATATAGATGCTTAGATTTTTCTATGTCTGTGTGTATTAATTTTGATTTTTTCATTTTCCTTTCAAATGGAGATATGGGTAATAAAGATGGCATCCATTATAACCAGGCAGTGGCAAATATTTCTAGAGTGATAAGCTTTGTTTCATATCTTCGAAACAAGTTCAATAAAAAACATGGCTTCCACCCTATTTTTATTGATGAGCATCTTTTTGTTCTAGATGAAATGAAAATGAATATAAAATACTTGTTGCATGTGCACATGAGGGAGGCTGGAAGGAAAACAAGAAGGGATTGGTTGGCAAACATTAAGTATCGTGATCATTATCCTGTTGATTTCAATTGGTGTTCCTTTTGTCGCTGGTCTAGTTGTGTTCTACAAAAGGCTATTTGATAAATGACTTTTGATGGAGAGTTTCAAGTCCATTTTTGTAGTGGGATTTTTTGATGTCCAATGTTGCATTCTGACAACAGTTGTCTCAATGTTTAAATAAATCATGGTCAATTGTGTTTATTTCACAGTTTAAAGTATTTATCAAATGGATTTTATATACTTCGGGTTTATAATATTAATCTCTTAGGTTTACTATTATTCCCCTTGGTTTATAATATTAATAATCATGTGACTTTATCAAACATTTTTATTTAAAAAATTATTTCCTAAGCTTTATTAATCTCTTTATTAATCATGTGAGTTTCTAATTCATTTGTATTTAAAATATTTATTCCTAGGATTTACTAATCTCTTTTATTTTTAATATGGATCTCTTGGCCTTCTTGATCTCGTATGTTTTTAATATTTTTCGCTTGGGTACACCTTTTCCTTTGGTTTATAATATTAAACACTTGGGTTTATTAGTTCTTTCAGCTTATAATAATAATATTCCCTTGGGTTTATTCATATGTTGATCTTAAAATGATTCTTATGGTTTATTAATTCCTTAGTTTTTTTAGTTTAAAATGTTTATTCTTAGGGTTTGTTAATGTCTTGTGTTTTTAATATTGATCCCTTTGACTTATTGATCTCTTAGGTTTTTAATATTTTTCCCTTGCGTTCACCAATTCCTTTAGTTTATAATATTAAACCCTTTGGTTTATTAGTTCTTTTTGTTTATATTATTAATAATCCCCTCAGTTGATTAATATCTTGAGTTTAAAATATTAATTCTTATCGTTTATTAAATTCTTAGGCTTTTGGGTTTAAACTATTAACTCTTAGGGTATATTAATCTCTTGAGTTTAAAATATTAGTTCTTAGGGTTTATTAATTTCTTTTTTAATAATACTAATATCTATCCCTTAGTTTTATAATACTTTTCCATTAGGTTTAGTAGTTTCTTGGGTTTATAATATTAAATTCTTGTGTTTATTTCTTCCTTAACATTATAATTTTCATAATTCCTTTGGTTTATAATATTAAACACTTGGAATCATTAGTTATTTTGGTTTACAACATTAATAATCCCTTCAGTTTATTAATCTCTTGAGTTTAAAATATTAATCCTTAGGGTTTATTAATTTCTTAGGTTTCTGAGTTTAAAATATTAATTCTTACGGTTTATTAATCCCTTGTGCTTTTGATATTGATCCATTGGCCTTATTGATCTATTAGGTTTTTAATATTTATCCTTGGGTTCACCAATTCCTTTGGTTTATAATATTAAACCCTTGGGTTTACTAGTTCTTTTGGTTTATAATATTAATAACCCCTTGGGTGTATTAATCTCTTAAGGTTAAGATATTAATTTTTAGGGTTTATTAATCTCTATTGTTTTTAATATTGATCCCTTGGACTTATTTATCCCTTAGGTTTTTAATATTTATCCCATGGGTTCACCAATTCCTTTGGTTTATTATATTAAACCCTTGGGTTTATTACTTCTTTTAGTTTATAATGTTAACAATCCCTTGGGTTTATTAGTCTCTTAAGTTTAAAATATTGATTCTTATGGTTTATTAATTTCTTAGGTTTTTTAGTTTAAAATATTAATTCTTAGGGTTTATTAATCTCTTTTGTTTTTAATATTGATCACTTGGACTTATTGATCACTTAGGTTTTTTATATTTATCCCTTGGGTTCACCAATTCCTTTGGTTTGTAATATTTAAAGCTTGGGTTTATTAATTGTTTTGGTTTGTATTATTAATAATTTCTTGGGTTTATTAATATCGTGGGTTTAAAATATTAATTCTTAGGGTTTATTAATTTCTTAGGTTTAAGGGTTTTAAATATTATTTCTTATGGTTTATTAGTCTCTTGAGATTAAAATATTAATTCTTAGGGTTTATTAATTTCTTAGGTTCTTGGGCTTTAAATATTAATTCTTGGTGTTTTTTAATCTATCGAGTTTAAAATATTTATTCTTAGGCTTTTTTAATTTCTTGGTTGATAATTCTAAAATCTATCCCTTGCTTCACCAATTCATTCGGTTTATAATATTAAACCCTTGAGTTTATTATTTCTTTTGGTTTATAATATTCATAATCCCTTGGGTTTATTAATCTCTTGATTTTAAAATATTAATTCTTAGGGTTTACTAGTTTCTTAGGTTTTTTACTTTAAAATATTAATTCTTAGGGTTTATTAATCTCTTTTGTTTTTAATATTGACCCCTTCTCCTTATCTATCCATTGAGTTTTTAACATGTATCCCTTGGTTTAACCGATTCCTTTGCTTGATGATATAAAACCCTTGGGTTTATTAGTTCTTTTGGTTTATAATATTAATCATCCCTTGGGCTTATTAATCTCTTGAGTTTAAAATATTAATTCTTAGGCTCTATTAATTTCTTAGGTTTTTGAGTTAAAAAAATTATCTCTTAGGGTTTATTAATTTCTCGGTTTATAATATTAATATTTATCCCTTAGGTTATAATTTTTTTTTGTAATGTTCCTCGATTCACAAAAAAAAAAAAAAAAATTCATGACATTAATATCTTATTAACTATGACTTCTTACCCAAAACTCTACCATAAAATCTTGCCATAACCTTTTACCTTTATATAGAATTGATTCTACAGATTATACACTTTGTTTTATGCAAATTAGGACATCGGGTTTATCACATTTTATAATTATTATATCTTATACCTATATCCACTTAGGTATATCCTTTTATTTTTAAGATAGGACTTGCTTTCTTTTATTACTTCACCTATACATGGTAGACTAACTTTCAAATCCGATTAATTTAACCCCCTCTACATAATGTATGATGGATATTATTGTATTTTATATACACCTAATATAAAATCTGGACGGGACAAGGTACATATATATTTACTCATTCCATACCACATTTTTTTAAATTTCCTCACGTCCCATCTAAGTTATCATTTTCGAGAGTCATCATTTCTTTTCTTTTGCTTTTGCCTGGCCAGATCTCGGCGCATATTTTTTCGAGTACGAATTTTAATTATAGTTCTGGTTCACATTCACTTATTCGTATGGTTAAGTTATTTTGGCGATACGTATTTCCTACCAACCTGTCGTCGAGCCCGGTGCACATTAATGGATACCGCACGATATTAAGTTCTCGTTGACAGCTAGGGGTGCGGTAGGTCAGTAGGATTAATTTTCCCGGTTCGCCAATTTCATCGATCCCCATACCGATCTTTGGGATTGAGACAAGTGTAGGGTATCGACGCATTAGGGTTTTGTATTCTCGATTTTGTTTTTTTTTTCTTTAACACTGAGATTTTGTAACCCTATTATTTCTTCTCCTCCCGTAGATAGAGCTCTGAGCGTATTCCTCGACTCCGCCATTTTTATGGAAGCGGGGAAGGTTTCAGAGAGAGGTTTCAGATATTCCTCTTCTTCCCACCACGTATTTATCATGTTTGAAATCGTTAAACTCCATCGATTTAATGAAATACCCGCAACAATTGATATTCCTTGCTTCACAACGCAGGTAACTTCGGTTTCAGTGTTTTTTTATTTCGATAGTTGATTTAATCCATTAGCTGAAATCATTTCTCCTGTTTGCGTATTCATTTCCACAATTTCATAGTCAGTTTATTCCAAATTATTAGGGTAATCCATGAAAATTTTAAGGGTATGAATTTTTCTTCACAGTGAATGCAATTTCCTCCTTGAAGTCGCGGCGTCACCGATTTCATGAAGCATCTTGCCTTAATCCTTCGTTCCTCAATACCATTACTTTCAGGTAACTATTCGATATGCTCCATTATCACACCTTCTTCTTTGGGCGACCACAATTTTGGAGTACCATTGGTAATATATACATGACTGTAGTCTTGATTTGGGATGGATTAAATTTTACCCTTGTTCGCGATATTAGAATTCTTAAAAATTCGTTCCCTTGCGATGCCATACGCTAAATTTCTTTTCACTGGTTTTACGGCTTAAATGATTTATAAATAATCCCTTTTTGTCTATTTCATGTACCAGGTTGTATTCTATAGGTGAAGTTTTTATTTATTCAAATCGATTCTTTATATTCATTAACAGTAACTAAGCGGTTATACTCACAGGTTGTTTAAATACGAATTCCACCAAGCTGCTATACTCACAGGTCGGTATTCACGGCATTTAAATTTTTCAGATGTGTTCAAGGGGGTATACCTGATGACTGGATTTCGGTTCCCTTAAATTCTAATGGATCTATGCCATCGCTACTCGCTTCCGAAATTTAGGTTTTTCATTTCCTTTTTAGACTATGGATTTTCTTTACTTCTTCCCGCATTGCAATATTGTGTCAAAAATAGAAGCTGGGCATCCCAGATTTCTCTAGTATTTTGTAATTAACGATGGTTTTTAAATGGCATCTTTTCCGAGGACGTTTAATTTTTCTAGTTCTATTCCTTAGTATTATTCGTGGGAAAAGTTTACGATATAGTTCGGATTTTATATATGTAAATATATATACTGCAGATGTCTGTTTGTTTTATTTTGAAATAATTTTCCATATAATGTCTCATTTTATCATGGTAACTAAGGACAGAGATATATTATTTTATAAGACCCAGTTACTCATAATGTCACTCTTAAACTTGATTTATATAACATAATGCTCCCATCTCTTGAGATTATATCTAAAGCAATTTCCTGTACTGCATGTACTAAGTATAGTAAAGTATTTGGTTATACTTTCTAGTTAGGATATTTATTTTCCACTGCAAGACTTCAATTGGTTATCTTCAGAAATTAATAATTTTCTGTTCATGTCAAGTCTCTTTCTATACCCTTACTTCTTACTGCTACATTTTTTTTTGAAAGTTTTAATTAACAGCTTGTTATAATGATGATTAACTAAAATTTCTGTGCAGCTAATAATGACTCTCCCTTAATGAAATCCACATTGTTTTTGAGCTAGATATTTATGTTATATTTTCTCAATTATGTTGAGACTAACCATCAATTCTTATTTATAACATAGTAACCAGAATTTATGGAACTAATTCCTACACGATCTGTTTCTGTGATTTATGCTTACTAGGAACTTATATAAAAATCTAAAAAAAAAAAAATCTTGTACATATCCAGCAATAGTTCTTTTTTTTTTTTCCTAGTATTCTAATACTGGTTTAATAGAAGGATTTCCCCTGACATATTAACATATTAGTGCTCCTCTATTCACTTACAGGATTTCTCATTTCTCAATTGAATGTTCCATTTTGGTTGCATCTACAGTTTATTTTAACTAGATTAGTCTCAATTCAGGGTTTACTTCCATTATATTAACATACTCACATTCAGAAATTAACAGGCAGCAACACATTTATTTTTATTTTACTATACATAGAATTATGCATTATAGAAGCAGATTAAAGTTACACCAGATTCATTCTTGGGAACTTTGATAGTATCTCGAGATTTAAACCCACATCAGGGTTAGAGATTCTGGCGGATAATATTCCTAAGATATTGTTCTTACTACTATACAGAAGGTAGAATATTTACTTCTTCTATTTAATTCTGTTAAATGTAAGAACACAACAGACTTCCAAAATTTTTCTTTTCTCTGTTCTTAGTTTTGAGCTAATTCATTTTTTCTGCACTCTATATATATATTCATTTTCTCACTGTTTCCTTTCTTCCAGAAACAGATTAAAGTTACAGTTTTATAAGCCATGAATTACTAAAAATTCTCCATTATTTAACTCAGGTATTAAATTTGAAAATTCAGAGAATTTCTCCTCAATTTAACTACTCTTACTCCTAGTTGTATACTGATAGATCAGAAATATATTACAGCTGAATTATCAGTAAAGGAATATGTATCCTCAGATTTAAACCACACACGGTTTAAAGTTTCTGTTTGATTCTCCTTTACCAAATTTATTGTCTACAACTATACAAAAGTTTGAAGGTAAATTCCTGATGATTACTTCTGTTGAATGTAGCATTAAAATTTCTAATATATGAATAGACAGTTATATGTAGCCAATTCATACTACAGGAAATAAAACCACCAGAAAAATTTAAATACATACCACTCATGCAGTCAACCAACTTCCCAACCGTAGAGTCCTTCTATCTCCCAGAACTCACCCCCGAGCTGAGATCACCTCCACCACAGACTAACCTCAATCTGTTTAGGAGTAGCTTATTTAAGCTATTGTTCCCCAAAGCCTGTTTCTAATTCTGCGTCCAGAATATCAGGATGCTTTTCTTCCTGTTTGCCTAGGCTGCCCATCTTAGGGATTCTTTAAAGCTGTTTTATGCTTTCCCCAGCTTTTCCAGCTTTTTACCTCTTCCCAACTACTTTCCTCATCATTGGGGAATTTAGATTTTTCCTCAAAAATCTAATTTAGAAACAATTTTCTTTCAAGTATTTTTGAAAGGTTGTGGGGAAAATATTTGCTTTGTCCATCCTCATGGATTTAGCAAGTGATCTCATAAATCTCATTTTGCTCATTCTACACAATATCATCTTATTCATTTTCTCAAATAAATTATTTAATTACATTCACAAAATACTTGTCCTTTGGGGTCCACTCCCCTTAGGACTAAGGTTCAAATGTCTATCCTTGAAATTTAAACACATAAACTGGGGGTGTTACATATTCCCCCTCTGAAAATAAACACCATCCTCGATGTTGTTATTCAACTAATAGAGTTCATTTTTTTTCAAATAAAAATGGATATCTTTCCATCAATTCAGCTTCTCTTTCCCAGGTAGCTTCTTCAGAAGTAAAGTGCTTCCACTGCACCTTTACTCTTGCTACTATTCGACTTCTCAATTCAATTTCTTCCCGCTCCAATATTTGAAGCGGTTCTGGCAGAAACTCCCCTTCTGGTTCCACCTGTACAACAATCCAATCAATTATGTGAGAAGCATCATGCACATATCTTTTTAATAACGAAACATGAAACACATCATGAACTCTAACATGGGGTGGTAAGGCCAGCTTGTAAGCCACTGGTCCCACCCTTTCTAATATTTCAAAAGGACCACAATATCTAGGACCCAGTTTTGCACAACTTCTAGCATAAAGTGTGCTCTTTTTGGGTTTAATACACAAGTACACATGCTCTCCCACTTTGAATTCTCGGTGTACCCTTTTCTTATCAGCATAGTTTTTCTGGCGATCTTGTGCTGTATTGATGTTTCTTTGTATCTGTTTAACTATTCTTTCCATTTCCTGTAAAGCATCGGGTCCCAATATTAGTTTATCCTCTGGTTGGCTCTAGCTCAAAGGAGTACGACACTTTCTTCCATACAGTGCCTCAAACGGACTCATCTTGATGGAGGATTGATAGCTGTTATTATAGGAAAATTCAGCTAAATGCAAGTAATCTTCCCATATTGATGGCCTATCCATCACATACATTCTCAACATATCTTCCAAAATCTGATTAGTTCTCTCGGTCGGTTCGTCAGTTTGAGGGTGATAGGCAGTACTAAAATTCAGCTTAGTGCCCATCCCGCTAAATAGACCTTTCCAAAAGGCTGCTGTAAATTTAGCATCTCGGTCAGAAACAATCACCTTCGGAACTCCGTGGAGTCTTACTATCTCTTTCAGGAACACATTCGCTACTTGAGCTATCCCATAGGTAGATTTTACTGGTATAAAATGTGCAGCTTTTGTTAAAGTGTCTACTACTACCATTACTGAATCATGCTGGTATTTGGTTTTGGGTAATCCTGTTATGAAATCCATGGAAACTGTGTCCCATTTCCATTCTGCAACCGGCAAAGGGTTTAAAAGACCAGCAGGATGTTGATGCTCAACTTTGACTAGTTGACATTCCATACATCTAGTTAAATATTCTGCTACATCTTTCTTCATTCCGGGCCAAAACAACTTCTTTTTCAAAGCTGTTAACATTTTCTGATATCGTGGATGTCCGGCATATGGTTGTTTGTGATATTCATCTAGTATCTCTCTTTTCAAGGTCTCCACATTTGGAACATATAATCTGTTTTTATAACAGATCAACCCTTTTTGGTTTTGAGTGAAATCAGTTTTCTCCTTTTTCTGTAATTTCATCAAAAGTGTTTCATAATTTGGATCTTGGTTTGCTGCTTTTCTCACCAATTCTTCTACTTCGACCTGGGCACTACTTCCAATGCTGCTTATATTCTGACAAGCATTTCTACTCAATGCATCAGCAATTTTATTTTCTTTCCCTTTGATGTGTTTTATGTCCATATCAAATTCACTTAGAATAGATAGCCATCTGGCTTCTCTCGAATTCAAATCAGTTTGGGAAAAAAAATATTTGAGACTAATATGATCAGTCATCAATGTAAATTTTTTTCCAAGGAGACAGTGTCGCCACATCTTCAAAGCATGAATAACAGTGGCTAACTCCAAATCATAGGCACTGTAGTTTTGTTCATGTATCTTCAGTTTCCTAGATTCATATGCAATAACTGAATTTTCCTGCAAGAGGACTCCTCCCAACCCTTCTCTACAGGCATCTGTACACACTACAAATTCTTTATCAGGGTCTACAATCTTCAGTATAGGGGTTGTAGTAAGTTTTAGTTTCAATTGGTCAAAACTATTTTGACATTTCTCAGTCCACTCGAACTTGACACCCTTCCTTTGTAATGAGGTTATGGGATGTGCTATGGCAGAAAATCTCTCCACAAATCTGCGATAATAGCCTGCAATCCCCATGAATGATCTTACTGCTGAAACATCAGTTGGTACAGGCCATTCTTTTATAGCCTTTATTTTTTCAAGATCAACAGCGAGGCCTTGTTCAGAAATAATATGGCCCAAGTATTGAATCTTATCTCTGTAAAATTCACATTTGCTGAACTTGGCATATAACTGGTTTTCCTTCAAAGTTTGCAACACTATCCTCAAATGTTCTCTATGTTCATCCTCATTTTTGGAGTAGACTAAAATATCATCTATGAACACAAGAAAAAATTTATCCAAGTACTTATTTAACACACTGTTCATCAGACACATAAATGTAGCAGGGGCATTTGTCAAACCAAAAGGTAGGACTACAAATTCGTAGTGTCCATACCTGGTTCGGAAAGCTATTTTGTTGATGTCTTCTTCCTTGATTCTGAGCTGGTGATAACCAGTTCTTAAGTCAATCTTCGAAAATACTGAAGCTCCTCTCACTTGATCAAAAAGATCATCAATTCTAGGTAAAGGGTATCTATTCTTAATGGTCAACTTGTTCAGTTGGCGATAATCAATGCACATCCTAAAAGTTCCATCTTTCTTTTTCAGAAATAGGACCGGTGCTCCCCAAGGAGACACACTCGGTCTGATATAACCTTTCTCTAGCAATTCTTGCAATTGCATTTTCAGTTCCATAAGTTCAGGGGGGCTCATTCGATAAGGGGCTCGGGAAACAGGTGTTGCTCCCGGCACCAAATCGATTGTAAAGTCAATTTCTCTTTTGGGGGGAAGATGAGGAATCTCATCTGGAAAGACTTCCTTAAATTCCCTTACGACCGGTAAATCATTTAGCAAATTTTCTCCAGTTTTCTGTTCTACTTCCTCCACATGTACTGCATAAACTTGATATCCTTTCCTAGCTGTTCGTTTTAATTGCAGTGCTGATATTTTTCTTACAGAAATGGATTTTGGTTTTCCTTTGAGCATAAAAGGTTTCCCTTCCTCATCCACACAATGTAGGGTCTTATCCCAGCAGTTCATCAGGGATTTCTTCTTTTCCAACCAGTCCATTCCTATCAGCAAGTCATAGGAACCTAAAGGCAGAATGTTCAGATTTATTTCTGTTTGAAAATCATCTAATTTCATTTCTGTTAGAGGCAATTTATGTGTTAATTTCCTCTTGGTTCCAGTGGCCAGTTGAACCAACCATGACTGCTGAAATTTTTCAGGTTTAAGATTACATTTTTCAACAATTTTTGGACTAATGTAGCTTAAAGAAGCACCTGGATCAATCAAAACAGTAACAGATTGGCCAGAAATCTTACCCTCCATTTCAACCATGGTAGCTTGATGTTCTTCTTTCCGGTTCTCCAAGGCTGCACTGATAGTGGGTATGCTTCATGCTATGTCATTTACTGTGGTTGCTTCTCGATCTCTCATAATCATATGAATATTTCTGTGGGGACAATCCCTCAACATATGGGGTTCTCCGCATCCCCAAAATTTCAAAGGTTCCTTCATTTTGACTGTTCCCTCTTTCTTACTGTCTCCATCCATTTTTTTTGAAGCCACCTGCGACTGAGCAGTTTGACTTTCTCTAGATTTATTAAATTTCTTTCACTGATGGTCCCTGCCAAAATTCTTCAAATAGGCTGGTTTCTGTCTCCTTCCCTTAAACTCACTCTTGTTTAGCCAGCCTTTTCCTTGTTCAGCCTTTCCTTTAAATTGCTGGTAGCATAATCTCGCCTTTCTTACTGCCTTGTCCATGGTTTTTGGATTATCAAACTCGATCTTCTCTTTGTACACGGCTGGCAAACAGTTCAGAAACCTTTGTACCTTTGCCTTCTCTTCCCTAATATAAGGGACATATCTCAACAGATTCGTAAACTTAGTGACAAACTCATCGATAGTGAGTTGTCCCAATCTAAGTTAATGAAATTCCCTGGCTTTATCATCATAGTAACGTTCATTTAAATAGCGGTTTTTGAACTTAACCTGGAAATCCTCCCAAGTCACTGTCTTTTCATCAATGGCGTGAAACATTTTTGTCTCCTCCCACCATAAGGTAGCCTTACCTTGTAGCTGGTAAACAGCTAATCTGGCCTTCAGATTGCTCTCATATTCATAAACTTGGAAATACTTAATCATGTTAAGCAACCAGGCTTCAGCATCTTCCTCCTTCTCCCCATCATAGGAGGGAGGTTTGATATTTCGGAATTCCCCCTGTAATTCCCTTTTCTGCTTATACTGATGCCTACCAGCATCATCATCCTCAGATTCATCAATCTTCCTCTTTCCGGAACCTTCGCCTTCTTGGCTGTTCCGTGAGGTTAGCTCTGTGATGAGTTTTTCCTGCTCCCTACTGGCTGATGAAAACTTGTCATTCTGGCTTTTCAACTCAGCTAATTCTTGTTGCAACCTGTGCAAGATGGCCATAACCGGAGCATTGGGATCTGGCGTACTAAACTCATCGTGCAGATCCACATAAATTTCTTCACCTTCAGCCATTTTAGCACCACTGTACACACTCATAATACAGATCAGTAAGATTAAAAAAGAACAATTTCCATAATACTCATCTATACAAGTAACACTCAGCAACAGTGAGCACAATAACAACAGCCCAGTTTTTATAACTTGGACTCCGATACCATTTGTAATTTTCCTCGATTCACAAAAAAAAAATAAAAAAAAAAATTCATGACATTAATATCTTATTAACTATGACTTCTTACGCAAAGCTCTGCCATAAAATCTTGCCATAACCTTTTACCTTTATATAGAATTGATTCTACAGATTATACACTTTGTTTTATGCAAATTAGGACATCGGGTTTATCACATTTTATAATTATTATATCTTATACCTATATCCACTTAGGTATATCCTTTTATTTTTAAGATAGGACTTGCCTTATTTTAATACTTCACCTATCCACGGTAGACTATAATTCAAATCCGATTACCTTAAACCTCCTCTATATAGTGTATGACGAATATTATAGTATTTTATATACCCATAATATAAAATCTGGACGGGACAAGGTACATATATATGTACTCATTCCATACTACACTTTTAATTTCTCCACATCCCATCTAAGTTATCGTTTTCGAGAGTCATCATTTTATTTCTTTTTCTTTTGCCTTGCCATATCTCGGCACATATTTTCGAGTAGGGATTTTAATTATAGTTCTGGTTCACATTCACTTATTTGTATGGGTAAGTTATTTTGGCGATACGTATTTCCTACCAACCTGTCGTTGAGCCCGGTACACATTAATGGATACCACACGATTATTAAGTTCTCGTTGACAGCTAGGGGAGTGGTAGGTCAGTAGGACTAATTTTCCCAGTTCGCCAATTTCATCGATCCCCATACCGATCTATGATATTCAGACAAGTGTAGGGTATTGACGCATTAGGGTTTTGTATTCTCGATTGTGTTTTTTTTTCTATAACACTGAGATTTTGTAACCCTATTATTTCTTCTCCTCCCGCAGATAGAGCTCTGAGCGTATTCCTCGACTCCGCCATTTTTATGGAAGCGGGGAAGGTTTCAGAGAGAGTTTTCAGATATTCCTCTTCTTCCCACCACGTATTTATCATGTTTGAAATCGTTAAACTCCATCGATTTAATGAAATTCACGCAACAATTGATATTCCTTGCCTCCGCGCGCAGTTATTTCAGTTTCAGTGTTTGTTTATTTCGATAGTTGATTTTATCCATTAGCTGAAATCGTTCTTCCTGTTTGCGTATTCATTTCCACAATTTAATAGTCAGTTTGTTACAAATTATTAGGGAAATCCATGAAGATTTTAAGGCTATGAATTTTTCTTCACAGTGAATGCAATTTCCTCCTTGAAGTCGCGGTGTCACCGATTTCATGAAGCGTCTTGCCTTAATCCTTCGTTCCTCAATACCATTACTTTCAGGTAACTATTCGATATGCTCCATTATCACACCTTCTTCTTTGGGCGACCACAATTTTGGAGTACCATTGGTAATATATACATGACTGTAGTCTTGATTTGGGATGGATTAAATTTTACCCTTGTTCGCGATATCAGGATTCTTAAAAATTCGTTCCCTTGCGATGCCATACGCTAAATTTCTTTTCACTGGTTTTACGGCTTAAATGATTTATAAATAATCCCTTTTTGTCTATTTCATGTACCAGGTTGTATTCTATAGGTGAAGTTTTCATTTATTCAAATCGATTCTTTATATAAATTAACAGTAACTAAGCGGTTATACTCACAGGTTGTTTAAATACGAATTCCACCAAGCTGCTATACTCACAGGTTGGTATTCGCGGCATTTAAATATTTCAGATGTGTTCAAGGGGGTATACCTGATGACTAGATTTCGGTTCCCTTAAATTCTGATGGATCTATGCCATCGCTACTCGCTTCCGAAATTTAGGTTTTTCATTTCCTGTTTAGACTATGGATTTTCTTTACTTCTTCCCGCATTGCAATATTGTGTCGAAAACAGAAGCTGGGCATCCCATATTTCTCTAGTATTTTGTAATTAACGATGGTTTTTAAATGGCATCTTTTCCGAGGACGTTTAATTTTTCTGGTTCTATTCCTTAGTATTATTCGTGGGAAAAGTTTACGATATAGTTCAGATTTTATATATGTAAATATATATACTGCAGATGTCTGTTTGTTTTATTTTGAAATAATTTTCCATATAATGTCTCATTTTATCATGGTAACTAAGGACAGAGATATATTATTTTATAAGACCCAGTTACTCATAATGTCACTCTTAAACTTGATTTATATAACATAATGCTCCCATCTCTTGAGATTATATCTAAAGCAATTTCCTGTACTGCATGTACTAAGTATAGTAAAGTATTTTGCTATACTTTCTAGTTAGGATATTTATTTTCCACTGCAAGACTTCAATTGGTTATCTTCAGAAATTAATAATTTTCTGTTCATTTCAAGTCTCTTTCTATACCCTTACTTCTTACTGCTACATTTTTTTTTGAAAGTTTTAATTAACAGCTTGTTATAATGATGATTAACTAAAATTTCTGTGCAGCTAATAATGACTCTCCCTTAATGAAATCCACATTGTTTTTGAACTAGATATTTATGTTATATTTTCTCAATTATGTTGAGACTAACCATCAATTCTTATTTATAACATAGTAACCAGAATTTATGGAACTAATTCCTACACGATCTGTTTCTGTGATTTATGCTTACAAATAAAAAATCTTGTAGGTATATCCTTTTATAAAAAAATTTGAAGGTAAATTCCTGATGATTACTTCTGTTGAATGTAACATTAAAATTTCTAATATATGAATAGACAGTTATATGTAGCCAATTCATACTACAGGAAATAAAACCACCAGAAAAATTTAAATACATACCACTCATGCAGTCGACCAACCTCCCAACCGTAGAGTCCTTCTATCTCCCAGAACTCACCCCCGAGCTGAGATCACCTCCACCACAGACTAACCTCAATCTGTTTAGGAGTAGCATATTTAAGCTATTGTTCCCCAAAGCCTGTTCTAATTCTGCGTCCAGAATATCAGGATGATTTTCTTCCTGTTTGCCTAGGCTTCCCATCTTAGGGATTCTTTAAAGCTGTTTTATGCTTTCCCCAACTTTTCCAGCTTTTTACCTCTTCCCAACTACTTTCCTCATCATTGGGGAATTTAGATTTTTCCTCAAAAATCTAATTTAGAAATAATTTTCTTTCAAGGATTTTTGAAAGGTCGTGGGGAAAATATTTTCTTTGTCCATCCTCATGGATTTAGCAAGTGATCTCATAAATCTCATTTTGGTCATTCTGCACAATATCATCTTATTCATTTTCTCAAATAAATTATTTAATTACATTCACAATATACTTGTCCTTTGGGGTCCACTCCCCTTAGGACTAAGGTTCAAATGTCTATCCTTGAAATTTGAACACATAAACTGGGGGTGTTACATTTTCCCTTACATTTACTAATTTCTTGGGTTTATAATATTAAATGCTTGATTTTATTTTTTCATTACCTTTATAACATTAATAATTCCTTTGATTTTTCATTCAATCCCTTTGGTTTAGTAATCCCTTCAGTTTAAAATAATAATATTTATTTCATTGTCTATAGTAGTTATATAAGGGTTTATATACTTAAGGCTTTATAATATTAATCTCTTAGGTTTAATATTATTCCATTAGGTTTATAGAGTTTATTAATTTCTTAGGTTTTTGAGTTTAAAATATTAACTTTTAGGGTTTATTAATCTCTTGTGTTTTCAATATTGATCTGTTGGCCTTATTGATCCCTTAGGTTTTTAATATTTATCCCTGGCTTCACCAATTCCTTTGTTTTAAAATATTAAAACCTTCAGTTTACTATTTCTTTTGGTTTATAATATTAATAAACTCTTGGGTTTATTAATCTCGAGTTTAAAATATTAATTCTTAGGCTTTATTAATTTCTTGGGTTTTTGAGTTTAAAAAATTAATTCTTCGGTTTTATTAATCTCTACTATTTTTTTAATATTGATCCATTGGGTTTTTAATATTTATCCCTTGGGTTCATCAATTCCTTTGGTTCATAATATTAAACCCTTGGGTTTATTAGTTCTTTTGGTTTATAATGTTAATAATCTCTTGGGTTTATTAATCTCCTAAGTTTAAAATATTGATTCTTATGGTTTATTAATTTCTTAGTTTTTTGAGTTTAAAATATTAATTCTTAGGGGTTATTAATCTCTTGTGTTTTTAATATTGGTCCGTTGGGTTCACTAATTCCTTCAGTTTATAATATTTAAACCTTGGGTTTATTAGTTCTTTTGGTTTGTATTATTAATAATATCTTGAATTTATTAATCCTTGAGCTTAAAATATTAATTATTAGGGGTTTTTTATTTCTTCAGTTTAAAATATTTATTCTTAGGATTTTTTTTATTTCTTGGTATATATATATATATATATATATATATTAGATTAATATATATTATGCATATAGGTAATAATATTAATATATTATAAGTAGGTAAATAAAATATATTGTTAATTATATTCATAAATATATAATATTTATTTTTGTAAAATACATGAGGTGGGTGGTGGATATACACCTATGGGCTAGATCAACCACATTGGTAAATGTGATCGTGCTAGTATTAGTTAATATAGACATATACATAAAAATACATTAACAATAAAAAATAATCTTGATTTTCTCTTCAATATACTTGTTATGTAAAATGTTCCATTTTAGTCCTATATATAGTCTATATAGTGTTCAAAAATACAATTTAAGCAATGAAAAAATACACATTGAAGTTTCACTCATCTCTCTCACTTCATGTTAGATTCGTACTTAAGATGAATCTATGGTGGTGATATATGGAAACAAAATATAAAAAAATCTATATTAATAAATTAATGGTTTGTAGTAATAAATACATATAATTCTAGAAAAATATTTTATAAATTAATGGTTTGTAGTAATATATACATATAATTCCAAAAAAATATTTTATACAATTAGGAATATTAACTTTTGAATTATTTTTTTTATTTTTTTATTTTTTAATTTATTTTTTATGCAATGTCCCATTGACCATTTATTTGGAAACACTTCCTGTAGTTCAGATATAATTTTTTTCTTGGAATCATTGGATTCATTTTTATGTTGTAAGTGCAAAGTACGTTTATACATTTGTTCCACTAGATCCTTCATATTTATGTACTTATTTCCCCCCTTTCATTAACCTCCAGCACCACTCTAGATGAGCTAAGGAGAAATCCATTGTCATTTACATGTTCTATAATTTTTCTTTTCTGAGAAGGACATTGAACTTTTCCTTTGTTGTTTCTCCTTGTATAACATCCAACATATATGAATTAATATATTGTTTGAAACATGTTTTCTGATATTATTAAGTATATTATTAATAAATAAATAAATAAATTCATATTGAATATTGTTTTTTCATTCACCTGATTCATCATTTTGCAATTTTTCTATCAATATTTTACGCTTTCCTGCACTTAGATTAGAAACAATCTTGTCAAACTTGTTCATTTTTGGCTCTGCATGATGTACACCAAAAAATACATATTAGTTAAACTTACATATAGCTCAAACATATTAATTTTGTAAAGAGTTAGTTAATTTTGTTACTCGATAACTTTTGAAACATTGTTTATCAATATATAACCTTTCACAATCAATATAGAAGTCATTTAATATAATTTACAAATAAATAAAGTACTTTTCATCCAAAAAAATCCCTAGTAACTAATGTGTTTATCTAAATAAACACATCGACGCGTTTAGAGTAGTAAACACACTATGCGTTTAATTGTTCAGCACCCTCATGGAAAATTGATTTTTAAAATTAATTTTAAATTATTGTGGTGCGATTTGTAAGGATAAAAAAACTGAAATGATTTAATGGTGCTATTTGGAAGAGGCATGTTGGTGTGTTATATTACACCAGGAGTAATGATTAACAAACTAGATAAAATAGAGAGTGTTCCTGACCTAAATCCCTTCTTTCATTCCTTAATTCAGAAACCTATCCTGAAGATGGATCCCTGTTGGGATTCAAAATGTCGACAAATGTTCTATAACACTGTGGATAATCTGGGAATCTCTTCAATATCTGATAACCACAGGAGCTTGAAAACCATAGTTTTCTAATATTTCGGTGTGTCGTATTACATAGGGAGAAACGATGCATTATATTACAAAGGGTGCATGATAGATCATATAGCCGTTGAAATAAAAAACTGAAATGGTTGATAGGGATTGTATCTAATTAAATAATTGATTCCAGTACTTTACATGTAAAATGTCCCATATATAGTAAGTACAAAAACCCATTAAATCTAAAACCCTTAAATTGAAAAACCCTAATTGTGAAGTGAGAGAGGAATTTAAACAGTAAGGTGAAACTTTGGAGGAAGAAGAAAAGTTTTAAGATAAGTATTTAATTTTTTGTTTCTTTTCTCAATTTTAATTAAATTTAAATATGAAAGGTTCTGATTTTTAATTAAATTTAAATACGAAATAAAATGATAAAAAAATTTACTCGTAAAATAAATAGTAATTTTTTATTATACACACTCTTTTATTTTAGTTTTATGAATTGTGAATAAATCTAACAAAAATTGCAAAATATCTTAACATTAAAATTTAATATTTTTCTTTCTAGGGTTTTGATTAAATCACCATACCTTTTAACTTCTGATCCTTTGGTGGATCCAAATTTTTTTTCACCTCCATAGTGTTCTCAATATTTCTCTCTCGCAAATGATCTGTCTTTTAACTAAACCCTAATGAAAATTGTAAAAAATTTTATTGGTAAAATAAAATTTAAAATTTTAAAAATTTACTATGCATGTTTTTTGAATAAATCACCATACCTTTCATCTTTTGATCTTCTGAATAGTTTTGTTGCTCCAAAGTATTCTATCACTGTACAGTTCTTCTAGTATGCCTCTCTTACAAATCAGACACTTGAAATTTTTTGTGAAATAATGAAATGGTGAATAAATTTTTACTATTTAAATGAATATGAAATCAGATTTCTAAAAATTAATTTCCACTCATTTTTTAATTTTAAAAAGGAACAAAAAAACACATTTTTTTAATTTCTCCACACATCAATGCGTTCGATGTCAAGCACACAGGTGCATTTATAAAAAAATTACACTGGAATTCTCAGGGTGGCAAAGCTTTTCAAGGCACTCACATGATACATCTTTTTTTCAAATCTTTTCAAGGCACTCACATGATACATCTTTTTTTCAAATCTTGAAATGGTGAGATTAATTTGTTTAATGCAAAAATGTGGTTCGTAGTTAAAAGAATCAATGCTCTAATTATTATAAGAACATTGAGTTGGTTGAAATCATTTTTATTTTTTTAAATCATGAAACAAGTGCGTAGCAGTGTTTTCTTTTTAATGCATTGGTGCATTTTTGTACAATAACACGGATATGATAACATATTTTTTTTCAGAATTTTGGAAAATTTTACGGGTATTATTTGAATGCACCGGTGTTGTTAATATTTTAAATGCATCAATTCGCTTTTTTCTGATAAGCACACCAGTTTGGTTTTAAAGCTATTTGAAATTTTAATTTCAAATATAATGGAATATTAATGTCAAATTATCATTTATAATGCATCCACTTGAATTACAATAGCTCATAGTATACATTTTCTTCTTCAAGTCACCTTATTCTTAAAAAATGGTTTGAAAAATATATTGAAATTCATATTGTGGTTATATGGTTGTCAATATTAATGTTGTATATGCACACAAATTTTATTTCTGATTTTTCTCAAATGCTGGGAAAAAATCTCAATAATACCAAATGGTCAATTCTTCAAATTCCAACTCATTCCATATTTTTTATCAAAGTCCTTCATGGAGTTCCTCCTTTCCATCTCTAACAGTTTAAAATTTTGTTTATATTTTTATTATCTAATTAAACTTTCGTTTTTTAATCCATGTCCATTTTAATAAAAATGTATCCAAATTTACAAGAACCTAATTCAAAATTGAGTTCATATGGAAAAAATATTACTCCATATTTATGAAAATGTTGGAAGCTCTTATCACAAGTAGCATATCACAAGAAGTTGGTAGTTGAAAATGGTGAACCTCTTCACCCTACCAATTGGAACATGACATCTTTAAGCCACAATCCTGGATCAATGATGGTAACAATTGTTTGGAATAACGTAATTTCAACAAACCAATTTCATTGATGTGATTACTAATATGATTGGCATTGTACTAATGACATTCAATTTTTTTTGAAATTAGGATTCTAGTGATGATGAGAAACTAACTTACCATCTTCTAGAGCACCCCACTACAATATCAACTTGAGATAAGGTTGCATTAAGAGAAATAATTATAGATGAAGTATCCAAATAATGGTTGAATAAAACACAATTCAATTCGCGCTACGTCCAAATTGACTTCTTAGGAATGGCTACAATAATAATATTTCTTCATCACAAGTTGGAAATGGAGGAAATCAAATGGAGGTTGGTAAGGATGATTACTTACAGGATACGACTGCCATGGAGGAAATTTTGTTAGATGCATTCGAGAATGATGAGCTGAGTGATGATGCTCATATCATTGAAACCTTATTCGAAAGCCTAAAATACTTTCCCATCACCCCTGTCTTTAGACCTAGTAGCAAGTCAAAGTCTACTTAGCTGAGGAAAATGATTTTTGTACATTGTTAAAGAAAATTTTGGCATGTTGAATGCATGTTTATTGGTAATACTGACATAATTTACTTGCATGATAAATCAATTTCCTTGTATTTTTTCACACAATAAATTTTAAGAATGGTTTATTTTATGAAATTGAATTCCCTAGTTGTTGCTTATGGTGATACAATTGATTTGCCACATGCTTCATTAAGGAATCTAAATCATATAGTTGTTGCTTATGGTGATAAAATCACTTCATCTATGTTTGATGTTATTACCATGGAACTCCAATTACTTATCAACTGTATGCTCATTCAAAATTCAAATTTCAACGATTGCTTTTATACAATACATAATGTAGTGGTAGGGATATTTTGTTACCTACTTGGGTTCTAATTCTTTGTTAATGGGTTTGATTTACATATTAGCATAAATATATTTTAGTCCAAGATTTATTGAGAATTTAGAGGGATTAAAAGGAAATAAAAACACAATTTATCGATGCATGAAATATCTAGTAAAAAATAGGTCTATGGTGATTTATTTTCTTTATTAGATATTTCTAGTATTTCTAGTATATTTTAAACTATTTTAGATATGTATAGATTTCTACTTTTTTTCAATATATTTAATTAGCATCAAGAGCACTCTTGTAGAATACTAAATTTCATATGTCTCCAATTCAAAGGGGTATTGCAAGTTTGATGACACTAGAGCCAATGTTTGAATGATCTTCTTCTTTAATCTCAAAGGTCCTTTACTGACCATTTATCCATTGGAAACACTTTCCATATGATGTTCTAGTATGGATTGATTGTAAGTATGAATCTTAATTGCAAGTGTATGAAAAAATACCACTTTAGTTGTGCATAACAAACATCCCTAACAACAAAAGATGGCTACCAATATCTTCATATCTGCAATTAGTTTATCAAGATAAATGCTGCAAAAATATAGATCTATGCATCAAAAGACATTAAGCAGTAAATAAAATGAGATTTACCCCATGCATCCAATAGAAAAGACAAGAATATGTTGAATGAATTTTATATTAAGGGCACCTGGGAGGATAACATAGAAGGATGTTACCAGTTATCCTCAATGGGATGGGTTCTTGTAATTCCTCTGCACTTCAGATCTAAAATTCCTCTCTCTTGATGGTGTAGAAAACACAGACAAAAATGGAACTCAAAGGGAGCTCACAAGCAAAAAGATAGAAAAATATGACAATGATGGTGGATCAAAGTCAGACCAAAAGTATAGATCCAGAGTGATCTTTAGGCAACAAAAGGTGATGAATGAATGGAAAAACCCTTCTATTTATAAAAAAATATTGAGTTAGTCTAGATATTGGTGCATAGTTAAAATATTATTAATCAAATCAAGATCTAACTTTTATGGAATATTTTATTATTTTTTATGGAGGGAAAAGGAATTTGACTTGGGTCAAATCCATTTATTTGTAAATAATAAATAAATAAATGATTTATTTATCATTTTAAGGATGTGGTTGAGTAATAATTAAATAAATAATGATATATTTAACTATTTATGAGTGATTTAGTCAAATTTAACAAGGAATATTATTTAAATAAGGTTTAAATAATTATTCCTAGAAAATAATAAGATAAACAATAATTTATCTAATTAATTTTCCTGTTTTGGATTAAATATGACTAGGAATATTAATTAAACTGATGTTTAACTAATTATTCCTTGAGGAAAATCAAACAAATGCGGATTTATTTAATATTTCCTCATGGGGTTTCCTGTTTAGACCATAAACAACTTAATAAAAGTGTTTTACTAAGTTATTTTTCATAGTGAAAGCAATTTTACTTAGGGTAAAATTGGTCTTACATGGTGTACTTAGGTCCATATAATAGTAACAGGTTAGATGAAAAAAAAATGGTGTAACAGATTGCCCCCCAGCGTGCAAGCGTTATGAGCTAATCGTATGACCGAAGTACGTTGTAAGAATTCAATCACTAAACACCGAAGGGAAAGTCAAAGAGAGAGAAATGTAAGGTAGACTGAAGCACTAAAGGACTAGACCCTGAGGGGGCAAGACTTACAGGTGCGATAAGTCTCTTTTATGAGTGAGTACTTGTGCTATAGGCGGCGGGGGAGATATACCTATGCTCGCCGAGACAAAGTACAGAGAATAATGCATCCAGTAAACAAGGGACTGAATAATATAGTACATGCTAGCATAAACATGAGCCAGGTAAGAGCATGATAATGAATCTCGCATAACTATTGTTCCTAGGATAAAATCCAGGACTTATACAATAATATCTGAGTACATGAGATATAAATACAACCCAAATGCCCCTGTAAACAGGAAAGAGCTCTGAAAATATGACTGATACATGTAAAAAAAAGGCGTTGCAAGCGGCTTAGGCCAACATCATCAAATATATAGAGCTGCATCAAAGGTTGTAATGAAGAGGTCATCCGGGTATGTGTGGGGCTACCTATAGGGCCACCCCCTCATGAGGTATGAAAACATCTCACATACACCTGGGAATCACTAGTATCATCTGTTGCATCACTGAACCATCAAGTATACGAATCTCGATCATGCTTAAAGGAGCTGGAGCTGAGAAAAAATTAGGTCAAAGGTTAAAAAGGATTCCCTTTGCTTGATCTGAAGCACCGAACAAGAGTGGAAACTGGAACCAAGGTACATCACCATCTAGACCTGTCTTCTAGAATGAATGATCTGATGTCAATAGAGGAAGTTCTGCCATAGGTGAGGCAATAAGGGATCCTAAACTAAGGCACAAGAGAAAATAGTAGAGCGACTGATAGAATGACACCAGGGATGATGATGAAATGGGGGATACTGGGTAGCAGATGAAAGACTTCCCTTGTCAGAGCATAAAGGGCATGGATGACCTAGCAGCGACTGACACAATATCATGAGGGATAGAGGATAGTGGGACTGAAGGCCATAATGTGCGACATGAGAGGGGAACCAAGAAATGAAGGATGGAGGACTATAGCGGGATACAAAGGGAATCGGGATAGACTCCATGAATGCGATGATGACTCAACTCAGATTCTCTAAACAAGGGCGACTCGATGATGCTGCCACACAGAAAAGGTCCAATGGGGACCATAAAAACATGAGTACATGATGGTTACTCACGATGAAAATTGACACGAGCATGGACAAGTATGCAAGAAAAGTGGTGCCCCAAGTACAAGTGTTGCAAGTGAAGAAATTCAATTTTGGGGAGTGGTGAAGTGACGCTTCATGGAAAAAATGTGTCCTAGTGAAGTATCAAATCACAAAAAACTAACAGATATCCATTTGAGGGCTCGGTGAGAGCTTTCCAATGGTACATACGGTTTTTCAAACTGAGCTACGGTTTGGCCGCAGTGGGCGAAGAAAAATATGGGGTTTCTCTTTTAATAAGGAATTTTCCCTCCAAATTCACTCATTTGCAAGTGTAGCTATGGTGAATGTAGAGAGGAGAGAAGGCCCTAAATCTTGCGGTGGTCATAGCAGACAAACCGATCGTTGAAATCGAGATCTGTCGGTTGCAGGTAAGAGGCCTAACCCTACTCTTTTAATTGAGGGAATCAAAATTTCAATTTAGTTACCCAGATCTCATGAACAGTCCAGGTCACACCTTTTGGGGTCTGTTATAGGACCTGGGTAGCAGGTACTAGGCAGAAACTGCGACCTGTCCCAGAAAATGACCTGAAAAATGTGACCTATCAGAGAAAGGGGGTTTCAATGCTGTTTTTGGCCGAGATATAGGATTTTTATGGTTGACGGGCATAGGTGTCCCCAAGCATGCTATGGTCATGCCAAAATGTATTTAGAAAGGGGGAATCTAAACACATTTTTATGATGTGGTGTGCCATTTGGTTTCATTATGGTTATGCAGTTCGAGAAAGGGAATGGAGGATTATCAATCTCTTTTGGTACTGCATACATGAAGCAAATGGACTTAATTTTTTGGGTTGGTATACATGGTGTCACTATCCCAAAGAGAGGATTTGGAGATAATGAACTCGTGCTCTCCTAGAAAACCCATAGGTTGGTCAACAACAATGTCTAGGGGACTGGGTTGCTGATGTGAAATGAAGGAATGATGAGGGGTATCATCCCTAGAGTGATCTGAAGTGATGTGAGACTCTATAGGTTCTTCTAAATGTGGAAGAATAATGGTACTAAAGTCAACATGACCAGATACACTAGGAGAGTTGTGGAGAATTGCTTCTCCTAGTCTCTCAAATATGGGTGCCCCCTTACCCAAACATTGGGTGTCAATGTAATGGTCACAAGGTGTATGTGGTTTGAATGCCTGGGTTCGATGTAAGGGGGGATAGATAAAGTTAGGGGTGGTGACTACTTCCATAACGTCGTCATCATAATAGAATATGGGGTGACTGATGGAAGAAATACCACCTGACATGGCGAAGCTACCTGACTCATCATCATGAGAAGAGAGGTTCACATGCGCATCGTCACAGGGGGTGACAAAAAAAAAAGTAAATGGAGGATTCACTGATGTTGAGCCCAAGGTGATCGCTGAAGGGAGGTTAGGCAAAATAGAAGGGGAAGTCCCATGAGGGTCTTCCACCGTGGATCTCATAGATGATGACAGGTAGTGGAAAGTGGCTGAATAATCTGTCATTTTGACATCTGGAGGGGGAATTTCTATGTGAGTGGATGTGTCCTCTAGTTCTGTTGAAGAAAAACGCACAAATAAGGGAGCGGTGGACTCATTGTGCTTGGTCTCGAATTGGCGAACTGCCACTAGAGAGGTGCAAAAGTCCTTGAGGCATGGAAAAAAGTTGGTATAATGGCCATGGAGATCACAAAAAGCACAGGGGTGGTTGGTGTGAATAGTCTTGGGGTTCTTGGCTACGGAGGTTTTCGGGACCGTAGACTCAGGGAACGCGACATTAACCATGGACTTGAGATGATGCAATTGAGGACAATTATGGGTAGCATGACCGAAAACATCACACAAAGCACACAGAGGTGTATGCTTTGGAGGCTGAGGAGGAGCATGGTTTGTTAGGGAAGCCTTGTCCTTAGGTTCCTTCTTGTGAGCTTTTCCCCCTTTAACTAATGTTATCGCAACAGGAGAAGGTTCCTGTTGAGGTGGCTGAGGCATTGTAGCAGTGAGAGAAGTCATGGAAACCAGTTGAATTGGAGTCAAAGTAAGATAAGGTTTGGGTTGACCAGGCGGGGTAGTGGCTGGAGGGTCAAGGTACAAGACGGGAATCCCAAGGGTTAAGGTAGGGAGAGATAGGGTAGCCATGACAGGTATCGTGTACACTCCTGGGGGGGAGCTAGGAACGGTATCTGATCGGATGGGTAATGGCCAGGCAGGACAGCTCCAAGATGGTTAAGGCTTGTAGGAACCATTCCAGGAGGGTAAAAAAGCTCATGGATACCGGTTGTAGGTGAAGGGCCAGGAGGAGGAGGTCCAAAAGGCTAAATTGAAGGGCTAGGAGTAGGATGTGGAGGGTGAGGAGGCTACTAACTAGTCAAAGCAGGCCGCTTGAGAGTAGCCTGAGACAATTGTGTCATGCAAACATTCAATGAGCTGGGATCAGAGACCGGAGGAGGAAGACCAGGGAATGTACCAAGCAATGAGGAGTCTTTGTAGACTCCGGGTGAGACACTCGTCAAAGGATCGATGATTTTCTTATTGGCCACTGAAGAGATGATGGACTCAGGGGAGGTCTGAGACTTCGGTTCATAATATGTCAACTGGTCAATGGTGACTATCATTCCGTTATTCGGGAAGGAAATCTTGCAGTGAACCGCAGATGGGACAACATACATCAAATAGGTGTAGCTATGAACCAATAGAATATTGTAATCTAAGGGGGCATCTATGACTATGATGTCAACGCAAACAGTCTTGCCCGCAAGAGTAATAGGACAATTTCGGAATAAGCCAATGTGTTGGGAGGCATGGATATCCCACGGTCGGAGAGTGATCATGGAAGGAGCCAACTCAGGTGATCCGAGTTGCTTCCAAAACGAAGAGGACATCACACAGGTGGATTCCCCCTCATCAATAATGCACTGGGAAATGATGTCATTCTGAATCTTGATTAGGATTTGGAAGGTGACGGAAGCAGGGAGAGGAGGATGTTCTGACAGGTCAACATCAAAGACAATCAATCGATCATCGGAAGGATCTACAATGCCCATGGCAGATAGTATAGCTTTTTGTTGTGAAAGGCACGACTGGAGGAGTTCCAGCATTGAAATGGCAACAGGAGATTGCATCAAATCATCTACTATACTATACGAATGGGCATATTTTCTAGAAGCAACATTTCGGCGTAGTGGTCCCTTAGCGGTCTTGGTACGAACCTCCGCCTTAGGCTGAGGGATCTGCAAGGGACCATTAGGTGTCAAAAGAGGCTCTGTAGGGACCGAAGGAGGTGGCTCGGGGACAGACGTAGCGGGAGGCTTTTTATAATGATGGGAACGAGTCTGAAGATTGATGTCTATGATTAGAGGTTGGTCAGAATTCATCATAAGAATCCGGTAATCGGGAGTACCAAATGGAAGAGGTTGAGTGGCCACCTAACCTTTAGGTGGTTAGGTAGCCACAAATCCTTGTTGAGGGAAAGGATTAGTAAACACAACCAGCTGACTAGGCATAGCACTGGGAGGGATGGAAGGGGAGGCTTGTTGTCCTTGAAATGTTGCTTGAGACTCTCACATCTACTTCATATGCGGTAAAAGAGGACAATAATGCGTGTAATGACCATAAAAACCATAACAAGAACAAGGCTTTTTCATGCAAACAGGCCTGTCCTGCTTGGGCTAAGTGCCCTATTACTGGTTAGCAGTGTTGGGGGCATTATTTTGAGGATTAGGTCCAGGATTACTGGGAGCAGATTGATTTTGAGTTCCTTTCCTCTTCTTTTTGGAGGGAGGAGGATTAGTCGTGCCCTGCTGTGCATACACCTGCCCCTCAGGGGGCAATGGCTGTTGTTGCGGGAGTTGAGAAGGCAAGGGAGGAGGTGGTGCTAATGCTTGAGGAGTTGGAGCACCAGGCTGTGGATATGGATAATAAGGAGGTTGGGTAATAGTGTGGTAAACAAGAGGTTGGGCAAAAGGAGGAGGCATGTCGTATCCTAGATACATGCTATCATGAGGGGGGAAAGTGCAGGAGGTGCTGGCCCCCCCTGAGGAAAACCGTAGCCCATGGGAGGCTGTTCTAATGGATGAGAGAGAGAGATCCAACGATACTATCAACGAAATGAGATTCCCTCGGTGCATTGGCACCACCAGGTCTAGAAAGATTAGGTAGAACAGTATAAAAATAACCCGACTGAGCGTAGATTAGGTCATATTTTAACGTAATTTGGAGAGCGGCTTCTTCAGTTTGAGGGAAATGCGATGTGACATCTTCGCCGATAGGGGGAAAGAGAGATATAAGGAACGAGTTCATGTAGACACAGTCTTCGAAGGTAGGGGCTCGACATAGGCTCTTTCTTCTCCGCCTGGACATGATCGAATAGGCGGGTCGTAGATGATTGACGGAAATAAATCAAAATTTCGGTACCAGTGTCATAACGAAGAGGAACCTAGAAATAAGAGATAAAAGCCCAAGCAAGAGTTGCAAAGGTGGTATGAGAGGATGAGGCCTGATCAACATACTACTTAGAAGCTTTGTCTGTAAGCATATGTTGGAACAATCGAAGACGGACAGATTCATTGGTATTGGCGTTAGACGAACACCACATGTGGAAAGATCGAACATAATTTGTAATATATTCTCTAGAAAGGCCTTCAAACTTGGGGATGTCAGAAGGGATATTGGTCGGCATAGCAGGCCAACTAGCATCATGGTGTATAGGCTCATTTATCAACTCGTCAAAATTGAGAAGACTGATGCCTGCCATATAGGGGAGCACGAGAGCAGCCGGGATATTTCTTGTTGCAGTCCCACTAGTAGTATTCCCAACATTAGGGTCAGGGCTACCACCAGCGTTAGGTCCTGAAGTAGAGATGGTGAAGGTGACAGGAGGAGAACCAAGGGTGGAAGGAGAACCCAATGAACCAAACGAAGAGTCAGAGTGCAGACTCGGAGGAGGAATAACTTGAATCCTACGAGGAGGACTAAGTCTTCCCACCGGAAACTGAGGATGAAGTCCAAGAAGTCTCTGGGATAAACGCCTTGGTGGCGCAATGATGATGACATAAACATGGCACAACGGAAAAAGAGACCGACAAGGGCAAGGCAGTGCAGGATCAACTAATTATAATGTCGAAACAAGGGTGAAGAGGTGCATGATCAATTGATTTCAATGTTTTTAGATTCTTTTCTTGGCGGTGTTAAACAAGCTCTTTTTTCACTTAGGGTGTATGTGCAAAGTGTGAATTTTAATTTTTAAACCCAGACGTTTGTAGAGAGAAAGAAAAAGTGTGATGTGTAACTATAAATAAACCTGTAGATAATAGTATATGAAACTGAAATAACAGAAAATAAACAGCTAATAATGCAATAATCTAAACCCAAGGAGGCAGGCCTCTCAAAAAGTAGTCCGTAG
This sequence comes from Pinus albicaulis, assembly GCA_034641835.2. Lineage (NCBI taxonomy): Eukaryota > Viridiplantae > Streptophyta > Pinopsida > Pinales > Pinaceae > Pinus > Pinus albicaulis. The sequence goes on from CM076578.1 coordinate 752,529,671, forward strand.
GTGGGAAAAAACTAGTCAAAACACACCAAAATAGCCAATATATCTAAGGTCGGGAGGGACAAGGATCTAAAGGTCAAAATATACTGGAAAGTGGTGTAGAAAACAACAACAAATCAGAGGAAAGATTGTTGTAAATAAGGTGGTGAAAGGCTATCTCCTGGAGGGAAATAGAGTGGACCCTAGAGGAAAACCAAAAAAAAACTAAATGAGGTCATTTGAATGGATAAATAGCCAATCTGAATTGGATATGAAGGTGAGGTATCAGATCTAAAAAATGGTTGAACACTAAGAAAATTTCAGAAAACCTGCAGTAGCTAAAACTCTTCCACAAAGTGTGGAGGGTACTAAAGCCCTAGGGGACTAGGTTCCCACTTAGTTTAGTAAAATAGAACAATTACAGGTCCAAAATAGGTGGAGATGGAGGTCAGACAACCCTAAAAAGTAGCCCAGACAAACCCAGAAAACTTTCAGAAAAACTCCCGCAAAAAATCCACGTCGCAGTTTCTGACTTGTTTTCAGCAGAAGTCGCAATTTTTGGGCTTAAAAGTGTGTCGTGAAGCTCCAGGTCACAAGTTTAGGGCCAAAAATTGACCTACACTTCCGGCACTCTCAGAGGCAGATTTCAGTAAAAAGTGTCATCTCAGCTGTAGCTGATGTCTATCACCTATGCAATAGATCCGAAAACACATGGAATTTAGAATTTTTACTATTTTAGGGTTTTATAGGCTAAAAACAACATCAATAAAAGAAAAACAAGAGGCTGAAGAGAAATCATGGGGTTTGAATCAACTGGATATGCAAGGATCAGAAAAACAACAGCGATCATAATCGTAAACCTGTGTGGAGTCGCCAGTTGTTAGTATGAATCTTAATTGCAAGTGTACGAAAAAACACCACTTTAGCTGTGCATAACAAACACCCCTAATAGCAAAATATGGCTGCCAATATCTTCAAATCTACAATTAGTTGATCAAGATAAATTCTGAAAAAATCTAGATCTATGCATAAAAAGACATTAAGAAATAAATAAAATGAGATTTAATCCATGCATCCAATAGACAAGACAATAATATGTTGAATGAATTTTATATTAAGGGCACCTCAGAGGAAAACATAGAAGGATGTTACTAGTTCTCCTCAATGGGATGGGTTCTTGTAAGTCCTCAGCACTTCAGATCTAAAATTCCTCTCTCTTGATGGTGTAGGAAACCCAGACAAAAATGGAACTCAAAGGGAGCTCACAAGCAAAAAGATAGAAAAATATGACAATGATGGTGGATCAAAGTCAGACCAAAAGTATAGATTGAAAGTGATCTTTAGGCAACAAAAGGTGATGAATGAATGGAAAAACCCTTCTATTTATAACAAAATATTGAGTTATTCTAGATATTGGTGCATAATTAAAATATTATTAACCAAATCAAGATCCAACTTTTATGGAATAGTTAGAGGGAAAAGGAATTTGACTTGAGTCAAATCCCTTTATTTGTAAATAATAAATAAATAAATGATTTATTTAACATTTTAAGGATGTGGTTGAGTAATAATTAAATAAATATTTATTTATTTAACTATTTATGAGTGATTTAGTCAAATTTAACAAGGAATATTATTTAAATAAGGTTTAAATAATTATTCCTAGAAAATAATAAGATAAATAACAAATTATATAATTAATTTTCTTGTTTTTGGTTAAATATGACCATGAATATTAATTAAATTGTTGTTTAACTAATTATTCCTTAAGGAAAATCAAACAAATGTGAATTTATTTAATATTTCCTCATGGGGTTTCCTGTTTAGACCATAAACAACTGAATAAAGGTGTTTTACTAAGTTAATTGTCATAGTGAAAGTAATTTTACTTAGGGTAAAATTGGTCTTACATGGTGTACTTATGTCCATCTAATAGTAACAGGTTAGATTACCAAAAAATGGTGTAACAGTGGTGCTGCTACTACTAAAACACAAGTCTATGAATTTCCTTAGGTACTATGCTACCCCAACAAAACTCGTAACCTCAAAAAAATTAGTAGGTACCACTTCATAATGACCTATATCTTGGCAGGATTTATATTGAACTCTATTCCACCCATCACATATCCTAGTTACACCAATTAATATTGTGAAAAATCACACTTCTTGAGATGTGCCAACAATTGGTGCTTTCTCAATGTCTTTAGCACCTAGATCCAATGTGAGATGTGCTACTCCTTGGTAGCAATCTATACTAGTATATCATCTAAATAAAAAATAAAAAATGAACCTATAAAATGGAATAATACATTAATTGAACTCATGAATGTAGTTGGTGAATTTCATATGCCAAAGAACATAACCAACAACTCACATAAAACTTTTCAGGTTTTGAACGTAGTCTTCTAGGTATCCTCTTCTATAACTCGAACCTAGTGATACCATGACCATAAATATATCTTGGTGAATTATTTTTCTTGCTACAAATCATCCAATATATCACTTATCTGGGGAAAGGAGTACCCATTCTTGAACGTAATTTTATTTAACACTTGATAATAAATGCACATCTACAAAGTCATATTCTTCTTAAGCACAATTATAATGGGTTACCCACATAGTGAGGTACTTGGTTGAATAACACAATATTCCAGTAGTTGTTACAACTTCTTCTTCACCTCATTTGTCTCTATAAAAATATTGCATGTATATCTAAATATTTGGCAATGAAGAGTTCAGAAGCAATTTAATCTTGGGCTCCACTTCCCTCTTGGGTGGTAGCCTTTAAGGTTTCTATAGCACACTCTTGTAATCCTATAACAACTCTTTTTAGTTGTTGTTTTTTTTTCCTTAATACACCATCCAAGGATTACATTACCCTCACTAAATCTTTTTCAAACCAATTTTATATTTAAAATAGTAAAACATACTTCTTTCTAGAGGTAAACATTCTCTCGACTTAGTTGGCACTTACCAATGAAATTTTTGAGTTTCCCTTATGCATGTTGACAGTGAAGGATTTTCCATCCTTTATGAGCTAGTACTAGTTGGATTTCCACATGAAGATTACATCCCACATGTACATATAGGGACCTCCAAATACCAGTCCACATACATCAAGTGGAACTATATCTAATTCTACTTCATCAATAAAATTAACACTAATGGAAAATTTGATTCTACACTATTTGTTTACCTTTACCTTTTCCTCCTTGTTTACACATCATAATGGTTATCGGCTAGGAGGGTCATGTGCCTTAAGTCCTAGTATTTTTATCATATTTTTTTCTATGATATTTTCCCATGATAATGATTCAAACAAACCATCAATTTAATATTTCATGACCAATGTATTTATAAGGAAGGGTATGGTCAGTACCTTCTCCCCTTGTTGTTGAAGGCTACATATATTGATCCCCTTCTTCACTGATGCATAGAAAATATTATCATACACATATGAGCTTATTTCCACCTGATTACTTGAATATATGACCTTATTCTTAGCATCTTTATTTTCATTCTTCAGATTGTCTTCTAGTTGCAACTTCTAAGACTTCTCCTCTCTATAGCCACTAATGTTGTAGTGGTTCTAGTGGATGTTAGGATATTTGCATTAATGTTCAAAAGATGTTTTATTTTTTTCTTTCCCCATTTCCACTTCTTCTTCTTCTCATAGGATGCTTCATGGTGACACTTTTAGATGTACCCACTTTATTTCCATTTGTTTTGGAATATTTTCTATAGGTAGTGTGCTTGTACATAAGCCTCAACCATCATAATGGGTTTGAAAAACATATATTGATTCTAAAAATGGCTATTTAAATGCCCCATATACTTGAGGAGCATGTCTGGGTTCTTTGGGGAGATATCAAACATTATTTTCATATTCCTAATTTGTTTGGAGTACTCATATACACTCAACCCATGTCTTTTTCTAAAGTAATGTCATTGAACCCATTAGTGATTTACATACCTAAAAGGGTGACACTATGAATTTATGATAGTTTTTAAATACTCCCACTTAATTACTAGAGGAACTCTCTCTAGTCTCAGGGTTTCCATGTGGATTTCCCACCAATTCAAGATATGGCCCTCTAATTTTGTGACATCCCTTTCGTTACCTCAAATTTTGTAATGTAATTAAGAATATCTAATACTTGAGTGTCAACATTAATTTTATGATGTCAAAAAATATCATATAATGTATTTTTTATTTTTATTAATAAAAATTCTATAGAAAAAGGAAACAAACATGTTATGATGCCTTGAATGGAAAATAAATACCTTGAATTAATAATTCCCTTAATGTGATGGTTTGGAAGATTAAGGGTCAAGGTTTGTTTATAAAAATTATAGAGAAAATACATTGAGTATATTTTTCCTTCTTCGTTTTTGTTATAAGCATTACTCCATTATTCTTCTCATACACTCATTTTCTCCCTCTCTCAACCAAAAATTTGGATTTGCATGAGAATCAATGACAAGCTATGTAACATGAATTGAATGTGTTGTAGTTATTTTTCATTCGACTAGATGACTCTTAGGATTGGGATTTGCATTATATGTGTGTGGCATAGCAAGAAATAAATAGTGGAGGGACAAGGGATTGCATATGTGACACTTTTGGTATGATTTCCCCCTAACATTAATAATGTAATGATACTCTAAAATTGTAAATGAATATTTTTTTACGTAATTTCCTGAAGAGTGGGACCAAAAATCCATGATCTCAGAGGGTAGAGGAAAGATAAACCCAAGTAGCGTTAGATGGAATATTTAATTAACTTTAAGAAGAAAATAATAAGGAAAGGAAGAGGAAGAGTCTAAGGGGAACATGGAGATACACCATTGGGAAATTATAGAAAATCATTTGCACAAAAATGATGGTTTGTGATTGTATTCTTGAGAAAGGCCACGAGAAGTGATGGGAAGACTTGCAAAGAGGAGGGAATGAAATTCCATAGGAAGCTATATTCTGGCCAAGGGATCTAAATAAATTATGAGAAACATAGGGATTGAGTTCTTTCCAGGATTTGGATGAGCAATCACTAAGGGTCAATGTTGAAGAGATGACAAACCACTTCATTTTATAAGTAATTCCTATTCTCTTTTAGCTTAATATCACTTCCTGCTAAGAAACTTCCCCTTAGATCTTGGATCTAGCTTAGGGGTGACTACTACAAGTGATTTTTGATACAATTAGTCTAATTTTGGGTGGAAAATTAAAGTCCCACCTGCAACATGGCCATTTTTTTTCTAAATGAACGCATAAGATGAGAACAATGAAATTAAATATTTCCCTTGTGTTTTTCAATGTGTATCTCTGTGAAAGGTTACATGGTCATACGATGTTGGTACATGAGGTTTATTAACTTAAATGCTTTAATGTTTTGTAGTTTTTCATTTAAATTTTGTCATCACACATTTATAATTTAAATCCCTGAAGTTTCTTTATAATGCATGTGGATATCCTGTTTGTGTTTAATGTACTATTAATATTCTTAGGTTGATAGTAAGGGATTCCATTCTCCTGTGTTAAAATGAGAGTTTTATTTTTTTATTATTTTTCTAAGGAATGGGTTAATTCTTATGTTTACTTTGAGCTTGTAAATTTGTATAAATACCTATGTATAAAAAGAAAGACAATCTCTATTAAATAGATAATTGAATTCCTATATTAAAATAAGTTGGAAATAAAGACTTATTTTATGATCTACAAGCTCAAGAAAGATAACTTTTCCCTTTATCGTTTATGCAAAATTTGTAAATTAATAATTTTAAGTAGGTTGTAGGCCGAGATGGGTTGAGGCAGTGTAAAAGCTTAGGAGGGATAGTCCAAGTGACACACACACACACACATATATATAATTTCTGTGTGTACAAGAAGATGCTCAAACATAAGCCCTTTTTCACAATGAATGAAGGCTAAGTTGAGTCTATATAGAGCTCAAAAGGAATAACTTGATAGGGTCTTGCACATTTTCACATACGTTGTGACATTAGAATTTGATAGGGCTCTATTTCATATGCTTTTAAAGGCTTTAATTTTTTTAATGTGCAGAGGCTAAAGACCTAAATCCCCGGAGGAAATTGGCCTTCAGCCTCGTATTCCCATGCAGTCGAGCACCATGAGCAAAGGTAAGAACAATGTGTTATTAGGGTTGTTGATCTTCCCGTTTATTTTGCATTGCTGGATAACCCCAGAAGTTATTCCCCAGTGGTTTTGAAGGGGGGTTTTGCCTAGATATTTTGAGACCTGGAAAAGTGGGGCTTGTTGGGGGGGGGTGTGGGAGGCGGGCAATCTTGTCTTAAAAATCAACCATTTATTTTAATGCATTCCTTACCATAAAATGGACCTAGGAACCATTATAACATGAATTTTTTAACTTTACCACGGAATGGAGAACTTGGTGGGTCCCATGGCCAGCATGGGGGGATATATGACCTTTGAGTGACATGGCAACTAGTGAGACAAAACATGTGTTAAATGGAATTTGGGTTTTTGTGGGGATGAGTGGCCTGAAAATGAGTAACACATGACGCCCCTAGAAGGGAGCTATATGGAGGGTGTGATGTCATCTCAACGATAAAATTCATTGAAATAACCACAATGCCTTGACCTAGGAGATTTCCCATGGTGCAGGGTACAATCCCACCAAGATTTTGTTCCTGAGGTGAGGTGTCAGTGGTGGATCTTGCTTGCACAAAGATAATGGGGACCTAACCCCAAGTGATTGGATTTGAAGAAACATGGAATATTGAGGTGGAAGAATAGTCATGTATACTTCCATGTCACCATGGTGCACTTGAACGATGAGCATAATACAATTGTTAAGAAAATGTGGTAGGGGTAGATCCCAAGTGTACGAATACAATTAGTGACATTAGTACATGTCAAGTATGGGTCTACCAAGGGTCCACATAACCCAAAAAGTTTCAACATGGCAATATCGATGGGGTACTACAAAGGAACCCGTTGATACTTTATCCCTAGGCTGAGGTGGCATAATGGGTGTTGTGTGATGTTCATAAGACATGGAAGGGGTTTTTCACCCTTATGTGTGTGTGTGTGTGTGTGTGTGTGTGTAATGCATGACACCATCATGAATGGCCCGATACTTTCCATGAGGGAAATGAATTGCATGCCCATGTGGGTGCCACATTGAGGCCACATAGGTGTCATGTAGAAAGTAAATATGAGTCATGGCTTGGTAGAAGTTAATAGGTGAATTATTTAAATGGATATATATTTTGTTTTGGGAGTCATATTGAAGCACTTCTATATCATTGGAAAGGTCTCGATGATACAAATGCAAGGATGCTATCCATTTTGAGTTTTAAGGAAGTTGAAAATAATTATAAATTTAAATCCCATTTCCATAATTGGAACCTTAGAAGTCAGGTTACTTAGTAACTACCCTCTTTCAACCTTAGTAGGGCAATGGGTGGTAAGGGGGTATGTTACAAAGTGCTATCAGAGCTTCCAGGCCCAACACGTGGACTCGATGGGCTTTATCACAAATGGAATGAAGAGCATAGGTTCAATTCTAGACCTTTGGGAAAAAATGAATACCTTGTTATAGAATTAACAAAGGAACAAGTACAATGCTTAGATATTTTTAGCTAGGGTGGAGCTCTATCCCTGAGTGTTATAGTTGAAGATGGATACAATTCTAAGTTATTTATAACATTTTATTGTGAATTTTAATGTAATTGAAAGGATGTTCTGGTATGATTTATTTTATTGTAAAATGAAATGGTATTTCTTGTGGTTTCTATTACGCATATTGAAGGTATAAACAGTCTATTATTGTGACTCTGGATGCTTATTAATTCTTTAGGTTTTGTAGAAAAACTTGTATCATTTTGTGCATGATTTATTGAAATATACCAAAACTACTCATTAAATTTTGTATTCTTACATGCTTGCAATAAGTGAGCATGTTAATTTCAATGCAATATGAGGGATTTCCAAGATCCCTCTGTTACTCGTATTGCATAGTGTGACACTTGTGGTACTTCTTCCCCTGATTTTTGTAATGTAATAATTTAATTGCCTAAAGTATGGGACCAAAGATCCATGATATAAGAGGGAAGAGGAAATATGAACCCATCTGGGATTAATTAACACGTTAAATTAGCTTTAAGGTGAAAATAATGAAGGGCTTGACGTGGTTGATAAACCAATCATGGAGGGCTTGACGTGGTTGATAAACCACTCATGCAGGGCTTGATTTACTAGCTAATAAACCACCCACTGTTATCATTTCCCATCCTCTATGTCCTGAAGAAATATTTCTGCAAGGTCGATGAAAGATAAATTCTGCTTAGATCATGGATCTCGCTCAGGGGTGACTGTTGTAAGTAATCCTGGATACATTAATTTTAAGGTTGGGTGGAAAATTAAAGTCCTATTTTTAGTCTCCATTCTCTTCTAAATTGTAAATTAAAAATATCTCAATTGAAATTAGTCAACTTCAAGAAAATTCTTTGTAAATCTTGCATGAGTCTTTGTAATATCCCAAAATGGGAACAACAGCAATATTAAACAATATTGTTTAGGGAATAATGAAGTTTTGCAAAGTAAGATAACGAGGCCAATATGGAGGCTTAGAATTTACATATGCATCAGAAAATTAGATTTACAATGGGGCCCATACAATGTATAATAGGAAATAGAAGACTGAATAGAAGAAATCCCTCAAAAAGAGGTGTTGCAATCACATATATTCACTGCAAAAGGCTTGACAACGTTGTTTTCATTAGGCTGCAACAACTTTTGATTATAGCTTAGATCTAGATAAAAATAATGCATGAACATTCAAATCTATGATAGATCCATACACTATAGAGTCTCTACTTTACATACCCCTTGGGGTTTTCAGCAATACATGAAGCACAAGGAGTAGATCTGAGATCTAAACCTGCAGATCTGCAGAAATATTCAAAAATTTTGAAGTAAATACAGGAGTATCCAAATCAGATATGAATATAACATGGATTAGATCTGAAATCCATGTATCACCACAGTGAAAGGTAGATTCCCAACACTAGAGATCACTCCTCTAAATTTATGCCAAAAGCCCTTCCAATAGCACCTACAGAAAAACGCAAATCTGGAGGATGGACTACGTTGTAGGGTTCAAGATAATTTTGGCTTGATGACAAGATGTGGATCTAAATCTCCAATGATCCAATACACTCTTTTCAATGGGATAGAAGACTTTTCCACTGAAAAGAGGCACTAGAATGACCTAGATATGAGCATATCTAGCCTCCACTTGCTGCAGCTTACAAGGAAAACCAAACCCTCCATAGGATCTACATTGTAGTTGGAAGGTGAAGCTTGGCCAAATGCCTGATAGTGGACAAGATCAGCGAGACTGTTCCAAGAGGCCTCTCAAGGAAAGAGGTGGGATTCCCGATCAGGAACACCTACTGCTAAACAACTCTATTCTCAGCTAAACAATAAGAGAATGATATATGTCTAAACAGACAATATATTGAGAAATATAATATCATCAACAACCTTCTCCTGTTGTCCTCCTATTCCTTTTATAAGATAGAAATCTTTCAAAACCCTAAACCATCTCAATGATTTAGCTTCTTTCACATGTGCCACCTCTAACTAAGATGTTCATCAATGACGTTCATCCCCTCTAGACAGCATTTTTGATCTGGTCATGGTTGACCCAATTAAATGTCTCAATCCCTTTCACACATAAGGGTGTTTTATTAAGATGGCCCATATTTATCTTTGTTCACATGGGGCATTGATTTATTCACTGTTTTATGAGTTTTTATTGTCCCCCTTTACACATTTATTCATGCAATAGGAAAATGAAACAAAATTGTGTATTCCCATTAGCTTGGGCTAATTGGGAATATTACGGTCCTCCCCTCCAAAACGTCGCTTGTCCTCAAGCAACTGATAAGGTGAGTGCTGAAACACTTCTCCTCCTCCATTGGTGACACCATCCAGAGTTAAGCTTTCTGCATAGCTAAGTGTTCACCAATCCAACCCTACATGAATTGTTCCTCCAAAGTCATTATGAGATGTGCATAATCCATCCCACAAAATATATAAAAATGTCTCATTGTTATGCACTAGAAGTTGAATATTAAGACACAAAAATTAATAAGAATAGTTTAATATATGCTAAAATACACTTCTATATGATTCATTCATAAAAATTATCCCAAGAATAGTTTTATTGTATTTTAAAACCACTTTTGGTTGTTTTCTCTTTTAGTAATCACAATAATAAGAAAACAAAATGTTTAAATCCAAAATTTTGGGATTTTATAAACATACTTAATCATTATTCATTCTTCATTATTGATCATTGCATTAGGCATTTGCTATTATTACTAGCTCTCTTGTTTGGGTTCATTTCTCTTGTGGATCACGGAAATCTTCATTAAGGACTTTGAATTCCCTAGTTGTTGCTTATGGTGATAACATTGATTTTCCACCTACTTCATTAAGGATTCTAAATCATTTAGTTGTTGCTTATGGTGACAAAATCACTTCATTTATGTTTGACGTTATTATCATGGAACTTCAATTACTTATCAAGTGTATTCTCATTCGAAATTCAAATTTCAATGATTGTTTTTATACAAGACATAATGTAGTGGTAGGGCTATTTTTTTACCTACTTTGGTTCTAGTTCTTTGTTAATGGGGTCGATTTACATATTAGCATAAATATATTTTAGTCCAAGATTTATTGAGAATTTAGAGGGATTAAAAGGAAATAAAAACAGAATTTATGGATCCATGAAATATCTAGTAAAAAATAGGCCTATACTGATTTATTTTTTTATTAGATATTTCTAGTATTTCTAGTATCTTTTAAATTATTTTAGATTTGTATAGATTTCTACTTTTTTTCAATATAATTAATTAACATCAAGAGTGCTCTTGTATCATACTGACTTGCATATGTCTCTGATTCAAAGCGGTATTGTAAGTTTGATGACACTAGAACCAATGCTTTAATGATCCTCTTCTTTAATCTCAAAGGCCCTTTACTGACCATTTCTCCAATGGAAACACTTTCCATATGATGTTATGGTATGGAGTGGCACTGCTACTACTAAAACACAAGTCTATGAATTTCCTTAGGTACTATGCTACCCCAAAAAATCTCGTAACCTCAAAAACATTAGTAGGTATTTTCCACTTCATAATGAACTATGTCTTGGTAGGATTTATATTGAACTCTATTCCCACTATCACACATCCTAGTTACACCAATTATTATTGTGAAAAATCATACTTATTGATATTTGCAACAATTGGTGCTTTCTCAATGTCTTTAGCACCTAGATCAAATGTGAGATGTGCTACTCCTTGGTAGCAATCTATAGTAGTATATCATCTAAATAAAAAATTAAAAAATGAACCTATAAAAGGGAATAATACATTAATTAAACTCATGAATGTAGTTGGTGAATTGCATAGGCCAAAGAACATAAATAACAACTCACATAAACCTTTTCAGGTTTTGAACTTATTCTTCTAGGTATCCTCTTCTCTAACTCAAGCATAGTGATACCATGACAATGAATATATCTTGTTGAATTATATTTATTTCCGCAACTGATCCAATAGATCATTTATCTCGGGAAAGGAGTACCCATTATTGAACTTAATTTTGTTTAAAAATCGATAATCAATGCACATCTATGAATTTATATTCTTCTTAAGCACAATTATAATGGGTTATCCACATACTTCATTGAATAACACAATATTCCAGTAGTTGTTACAACTTCTTCTTCACCTCATTTGTCTCTATAAAAATATCTCATGCATAACTGAATATTTTGAAATGAAGAGTTTGGAATAAACTAAATCTTGGGCTCTTCGTCTCCACTTCCCTCTTGGGTGGTAGCCTTTTAGGCTTCTATATCACATCCTTGTAATCCTATAGATTCTCTTTTATTTGTTGTTTTTCTTCTTTATACACCTTCCAAGGATTACATTACTCTCACTAAATCTTTTGCAAACAATTTTTATCTTGAAAATAGTAAAACATAATTCTTTCTAGAGGAAAACATTTTCTCAGCTTAGTTGGCACTTACCAATGAAAAAGTTTGGAGTTTCCCTTATGCATGTTGACGGTGAAGGATTTTCCATCCTTTATGAGGTAGTACTAGTTGGCTTTGCACATGAATATTACATCCCACATGTACATATAGGGACTTCCAAATACCAGTCCACATACATCAAGTGGAACTATATGTAATTCTACTTCATCAATAAAATTAGCAGTAATGGAAAATTTGATTCTACACTATTTTTTTACCCTTACCTTTTCCTCCTTGTTTACGCATCATAATGGTTATCGGCTAGGAGGGTCATGAGCCTTAAGTCCTAGTATTTTCATCATATTTTTTACTATGATATTCTCCCTTGATAATGAGTCAAACAAACCATCAATTTGATTATTCATGACCAATGTATGTATAAGGAAGGGTATGGTCAGTACCTTCTCCCCTTGTTGTTGAAGGCTACATAGATTGATCTTCATATTCACTGATGCATAGAAAATATTCTCATACATATATGAACTTCTTTCCACCTCATTACTTGAATATATGGCCTTATTCTTAGCATCTTTATTTTCATTCTTCACATTGTCCTCTAGTTGCAACTTCCAAGACTTCTCCTCTCTATGGCCATTAATGTTCTAGCGGTTCTAGTGGATGTTAGGATATTTGCACTAATGTTCAAAATATGTTTTCTTTTTGCTTTCCCCATTTCCACTTCTTCTTCTTGTCATAGGATGCTTCATGGTGATCCTTTTATATGTACCCACTTGATTTCCATTTCTTTTGGAATATTTTCTCTATGTAGTGTGCTTGTACATAAGCCTCAACCATCATAATGCATTTTAAAAACATATCTTGATTCTACAAATGGCTATTTAAATACCCCATATACTTGAGGAGCATGTCTGGGTTCTTTGGGGAGATATCAAACATTATTTTCATCTTCCTAATTTGTTTGGAGTACTCATATACACTCAACCCATGTCTTTGTCTAAAGTAATGTCATTGAATCCATTACTGATTTACATACCTAAAAGGGTAAAACTATGACTTTATGATAGTTTAGAAATACTCCCACCTAATTACTAGAGGAATTCTCTCTAGTCTCAGGGTTTTCATGTGGATTTCCCACCAAGTCACGGAATGGCCCTCTAATTTTGTGACATCCCTTTCATTGCCTCGAATTTTGTAATGTAATTAAGAATATATAATGCTTGAGTGTCAACATTAATTTTATGATGTCAAAAATATTATACGATGTATTTTTTATTTTTATTAATAAAAATTCAATAGAAAAAAAAGGGGGCAACAAATAGATTATGATGCCTTGAGAGGAAAATAAATACCTTGAATTAATAATTCCCTTAATGTGATGGTTTGGAAGATGAAGGGTCAAGGTGTGTTTATAACAATTACAGAGAAAATATATTGAGTATATTTTTCCTTCTTCATTTTTGTTCTAAGCATTACTCCATTATTCTTCTCCTACACTCATTTTCTCCCTCTCTCACTTAGAAATTTGGATTTGCATGAGAATCAGTGACAAGTTATGCAACATGAATTAAATGTGTTATAGTTATTTTTCATTCGACTAGATGACTAGACTTAGGATTTGGATTTGCATTATATGTGTGTGGCACAACAATAAATAAACAGTGGAGGGACAAGGGATTGCAGATGTCACACTTTTGGTATGATTTCCCCCTAACATTCATAATGTAATGATACTCTAAATTGTAAATGAATATTTTTTATGTAATTTCCTGAAGAGTGGGACCGCAAATCCATGATCTCAGAGGGCATAGGAAAGATAAACACAAGTAGGGTTAGATGGAATATTTAATTAACTTTATGAAGAAAATAATAAGGAAAGGAAAAGGAAGAGTCTAAGGGGAACATGAAGATACACCATTGAGAAATTATAGAAAGGCATTTACACAAAAATGATGGCGTGTGATTTTATTCTTGAGAAAGGCCACAACAAGTGATGGGAAGACTTGCAAAGAGGATGGAATGAAATTCCATAGGAAGCTATATTCTGGGCAAAGGAGCTAAAGAAATTATGAGAAACATAGGGATTAAGTTCTTTCCAGGAGTTGGATGAGCAATCACTCAGGGTCCTTGTTGAAGAGATGACAAACCACTTCATTTTATAAGTAATTACTATTCCTTTTTAGCTCAGTATGGCCTCCTGATAAAACTACTGAAGAAATTTCCCCTTAGATCTTCGATCTGGCTCGGGGGTGACTACTGTAAGTGATTTTGGATATAATCAGTCTAATTTTGGGTGGAAAATTAAATTCCCACCTGCAGCATGGCCATTATTTTTTTTCTAAATGAATGCATAAGATGAGAACAATGAAAATAAATATATTCCTTGTGTTTTTCAATGTGTATCTCTGTGAAAGGCTACATGGTCATAGGATGCTGGTACATGAGGTTTATTAACTGAAATGCTTGAATGTTTTGTAGTTTTTCTTTTAAATTTTGTCATCATGCATTTATAATTTAAATCCCTGAAGTTTCTTTATAATTCATGTGGATATATTGTTTGTGTTTAATGTACTATTAATATTCTTAGGTTGATAACAAGGGATTCCATTCTCCTGTGTTAAAATGGGATTTTGATTCTTTGATTATTTTTCTAAGGAAGGGGTTCATTCTTATGTTTACTTTGAGCTTGTAAATTTGTATAAATACCTATGTATAAAAATAAATACAATCTCTATTAAATAGATAATTGAATTCCTATATTAAAACAAGTTGAACATCAAGACTTGTTTTTTGATCTACAAGCTCAAGAAAGATAGCTTTGCCCTTTATCGTTTATGCAAAATTTGTAAATTAATAATTTTAAGTAGGTCGTAGGCTGAGATGGGTTTAAGCCACAGTGTAATAGATTAGGAGGGATAGCACAAGGGACACACACACACACACACACACACACACACACATATATATATAATGTGTGTGTACAAGAAGATGCTCAAACATAAGCCCTTTTTCACAATGAATGAAGGCTAAGTTGAGTCTATCCAAAGCTCAGAAGGCATAACTTGACAGATTCTTGCACATATTCACATACATTTTGACATTAGAATTTGATAGGGCTCTATTGTATATGATTTTAACGGCTTTGATTTTTTTAACATGTAGAGGCTAAAGACCTAAAGCCCCAAAGGAAATTTGCCTTCAGCCTCATATTCCCATGTGGTCGAACACCGTGATCAAAGGCGAGAACAATGTGTTATTAGGGTTGTTGATCTCCTCGTTTATTTTGCATTGTTGGATAACCCCAAGGGTTATTCCCCAGTGGTTTCGAAGGGGGGTTTTGCTTAGATATTTTGAGACCTGGAAAAGTGGGGCTTGTTGAGAGGGGGGGGGGGGGGATCTTCTCTTAAAAATGAACCATTTATTCTAGTGCATTCCTTACCATAAAATGGACCTAGAAACCATTATAACATGAATTTTTTAACTTTACCACGAAATGGAGAACTTGGTGGGTCCCATGGCTAGCATGGGGGGAGATGCGGCCTTTGAGTGACATGGCGACCAGGGAGACAAGACACGTTTTAAATGGAGTTTGGGTTTTTGTGGGGATGAGTGGCCTAAAAATGAGTAACACATGACGCCCCTAGAAGGGAGCTATATGGATTGTGTGATTTCAACTCGATGATAAAAGTCACTAAAATAACCATGATGCCTTGACCTAGGAGATTTCGCATGGTGTAGGGTACAATCCCACCAGGATTTTGTTCCTGAGGTGAGGTGGCAATTGTGGAGCTCGCTTGCACAAAGATAATGGGGACCTAACCCCAAGATATTGGATGTGAAGAAACATGGAATATTGATGTGAAAGAATAGTTAGGTAGACTTCCATGTCACCTTGGCACACTTGAATGATGAGCATAATATAATTGTTAAGAAAATTTGGTAGGGGTAGATCCCAATTGTGTGAATATAATGAATGACACTAGGACATGTTAAGTATGGGTCTACCAAGGGTCCACATAACCCAAAATGTTTCATCATGGAAATATCGATGGGGGACTACAAAGGAACCCATTGAGATTTTATCCCTAGGATGAGGTGGCATAATGGGTGTTATGTGATGTTCATAAGACATGGAAGGGGTTTTTCGCCCTTATATATATCTATATGTGTGTGTGTGTGTGTGTGTGTGTGTGTGTGTGTGTGTGTGTGTGTGTGTGTAATACATGACACCATCATGAATGGCCTGATACTTGCCATGAGGGAAATCAATTGGATTCCCATGTGGGTGCCACATTGAGGCCACATAGGTGTCATGTAGAAAGTAAATATGAGTCATTACTTGGTATAAGTTAATAGGCGAAATATTTAAATGGATATATCTTCTGTTTTGGGAGTCATATTGAAAAACTTCTATATCATTGGAAAGGTCTCTATGATACAAATGCAAGGATGTTATCCATTTTGAGTTTTAAGGAAGTTGAAAATAATTATAAATTTAAATCCCATTTCCATAATTGGAACCTTAGAGGTCAGGTTACTTAGTAACTACCCTCTTTCAACCTTAGTAGGGCAATGGGTGGTAAGGGGGTATGTTACAAAGTGCTACCAGAGCTTCCAGGCCCAACACTTGGACTCGATGGGCTTTATCACAGATAGAATGAAGAGCATAGGTTCAATTCTAGACCTTTGGGAACAAATGAATACCCTATTATAGAATTAACAAAGCAACACGTCCAATGCTTAGATATTTTGAGCTAGGGTGGAGCTATATCCCTAAGTGTTATAGTTGAAGATGGATATAATTCTAAGTTATTTATAATATTTTAATGTGAATTTTAATCTAATTTAAAGGATGTTCTAGTATGATTTCTTTTAATGTAAAATGCAATGGTATTTCTTGTGGTTTATATTACACATATTGAAGGTATAAATAGTTTATTTTGTGACTTTGGATGCTTATTAATTCTTTAAGTTTTGTAGAACAACTTGTATCATTTCATGCATGATTTATTGAAATATAACAAAACTACTCATTAAATGTTGTATTCTTACATGCTTGCAATAAGTGAGCATGTTAATTTCAATGCAATATGAGGGATCTCCAAGATCCCCCTGTTACTCGTATTTCATAGTGTGACACTTTTGGTACTTGTTCCCTTGATTTTTGTAATGTAATAATGTAATTGCCTAAATTATGGGACCAAAGATCCATGATAAAAGAGGGAAGAGAAAATATGAACCCATGTGGGTTTAATTAACACATTAAATTAATTTGAAGGTGAAAATAATGAAGGGCTTGACGTGGTTGTAAACCACTCATGGAGGGCTTCACGTGGTTGATAAACGACTGATGGAGGGCTTGATTTACTAGCTAATAAACCACCCACTGTCATAATTTCCCATCCTCTATGTCTTGAAGAAGGATTTATGCAAGGATGGTGAAAGATAAATTCTGCTTAGATCACGAAGCTCGCTCGAGGGTGACTGCTGTAAGCAATCCTGGATACATTAAGTTTAAGGTTGGGTGGAAAATTGAAGCCCTATTTTTAGTCTCCATTCTCTTCTAAATTGTAGATTAAAAATCTCTCAATTGAAAGTAGTCAACTTAAAGAAAATTCTTTGTAAATCTTGCTTGAGTCTTGTTGGTTGAATTACTTGAATGTTTTATGATTTTGTTTATGAGCCTTTTCCATGCAACTGTGTGGATTTATTATTGTAATTTCCATCCTTGAGAATGAAATATTTCTAGTCTTCCAGTAATGTTGATTATGTTAATGTATATATGGTCTATTCCTATAATAATATTATAAGAAGGGATTCCTTGTTATTTCGTGGTATGTTTATTTCTTGATGGCCCTCTCGGCATCATATGATTTTCTCCTACAATTATAAGCTTACCATGTTTATTTCTATGTACTCAAAGGAAACCTATAGATCTTAGAGTCTAGATCAATCTATTCTCAGTATGAAATTGAGGATATGAGGAACTATAGAACTCGAAGAGGCTAAATAAACAAATCCATGGCCTCTATCGACAACTCCCTTTTCAGTGTTTCATTCTCTGTCCATCAAGAGCACTAAGATGGTATACTTTAAGTAAGATCAAGATAGAGAACACCATGCACCCTTCATAGGACCCCAAGGATAAGAATCATAATCTATCACAAGTCTAAACTCTTATAGAGCCACGGTTGGAGATCTGTGGTCATAAAAATTCGCAGACAGATCAGGAAGAAAATCCTTATCCTTCACCCCTCTAACATCATCCATGATCCTAACGCGATTTATTGGTATGTGTAAACAATGGCTTGAAGGCCAAGTCACTAGCCCATATAAATGGATCGCATAACTGAGTGCAAAGCCTATATAATGATTGGATGAGATTGAATGCAAGAATATCGATGGCTCACAAGTAATACTGGATGATGTAAACCTAGAGTGTTGCATTTCGGAAGCCGTAGACAGTCATGCACAAAGGAGAACACACGAAATGATAAAATTTGGGAGGAGTTGGTAGAAAAATATGCAATGATTGGTGGAGGTTCAAGGCAAGATACCTCCATGGGACAACTCATCCGGGAGGAATCTCCATGGAGTAAATTCAAGGGAGCACCAGATGTGATGCCTAGGATGACGTACGGTTGGGTTGCGTGGAATGAGTGTGACCATATGAGTGGCTAGGTGAGATAAAGAGTAGGAAACTAATCAGAAGCATTGTTAACATAGAGGTTTGGACCCACCAGGCAATGTAAGGCTAGATTTTATTCCCCAGGAGTGCAAGTGTGATGCATATTTGAGTGGAAGTGGGATGATTCTAGTTAGGTTGTGGTGGCATACATGGGACCCTATTAACCCATTCATTGGAGCATGGAGTATGTGTAGAGCCAAAGACCTAAAAACCCATAGGGTCAACTCCAAAGCAAATTTTAAGCACATAATATAAATGGTTTGGGTAAGAGAGTGTAGGTGATGGGAATATTGGTGAAAGATAACGACTTGTTCTGTGGTCGGTAATATATACATACATACATACATACATATATGGATATGATTTTAATTTTAATGCATAATGTGGCATTGTGGAACTCAAACACATGGACAGGTCAGTATCCAATAAGAAATTACCAATGGCACTAGAAGGCTAGCTAAGTGGGTATATCCATGTGGGCATGTTGATGTTGTGGAAATTTTCTGGTGCATCAAAATTCAAATGGTCACATATTTTGATCTCACTACAAGGAAAATACCCTCTAGCGGAGGTTATAACGGAGGTTTTTAGTGTTATAAAATTGGCTAAAATTGTCAAAAAAACATTTGCTACAACATCCATTTTCGGTAATGGAGGTTTTGATGGAGCTTCCAATGAAATTTCAACACAACTAAAAAAAACTCGGTGATCGGAGGTTATTACGGATGTTTTTATCATCGGTGCACTAATCACGTGTCAACACACCAGTGTGTATTAGAGTGAATGCACTGGTACTACATACCTACCAAGAACTAGGACGAAAAAAAATAGGATTCCCTGGGGTGTTTAGCAACGTCTCGGTGCATATCAGCTAGACAGTTGCCCCGGCGTGGTCGAATGTGCATGCATTGGGTCGTTAAGGTCTAAAACCACACTGGGCGCATTGTAGGTGATACAACACACCGGGCCATTCTAATTGGTATTGGGATTTTTGCGGTGCCCATAGGTCTATCATCGAAATTGAAATTAGTAATGATGAGATGGTTTTGGTAATGTATGGAATGGAATGGTTTTGCTACAAGGTGAAAATAAGTGTTTTGATGACCTTGCAATGATTTTTTTTAATTTCTTTATATCCTTGTACTTTATACTAATGTGATTTATGCTTCTCTATTGCAAGGTTGTCCTCTTGCAGGTTCTTCAATTACCTTTTAATTTATTAACAAATAAAATATAAACTATGCATGCAATTATCAATCCCATGTTCATTTGGAACTTGTGAATTATCATGTACCCTATATGTTGATATAATTTGTTAGAGTGCTAAAGAAGTTGAAGTATTATTTAATTCATTAAAGTGGAGATGTCATTTTTTTCCTGTGTATCCTTGTGTGGACAACATGTATTAGCCAAACTTTGTGCTTACAATTTTAACATCTATTTAGTGGTTACATTTTAGGATCATTGTTATTGATCATTTTATTTTGACATCTTGAATTAATTAATAATGAGAAGCACTCCCAATTATTTTTCTAGACCCTATAGCCAGTAGGATTCAAGCATGTAGCTCATTATTCATAATTTCATCGTATGTATTCACAATTTTTTACTTTTTTGCATGCAAATAATCCTTTTAGAGACATAGTTGGATGTTGTCACAACATATTTTGATGTAGTCACAGATTTTAGGTTTGATAATTATAGGTAATTTATAAGTTATAAATGTCCTCAAATTTTCACTTCTAATTGAGTATTTAACTTAACATATTGAGTGCCTTATACTTAACTATTTTTCTCTCCAACCATTTTTCATAACTTTTATAACCATTAGGTACGGATATATAGTTTAGAAGTTATTTTTCTTGTTTAGTGAAATATTTTCCAAGACTTTACAAAGTTTTATACTTTCTTGAAATTTGTAGAATTTACAATTTATAAATTTTCAAGGTTTTATTTTTTAAAGCCTAATTCTTTAAAGGGTGTTAGCTCAATGGAAGAGCACCTGCTTTATAATTATTAGTTTGATGGATTGATTCCATCATGCCTTGATATTCATATGGAATGGTGACGATTAGTTTTTGGTGACATAGGCACTTTTGACCATCACGAATGAGCCTATGGTGACATTTTTCGACCCTCACCAAAATATGAAATGGTGACGGTCAACAAACATAGCCATATATATGCATCAATAATGACGACCATGAAAGTTCCATCACAATAAATCATTTTTATTCATATGAAATGGTCGCATTCCATATCAGTCATTATAATCAGTATTTTTGATAGACATTGAATGTCACCATAACACCTATACTTTTGGCGACATTTGATTTTCTGGTGGCTGAGGCTAAGGTCTGTCATCATTACTCATATGAAATGGTGACAATCACTATTCATCATTATAAAACATATTGGTGACAGACCTTGAATGTCACCACAACGCCTATACTTTTGGTGACACCACCTTTGGTGACATTCATTTTTTTGGTGACAGAGGCTAAGGTCCTCACCATTACTCAAATGAAATGGTGATGGTCGCTATTCATCATTATAAAACAATATTGGTGAGATACCTTGATTTTCACCACAACACTTATACTTTTGGCAATGCCGCATTTGGTGACGCCCAATTTCTGGTGACAGATGCCCTTTTGATCATTACATATGAGCTTCTGGTGACATTTTTCAACCCTCACCAATTTCCTTTTTTATTGTAGTGTATGTGGCTGAAACAGGGCATTTTTGGATCGATTTAATGTCACTGCAATATGTATATGTGCAACCAAAATATATGCCAATGCCACCTTTTTTGCATAAGAACATTCGAAAAATATCGCCAACATTTATTAGCCATCACTAACACCTTGTCATAGCTATATATAATTGACCTCTTATCTCATCGATTACTACCATCAAAATTGGATTTATATTAAACTTTGTTATCATAACCCCAAGTTGTAAAACTCATATGATATACAACGACACTTTCCTTTGAAACCAACCATGAAACCAATCTCTAGCATTCAACATTCAATTGACACAATTAACAGAACAAGAAAAATGCACATATAATAAATAGAGCTCCTCATCCTATAACCATATTTCGTAATGACTATTGATTCATAATCCTTTGACCTCCAAACCATAACACTAACCGACTAGTTGTATTAAAATTTCAACATTCTTCACCAAAAACCAATTCATAGAAATGAACTAAACCTCCACTTCATTACAACCAAAACTGAAGCATTGTAATTCTGACCAAAACCTTGACCTTGTTTGTTACTCATATTATGAACCAGAACTAACTCTTTTTTTTTGTCATGACATCCAAACTTCATCTGGACCATGATCATATGAATTTATATAATCATGTGGTGGTATCAGGGCTTGTGAACTAACCATAGAACCAATGTTACCAATACAGATTCGATATTGAGTGCTTGTATTTTAACCGCAAATGATCACTTCATATGAATGGGCCCTTGGGAGAACCTAGTCATCTGCATGATTATTTTAGCATGACATCATCATTCCAGGTGGAAACCCTTGTGGGGTTTTATGTGCCACAATTTTTGTATGATTAACCAATTATAATGCACCAAAATTTCCTACCACATGGTGGTGTCAGGTTCCACCATGTCACTATATTGACATCATTGCCACATCATATGTGCTACCACGTCATTCTCTATAATCACTTTCTTTGTGTTAGAGCTTCCGCGTCATTGTTGAATGGGTAGGGGAGCCACAAGTAATTTTATTGATGGGTATGTGTCATCATCATTGCATCATCACTTCATGGAAATCAAAATATGCCATGTGTTAGAGTTGGGTAAAAATTTAGGAATACCACATGTTGAACAATCTACCTGAATATGCATATTTTTTAATGAATTTGGTGTCAGTGGATTTTTTCTTATAGTTTGGCTCCTCTGCTTAATGTTGATCTTCAAATAACCATAAGTTCTCATGTGGGAAGAATTTTTCAAATTTTGATATACCATGGGAAAGGTATCTAAAGAGCCAACATAAACGTGGTCTTTAACACATAATTAGGAAATCATAACCTTGTCAAAAACACATTAAATTTCAAGCTTCGTTTGACTTTAGATCATAAAGGCATGCAAGATATCCAATTGTAATACTATTTCATTTAACTTATGAATTATTTTTCTATTATCTCATACATTCCCTTTCACATCAATAACACTTGTTTCATCAATGAAAACACTATATGGAACACCTAATATGTTTCATGAGTCTTAGAGGGAATATCATTACTAGTTTGGAATAGATGAAACAAGCCTTCAACAACAATTATATATAATATCGTAAGGCTCAATATACAAGGGATAAAATATTTAGGATGAGCCAAGGAGACAATGAACCCTAGGAGGAATTCAAATATATATTCCAATTGAGTTACAAGAGGGTGCATAATTATACCCTCGATGCAGACTCTTTGAAACTGATCTTGTTGAGAGGAGTAAGGGAAGAGTTTATGGGCACACTTAACCTCATGGATAAAGGATGAATCTAATAGCTATATTATCCAACCAACAAGATAATATTCAAGAACCATTCTAGAGAAAACAAAAATAAAGGTAGACTTTGTAGAAGTATGGTAAGTCTTTCTTCTTCCTCCTTTATACTTACAAAAGATGAAATAGGAGGAATGTTGGAAGATATGTGGATAAAGGTATTTCACTCATTTTCCATGAAAATGTACACATTATAGTCAAAATGAATAAAAAAGAGGAAGAAAGGGAATCAAATATAATTTTCCCAAAATGATCTAAAATACACCCTTAAAATGAGTTTCCACATAACAACATGGAGATATTTGAACTTTGTGAGGAACAACATACTACTGAAAAATTTCCTTCTTTTCCAAGTTTGAAGGTTGTATAATATGGAACCAAAGGAAGCATGAAATTAGTATTTTCATCAACTAGAAGAGTATGCCATGGAACCAAAGAAAGCATGAAATTTTTATTTTCAATCAACTGGAAGAGGTCAGTAAAGCCAACACAATATCAAAAAGGTATGAGCTACAATACTTCTCAATATTTCAATAATTGTCATTCACAATTTCAAACTTAACCTCGATGTCTACTTAATCCTTCACCTAGACCATGCCTATCCCATGGCACTACCCAAACCAAATATATTGCCCATCCTTACCAACAATTCTCAAACCAACCTGCTCATCAAAGTAATCCTTCAGACCCTCCTATGGCTCAACCACAATCTTCAATTCCTCCTCCTCAATATCCTAGCATACCTTACAATCTAAGCCCCAATAATATGTAGGCACGAACTTGTTTACAACAACACGACTAATAATCAAAATTATTCCCTACAATTTTAGGAAATCAAACTTAGATTAGGGAAGTTCCTAAAAACTTATCCTCATATTACTTAATAAAATATCAAAAAATATTGGGGGAAGGAACTTTCCCCTCAATAGATTCCCAAACCTCACCTTACCCTAGGAGGTTAATCATAAAAAATACACATACGCCTAAAGAAACTAAACTTATAGGGGAATTGAAAAATATGTATGTTAAGATATATCTCTTATGGGCCATTAAATATTTCCATGTATATAACACATTAATCAAGGAGTAATGTCTTATAATAATTTGGAGGATAAAAATGGATACTCCCACAATAAATGGCATATAGAAACCAATTGATCTAATGCTTGGAAGGATGATTGTTCCCAAGTATTTGGATCAAGGTATCCATTTTGTAGATGTCCACATTAATCATATTTTATTTAAAAACACTTTGAATGATCTAGGAGCTACTAATAACATCATGACTAAGGACACTATGTTCAAACTAAATCTTCAAGATTCTTTTAGAAAAACCTTCATGTTGGAAACGTTTGAGCACTAATTGGAAATAAACACATGATTATTGGATTTTTTTTTATGGAGCAACAAAAAGGAATATATGTTAAGTCCCTATATTAATAGTGTAGTCCCTTATTATGTTAATGTAGCCCCCCTTATTGTTGTTGTTGTACCCCTGTAACCCCCATATTGTTATTATTGTGCCCTTACAATATTATTGTTAGGTCGGCTAAGATTACATTGTGGCCCCATGGACTCCTATATATATAAAGGAGTTTTTGTCATTTGTATCATCCAATAATTGTCAATTCATGTAATGTATTGGAGGTTTCCCCTCAAAGTGACTTATTTCTAAGGCGTTGATATCTCTTTTCTTCTATTTTTGGAGCTGGTTTCACAACATTTGGTATCAGAGCTTTGGATTTTAGGGTTTTCGCTGCTCCAAACTGGTCATCGTGGTATTTTCGCTATAAATTTTTTTCTACGAAGGTTCCAAAGTGAAAATTTTTAGAGTGCGAAGCAGAAATCCTGAGGAACATCTTCCCAAAATTTCAGAGCTTTTTTCACAATAGTTTCATAGATATGATCTGTGGAAGTTAGGGCTTTTTGTAGGCTCCTGAATTTAACCTAAACATGTCATCGTAGAATTTGCACTATAAATTTCTTTCTACCAATTTTCAGAAGTTGAAATATTTAGAGTGCGAAGCCAAAATCCTGAGGAACATCGTCACAAAATTTCAGAGCTTAGTTCGCAATATTTTCGGAGATATGATCTGTGGAAGTTAGGTCTTTTTCAAGCTCCCAAATTTCATCTCAAAGAGGTTATCGTGGGAAAATATTCATAACTCTCTCTCTGAGCATCGAATTGGAATGTTGTAAAAATTGGTCGCAAATAAATAGACTGTAGTTTCGTTTCTATCAATTTCAGAGCAAAAGGAGGAAATAGTGACACGTGACAAGTCATACAATTTTGCTCTATTGAACCAATCCATCATTGGGTCATTGTGGGAGATTGGACATAAATTTTCCTTGAAGAATCCAAATCATGTCAGACCTATGACATTTGAAAGAAGCTTCAAAGGGATAATACAAGGCCAAATTTTAGATATTTAGGATCTAAAATTACAGAGATAATTCAATTTCAATATAGAGCTCCTCAAAAGCAATAAAAATGTGTGTATTTGGTTTTTTAAATTGCATAACGTTTGTTTGAAAAAATAGTTTGAAGTGATACCAAGGGCATATTTTAGAATTTTAAACAGTATTTGGTTCTATAATGCCTCAAAAAAATAATTCCATACCCATTAAGCCCTCAAAATGCTATACTATGATGCATGAAGAGGAAGAAATGCAGTATGAGATATCAAAATTACGGTACCAAGTGCAACAAATTTTTCTCTTATGAAGAGCAACTAAAGATGACATAGATGGTTTAAAAGCATAAATGGAGGCTAACTTGGATGGTTTGAAGGATCAAATAATAGCTAATATGGATGATAAATTATTGGAATATCACATCGAGCATCAACAACAAGTTCTCCAACTCTCAAAGGATAACCTAACTTTGGTGCAGACTCTAATGAAACAATAGCAAGGTCAAAATCACATCGAAAGAAGTTCTGAAGCAGTCACAGAAAGAATAACTCGACAATTATGATCAATTTCAAAGTATCTGAGCAAGTGGAAGAACTTTCCTGTAGAAGATTCCACATGGGAGGATGATAATTTTATATAGAAGCATCAAGAAATAATCAAGCATTGAGGACAACATTTGTTTGAAGGAGAGGGGCATGTTAAGTCCCTATATTAATAGTGTAGTCCCTTATTATGTTAGTGTATCCCCCCTTATTGTAATTGTTGTACCCCTGTAACCCCCATATTGTTATTATTGTGCCCTTACATTATTATTGTTAGGTCGACTAGGATTACATTGTGGCCCCATGGACTCCTATATATAGAAAGGAGGTTTTTTCATTTGTATCATCCAAGAATTGTTCATTCATGTAATGTATTGGAGGTTTCCCCCTCGAAGTGGCTTATTTCTAAGGTGTTGATATCCCTTTTCTTCTATTTTTGGAGCTGGTTTCACAACATTTGATCTAATGCTTGGAAGGATGATTGTTCCCAAGTATTTGGCTCAAGGTATCCATTTTGTAGATGTCCACATTAATCACATTTTATTTCAAAACACTTTGAATGATTTAGGAGCTACTATTAACATCATGACTAAGGACACTATGTTCAAACTAAATCTTCAAGATTCTTTGAGAAAAACCTCCATGTTGGAAACCTTTGAGCACTAATTGGAAATAAACACATGATTACTGGATTTTTTTTTTGATGGAGCAACAAAAAGGAATCTAGGATTCATAGGGGAGAGGAATACTTATGTATCCTAGTGAACAAAAATAAATAAGGTATAGTTTGGGTCTAGGTGTGAGGGAAAAAAATATGGACGAATTGTATGGCCTCTTTCTTGGAATACAAATCTCCAAGGATCAAGGTATAAACAAGCTCATTATGATTTGTGATAAACAAGGTGTGGATTTAATATATCCCCTAATTTCTTATGTTAAAAAAAACATAGTATTCAGATGAAATTTTGGATATCAACTTCATATTCTATAAGGAAATTGAAATAACCTTTGAACATTTTTCACAATCCATAAATTAATTACCTTGATCCAATTTTATCCTAGTTCTCTTTTTCCTTCAACTTCCAGCTAATTTATTTTTTATGGTACTTCATCTCAAAGAGATTTAGGCTCAATAATATTGAACTTTTCCCTTCAACATGTACACATTTTCTAGAGTTAGGAAACCTTTAGAAATCACTCTCTTTGACCCCTATTTCTCAATGAAAAAGAATTTGGAGCTGAAGATTACTTCCTTGAGTCCATCAACCATCTAGATTAAGATGAAAATATTGTGCTTTAATCATTCAACCAAAAATACACTATTTTCATTTATCTTCTTGTCACCAATATTGGCCTTTACTTTACCCAACACTTTAGCAGGTGTATTGTCTCCAAGAATAACATGACCATCTTCAATTTTCCTCAAGTAAAAGAGTCTACTCTTGTCCCTTGACATGTAATGGGAACATCCACTATCTATTTACCAATGGTAATATTCATCAAAATTACATAAATAAATTCCATGCTTCACTTACTGATCCTTCTTTTTCTTCCACACTTTGGTAGGTTGCTTCTTGGCATGTGCATTCTCCTCTAATTTTTTTCGATACCTACTCTGTATAAGCTTCTCCTTTTGGCTAATTTTCCTTGATAACCCGATCATATTGTAACTTCTAGCCATGTGACAAATATTGTCACATGTCTAGCACCTCACATGAACAATATATGAGGAAATATTATCATATCCTATGTTAATCACATTAGATCTCTTCCTAGAATTAATCATACTTCTACTCCATGCACGAGATCTATAATCAATTTCCTTATGGCCAAACAAGTTACAAAAGAATAAATAACCAAAAAATGCACTTGTGTACCCCAAGGTTGTTGGTCTCCTTGGTTTCTCATGTTGCATATTCTATTGATTATTTCTAAACAATTTTCTCCTATAATTGGTTGCAAGATGCCCAAAATTATGGAAAATATAACATTCAACTTCATTCAACAAAGGAACAAAGGGTTTTTGACTTCTCCATTGAAATATGCCATATTCCTCTCTAGGAGTGAATGGCCTTCTATTCATAGGTGCTCCTCGAAGTTCTCTTATACTCTACTACTCGTTCTACTTTATCCTTCCTCTTTTGCTAGTCACATTGTTTCCATTTTATGCTACAGGATTCTCAGGTGTCACATTATTCTTTGCATGTACCTATGAGTTAGAATCTTCCTTATGAAACCCTAGACCAAATCTGATCAAGGGAGTGCTTTGTGTGCTAAATATTTTTTCCA
Organism: Pinus albicaulis; assembly: GCA_034641835.2. Taxonomy (NCBI): domain Eukaryota; kingdom Viridiplantae; phylum Streptophyta; class Pinopsida; order Pinales; family Pinaceae; genus Pinus; species Pinus albicaulis. The sequence goes on from CM076578.1 coordinate 752,558,184, forward strand.
AAACCTTGGTTCTCTTCTACTACTTCAGTTTATTGTTTTTATGTTTTAGTTGCTTCCTCAAGGAGATCACCTTAGCTTATACTTTCTCAACTTAGCCCTCTATTTATTTTAGCTAATTGACCATCACATCCTCAATAATTTTTTCCTCTTGTAACTTATTCTTCAAGATGATGATTTCCTCCTTGAGCTCATTATACTTCTCATTAAGGATTTGCATTAACTTTTCTTGATTTGCATGCACAAATGTTAGCCTTTCTATTTCAATAATTAAATTTTCAATTGAAACCATGGTTGATTCATGTTAAACCTTAAGGAGCATCATTCTATCGCATTCATCATCTCCTTGACTATTCAAATATGAATTTCTAGCATGATATACATCTAAAACATATCTAGGAAAAAATTCATCATCATTTTACCTTCATATCTACCTTGTTGCACTATATTGGGTTCTCCTACGCTAAATTATTCCCTTGATGATCTTCTACTCCATTCACACTAGAGGGATGAATCTCATAAATATAAGACTATTTCTTACGAGTTCCCTTCTTATTACTATCATTATTATTCTTTTTCTCCTTCTCTCCCTTACTAGCATTGTTTTCTCCCTCGTAAAAAACCTATAATATATCCCATATGTCTTTCCTAGATGTCAAATCTACATTGTGAAGATTGTTATAGATCACGCACTTTTCTTGGGCTTTATGTTGTTGCACTTTTTCCGAGAGGGGACATTTTCTATAACCTTAACACACTAACTTCTATACATTAGATGCATAAGCGTTCTCATATTTAACATTTTCATTCCATACCTTCTAATTTTCAACATTGAGAAAAGACACTCCTTGATGATCCATCAAGAAAAAAAATTAAAAATAAATAAATAAAAATATTACACAAATCTTCCTTCCAATAGTCAAGCTGCACATGAAGACACTTTCTCTAATACCAATTTTTGGGAGCTTGGAAATACTGAGGGGCATGAATGAATATTGTATCAAAAAGGATCACTAATTATTTTTTTTTACATTTTGCATGCAAAAAAATATATACACGGATGCCATAAAATAAATATGCATATGTACATTATTTTCTCTTAACTTTTGTCTTTTCTTTAAATGATTATTTGAACCATTGATCTGAAATTGGAGGAGAAATTCTCCTTCGTAAAAAATGATCATTCTCTGATGCTTTGCAAGGAAAAATGGGTCTTATGACAATACAAGTTTTCAAAGGTCTCTTCGAGTTATGAGTCAGTTTTTCATGTAAACTTAACCATAAGAAACATCTCATAAATAAACTCATGCAGGCATTCATGAAGAGCAACAACAAATAATTTGGTGACAAATTTCACCCCTCCTAGGCTATATCTCTGGGCCTACCAACATAGCTAGACCACTCCATATATTCAGTGGAAAATAGTTCATAAAATTTTTCTGACAAAACAAGTGGTTATTTCCCCTTCAAGGAAATATTCTCCTACAAATAAATCTCACTCTAAACATCATGAAAACTTACATTCAACCATGAAACCATCAACAACGCAAGGTGTCTCCTAAAATAACCTATATTCCATCAAAAAATGAACATACATGAGCATACAAGTACTTAAATTCCACATTGAAATAAGAAAATAAATCTTTCCTTAACAAGAAATAGTGAGAAAATAATAGATGAGATGAACCTTGCAAGTAACAATTGTTGCAATAAGCATCTGAAGGTACGAAAACCCCTACAAGGCCTTCTCCATGCTCAGAAACCTTCAAGAATTGTTCTAAACATTGATTGATCCATAGACCCATGGAATTTAAACTAAAAAAATTTCTCTTTAGATGTGCTAAAATAAAAAAATAGAGGTCACCATTGGGTCCAGAATGTCCAAAAACCCCTAGGTAGACTCTTCTTGAGCTCCAAAAATCTAAAAACTCAGCAATTTATGGCTCTCTTAGCTCTGAATCAAGTTATGTTTTTATTCATCTTAGAATTCAAATTGATAGGCTAATTGTTCTACAACTTCAACCTATTTACCACTACAGAGGCGATAAATTTTCCTGCCGAAAGTGTATTTTTTTGGACCATTATTTCGTCCAATAACCCGTAAGTGTGGAAAAATCTAGCCACATGGGCGCATATGGTTTTGGGCTGGGCCTAACCGCCCCCTTACCGGCCTAGTACCTTAACCATCGAATCATTGGTCATATTGGCACCCATGGGGCCAAGGGTTGGGCCAATTTTTGGATGAATAAGTCTTTCTTGCAGACAAGATAGACCTCCTAAGTGTCCTACGGACAGATAGCAACAAACGGACAATTAAATCTATCTTTCTCTATATATATCGTGATTCATAATTAAATGCTATAAAGGCCTAAAGATCCTACCTTTGATCCAATGCTTGTTTGTAGTGGTAATCCTCCAGTCGCCCGAAAGAGTTTCCTTCAAAGATCTGCAATCACAAACAAGCAAACATCAAATAGCACCTGCATACCATATATTCATAAATCATATCTATTATGGTGATCAAGGAATCCATAAAATAAACCAATCAATTGACAGCTTATTGAGAAAAATGGACTTATTTGTATTAACTTTGAATAGTAAGAAAAACCTTACACCTGTGTCCGCCTTGATGTTGTACAGGTCTTCCTGGGGTCCGAAGTAGGAATCTCTTTTACTCTGACAAGCCTTGAACTCTTCCAACTGAGATATATATAGGTATGTAATATTTCCCACATAAAATCTCAGCTAAAAGGGTCTAATTTCCAACAGCACTTCACCTCAAATAATACTAAAGCTTGAACTCATCAATTGTAACCCTTTGAGGCTGCCCTATGCCTCTTTTTATAGTTAAAGAGAGGAGGTTATAGCTCCAAGCAAGAAGGGATAGAATCCTCCTTCAAATGGATTAGCTCCTTACATCAAGGGGTTAGCTCCTTAATGGATGGGATACATGAACCTGAAAAGAGCGGACTTTCCACCATAGGAATGTTTCTAGAAGCTTCCAAAAATGACTCAAAATGAGCTTCTAGATTTTACTTGCGCATTTTTTTACCTTTTACAGGGCTCCGCATTTTTAATGAAGAAAAAGTGTGGTACATATCGTATTTTTCCTTTACAAAAGGTGTGATACTGCAAGTAAAGCTAAGAGAAAGTGTGGTACAAGTGTCTTAAGGACTTTTATGAGATTTTTTCTTATTTTCAAGGCTTGATATTAGGAACTGATGTGTTTAGACTTGCAAGGGAGAAATGTATGAGTGATAATGAGCTCATATGGACAACAAAACGTCAAGGTGACAATTTTCAGTGTAACATATTGCCCCCTAAAGTGCGAAGTCTATAATATATGAAGAGTGAGTCTGTAATTTATGAAAAGTGAAGTAATTTATTATTTCAAGGATTAGCCTGTGGACACCCCAATCGGAACCCTATAAAAACATTCAATGCAAAACATATATATATATATATATATATATCATCACTGAGGTAGGAATTCCCATACTCAGATCAAAACTAACTAAACTTGTTCTGATACAGAAATGATTTTAATATTACATCAATAGTGTAAACATAGCATCGACGCAACCATTTGTAATGAATAGTCTACTGCATAATGAATAATAAAACTCCTCGCAACCTGGATGGTGGAAACTAGATCCAGGGTCTTGATTTCTGCTTCCCGAACTAGTACGATTCTATCCATGCGATTAAATGTGTTGAAGTTGAACATGGTAGAAACCACTTGATTACCAGTCAACGATGTGAACTGTTAACAAGTGTGAGAGAAACCACCAATAATGACAATGGCTCTGAAAGTACTTAGTACAATCCATGAAATGTGAATAAGTGATCTGAAGTCGAACATTTTACGGAATCGTTCAATCGAAGGTCAATGATGCAACCTATCATCGAAGGCCAATGATGCAACCTATCATCGAAGGCAAGAAAGCTGCCATTAAGGCATGCAGATTCCAAGGTACTGATGGATTCTAGATCAAATTCCTAGATGATGAGTTGTCATCGATAGAAATTGATCCGTCATAAGCAAGCTCATGACACGAAACCATAGATCAGGTTTTGAAGAAATTTTTTGCAAGGACTAACTCAGGGATGGTCAACACAAATGGAGAAAAATGTTTGCAGATGAATGGTTTGTTTGACTGTCCTCTTGAACACATAACGACACTACATATGGTTTGGTGATAGTTGCCCTAAGCTAATACCCAGAAACTGGCTGAAGGCCTTCAATATGGTTTGATTAACTAATAGGAAAAGGATTTCCCAACCCAGGTAGAAATGTGACAAAAAATGTCGTGTTCAAGAGTGGTATAATGCTTTCATAAATCAAAGTATAAAAAATGAATTTGTTTTCTCTCTTTTCCCCCACCATTTCTGGCAAGTACCTCTTTATTTTTGACAAGCTTGAGGAGAATAAAATTTTCTTGTTTATAAGCTCATCCTTCGGATGAGTCCATCTTAGTTTAAAATCGAACCCTAAGAAGGAGTGGTCCATTCCTGTTTGTAATCGACAGGTCCTTTACTATTAAATTTTAACGAGTCCAGTACAGGAGAAACTTAGTTTTTTTCATTTTTAGGGAGTTAGAATAAAAAAATTAAGGAAACTCCATGGGTGTACTTTTTCATAAATTTAGTCTCTCAAGCCTGAAAAAGGATAAAATAATGCAAGAGAGAACTTTTTTGACCATTATTATTCAACGTATACCTTTTTCATAAATAGTCCATTTCAGTTCGAAAAAGGGGTAAACTTATACTGAAGGGACGACCGTTCATTTCCTTTAAGGAGTTCGAATAGTCAAGTACTCGGAAATATTTTCATTTCTAGAGAGTTTGAAAAGGGCTTAAAAGAGGACTCCAAGGTTTTTCTTTTTTGTAATTTTTAACGAGTTCGAAAAAGTGATAAAAATGTACTCATAGCTTTCACTTTTTCGTAAGTTTTAACGAGTTCAAAAAAGTGATAAAAATGTACTCATAAGGCAGAATTTCAATTTAATTTATGAGTAGGAAAAGATGGAAAGAATTTGGAATTTTCATGTGTTTTACGAGAATGAAATATAGCAAAATAATCTCGGGATTTTCATGAGTTTAACGAGTCTTGAAAATAATAACCGAAATAGACTCGAGATAGGTTTCATTTTTACAAAATCTTGAAACAGAGAAAAACTATGCTTCAGATATGTTTCATTTTTACACAAGCTTGAAATAAAGAAAAAATTGTGCTTGAAATTGCTTTCATTTTTACACAAGCTTGAAATGGAGAAAAATGTGCTTGATATAAGTTTGAATGTCCCCCAAGCATAACTGCTAGAGTGCATTCCCCCCTAGCTTCATTTCATTCAACTAAATAGACTATTGGTAATTAATAGTTGGATGGAATGAAGGTTCATTTACGAGATCATATGAAAGACCCGACCTAAAATTGTAAGAAATTATGAAAAAACTGAAATAACTAACGTTAAAATTTATGAGATCTACTCAAAGACTCGACTCAATTAGGGAAGGATTTGTTTCATTTTTTAACGAGCTTGACACAGGAAAAGAATTATGCTCATGGCAACGTGTTTCATTTTTTAACGAGGTTGACACAGTAAGAGGAACTATCCTCACCTACATGTTTCATTTTTTAACGAGGTTGACACAGTAAAAGAACTGTCCTCAAATATACTCTCTACAATCTACCTATTGATTCATTTTTTAATGAGGTTGACACAGGAAAAGAACTATCCTCATGGGTCTGTTTCATTTTTTAAAGAGGTTGACACAGTAAAAGAACTATCCTCATACCGATTCATTTTTTAACAAGGTTGACTCAGTAATAGGAACCATCCTCTTGATCCATTGATTCATTTTTAACGACGTTGACACAGTAAAAGGAACTTTCCTCATACCTTATTCATTTTTTTACGAGGTTGACTCGGTAACAGGAACCACAATCAGAAACTACTTATTTCTAATCTATCAATCTACTCTCTACAATCTACCTATATAACCTACTGATTCATTTTTTAATGAGGTTGACACAGGAAAATAACTATCCTCATGGCCCACTGATTCATTTTTTAACGAGGTTGACACAGTAAAAGGAACTTTCCTCTTGATCCACTGATTCATTTTTAATGAGGTTGACACAATAAAAATGAAATTTCCTCATGACTTACTGATTCATTTTTTAATGAGGTTGACACAGTAAAAGGAACTCTCCTCTTGGCGACCTTTTCATGGCTTCCAACTGGAAGAAATACATGTCAAGGGACACTCCTCAATCATGGCCTTCAATAAGTCTTCATCAAATGGAAGAACAATTCTCTGGAAGTAACATATGTCAAGGGACTCAAAAGGGATAAGAACATCGCGTTCAAATAATCCCATAGAGTTTTCTATGTCAATTACCAGATCTAAGTCATAGGAATTCAAGCAAACAGTGAGAGGCTCGCTTGCATCGGTAACTGAAAACCTGGGACTGGTTGCCACATAATTCACCCGTGGCGGGGTAGATACCACTTCCATATGAGGAAAATTCAGGGATGTTGGATTATTGGTAGTCGAATCAAGACTATGGAACGAAAGCTGGTCTACAGTCACAATGTTTCCATTGTGAGGGAAAGACATCACGTGAAAAAGTGTCGATACGACATCTTTCATTGCGTAGACATAGTCTCTCCCAAGGAGTAAATTGAAATCCAAGGGGCCTTGAACTACCATAAGATCAATACAAACAGTTTTACCTTCCAAAGTAATATAAAACTTAGGAAGGATCCCTAAAGGTTCACTAATGGTTCTGTTAAAAGCTTTTAGATTCTACATAATAGGCACAAGCTGAGGGGAACCAAATGCTTTCCAAGAAGTTGAGGATAAAATACTAACAAAATCACTTTCATCTACATGTGTGCGGCGTATGTTCGTACCACCAACCTTCACAATGATTTGGAAAGGGATGGAGGAAGGAAGATGAGGTTCAGTCAGTCTATTCCAATCAAAGGAAAAGACCTCAGTACTTGGAGGGGGTTCAGTAGGAACAGGTGAAATGCCCCCCGGCGTAGAAGAATCTGATGTAACAAGAAGAACTGGAGCAGTATGAAGTTCACTCTCTTCAGGGAGAGTGGGATCAACCGAATGTGAAATCGAATCGACCACTTGATCAACTAATGGATCATCAACCTGAGTGATATTAGTTTCACTCTCCAATGGAAGAGTGGGATCGTTTGTACTTGGAATTAGATCATTCCCTCCATCAGTTGACAGTAGGTTGGGAGAAAGTTGACAGTAACCAGTTGGAAGTTCTTGCTGTGGAACAGTAAGGTTTTCCAAAAAAATTGAGGCTTCATCCATGTGAGGGCAAATATGAGTTTGATGACTCCCTTTGCATAACTTACAAGGAAACCTAACTTTTCCCTTTTTCCCAGGAACCTGACTATCACTGGTTGATGGATCAATGGTAAGTTGATAAGATTTTTTTGACCATACTTCCAATACCTTTGGAATACCGGGACAATTGATAAGGAAGTGGTCACCCTTACAAATCCTGCAAGGGTATTTGGGTTTACGATGCATGTTGGAGGTTTCCTCAACACTACTAACATTTACAACCATGGTTGGCTGGTTGACTTCTTTCTTATCTTGCTTCTTCTTCTTCTTATTCTTCCCTTTCTTCTTCTTATTATTCACCTAGTTACTAGCGTCAAGGCTTTTACCAAGCGAAGAAGAAGAAAGGGAGGAATACATATTGGGCGAATAAGGTAAAGGGTCAACAGAAAGTTGGTGATGTTGAGATGGTGAACTCTTTTGAGGTGAAGCATTCGGTTGAGGTGGAACAATTGGAGTATTCGGGGCCAACGAAGTTGAAAATAACCATATCGGTAAACCTATTGTAAATCCAGGTAATGACAATGTAGCCATATAAGGAGGACCAACATTTCCAAAGCAAGGAAAATTACTAGGATTCTCGTTAAGAGGGGTTCCTTGGTTGGTAAATTCTGAAACAATTTCCATTATATTAAACTTCAGTGAATTTTATTGACAATTTAAAATAAATTCATAATTCATAATTCACACCTAACAATTAAAATGCACAATTCACACCTATGGTCTCTAAAAGTAAAAAAAACAAATGAAAATGCACTATCAAACCTAGGAGTCAAACCACACACAAACAGTAGATTCCCGTACTAAAAACACCAGTTGGTGATGAAATCCAACATTGTATAATTTTAATGCAAAAATGGCAGTTGGAACAGTTACCCCGACAACCTGCTTAATGAAACAGACTGGTGCAAGTTCCTCCAGTATACCATCTCGAGTGAATATAACCCTCCGGAGAGTCCAAGTGAGTCTAGCCGACGTCTGCTCAAGGTACAGTGCGATCTTCCCTCCATCGTCACCTTGGGAAAGAATCCTATAGTTTATGGCCACTAAGGTTACCAACAGAAACAAATATACCTGGGGGAATAGTCTACGATATGACACACATGCAAGGGTAGAGTAATAAAGCTTAATCCCCTTGAAGGCTCCTTGACATAATCCAAGGTTTACTGACAAGTGACCCTAGGCTCCTCGACAATGGTCAATCTGAGGTTTACCGTTGTTAATACATGTATATCTTCTATCATTTCCAATGAGGAAGGATTGATTACCTCACTGGTTTGGATATGATCTCGTGCTTGACTCCTTAAGGAGGAGCTTCCCACAGCATACATGCTACTATTGGATTTTTCCTACTGCAAGATGACTACTTGTTTGTTTTACTGTCTTGGAGAGTTAACTAAAACCTATTCCAAGACACTAGACTAAGCTAAGTTGGTGGAAAGAGCCCTAAAAATGTAAAAATTACTAGATTTATTTTATTAAGCGCTTTGTTATTTAGGTTGTTATTACTCAAAGGGTAAATGGATACGAAACCAATGGTGTTACGACCCGACCCAAAACTGAATGCAATCGAATATGATAATGTAATATTTTCAATTCGATGAATCCTAACTAAAGTAAGGAGAGAGTTTCCATTCACTTACAACAATGCAAAAAATTGATCAATAAGAGAACATATAACAAATTCTCTAATGCACTAATTTCATCAAGAAAAACTAATGCTAATCAATTCTATATTTATTTTTTTTGTGTTTTGAAAACAAGCATAAAAAAATGTAAATTCAAATTAAAGAAAACTAATCTAAATCTACGATTGATTTTTTCAGAATGTAAAGTATGAAATTGTAATCTATGCGCAATTCACATGAAAACTATGCTAATGTAATCTATGCACATTTTTCATTCATATTTTGAAAATGAGAATTCTAATTATGCAAATGTGATCTATGCAAAAGAATTCTCAAACACAAGATTATTCTAAGGTAATCTAAGAACCAAACAAGTGTAAGTAAAGAAAATTGGGTGAGAGTTCCAAAGATCAAAAAATAAAAACACTCAAAGGAAATTAACACTCAGACACAATTTAGCCACCCCCCCCGCCCCTTCGGAAAATGAGGGGGGGAATTTATTTGCAAAAACAAAACCAAAAAGACGCAAAATTGTGAAAATACTGAGACAAACCTCCAAGTAATGACCAAAGGAAATCAAATTAAGAATTTCTCAAAAAAGAGACTCAAAACACCCAATTAACTTAATGAAGATTGATGAGATGAAAAATATGCTGAAAGAAACTCCTAAACAGGGATTTTTTACAGAATAATACAGGTCTAGGTAGATGCTAAGAATCCTAAATTAAATCTAGACTAAGCCTGAAAAGGAAATTTTAAGTTTTCATAAAATTTTCCAGGGTCCGCAGGCTCCGGAGTAAACAGGTGCGGTACTGCACTGGTTACTCAAGAAAATTGCGGAGATGACCGCACTGTGCATGAATGCAAAGTGGGGAGATCAGAAAACTTCAAGAAAGTGAAAGTTTTCAAAACTTTTCAAAGTATAGAAAAAATAAACTAAGCCACCCAAACCAGTATACATCAATCAAGAACTAGAAAAATCATTTTCTCAAGTCAAAACAAAAGGAAAACCAAAAATCCAATCATTCCCCAGTGGAGTCACCAATTTTTTGGACGGATAAGTCATTCTTGCAGACAAGATAGACCTCCCAAGTATCCTATGGACAGCTAGCAACAAACGGACAATTAAATCTATCTTTATCTAAATATATCGCAATTCATAATTAAATGCTATAAAGGCTTAACGATCCTACCTTTGATCCAATGCTTGTTTGTAGTAGTAATCCTTCAGTTGCTAGAAAGAGTTGCCTTCGAAGATCTGAAATCACAAACAAGAAAACATAAAATAGCACTTGCATAGCATATATTCATAAATCATATCTATTATGGTGATCAAGGAATCCATAAAATAAACCAATCAATTGACAGCTTATTGAGAAAAACGGACTTATTTGTATTAACTTTGAATAGTAAGAAAAACCTTACAACCGTGTCCGCCTTAATGTTGTACAGGTCTTCCTGGGGTCCGAAGCAGGAATCTCCTTTACTCTGAGAAGCCTTGCAATCTTCCAACCGAGATACATATAGGTATGTAATCTTTCCCACATAAAATCTCAGCTAAAAGGATCTAAGTTCCAACAGCACTTCACCTCAAATAATACTAAAGATTGAACTCATCAATTGTAACCCTTTGAGGCTGCCCTATGCCTCTTTTTATAGTGAAAGAGAGGAGGTTACAACTCCAAGCAAGAAGGGATAGAATCCTCCTTCAAAGGGATTAGCTCCTTACATCAAGGGGTTAGCTCCTTAATGGATGGGATACATGAACCTGAAAAGAGAGGACTTTCCACCGCAGGAATGTTTCTAGAAGCTTCCAAAAATGACTCAAACTAAGCTTCTAGATTTTACTTGCGCCTTTTTTTACCTTTTACAGGGCTCCGCATTTTTAATGAAGAAAAAGTGTGATACATACCGCAGTTTTCTTTTACAAAAGGTGTGGTACCACGGGTAAAGCTAAGAGAAAGTGTGGTACAAGTGTTTTAAGGACTTTTATGAGATCTTCTCTGATTTTCAAGGCTTGATATTAGGAACTTATGTGTTTAGAATTGTAAGGGAGAAATGTATGAGTGATAATGAGCTCAAACAGACAACAAAACATCAAGGTGACAATTTTCAGTGTAACACCAATGATTCTCTCTTTCCACTGAAGCCCCTCACACCAATATGCCATGGTCATGTTGGAGGCCATATGGCCTACGGCTAGTCCCCATACAAGCTCCCCATTGATTTACCTCACCACGGTCCTATGTAGGCTCATGCGACCAAAGCCTAGGGCGTAATCCTAAGCCCCACACTCGTTGGTGCTCTCCACACTCTATCGGGGTCATATGGTGGTTAACAGGACCAAAACCTAGGGCTACTCTTAAGCCCTCGCTTTGTCAAGTTCTTGTTATCTTTGTCGATGGTCGTGTTGGAACCTTTGTGACCAGGGGTTGGGCCAAAGTCCCAAGCCCCACTCCTTGCCTCCATGGTTGTGTGGTACTGTAGGACATCAAGGATCAGGGCTTACCACTCGACCCATCCTCCCAATACATGCACCAATAAACTTTAAATAAAGGTTCTAAACCTTGTATAATAGTAATACCTGTAGCTTACTTGGTATAGAACGATGTTAGTAGAACAAAGGTTAAGGATTTGAGCCCTGCCAAGGCTATCCGACCCCTACCATAATTTTTTCCAACCATGGGGTGCCATGTGGTCGCCTCTGGTTGGGCCATGTAACACACCCTAATTGGTCCACCACAACAAACATGACCCTATAAAAATGAGAAACTCGACTAATACGAGGCTTCCACTTTGCATGCTCTCATTGGCTCATACCTACACAGTCACCCTAGATTATGTCAGTAATGTGGTACCCCAATCAACCACCTAGTTAGTAAACCTGCTAATTTTTTAGTTGTTGGGCCAAATATTTAGAATGTGATAACTTGAGCATACGATGTTGGCTTTAGGTGAAACAAATTCCATTGGATTCAAAATGACAAACAATTCAACTTGAATCCAGTTTTGAAACTTTTTGGGAACTTTCATTCTTGAGCTAACATGTGATCACTAGATCATACCTCCCCACTAGGAACTTTTGGAATCCAAAAGTTTACTTCTCCTAGTAAATAAAATGATGTGAAACTCAAAATTACCAAAATAGTCAATCCATGATGTTTTTTTTTCATTTACTTCCCTTCAACCTCCAAACAAGGCACTTCACCTATCTTCTTTGTGAATACCTACTGTCTTGTTAAGAATCGATCCAAAATTCTCATCGTTGATGCAGGAGCAAAAACACTAATGAGTAGAATCTGAACATTCTCTTTAAACACATATTTTCATGGCTCAAACAAATTCATCTTGAAGTTCATTTGTTGAATACAAACTTGAATTTCCATCTTGGAAATCAGAAGCAATACAATGGATGTCAGGCACTAATACAACTTGCTTTACTGTCTTCAAATTGAGCTTGTACACAAAATTACACTATTACAAAAATTCAATGACATAATTGGCTTTACCTACAAAATCGTAGTCACATTGTACAATATTAAACAAATATATATTCACAACAAGTTTCATATTGAATACTTGCATCAGTGACTACATGAAAAAATGTAGACCAACTTGGATGACAAACATTGTACATTCCAAAATTCCTTAAACAGTTGGACTCATAAACAAGCCAATAACATAACATGTTAATTGATAACATACTTTTTGTGCATAGTAAATATTCTTGTTCACTTTACAAAAGTACCCAAAACAGCTAAACACAACAAGTATTTACAAATTTACAAAGCAATTATACAAACACTCTACCTAATCTCTACCTCTTCTAGGCTTATGGGTTCTCCTTTTACATCAACTTTTCCTTGAAGGTTGCTTTAGGATTTATTCAAGTCCTATTTTACACCTCTTGCTTCCTTTGCATTAGTTTTCATAATATATTTTCCCTTCTTGGAACGAAGCTCTGGAGGTAACTTCCAACATCATTCATTCATGTGCCCATGCATCTTGCAATGGGTGCAAAATTACTTTCTCTTGCTTGCCAACAAATAAGTCCTCAAGTGTGAAGGAAATTCATCATGCTTGATGCCAAGAATTTGTTCTATTGTTTTGACCAATACCATGCGTTTCTCGCAAATAGCCACACAATGATCAAATGCATCACAAAAGTGCAAGGATACTTGTTTCACAAATAGTTAAAATTACCACCATTTAGAAAAATACCATGATATTTATACTTTCCCTCGAGATGCAATTTTGACGATGTGGATTGTACGATGAAATGCAATTTCCTTTGAAGCATTCATCTCTCCTTGGAGATAAATGATCATTACCACCACCATCTTGGTGTGACATATCATCCTTTGAAGATTTCTTTGCCTCATATTGTTTAGAGCATTCTCCAAACTCTGTTTGACCTTATCCCAATCCTTGATATTTTGGTCTCTCTTGTATCATAATTGGATTAGTGATCCCTTGGTCATTGATTCCAATGATGCCTCCTTCATAACCCATTTTAGATAGCAACATCATACCAATGCCTTTAGTATGTTGTTCAAATATTTCAAAAGAGTTGTTATGAACATAAATAGAAGGATTTGAACTTGAAATTATTATTACCTCCTTGAACTTGTCATTCATTTCTATCTTGCTTCATATGATGATGATGAATTTGTAGATGGATATAGCCACCCACTCTTACCAACAAGCATATTATGAGAATCTTGGAGATGCTTACAAAATGCACATGCATCACTTTCCTCATATGGTCCATAATATTTGTTTGAACCATGCTCACATATTGGCTTCACTTTGGAGGTTTCCTTTGTTGTCATTGGAGTGGAACTTCCAGTAACTTGTTCCTCAAGCACATGTTGCAACTGAAGGGGCATATGTCTCTTCTCCTATTCACAAATTTCTAGTAATCTTCTCAATTCAATATTCTCCATACAAAGAAAAAAATTCATCTCCTCTAGCTATTGGAGACTCTTATTTCCCATTCTTACAACCTGGTCAGACCTTGCTCTAATACCACCCAATCTAAAATTGGAGGAGAACTTATCCTTCCTAAAAAATTATCGTTCTCTCACTCCTTGCAAGGAAAAATGGGTTTTATGACCAAACAAGTTTTCAAAGGTCTCTTCAAGTTATGAGTTAGTTTTTCATGTAAAACCCATTTCACCCAATACTGGGCTATATTTGGTGATGGATTTCACCCATACTAGGCTATATCTTTGAGCCTACCAACATATCTAGACCACTCCATATATTCAGTGGAAAAGAGTACATAAAAGTTTGTTGAAAAAAAAAAAGTGGTTATTTCCCCTTCAAGGACATATTCTCCCACAAATAACTCTCATTGTAAACATCATGACAACCTACAGTCAGTCATGAAACCATATGACACACAAGGTGTCTCCTAAAAATACACTGTACTCCATCTCAAAATGAGCATACACGAGCATACAAGTACTTCAATTCCACATTTAAATACAAAAATAAATATTTCCTCAACAATACATAGTGAGAAAGGAATAGATGAGCTAAACCATGAAAGTAACAACTGTTGCAGTAAAAATATGAAGGTAAAAAAACCCCTACAAGGCCTTCTCCATGCTCAAACACCTTCAATAATTTCTCCAGAAAACTGATTGATCCATACACCCATGAAATTGAACCTACAAAAAACCTCTTCATATGTTCTCAAATCAATAAATAGAGGTCACCATTGGATCCATAATGTCCAAAAAACCTAGGTAGAATCTTCTTGAGATCCAAAAGGCCAAAATATCACCAATTTATGGCTCTCTTGGCTCTGAATCAAGTTCTTCTACTATTCATCCTATAATTCAAACTAACATGTTGATAGTCCTATAATTTTGCCATGTTTTCCACTATGAAGGCAACAATGTTTCCTGTAAAAAGTGCCTTTCGTTGGACTATTAATTTTTCCAGTAACCATTAAGTGTAGAATAATTTGGCCACATGGGCACATATGGTCGTGGGTTGGGCTAACCTCCCACCCCTTTCAGCCCTATTCCCTTAACTGTCGAACCGTTCGTCATATTGTCGCCCACAGAACTGAGAGTCAGGCCAACATCCCACCCTTTCTACCTGAGACCCTCGCGTTGATCTGTCATGGTCATGTTGGACACCATATGGCCTTGGGGTGGTCCCCATACAATCTCCTTGTTGATTTCCCTCCCCACGATCCTCTGTAGACTCAAGCGACCGGAGCCTAGGTATTAACCCTAAGCCCCACATCTGTTGGTGCTCTTGACACTATGTTGGGGTCATATGGTGATTAACGGGACTGGAAACTAAGGCTAGTCTTAAGCTCCCACTCTGTCGAGCGCTTGTTATCTCTGCCAGTGGTTATGTTCGAACCTTTGTGAGCAGGGTTTGGGCCAAAGTACCGAGCCCCACTCCTTTCTGCCATTGTCTTGTGGTACTATAGGTGACTAGGAATTGAGGCTGACCTCTTGACCCCTCCCAATACTTGTGCCAATAAACTTTAAATAAATGTTTTGAACCTTATATAACAAAGAACACTTATAGCAAACTTGGTTGAGTGTTGCGTTACTAGAAAAAAGATTAGGGATTTGAGCCCTTCCTAGGCTATCCCACCCCTACCACAATTTTGGCCATCTATGGGGTGCCATGTGGTGGCCTCTGGTTGGGCCATGTGGTACACCTTAATTGGTCCTCCACAACAAACATGATCCAATAAAAAAGGAGAAAATCAACCAACACGAGGCTACCATTTAGCATGCTCTCATTGGATCATACTTGTACAGTCACCCTGGATGATGTTAGCAGTATGATAGCCCAATTAACTACCTAATCAACAAACATGCTAATTTTTAAGTTTTTGGGATAAATGATCAGAACGTGGTAACTTGAGCATACGATGTCGGATTGAGGTGAAATGAAGGTTGTTGGATTTAGAATGACGAACACTTCGACTTGACACTATTTTTTAAACATTCTAGGCACTTTTATTTTTGAGCTAAAATTTGATCACCAGATCAACCATCAACTAATCACTAGTGCACCATATAACAATAGATAACACATGCACTATTAATGGTATGAAAAAAATACACATAATCATAATTATTCATGAGAGAAACATATACATGAGAAGTACATAAAACACATGCAACACCATCAAACACATAGGGACACCAAATGTTAGGTGGAAACCATTCTAGGAGAAAAACCACCATAGATTTCCTTCTCTTCTTCTTATAATTAAGAAAGCTTCTTTAAATCAACCAGTGACCACCACTAGTGTGCAAATCCTAACTTCTGATGTACACCAAAAACCACACACTCAAGGCCACTACCTAACAGAATCCACCACTTCGACAACTATAGATAGGCCCAAACATTCTACAGGATCCAACCTCTAATAGTTTCTTAGGACACCACCTGAGGGAAGCCACCACTCCCAATTTCTTAAGCCACCACCTGAAGGAAGCTACCACTTTGTAAATCAGTAAGCCACTAGTTTCCCACTAAAGGTCCCAACGCTTAAACACTTATGGACCACATTTCATACATTTTAAGTTTAGGCCCAATATTCTTTGCACAATCAATATAGGCCATGTTTCATATATTTTTATACTAGAACCACATAAATCTCTCTACTCAGTAATAATACAAAAACAGCTATGTTGATTTTTTTAATCTGAATATTATCACAAGACTACTAGCATCAATACAAACACTCTTTGTAACATAATGAACCACTCTCTACTTACACAATCACCTCAACAACATTTTCTCTCTGATCAACAGTCAAACCCTAGTAATAGTTAATACTCAACCATTATCTCATCATTCAACAACACAAACTCATTGACAAAATCATTCATCATATCAAACTCTACTATCATGCATACATCTCTTTGTCATCTTAGGAGTAGCACAAAATGCATGGCATACATATGAATCTCCGTAATATATAAACTCAACCACATAAAAAGATAAAACAACATACTCAACAATATAACCTCTGTAAACCAAACTTAGATCCTTTCCAACTTGCAAAAATCATTGGATCAACAACATTATACAACAAGGATTTGTTGGATTACACACTCAAGTCGTAGTGGTTGCTCCATTATTTTTTTCCATACGCAAGTAGCCTAATCATTTGTATCGCTCAAACATTATAATTTTTTGTCACATGATATGATCTTTGTTACATAGCTATTGGTGTATGCATTCTACCTCCAACTAAATCCACGTTGGCAAAATCTAATTAATCCATGACAACACCATTTAAACTAGTTTTTCCAATAGACCAAATCAAGATGCATTCATTACATTACATTCTCTCTTCGAATTTTGTGCCAAATAAATCATATCTCATATGGACTATATCAATTAAATCATTTCCTCCAAATACCTTAGGAAAATACCCTAGTAAGTTGTGGTCTTTTAATTTTCACATACAGGATCATGTATGCAACTCTTATTTGGGACATTTGTGTGTATGTGATTTTCTCACATTGAAGTCTGATATGGATTGCAAAACCCAAAATTGTGCAATCCACTCAAAATGGATCTTCAGAAAACCACATTATCCTTCTGCAATATCATGCAAAGCATCATATACATCACTAGAACAGTTTATACCTACATGAACATCCAATTCACATAGTGGTAACATGAATATACTCAACTGTTGACATCAATGTCAACGTCATGCTACCAACAATACCATGGGATAATACCACTTGCCCGAAAAACCATAAACCATTTCATATAACATTTATTCATATCACATTTTTTTTAATTATTGAATTTAATTAAAAGGGAAAATAAGACATAAGTACATCGGAAATAAATCTCAACCTTTGATTTTTGTATACTAATAAGAATATTCAAGAATATTTCATAGATGTTAAATCTCTAACATCCACTTAATTATTGATAATTAAATTAAAATTGTGAAAGCCTTATTCCAAAATAAACATGCCTATTGTCATGAATAAATTTGACTTGATCTTTGACCTCAACCTTCTATTTCTAATCACATTAAAATAACATTATAAATGAGGTGAAAATATAACTTCATTTAAAAAATGTGTGATTATCTAATAAAAAATGTGTCAAATTACGAATAAATCTATTCATATTGAAACATAAACGAAGACATGCTATATATATTGAATGCATTGAGATAGAAATATAACGAGCTTTGTACAGATAGTTAATACATCTCAAGTAACCTTGAAACATCAATTGTTGACAGCAAAAAGGGCCTCGACCCAGATTACATGAAATAACCTAATAGCGAGCATGACATATTATGTTTTAAATTGAAGCCTGCAATTTAATGACCTTGAAACTTTAAGAAAACCAAATATCTTTGCAATGACATGGATAGATAAAGTGGATTTGGAGAAAATTTCTTGAAAAACATCTCTTGACCTTTTTCTCTTATAAAAATTGTGGTAAATTGTGATCCACTCCTTTAATGGTCGATCAAGATTTTTGAGACGAATGAGGGAGGTAATTTTGATGATGAATGTGTGTTTACAAGACAGAGAGAGAGAGAGAGAGAGAGAGAGTGGATGCATTCATCCAAAAATAAACGATATTTTGAAAAAATATATTCTAAACTCAATAACAATGTGGTTAGATCTTAGTTAGCTACAGAAAAATGCAAGTTTTCACTTTGTTTCTAATTTATTGATATCACACATAGCACATGAGAAAGAGCATACACAGACAAGAAAAAAATTTCTACTCTATTTCTATTTTTCCAAGGTCACACAAAGTGTAGGAAAAAGAGAATACACAAACTAGAAACACTAGAAAACAAAGAGGAAAAATAGAAAACTAAGAAATGAAATTTGTAATAAATAAATAAAGAGCATTTTTGGACTATATACCTCCAAATCTAAATAAAACATTTGTATCTAAAAAAAAATACACCACATATGGAAAAAAAGGTGTTTTGAAATGAGAAGAACTCTTTGGAAGGAAAAAAATAGTATGTTCGAACCAAATATGTACAAAACCAACAGATCTTGTAAATTCAATAACATGGGCTCAAGATCTTGATCAATAATAAAGAAACTCCCCAAACAAGATCTAATACCATATTCAAGAAAATAAGGTATTCCATACAAGATCAATACCTTTAGCAACCAATCATAAAAATAAATCAAACAACATAACAAAAATATTTTTACATGGTTAAAACCCTATAAAATGGAAATAATCCACATTTGTAGCTAACATCACCACTTGAGGAAATACTATTAATGCCAAAGAAAAATATTACAGGAGAGAGTTCTCAAAATCGATCATTATTCATGTCCCTCCAATCTCTTTAAATAAAGATCATATACCAACTATCCATTAACCCACAAATCAATAGCCACTTCTATCAAGGAGGTTATGAACCATTATATCACTTTGTGTCTACAACATATCTTGCTTACTTGTAGCATCAAAGATGCAAATATTTTTCAAAACTTGCATGTTCAAAAAACCAATCATACTTATCAATTACAATACACAAGTAACGTCCTACTATAATGCCCCACATAAAACTGATTCTAAATTTTTTAGTACAACTTGCCTAAAGAACTTGATCTCACAACTGGACTCTTGACTAGAATAACAGCTTTTGGAAGAACTTCTTACTATAGTAATGCAACACCTAAAATATAATGTTGATTAACTAAATTGAAAAAATAAAAAAGTCCATATAAATGTAAAATAAAATTAAAATAAGGGCTAACCATACTTATATGAAAATTCTCTAATAAAAGAATAAATTAGTATAGATCTATTTTAACCGAGATCTTTTATGCATTAATAAATTTTGTTTGTATTTCCTTTTAATCTCTCTCAACGCTTAATAAATCCTAGAATAAAATCGATCTATGCAGTATATATATCAATTCCATTAACAAAACACTAGAACCCAAGGAAGTAATAAAATATCCCTACTATTACATTATGTCATGTATAAAAACAAGCATTGAAATTTGAATTGTAAATGGCCACAAAATTGAAAAGTGTTGGGAGTTCCATGGTAGTAGCCTCAAACATAGGTGAAGTGATTTTATAATCATAAGCAACAACTACATGATTTGGAGTCCTTAATGAATTTTTCCTTAACATACATGAAGAAAAAAATTATCACCATAATCAATAGCTAGATGATTGAGAGCCCTTAATTAAACTTGCCTTGACGCACATGATAAATCAATCCAAAGAGGAGAACTAACAATAATATCAAATTCCTAGAGCAAGCATAAAAATGAACAATGATTATGTATGTTAATAACTTTCTTCAAAATGAAATGAGTAAGAATATAGTGAAAAATGTCATAGTATATTATGAACTTTCTTTCAGAATGACAACATAGGTGATGATACAATGAAATATGTCCTAATATATGATAACAAAAATGCCAAAAAATATAAAAATAATTTAAAAAATAAATAAATAAATAAAGGAAACAAAAATTGCAATAAAATGCTGAAAAAGACAAATCAATAAATTAGCATTGGCGTCTACGCAATCTTCATTTGTGTTCTAGTGTCGAAAGTCTACAACTAAGAGATACCACATGCTAAATGATATAACCGACTAAAATATCATAAGAAGCCAAACAAGTTATGACCATTTCTAGAAATGACTAATTTCTTATTAGTTAAGACTTATAGTCCTAAGAAACCTATCATAATACTTCAAACTCATGTGTCCTAAGTTATTTCCTATAAAAAAATTGGCTAAATAGTTAAAAGGATAGGATTTGTTTAACAAATAGTCAAACAGCATATGCTATAACTAAGATATATTATATGCTAAATGATATAACTAACTAAAATATCATTAAAAGCCAAACAAGAAATCACCTTATTTTTGCAATGATTATTTTCCTATCAACTTAGGCTTATGCTCCTAACGAAACATTATGTAATGCTTCAAACTCATGTTCTAGGCCATTTCTTACCAAAATAAAAATAAAAAAATGCCCAAGCGATACAACATAGCTTTCTAAAAGACATAATAAAACATCTAATACAAGTGATAAATTTTATATGCAATAACCTACTCAGAAATAGTAAGAAGACGAAATTCTTGGGCTAAAATCTGATTGTTTATCTATTTGAAAGTGTCGTTTAGTTGAAATAAAAAAAATTTAGTTAATTCATGCTCTCTAATGTTTAGTTTCTAATGAAAAACAATGTAATATGGGATACTTTAGCATATTTTGAAGTGAGAGAGACAAAATTTGGGATTTCAACATCTTTTATTCTTATTCATATCATATGGGCACATGACTATGGTTGCAAAAAGATAAAACACCCAAAATTCATCTTAAAATACGATAACATGATTCTTGGGCTGAATTTTATGAGTAAACTATTTGGAAGTTACTTTTTTAAAGCATATATTGAACTCTTCTCATTAAATCTTGGGCCTTTGTATTCAATTTCTGTGGCCTAACATTGCAATATGAAAAATTTTCATATATTTTATAGCCAAGGAAGTGAAAATTATGATTGAGCACTTGTTCATGTTGTTTTGATCATACTTGCACATGACTATGGTCATTACACTGATTATGATATGTGGTAATTATGTTTCTTCAAAGTAACTAAGTTATCAACTATATCAATGGAATTGAGGGAATATCCTACTACAAATGAAATAAGCCAAAATTGTAATTCCACTTATTAAAATTGTTAGAAGTACACAATTGTTACACATTTTCCACATAAAGAGTAGTAAAAATGCAAGAAATTTATTGCACTGCAAGAAATTTTATTCATCTAAATGCTTATTAAATTTTTGATTAAAATAAATATACATTAAATAATTAAATAAAATAAGAACAAAAATAATCTTACCTAAAAACTAATTTTAAATACTATGTAGAGTTAAACATCGAACAAAAAATTAATTAAAAAAAAAACATTTGTAGGTTTAAGTATGTAAGATGCATAACTTAAATTTCCATTACAATAACTACAAGTGGAAAAATAAATTTACAAATTAAATTCAACTACCAATAACACATTGACCAAATAAATTTACAAATTAAATTTGACTTCATCTTAAATTCTAACTGCCAATCATACTATAATAACATTCTGTATGAGGTGAACATATTACTTTATATCAAAAATTTGTCAGAATTTGTGATTCCCAAACCAGAAATGTGTATCAACTAATAAATCTACTCAAATTGAAATGTAAATGACCAAATGCTAAAAGTATTCAATGCATTCTGATAAAATATCAAATAAGCTCAATACAGACGCTTAATAACTCTCAAGTAACCTTGTAACATCAATTGCTAACAACAGAAAGCACTGGACCAGACATGCATTCATTACATTACATTCTCTCTTAGCATTTTGGACCAAATAAATTATAGCTCGTATGAAATAGATAAATTGAATCATTGCCACCAAATACCTCGGGAAAATACTCTATTAAGCATGTTTTTTAATTTTATTTTCACACACAAGTTCGTGTATGCAACTCTTCTTTGGGACATTCGCATGTGTATGTGAGTTGCTCACATAGAAGTCTGATATGGATTGCAAAACCCAAAATTTTTCAATCCACTCCAAATTGATCTTCCAACAACTACATTAGCCTTCTACAATATCATGCAAAGCATCATATACATCAGTAGAACACTTTAGACTTATATGAATATCCAGTTCACATACTGGTAACATGAATATACTGGTAACTCAACTGTTGACATCAATGCCAACGCCATGTTACCAACAATACTACGGGATAATACCACCTGCCCAAAAAACTATAAACTATTTCAGATAACATTTGTTTATATGATATTTTTTTTAATTACTGAATTTAATTAAAAGAGAAAAAAATACATAAGTTCTTCAGAAATAAATTTCAACTTTTGATTTTTGTATACTACTAAGAATATTCGAAAATATTTCATGGATGTTAAATCCCTACCATCCACATAATTATTGATAGTTAAATTAAAATTGTGAAAGCCTTATTCCAAAATAAACATGCCTATTGTCATGAATAAATTTGACTTGATCTTTGACCTCAACCTTCTATTTCCAATCACATTAAAATATCATTATAAATTAAGTAAAAATATAACTTCATTTAAAAAATATGTAATTATTTAATACAAAATGTGTCAAATTAATAATAAATCTATTCATATTAAAACCTAAACAAAGACATGCTATATATATTGAATGCATTGAGATATAAATATAACGAGCTCTGTATAAACAGTTAATGCATCTCAAGTAACCTTGAAACATCAATGGCTGACAGCAAAAATAGCATCGGCCCAGATTACATGAAATTACCTAATAGAGAGCATGACATATAAAAGCATGAAATTCAATGACCTTCAAACTTTAAGAAAACCCAATATCTTTGCAATGGAATGGATAGATAAAGTGGATTTGGAGAAAAATTCTTGAAAAACATCTCTTGACCTTTTTCTGTTATAAAAATTGTGGTAAATTGTGATCCACTTCTTTAATGATCGATCAAGATTTTTTGAGATACATGAGGGAGGGAATTTTAATGATGAGTGTGTGAGAGAGAGTGTGTGAGAGAGATAAAATGTATTCATCAAAAAATAAATAATATTTTGAAAAGAAATCTAAACTCAATAACAATGTGGCTAGATTTTAGTTAGCTACTGAAAAATGAAAATTTTCACTTTGTTTCTAATTTTTGATATGACACAAAGCACATGACAAAAAGCATACAAAAACAAGAAAAAAAATTATACTCTATTTCTATTTTGCCAAGGTCACACAAAGTGCAGGGGAAAAAGCATACACAAACTAGAAAGAGTAGAAAACCAAGAGGAAAAATATAAAACTAAGATATGAAATCTGTAATAAATAAATAAAGAGCATTTTGGACTGTATACCTCAAATTCTAAAAAAACATTTATATCTCATAAAACATACACCTTTTCATACAAAATTAAAAATTAAAAATTAAAAATAAAAAAAAAATAAAAAATAAAAGGTATTTTGAAATGAGAAGAACTCTTTGGATGGAACAAAATAGTATGTTCAAACCAAATATGTAAAAAACAACATATCTTGTAAATTTAATGACAGGGGCTCAAGATCTTGATCAATAATAAAAGAAACTCCCCAAACAAAATCTAATACCATATTCAAGAAAATAAGGTATTCCATACAATATCAATACCTTCAGCAACCACTCATAAAAATAAATCAAAGACCATAACAAAAATATTTTTACATGGTTGAAACCCTGTAAAATGGAAATAATCCACATCCGTAGTCAACATCACCATTTGAGGAAATACTATTAATGCAAAAGAGAAATATTACAGGAGAGATTTCTCAAGATCGATCATTATTCATGACCCTCCAATATTTTTAAATAAAGATCATAGACCAACTATCCATTAATCCACAAATCAATAACCACTTATATCAAGGAGGTTATGAACCATTATATCACTTTGTGTCTAGAACATATCTTGCTTACTTGTTGCATCTTATGCAAATATTTTGCGAATTTGCATGTCCAAAAAAAACAACCATACTTATCAATTACAATACACAAGTAATGCCCTACTATAATGCCCCACATAAAACTGAATCTAAAATTTTTAGTACAACTTTCCAAAAGAGCTTGATCTCAGAACTAGACTCTTGACTATAATAAGAGCTTTTGGATGAACTTCTTAATGTCGTAATACAACACCTACAATATAATGTTGATTAACTAAATCGAAAAAATAAAAAATCCATATAAATGTAAAATAAAATTAAATGAGGGTCAACCATACTTATACTAAAATTCTCTAATAAAAGAATAAATTAGTATAGATCTGTTTTAACCTAGATCTTTTATGCATTAATAAATTGTGTTTGTATTTCCTTTTAATCCCTCTCAATACTTAATAAATCCTAGAATAAAATAGATATATGCTAGTATGTATATCAATTCCATTAACAAAACACTAGAACCCAAGGAGGTAATCAAATTGCCCTACTATTACATTATGGCATGTATAAAAACAAGCATTGAAATTTGAATTTTAAATGGCCACAAGCTTGACAAGTGTTGGGAGTTCCATGGTAGTAGCCTCAAACATAGATGAAGTGATTTTATAATCATAAGCAACAACTAGATGATTTGGAGTCATTAATGAAGTTTTCCTTAACTTACATGAAAAATAATTTTTATCACCATAATCAATAGCTAGATTATTCAAAGCCCTTAATGAAACCCGCCTTACCCACCTTTGACACACACAATAAATCAATCCAAAGAGGACAACTAACTATAATAGCAAATTCCTATAGCAAGGATAAAAAATGAACAATGATTATGTATGTTAATAAACTTTCTTCAAGATGAAATGAGTAAGAATATAGTGAAAAATGTCATAGTATATTATGAACTTTCCTTCATAACAACATGAGTGGTGATACAATGAAATATGTCTTAATTTATGATGACAAAAAATGCGAGAAAACATAAAAATAATTTAAAAATAAATAAATAAAGGAAAAAAATTGCAATAAAATGCTCAAAAAGACAAATCAATAAATTGGCATTGGCATCTAGGCAATCTTCATTTGTGTCCTTGTGTCCAAAGTCCGCAACTAAGAGATACCACATGCTAAATGATATAACTGACTAAAATATCATAAGAAGCCAAACAAGTTATGACCATTTCTTGAAATGACTAATTTCTTATTAGTTAAGACTTATAGTCCTAAAAAAACCTATCATAATACTTCAAACTCATGTGTCCCAAGTTATTTCCTAAAAAAGGGACCAAATAGTTAAAAAGATAGCTTTTGTTTAACAAATAATTACACAACATATGTTATAACTAAGAGATATTATATGTTAAATGATATAACTAGCTAAAATATCATTAGAAGCCAAACAAACAATCACCTTATTTTTGCAATGATTATTTTCCTATCAACTTAGGATTATGCTCCTAACAAAACATCATGTAATGCTTCAAAATAGGATTATGCTCCTAACAAAACATCATGTAATGCTTCAAACTCATGTTCTAGGCCATTTCTTACCCCAAAAAAAATCCCTAAGGAAAAAATGCCCAAGGGACACAGCTTAACTTTCTAAAAAGACATAATAAAACATCCAATACAAGTGAGAAGTTTTATATGCAATAACCTATTCAGAAATAATAAGAAGACCAAAAGGAAAAAAAAAACAAAAAACAAAAAACAAAAATATTGAGCTAAAATTGGAATGTGGATCTATTTGAAAGTGTCTTTTAGTTTAAATACAAATAGTAGGAAGACAAGATAGAAATAAATAAATAAATAAGAAATTCTTGAGCTAAAATTGGACTGTGGATTTATTTGAAAATGTCTTTTAGTTAAAATACAAATATTTTAGTTAATTCATGTTCCCTATTGTTTGGTTTCTAATGGAAAACAATGTAATATGGGATACTTTTGCATATTTTGAAGTGAGAGAGACAAAATTTGGGATTTCAACATTTTTTATTCTTATTCTTATCATCTTGGCACATGACTATAGTTGCAAAAAGGCAAAACAACCAAAAATCATCTTAAAATAATATGACATGATTCTTGGGCTGAATTTTATGAGTAAACTATTTGGAAGTTATTTTTTTAAAGCATATATTGAACTCTTCTAATTAAATCTTGCACCTTTGTATTCAATTTTTGTGGCCCAACATTGCAAAAAGACAGAACAACCAAAAATCATCTTAAAATAAGATAACATGATTCTTGGGCTGAATTTTATGAGTAAACTATTTGAAAGTTATTTTTTTAAAGCATATACTAAACTCTTCTAATTAAATCTTGCACCTTTGTATTCAATTTTTGTGGCTTAACATTGCAATCTGAGAAATTTTCATATATTTTATAGCAAATGAAGTGAAAATTATGATTCAGCACTTATTCATGTGGTTTTGATCACACTTGCACATGACTATGGTCATTACACTGATTATGAAATGTGGCAATTATGTTTCTTCAAACTAGCTAAATTGCATTATTACTTATTATATATAAAATATGATGAATTGGAAAGGAAATGAGTTACAATTCTCAACTATATCAATAATGGAACTGAGAGAATATCCTACTACAAATGAAATAAACTATTACATTGAAAGTATTAAAAAGATTCCACTGATTAAAATTGTTGGAAATGCATAATTATTATACATTTCCACATAAAAATAGTAAAAATGCAAAAAATTATTACACTATGAGAAATTTTATTCAACTCAATACTTATTAATTTTTAATTTAAATGAATCTATATTAAATAATTAAATAAAATAAGCACAAAAATAATTCTACTGAAACGCTAATTTTAAATACTATGTGGAGTTAAACATCCAACATAAAATTAATAAAAAAAAGGTAACAACTGTAGCTTTAAGTATGTAAGATGCATAACTTTATTTAAATATGCATAACTTTATTTAAATATGTAAGATGCATACCTTTAAGTATATAAGATGCATACCTTAAATTTCCAATACAATAACTACAAATGGAAAAATAAATTTACAAATTAAATTTGACTTCATCTTAAATTCTAATTGTCAATCATACTATAATAGCATTCTGTATTTAATGGTGAACATATAACTTCATATCAAAAATTTGTCAGAATTTGTGATTCCGAAACAAGAAATGTGTATCAACTTATAAATCTATTCATATTGAAATGTAAATGACAACACGCTAAAAGCATTCAATGCATTAAGATAAAATATCAAATAAGCTTAATGCCTCTCAAGTAACCTTGTAACATCAATTGCTGACAGCAGAAAGCACTGGACCAGAAAGGGCATGTGCACAACACTAAATTCAAAGCTGAGCATTCAAAATTCAGGAAAACCCAACTGCTTTGCGCTGACGTGGATAGATGACCTGGATGTGGATAGAATGTGTTGAAAAGAATCTCAAGCTTTTTCGTTATAGCCGTTGTGGTAAACTGTGATCCACTCCTTTAACGGTCCATCAAGCTTTTTCTGAGATACAAGAGGGAGGAAATGTATATGCTTTTTTGAAATAGTTCCTCTATTCTTTGTGGTGCCTCTAAACGAATAGTTCGAAGTTCTTTTGTTCACATCCTGCTCTTCTATTTGCAGCGAATTTTGTTGTATTTGCATTGTAAGTGTTTTATCTTGTGTATGTTTATGTTTCCTGTAACCGTGACTCTGTCTTGGGTTCCACTGTTTCTGTCCATATTGTCTCTGTATTGGGTTCCTCTGTTTGTTTCTGTCTATATTGTCTCTGTCTTGGGTTCCTCTGTTTGTGGTTGTGACTCTCTTGGGTTCCTCTGTTTCTGACTGCATTGTCTTGTGTTGTAACTTGTGTGTATGTACCCTGTAGCTTTTGATAGAGAACGCTGCATATTATTCAAATTCGAATTTGATTTGTTGGATCTGGATCAAGAAAAGCACAAGGAAGGGATGAATGAAGAGCCGAGATGTTTGATCATTTGCAATTGCAGGGAATTTCATTGTATTTGCAGTGGAAATGCTTCGTGTTGTCGATGTTTATGTCTACATGACTGTGACTCTATGTATGTGGTTCCTGTGTGTCTGTCTGTTTTTGTCCCTGCGTTTTGTTGTGTGTATTTGTCTGTACCTTATAGCTTTTGATAGAAAAGACTGCATATTATTTAAATTTGAATTCTATATTTGGATATAGAACAAGAGGATCAGCAAGAAGGGATGCATGGACGAATGAAAGAACGCTGTTGTCCGATGTCATTAACGAAGGTATTTACAGTGGAGAAGAGGGAACCAGAGAGATGTAGCAGTGATATTTGTTGGAGCCATGAGAGGTATGTTTATAGTATTCATGTTATATTTTTTATTTAATCCTTGGTTTTTGGTTCATAAATTAGATTACATTTTTCTCTGTCCAATTAGCAGAGATTGTCCTCCATGCTCATGGCCTGACCTATCTATTTGTCATTGCTACATTTGACATGATGTTTCCTCCCCTGTTTTGATGGGTTTTCCTCCTCTCTTTTTTCTTTTTTTTAATTGAGATAAACCTAACTAAATGTATAGATTAAGTTTTTATCTGATGCAGAATCAAATGCCAAAGTACTGTTATGTTATACCTTGTCTCTCGCTTTCTATGCTCACATGGAGCTAAACCTGTATTTATATTTTAGAGATTTAATAAGTTTTGTAGAGTTAATTTCTGGAACAAGTGAAACAAGTTTCCTTAACTCTGTAAAACTGAAATAGAATTTCTTTTCTTTTTTTTTAAAGATGAAAGACCAATTTTATATAATCTGAGGACAAGGATTAATTTACAGATTTCTGTATCCCAAAAATAACAATGCCTAACCACTGTCCTAATCTATAAGCCATGACAGGCTATCTTTGTCTATTTTTATGCCTGTGTGTGGACATGCAGTCCAGCCACCATTGTGTTGTCTCTGTCTCTATCAAGCACTTCCATAATTATAACGAATGTTGGCTGAATCATTCACGGTGAGCATTTGGCTTATTTTCCAAATGTGAGTGGATATTATTATAATATCATTTACTTCAAGTTTGAAAATGGCCAATATAGATCTTGTCAAATGCTCTAAATCTTCGATGTGTGTACTATTATTCTCTTCACTTATAATTACTTTTTCATGATTTTATTTGATTTCTCTAGAAATTCAAAATATTTGAGCTATCACTTCTGTTCACCTGGTGTGATATTGGACTCGTTAAAGCACTTCACATATAACCAACTACATATTTAGTAAATAGTTTTAACCCATAACCTATCAGTTTCAAAGATTGTCTCATCATTTTTGTTGTAGCAAGCCAAATAGCCCTGCAAGTCATTGCTCTCTGCACTTTTTGCTATATCATGATGTGCAAAAGCTACAATCCAGCATTGCATTGTGTCTATTTGGTACCTTCAGAAATGATGGTCCCATTTAATTTTAAGTTGATATGTAAACCCAACCTTCATAGATTTACATACTTACTCTCATATTTTTGTCCATATAATCTCTATTTTAATTTGTATTTAATGGTTAAGCATTTTAATTTATATTTAATGGTTAAGTTTAAAGGAATATTTTTGTGAATTGAATTTTTCTGTTTTATAATTAATGATTTATAATGAAAATTTATGTTTTTATATTATTCAAGGATATGTAATTACTATTATTATTTTAAATGGTATAATGTAAAATAATTTATTTATGAATATATTTGTTTAATTTATTTAAAATATGTGAAGTAAATGGATTTTCTTAATTGCATGAATTTTATTTTTTTTCATAGATGTATAATAAATTGTATTTTTTTTTTATATTAAGATATATTTGTTAGATGGTGGGATGATATTTATATATAGAAATGGGCTTTAGTTATGATGTGTATATGTCTGAGTTAGGTCTATTTTGTAGCTATTTTAAATGAAAGTAATTTTTGTTTGTTTATATGGTTTGCTTGTAATGTTTTAGCTAATTAGATGAGATAATTTTTATTTATGATGATATGATGTTGTTTTTTTTTGTGATGTGTAATGTATATGTATGTATGGTTTGATTGTTATGTTTTAGCTAATTAGATAAGATAATTTTTATTTAGGATGATATGATGTTGATTTTCTTTTTTTTTATGTGTAATGTGTATGTGTTTATGTATTTATTTCTTCTTCTTTTTTAATTATTTTATATGATAATTTGCTTATAGTTTGTTGTATGATATAATGATTGTGTTTCTAGATAATATGATGGTTATTGATTATTAATTGATGAGATGTTTTTGTTTTCTACATAGATTGTATTTGTTAAATGATATGATAATTATGACGATGATTTTGTTTTTGTTAAATGATATGATAATGATGACTATGTTTTTGTTTGTAAATGACATGATTTTGGTTGTTAGATGATATGCAGGTGTTGTGTTTTTGTTTCTTAAATAACATGATTTTGTTTATTAGTTTAAATAGTGTTGACAATTATATATATTTGACTTGTGTAATTGTATGGAGTATAACTTTTCTTATAATACATATGTATATGTTTAATGTGTATTTTTAAAAGATACTTATGATTTTGTTAGTTGTTGTAAAGAATGGATTAAAGGAGGGATAGAGTTGCACGGGAGTTGTTGTGTAGGAGTGACTAAGAGAGGGGGAGAGAGAGAGAGAGAGATGGAGGAGAGAGAGTGAGTGTGCGAGTGAGGGATACTTGGGGGGTGGGGGTGAAAGAGAGAGAGAGGGAAAGAGAGGAGGGTGAAGAAAGAGCAAAACTAAGCCTATAGATAGACGATAGGGGGAGGGAAAGAGAACAATATATGGGGAGGGAGTGTGGGGGGAGAGAGAGAGAGAGAAGAGGGTTGTTGTGCAACAATGGTTGAGGGAGATGGGAGGGATAAAGAAATAGAGGAAGGCGAAGCGTGGAGGGGAGAGTGTGAGCGAGAGGGGGAGAGAGTGAGAGAAGGGAGGTGGCAGGGAGGCAAAGTTAACGTTGGAGGGGGGAGAGAGGTAGGGAGATAATCAGAGATAGGGGTGGAGGGAGGGAGAGATAGAGAAGGAGAAAAATAGAGGGGTAGAGATAGAGATGGTGGGGAAAGAGAAATAGAAGAAGAGAGAATTAGAGGGGGAGAGAGAGGGAGAGGGAGAGGGAGAGAGGGGGTGAGAGCAAGGAAGAGGGAGAGGGAGAGGAGGAAAGGGAGAGAGGCCGGGGGGGGAGGCAGAGGGTGGGGGAGAGGTAGAGAGAGAGTGAGAGGGAGAGAGAGGTAGAGGGGTGGAGATCCAATGAGAGGGGGGTGGGGCGATAGGGAGAGAGGGAGAGAAGACGAGTGGAAGGGAGAGATAGAGAGGGGGGGAGAGGGAGAGCGAGAGGGAGAGAAGGAAAGGGGGGGAGAGAGAGAGAGAGAGGAAAGGGGAGATAGAGAAAGGGAAAGAGAGAGGAGGGGAGAGATAAAGCGAGCAAGGGAGAGAGAGAGAGAGATAGGGAGAGATAAAGTGAGCGAGGGAGAGGGAGAGGGAGAGAGAGAGAGAGAGATGGGGAGAGGGAGAGGGAAAGAGAGAGATACAGAGAGAGTGAGGGAAAGAGAGAGGGGGGAGAGAGAGAGGGATAGGGAGAGGGAGAGCAAGAGCAGTGAGAGGGGGAGATAAAGTGAGAAAGGGAGTGAGGGAGAGGGGGCGAGAGAGAGAGATATATAAATGGAGAGATGGGGAGGGAGAGGGAGAGAGAGTCAGGAAGAGAGGGAGGGAGAGAAAGCAAGGGGGAGAGAAAGAGAGAGGGGGGGTGAATAATAGAGAGAAAGAGGGGGGGGAGTGAGATAGAGAGATATGTGGAGAGGGAGATGTAGAGGGATAAGGGGGGAGATATAGAGTAATTGAGAGTGAGAGGGAGAGGTAGAAATGGAGAGAAAGTGTGTGTGTGTGTGTGTGAGAGAGAGAGAGAGAGAGAGAGAGAGAGAGAGAGAGATCGGTGGGGAAGTGAGATAGGGATAGGGAGAGGTATAGCGGGAGGGAGGGAGGGAGAGGAAGAGGGAGAGAGAGTGGTTGGATAGGGATAAGGAGAGGGATATTGTGTGTGTGTGTGTGTGTGTGAGAGAGAGAGAGAGAGAGAGGGAGGGAGCGGAAGAGGGGAAGCAAGAGCAGGAGGGGAATAGAGGGAGAGAGACAGTGAGGGAGGGATAGAGAAGGAGATTGAGAGGAGAGGGGGAAGGGGGGAGAGAGAAAGTGAGAGGGGGGGGGAGAGATTTCAAGTTAGGTAGAGGGAAGAGAAAAATAAAGAGATAGAGGGATAGGGAGAGGGTGAGAGAGAGAGAAAGTGGTAGGGAAAAGGAGAGATATCAAGTGAGGGATAGGGAAGAGAGAAATGGAAAGATAGTGGGAGTGTGAGAGAGATGGAAAATGGTGAGATAGATTGACAGAGAGTGGGGGAGAGTGAGAGAGAAGGAAAGGGATATATAGAGGGAGTGGGAGAGGGGGGAGAAGGGGAGAGAGAGAGTGATTAAGGAGTGATAGGGAGAGGGAGGGATAAAGTGATTAAGGGAGGGAGAGGGTGACAAAGAGAGAGAGGGAGAGAGAGAGAGAGAGAGAGATTGAATGAGAGAGGGAGAATGAGAGAGAGGGGGGGAGAGAGAGATAGGGAGAGGGAGAGAGATGAAGTGGGAGTGGGAGTTTGGGATAGGGATGGAGAAGCACAAGGAGAGGGACATGGAAACAATTAGCAAGTAAGGGAGGGAGAGAGAGGGAGAGAGTTAGCAAGTAGGGGGGGGGAGAGGAAGAGAGTTAGTGATTAAGGGAGAGAGAGAGAGAGAGAGATAGAGAGAGAGAGAGAGGGACAAGGAGAAATAATTAGCAAGAGTGAGAGGGAGAGGGAGAGAGAGAGGGAGAGAGAGGTAAATTAAGAGGGGGGGGGAGAGAGAATGAGTGAGGGAGGAAGAGATAGGGGAGAGTGAGAGAGCAAGTTAGAGATATGGGAGAGGGAGAGAGAGAGAAAGTGGTGGAGAGGGGGGGGAGAGAGAAATTGGTGGAGATGGATATGTGGAGTGGAAGAGAGAGGGAGAGGGATAAAGGGAGAAAGTATGGGAGGGATGGAGAGAGAGGTAGATATATAGGGAGAGGGGAATAGAGATAAAGTGATAAATGGAGGAGGGGAGAGAGGGGGGTGATATATAGAGAGAGATAAAAATAGGGTGAGAGAGTGAGTGAGAGAGAGAGAGGGTGAGAGAGAGAGAGAGATAAATCAAAAGGAAGAGGGGGAGAGGGTAAGGGATGTGATATATAGAGAGAGATAAAAATAGGGTGTGAGAGAGAGAGAGAGAGAGAGAGAGAGAGAGAGAGAGAGAGAAGGTGAGAGAGAGAGATATATATATCAAGAGGAGGAGGGGGAGAGGGGAAGGGAGGTGGTGAGAGAGGGAAGAGAGTGAGAGAGAGAGAGAGAGAGGGAGGGGGAGAGGGAGAGAGGAAGAGGGGGGGAATAGAGAGCGAGAGAGGAAGAGGGAGGGAGAGAGAGAAGGAGAAGTGAAAGGTGATAGAAAGTGAGTGAGAGGGGCAGGTACAAGGAATAGATAAAGGTAAACAAACAATGTATAATCAAATTTGCTATTAGTTTTTATTTATTGATGAAGTATAAATCGATTTAGTTGCACTTGATGTATTTGGAGTGGTGTTTGGAAGTCCCTATATGTGCATGCCATATTCAATATTCATGTGGAGATCCAACTAGTACTGGGTCATGAAGGATGTAAAATCCTTCACCATTAACATGCACAGGGTGTTGTAAAATTATTTGGTTTTAATAAGTTAGAAAATTAGAAAAAATAAAAAAATAAAATTTTAAGTTAGGATATGAATAGAAAAAGAGAAAAATCAAAAAATGTTAGTTCTATGGGTATTTGATTATTCATATCAAGAAAATGTTAGAAGTAGATTGCCCTAAAAGATGAAGACAAAATAAAAATGTTAGCAAAAACAATGGAAAATGAATGCTTTAGCTTTTAAAAATAAAATTTTCAAAGGCTCTTTGTCCAAATGCGCCACAAAAATGTTAATTATTGTTAATTTATGGTTAATTTGCTTCATTAAGAATTAATCCTTATTTTAATAATTGACATAGGCTTTATTGTAATGAATGACACCTCTTTTTATTATATGGACACTAAAGATAAAATTAATTTGTTGTTTTGTAATATTGATTATGCATCTTCCGACGACAGATCTCTTCCCCACCCAGTTCAACGACGGGGAAGTTTTTCACACCCCCCTCGTCCATTTCCCGTTAACATGGGGGGGTGGGGGAGGGGGAGAGGTTGGGGGGTGCGATCTGAAAAGTGGTATTAATGGATGGCGGGCCCTCCCTATGTGTCACCGTCATATCACTTCTCACCCCCCCCCCCAAAACTCGAAATCCACTTCTCCCACATTCATGGTTTTCGTTCCTGCCAACATTCAAATGACCCCTGCGCTATGACCATTGTACAAAATTGAATCAAATGCCGCCACCTCAACCGTCTGTTGCCACGACATCCCTACCATTATGTCCTATTGGCCCATTGTTAATCCCACTCCCAAACCATTGATTAGGTCGTTTTCTCACTACGCTCCCACCATTTAACTGCTACGGTCACTTATCAAACATTTACCATATCACTTTCTCAGTGCTATAAATAAACCAGTGTCCGCCAGTTTACCACTTTTGCTTAATCAAATTATTGTTTGTTGCAAGTTTATAGATTCCATCGCGCACTGTCTTCGAGCAATTGTTGTCACTTTTACAGAGGATAATCATTATTTCCCTCTGTCACTATTTTCCCCTTTTCTTCTCATTTTCTCTGTCAACATTTCCCTCAAAGGAAAGACCATGAAACCAGTTTCAGAGGAGAACCCTTCCATTGCCACCCCGGTCGACCTCAACCACATCCCACTTGCATATTCATACTATAATATTGCTGACATAGAGTGTGAGTTCGAGTTTCATGAACTGCACCTATGGCTGAAGCAAAATTACCTTGATAAGCAAGATCAGATTAAACTAAGGGAATCCCTTCTGCCCCTTTCTGTTTTCTCAAAACTTATGATTTTCTATACCTGGTTATCTGGTGCCAAACCAGATACGATCATGTCAAAAGAACAGTAGTGGCTTAGAATGGTGGCATTATGATATCCATTACTATTGAAACCATCAACGACATGCTTCTAATTCCCCAATCTGATTCCTTGAGCCTATTTTCCCAAGTAGCCCTTATGGAACTGTACCATAAGCTAACCTTTCCCCAGAGAGCTCAGATTTTTGAGACATTCTTACCAGATGATGTTTAATTTCCCAAGAGAAATCCACCCTATCCATCTTCAATGTTCCATGAAGCCACTAAACATATCATCTCCTTACTGTCTTGTCTCTTAGGTTATCCAGATGATAAAATAGTTGATGAATCCATCCTTGGATTATTTTCTATTTTCTGTAAAGATCAGCAGCCTGATTTCGTGTATAATTATATTCAATTTTTGGCTGATAATATGCATGAGAAGTTTATGAATTTAACTACAAGAGGGATGTTCAAGTACACATCTATACTTGTTCACATGTTTTTGTTTCAGCAAAGAAACTCAATGCCAGTTACACTCAACAAACAAGATGAACAGGGGATCAATAAATCAGACATCCATTGGATAGAGATAGTCGAATTTGTGTCAGCTAAATTCACCTTCTCAGACTTCATTGACACATTTATACATCTAGTAGCACAGCTTCTTAGTAGCCAGACTGAGCCTAGAATTGGTGAATATATCAAAAGGATTTTACTTTTAAGTGATCGAGTTAAGAATGGTGACTAGTATTTATACCAGAATTATACTGAAATAAGGATATATGGTTGTGAGCTTGCACCATATAAGTTGTTGAAGTATGTTCCAATGAGAATATTCTCTTTGGAATATATTAGGCAGATGATCAACATGGATGATCTTCACTTTGTCTCGGGAAATAGAAAGTCAGGATTTAATATCAAATCAAAAATTGGTTCATTCATTAGTAATACAAATCCGCTGATATTGAGGTAGATACACTTTTAAAGAACATGAATTTTCAGCCCAACTTCACCTGGTCTTATGACCCCTTTGGTATCATTTCAAGTCTAAGGGTTGAATTAAAAACAACTCCTTATAATCATACTCCAAGGCTAGAAATAGATAAATTTATGAATCAGGAGCAGTGGGCAGACAATACACTTCAAGAAGCAAAAGAATAGATTTTGTCTACTTCAACCTTGCAGACTCCAGTTGCTCAAAGTAAACAACAAAAAAGGGTAAGGGAATAAAAAGAAAATCCAATGGATTTAGTCAGAGAATTTATTATTCAACAGAAGAAGTGAAAATTTGATTTATCAGATTCTAGAGAGGAAAATCAAAATAAGCCAGAAATCATTGATCTTGGAGATCCAGAGGTGTCCACATCGGTAGGAAAAAGTGTTCTTAATACTCCTACAACATCTTCACCTTCTCAAGAGCCTCTAGAGATCATTTAGACTGTGGGAACCAACTCACTTGATGATCAGAATATATTCTCAAAGTTTTTGGAGATAAAGCAGAATAATGAGACACTCAAGTCAAATGTTTACAACCAATTCTGGAAGCAAACCTCCACTTCACAACACAGACTTCTCTTTTCTTTTGACAGTGAGAAAGGCAGAATGCAAATGGCTTTCTTGCAAGCCCAAGTTCATTTTCCAAAGTATCCATCAGAATAGAAGAAGACCATATTTTCATTTGATACTAATCAAATTCATCCAATATATCAAATGGGTATGCACAGATAGTCTAGTGAGATGTTGTTCTCCACCATGACTAATACAACCATCTCTTTGTCTAAGCTTAGAATTTCTTTATCTAATGTACAATCTCAACTTAAGATTGAGAAATTGTCTTCTCTAGCTAAGGACAACAAACTAAAATCTTTAGAAGAAATACTTAAGAATAAAAGTGCATACATTGCATCTTTGCGAAAACAGCTAAAGATGCCTTCTACAAAAGACCCATAGACCAAGGAAATTGAAGAAAGTGAACAAAACATGGAATAAATGCTCAATTTAATCATTGAGAAAAATATTCAGATTAAGAAGATGGAGGAGAAGATTGAAGGACTACTCAAGGAGAAAGAATCAACTCAGCATTCCATGATTCCGGTCACAACAGTTCCTATAGCAGTTGCAGGTACAGGACCTAGTTCTTCATCAACAACCATTGAATCTATATCAACGGCAGGTGATCCATCAAGGATAGCACAGGAATTGGCCACACAAAATTTTTAGAGTGCTTACGTAACTTGGCTCAGCTCCACTTCTGTTGTAGACAGTTGTTTCCTTCTCTTCTTAGTTCATGATGGACTGTGTGTTTCCTCCCCTCATTCTCCTCTACTCCACTTGATTTAAATTATTTTATTTTGCATGCCCAGGTGGCGTGTACTTCCAGTTTTATTCCAGTCATACCTCACAGTGGTGGTCGAGTTAACTAGCCACCTTTCTGCCCCTTAAACTTTAAGTCTGCAAATTAATTATTGATGGCTATTATGGATGCGTAGCAAGGGGTGAGAATCTATACCTGAGTTTACCTATTGTTTCCAAGGCGACTGCAGGAGCTAGAGGTTGGAGACAATCCTTTTATATGTTGCGTTCCTCACCATATTCCTGTACTCTGAATGAGTAGCTTGTTGAATGAGTAGCTTCCTTAGTGAGCTGCTAATCTTTGGTTGTTGTTTCTCTCTTCTGTGGATGTCGCGTGGGGTGCTTGAGATTCCATGGGTGGCATTATCATTCTCCTAGAGTCTGTTATGCATCTTTCCTTCTTCTTTTTCTTAGCAGTCCATGAACAACTTTGTTTTTTTTAAGGAACTTCCTAATGTTTGTAGCAATCTGTTTGTGTGTTGCTTCTCTTGCTACATTGTGCTCAGGAATGGAGGAGTGTGGTGTATGGAGGTGATGGAGGAAGTTATGATGATAAATGGAGTGAATGATGGAATGGATTGTAAGATAGAAGAATGGAAAAGAAGATGAATGCTTCCATGTGTTTCTAGAAACCATTAACAACCTGCAAAAAAAAAACACGGAAAAACATAGAGATGCAGATGTTTTTTTTTTTTGTTCTTTTTCTCTTTTTTTTTTTTTTTTGAAAGAAAGTGGTTTGCCTCCATGGATGTTTTCAACCCACAAACTTTCCTTGGGCGCCTCAGAGAGGTTTTCACCCATGGATCTTTATTCTCTTTTTCTCTTTTTTTTTTAGTAAGTGAGCTGCCTCCATCAAGGTTTTCAACCCACAAGCTTATTCTTTTTTCTTTTTTTTAGGAGGTGTGGGAAACTATGGAGTTTCCCATCACATACACCTCTCTACTTATTAAATTTATGAAATATGCCTTTGAAAAAGGCTTCTTGTAAATTTTAAGTCTGTGACCATTAACAAGCAAGGGGATTCCTTCCTTATTTATGGTTCTGATTTGAACTGTGCCATTATCAAAACATTTTTCCAATGTGTAAGGTCCTAACTATCTTGTCATCAACTTGCCTTTAAAATATTTAAACCTTGAATCATACAGCAATGCCCAATCTCCTTCTTGGAAGGTCTTTTCTTTGATGTTATTGTCATGCCATACCTTCCTTTGCTGTTGAACTACCTCTGTGTGAAGAAGTGCTTTCATTCTGAACTCATCCAATCCATTTAGTTGCAGCAACCTCTCCTTTTGAGCATTTGATATATCTACATTTAATTCAACTGCCATTCTTAAGGTATTGAATTCAAACTCCGCTGAAAGTAGAGCTTTCTTACCATAGACTAGTTCATAAGAAGTGAATCCTATTGTTATCTTCCAAGTAGTGTTGTAGGCCCAAGTAGCTTCTACCAATCTATCTACCCAATATTTTCTGTTGTTGCTCACAACCTTGGTGAGGATGCTCTCTAAAGCTCTGTTAGTTACTCCTACTTGGCCATTCGCCTGAGGGTGATAGGCAGTAGAAATTCTATGCTTAATCTTGTGCTTCCTCAAAAGATTCTCAATGAGGTGAGAGGTGAATTGTGCTCCCTGATCAGTGACTATTTATTTGGGGTATCCAAATTTGTAAAACACATTCTCCCTCGAAGATTATGCTACTTTCTCCTCGATTGTTACCTTCGTTGCTTTTGCTTCAGCCCACTTTGTTAGGTAATCAATGCAGACTATGATATACTTCTTTTGTCCGGATGGTGGATCGATAGGTCCAACAAATTCCATGCCCCACTTATCAAATGGCTCAAGAGCCACCTATGGGTGTAAAGGCATTGCATCCCTTTGTGTGGGTTTCCCCATCCTTTGGCACTAGTCACACCTGCTTGTGTATCTTCTGGAATCTTGGTGAAGGGTAAGCCAATAGTATCCTACCTGCAAAACTTTGTAAGTAGTTATCTTTGCAGCAAAGTGGCCTTCACATGGGTTGTCATGAAATTCAGAAAGGATATCAAAAACTTTTTCCTTCCTCACACATCTCCTTAGGATTTGATCAGGGCCTATCTTGAAAATATTTCCCCCAATCCATGTGAAAGGGGCGTTTTTTCTGATGATTCTACTCCTCTCTCTGAATGAAAGAGTAGGAGGGAGTTTTCCACCAACCAAGTAGTTGGATATATCAAAAAACCATGATGAAACTGTTCGTATGGAAAAGAGGTTTTCATCTAGCAGTTGGTCATCCACCATTCCTTCTTCACCTGTAGGGAGAACTAACCTGGAAAAAAAATCTGCAGCAACATTTTCCTTTCCAGGTTTATCAACAATAGTCAAATCAAATTGATGCAAAAGTAACAACCATATAATTATCCTAGCATTTACATCTGGTTTGTTCATTAAATACTTGATGGTTTCATGGTCAGTGTGGAAAAAGTTCTGATATCCAGTGACATAATGCCCGAATTTGTTCAATTCATGGATAATGGCTAACATCTCCTTCTCAGTAATAGTATAATTCATCTCGGCCTTTGACAAATTATTGTTGATGAAGTAAATGGAATAAGGTATTTTTTCCTCTAATTGTCCTAATGCTGCCCCTACAGCTTTTTCAAATGCATTAGTGCAGATGTGGAAAGGGAAACTCCAATTTGGACCTCAAATGATGGGGGCAATAGTCAATTGTTTCTTAATGAACTCAAAAGCCTCTTGACAAGGGTCAAACCAAATAAACTCATAATCCTTGGCCAATAACCAAAATAATGGTGAATAAATCTTGCTGAAATCTTTGATGAAACTTCTATAGTAACCAGCTAAGCCTAATAAACTCCTGACATCTTTCAGCTTTTGAGGAGCAGGTACCCTTTTGATGATATTGATTTTGTTCGGGTCTACATGTATTCCTGCTTGGGATATGGAGTGTCCTAATACAACCCCTGATTTCTTCAGGAATTCAAAATTTTCTGGGCTCAAAAAGAGATGCATCTCAATATATCTTCTTAGTACTTTACCCAAAGTGGAGACAGCTTCCTGGAAGTCATCCCCATATGGTGTGAATTCATCCATGTAGATTTCGACAGAGACATGGACTAACTCATAAAATATTCTCAGGACAGCCCTTTGGAAGGTGGCTGGGGCATTGAATAACCCAAAGGGTAGGACGCTATAAGAAAAGGCACCCCAAGGGAAGGTGAAAGTAGTCTTATCCTAATCTTCAGGGTTGATTTGAATCTAATTGTACCCACTGAACCCATCTAATAAGGAAAAGAACTTCTTCCCTGCAAGGCCATCCAAGTCTTGGTCTATAAAGGGCAAAGGGAAATGGTCTTTCTTGGTGGATTTTTTAAGTTCTCAATAATCAACACAAATTCGTCACTTCCCATTCTTCTTTGGGACTAGGACAAGAGGATATACCCACTCACTGTCAGATATAAGATATGAACCCTGCATCCAGTAGTTTCTGCAGCTCTTCTTTGACTATATCCCTTCAAATTCGCGCTCATCCTTCTTTGGGGTTGTCTCATAGGTTTTCAAACTTCTTTGATGTAAATGCGATGCCTTCATACTGAAGGATGCACCCCTTTCATGTCCTTGTAATCCCAAGCAAATTCTTCAAGATTTTCTTTCAAAAGCTAGCATAGCTACTTCTCTTCTTCATTCAAGAAGTTTGGGTTTATTTTTAGAGATCTAGATGGGCCAAACTCAATAGCCTCGGTGGTTTTAGAGGTTGTCTCAACTAAGTGCACTTCCATTCAAGGCTGGCTTTCAGACTCTTTGACTAAGGTTTCGAGAGGAGTGTTAGTGGAGGACTAGTTTTGAATAGCATGGTCAATGAGTTCATCTTCATCAAGCTTCCCCACTCTAAGAATAGCATATATGGTACACATAGGGGCAGTGTTATATAACTCATCTTCTCCATCCTCCAACCATATAGGGAGATCATGATCAACAGAAGGTTGGGCTGGAGGATATAACACTAGCTATTTATAAAAAGCCCCATTTTTTATAGTCATGTTTTCGGCCCGACAACTAGTATAAGCATCTGCAATGGCTAACCAAGGTATCCCTAAGATGAGAGAATAACCATTAAACTTGGTTTTTGGTTGTAGGACCAGGAAATATGTAGGATACTCCCAAGAGTCAATGGTAATCATAACAGCCTCAACAATTCCTTCCGAAGTTATTGTGGACCGATCTGCAAGTTGCAGAAATGTTGTGGTTTTCCTCAAAGTCCCTTGGAGATTAAGTTTCAACATATTTCCCTTGGTCATGATATTGACGGTAGCCCCTATATCAATGACAGTGTTGGGTACTATGACACCATCTATATGCACATCAACAACTAGACTACCATGGTCCACGTATTTTGGAAATATCACCTTCCCTAGCATCAGGTCAAACAGTTGTCCTACCACATTGATGGTGGGGGTATCTCTCTTCCTTCTTCGAGGATTCTTGAATCACTTTTCTTTGATGAGCCTATTGTAGATAGGGACATCCTTAATGGCCTAGAGAAGTGGTATATTTACACACAAATTTTCCAATTCTCCCAAGTGTTCATTCTCCTCTAGGGTGTGTTGACTAGGGTGGATCAAGCACTCAGGAAAAGGAGGTTTTTGGATCTGAGTGTTATCTTCTTCCTTTTCCTCCTCAACCTTTATAGGTGGAGATGGGGGATGGTTGTCTAGGAGTACTCTTCTCGTCCTGAGATTAACCTCTTGTATCTCTACCGCATAAGTTGGATGGGATGTTTCTCCACTAGGAGCCTATTGTGCATGTCCGTTGTTCGGGTTTGGATTGGGGTGTGCAGGTATAGGTAGCCTAGGTGGAGAAAAATGAGTAAGTTGAGGTTGAGTTTGGGTGGAGGCATTAGAGCAGGTAGTTGATTTTTTTGAGGCCTCCATCCTTGGGATGGATTTCCCCGCTGAGGTTGTTGTGGAACATACTTTGAAATGGTTGGTTGACTGGCTGAGGATGATATGAAGGGTTGGAAGGCTAAGTAGGAGGTGTAGACCAGGATGGAGGAGTGGGGGTGTAACAAAGGTTGCATGGGAGCACTCTGATTGTTGTAGTAGTAAGAGTAAGGTGCACCTTGCATACCTTGTTGATATGGTCGAGGACCTTGAGGCCTTCTCTAGTTGATGAAACATATTTTCTCTGACAGTGTTTCCCCACCTTGATATACAACTTTAAGTCCAGGTAAGGAGGGACACTTGTTTGTGGCATGTTTCTCTTCACATACTAAGAAAACCTTTATGACATTTAGTGGACATTCATTTCTTGGTTGCTTCCCGGTACATATAGGACAAAATATGGCCAGGGCTCTCTCTACTTCCTCTTGCTTCCTTTTGACCTGTTTTGTGTCCATTTTCAAAGCAAAGGTGTGTATCATGTCACTCTTGAAGTCCTCTAGCATGTTTCAAATCTCATTTTTTATGAAGGTGGAAAAGGAAGGGGTATTGGATGTACTTTGGCTAGCTCTGCCCTTCCTCCTAAATGCCCTAGAATGGTTCTGGAAGACAGTTTTGATTGTTTCATAGGGTTGTTGGTAG
This sequence comes from Pinus albicaulis, assembly GCA_034641835.2. Taxonomy (NCBI): domain Eukaryota; kingdom Viridiplantae; phylum Streptophyta; class Pinopsida; order Pinales; family Pinaceae; genus Pinus; species Pinus albicaulis. The sequence goes on from CM076578.1 coordinate 752,601,722, forward strand.
ATATCTCCTCCTGATAACATATTCAAGGTTTCTATCATCTCTTCACTGATCCCTCGAAGAAGTGCAAGTTTAAGTGAGTCAGGATCAAGAGTATAGATGGCTCTCTTATAGTTCAATTGAAACCTCTCTTCATAATCCTCTAGGGATTCATCATGCCCTAGATTCATCCTAAATATCTCATCATTAGTTTCCTTGGACCTATAGTAGTCTTTATACTTGCTGTTGAAGGACTCTTCCATCCGTTCCCAGGTAGTGATGCTATCCCTAGGCAGACCCATGAACCAGCACAAGGATGCATCCTTAAGGGTGGATGGGAATAGATTCAACTTTCTATCATCAGAGGTGTAGTCATAAGTCCTAAAAACAACAGAAAATTCAAACATGAATGTGTCAAGGTCCTCAGAGGTAAGTCCATGGAAGTATGGAAGAGCTTAGGGGCTAATTTTTTTCATCTTAGTTTCCCCATCTGCCTCCCTTATGGAAAAAGCTCTCTCGGTCCCAGCCATGGTTAATATAGGTGAAGTAGTTCCCTCAGTTGAAACAATGTCTTCTTCTTCCCCAATAGGATCCTCAAAATATTCAGAAGGCTCTCCTATAGGGGGTTCAATCTCACTGCCGCTGAAGAAGAGTGACGGGTGGCTAGGAGGTGATGTGGGGGTTTTAGGTAAGATTTGTCTTTGGGTATTCCTAGTCCCACGAGGCATGAAAATCAGATCTTTTTTTATTTTTTTTCAATATTTCTGAAATGACATGAAAATAAAGGAAAGCAGAAAACAATGCTAAAAAAAAATTCAAAACATCTACAAGACACGTCCCCGTCAACGGCGCCAAAAAGTGGTGAGCCCTGGTATTGCATCAAGAGTGTTGCAACTCCCAGGGGATGCCCTACTTTACTTATCAACCCAAGGTTCATACAAACTTTGAGGTGATAGTGCTATATACACAGCAGATGCATTATGTTCATGTCATCCTCTTCTACTTTACGAAAGGGTGTTATTTCTTAAATTGGGAGAACAACTGGAAAGTAAATTGCTGGAAGGAAATGACAGAAAGGAAACTAAACTAAGTTACTGAAAGTAAATGACAAGAATGAAACTAATTTAATTCGCAGAATGAAAATATCAGAAAGGAAGCTAATTCTAAATCACACTTGACTTGGCCAAATGGTTAAATGCACTCTACTTATCCTATGATCTATCTACCATGCTCCTAGTCATGCAACTAAGCTATACATGCCTTAATTTTAATTAAAAAGAGTTAATTTGCAGCTTAGAGGGAATAAAAGGGCTAAAAGAGACTAATGGGGGGTTTTACACATGAAACGAGGTTTGGAAGCGGAAAGAGGGGGTTAAACACTTATGAAACTTTATTATAGCATGAGAAATGGATTTGGAGCGGAAAGAATTCAAAAGTGCAATGGCGGAGTGCGATGGAGGACAAAAGTTGCAATGCGAGATGTCACAATCGCAATATCACAAGTTTAAATGGATAGCGGTAAAGGTTAATAGAACTAACTAAAATGTGTGAAGTGCACTTTGGACGTGTGACGTGGTGGATTGTGATGGAGGACGAAAGTTGCGATATGCGATGTTGTAATTGCAATATCACAAGTTTAAAGGGATAGCTGTAAGGATTAACAAGAACGAACTAAAATGTGTGAAGTGTGATTTGTGATGCAGTAAAAGTTGCAGGTTGTGATCTGCGATGTGGTAAGTTCAGCAAAGTGCGAGGTGCGACGGGTGAGGTGGTGGAGTTATTGCATCAGCAGAATAAGCAGTAAGTGTTATGCGAAAAGGTAAACGGTACGATTTGTGATTTGCGATTTTGCAATATCGCAATCGCAAGAAAAATCGGTAAGTGTTTAAAGGTAAAAGATAAAATTTTCGATTTGTGAAGTGTGATGTACGGTGGCATGAGACACGGGGAGCAAAGGCGGAGGCCAGGTTTTCGATGGTTTTGAATGGTTTTTCATGTGTTTTTCATAAAAATGGTAAGGCACCTATGAACGGAGAGAAGCAAAGGAATAAGGCTTGAAGGTAAGTGCGTTAGGAAAAAGGGTAAGTACAAAGTTAAGGTGAGAAGGAAAGGAGGGGAATGGAGGCAGAAGAGCAGTGCTAAGAAGTGAAAAACACCTGTAGATTCATGCACGGGAAACAAACAGAAATTCTTGATAAAACAGAGAAAGAGAGACTCAAACTTGGTAATGCAATTTCTTCCCAAAACTCAAACAGAAAACAATTTTGGCCTGTGGGAAGGTCTACCCTGCTCGAACTCTACTGACAGAGATGAGAAGGGGAGGCTTGACCACAGTTTTTGGAGTTTTTCCTCTATTTTACTATGCATAAGAAATTAAAAAAACTACAGCATCACAAAAACTAAACAACAATGAAACTATCAGAAATAGATCTAACTTAAATGGTAGAAGAAAAACTAGCTAAATGAAAAAAAGGAAAATATAGTAACAGCAGATAAGTTGAGGCACATGGATTGGGCCCTAACCCACGAACCTAGCCCTCTGAAACTTAAATCATTGAATGAAATCAGTCTGCTCATTTCATAAAATAATAAATTTATACATCTATGAAAGTTTGATCATTAAATAAAACAAAAAACTCAATAGCTCACAACAATAATTATGAATGGAATCGACTTACTGACTAGAATAGACTAACTCTTCCTAGCTCTAGATCTGCTCTATTTATTCTACAGGGCAGCTACCAACAACTCCCTAAAACTGGTGATTGAGTCCACTTGACTCCTAGTGAACAAGGATTGGGTGCACTCCTCTTTGAGTTGCTTGGCTACCTCTGGAATTCGAATTGCTGGAGAGAATCCTTGGGGATCCTTAGGCTGCTTTTGGAATTCAAATTTCTAGAGAGAATATTTGGGATCCTTCGGTTACCTTTGAGGGTGGAAAATCCTCCTATAATTCCTCTTTGTTGTCTCCTTCGATTCTTTATGATAAAATCCTTATAAAAATGATTAATAATTCATGATTTTCTGCACTCAACCTTATATTAGGCACTCGGAGTATGTTAGCCTTAATCACCACCTATATTATCATCATAAAACCAAATAATAATAAAAATGCAAGAAAAAGAGATCTAAGAAGGAAAAAAGGTGACTATTAACCCCTCCAAATATGTCTAATGATGGAGCTCATCATCACCCCCCTACTGAATGGTTGCTCATCCTTTGAGCAACTAATCCTCCTCCTGCATTTCCTTTAAGGCTTTGACATCCCCCCTGATTTCCAAAGGAAGATGTGTGGGAGTTTCCCCAAGGGGGTAAAAACCATTATTCTTTTCTGCATTCTCCCATTCTCTATCTTGTGCATATGTGTCCTCTTCATCAGTCAGCTCTAGTAGCAAAGGTGGGTTGAGCTTTAGTCCCAACCATTGGATATTTTTTTCTTGCATGGCTCTCTTGTATAATGGTGCCCTTTCCAATGCACCCCTCAGTATTTCTGGATTATGGTACTCCCTGTTCTTGAGGCTATGAGGGAGGTTGTTCCAACTCGTCTGGCTGACCATAATGCACTCATCTTTTATCCACCTACAGACATCATCAAAGTGGGCTATCACCTAGTTTTGAGTCTGAAGGTAGCTTTCAACCAGTGTAGGGTCCCTTTCAATCTCTTGATGGTTAAGGATGACTCCTCTTGGGCTAAACAATTTTGGTCTGATATATAAGGGTTCTCTATTTCTTCTTCCCATGACGTTCCATGTCTATTTTTCTCTAGTGTCTTCATTGACCATCTAAGATGCTAAATCCATAACTGCATATCCCCCATTGTAGGGTTTGGGTGAAAAATCTCCATATTTGTCAGCAAAAAGTTATGCACATAAAACTCTGCCATCTTTGCTTGATCAACCATGTTATCTTGCTTGTATAAATTAATGAATTGCCTACAATCTTGGAAAGGTAGTGATCCATGGGAGGCTAACGTTTTGATTTGAAATAGAATCCATTTTTCTTTGAGGTACACAAAATATGAGTCAGAGGGGAATCTGTGATGAAGGTATTCCATGCATAAGTCCGCCATGGTGCCTACTTTCTCTTCTTTTTTATGCAATTGCTCCTTTAGTGATACATTCTCTGCATGTGCCTTCTGCAGCTGCTCCTTCATAATTATATCTTTGATTCTTTCCTCCCCCCTTCGTGATTCTTCAATGATAATCGAGCTTGTGGGATAAGTTTTGATTCTCTCTGATTCTTGTCAACTCTGGAATACCTAGAGGTCTGCCTTTTTCTCTTTGCACTCAGAGGAGCTCTGGTGGCAACTATCTTTTTGCATTGATGGGATGTGGTGTTGTGTTGTGAGTTTGTTTCTCACCCACTTTCTGCTATCTCTATGACTTCTATGACCATCTCTTCTGTTTTTGGCCCTTTGTCTCTTCCTCTTCTTCTTCTGGTTCTTCTTGTTTCTGCTGGTTCTTCCTCTTCTTATTTTGGTTGTTCTTATTTTTTTTGTTTCTTCCTCTTCTTCTTTAAGCACTGCATGCTTCCATCAGTCTCTCTCCCTTTAAAAATTTTCAATCTACTGGTTTGGATGAGATAGCATCTCCTTTTATTAGATAGCACAGATAATTTTGGAGTGCTTATGTAACTCAGATCAGCTCCTATTTTGTTGTAGACAATTGTTTCCTTCTCTTGTTAGTTCATGATGGACTACGTGTTTCCTCCCCTCGTTCTCCTCTACTCCACTTGATTTAAATTATTTTCTTTTGGATGCCCAAGTGGCGTGTACTTCCAGTTTTATTCCATTCATACCTCATGGTGTTGGCCGAGTTAATTAGCCACCTTTCTACCCCTTAAAATCTAAGTCTACAAATCAATTATTGATGGCTATTATGGATGCGCAGCAAGGGGTGAGAAGCTATACCTGAGTTTACCTGTTGTTTCCAAGGTGGTTGTAGGAGTTGGAGGTTGGAGATAAGCCTTTATATATGTTGTGTTCCTCACCATATTCCTGTACTCTAAATGAGAATCTTGCTGAATGAGAAACTTCTTGAGTGAGCTGCTAATATTTTCTTGTTGTTTCTCTTTGTTGTGGATGTCGCGTGGGGTGCTTGAGATGCCATGGGCGGCATTCTCGTTCTCCTAGAGTCTGTTATGCAGCTTTCCTTCTTGTTTTTCTTGGCATTCCATGAGCAACTTTGTTATTTTTAAGGAACTTTGTGATGTTTGTAGCAATCAGTTTGTGTGTTGCTTCTCTTGCTACATTGTGCTCAGAAATGGAGGAGTGTGGTTTATGGAGGTGATGGAGAAATTTTTGAAGATGAATGGAGTGAATGATGGGATGGATGGTAAGACACAAGAATGGAAAAGAATATGAAGGCTTCCCTGTGTTTCCAAAAACCATTAACAATCTGCAAAACGAAAAACACAAAAAACACAGAGATGCAGATGTTTTTTTTTTTTTTTTGAAATAAAGTGGGCTGCCTCCATGGAGGTTTTCAACCCAAAAACTTGCCTTGTGCGCCTCAGAGAGGTTTTCACCCATGGGTATTTATTCTCTTTTTCAGTTTTTTTTTTGGCAAGTGAGCTGCCGCCCATTGAGGTTTTCAACCCACAAGATTATTCTTTTTTTTTTAGGAGGTGTACAAAACTATGGAGTTTCCCATCACATACACCTCTCTTCTTATTTAATTTATGAACTTTTCCTTTGAAAAATTATTCTTGTAAATTTTAAGTCTATGACCATTGACAAGAAAGGGGATTCCTTCCTCATCTATGGTTCTGATTTGCACTGCGCCATTATCAAAACATTTTTCCACTATGTAAGGTCCTAACCATATTGTCATCAACTTGCCTTTAAAATATTTAAACCTTGAATCATACTCATACAACGACACCCAATATATTTCTTGGAAGGTCTTTTCTTTGATGTTCTTGTGATGTCATACCTTCCTTTACAGCTAAACTACCTCTGTGTGAAGAATTTCTTGCATTCTAAACTCATCCAATCCATTTAGTTGCAACAACCTCTCTTTTTGAGCATTTGATAGATATAGATTTAATTCAGCTTCCATTCTAAAAGCATTGAATTCAAACTCAACTGAAAGTAGATATTTCTTACCATAGAATAGTTCATAAGGAGTGAATCTTGTTGTTGTCTTCCAAGTAGTGTTGTAGGCCCAAGTATATTCTACTAATATATCTACCCAATATTTTATGTTGCTACTCATAACCTTGGTGAGGATGCTCTCTAAAGCTCTATTAGTTACTTCTACTTGTCCTTTCTCCTGAGGGTGATAGGCAGTATAAGTTCTATGTTTAATATTGTGCTTCCTCAAAATATTCTCCATGAGGTGAGAGGTGAATTGTGCTCCCTGATCAGTGACTATTTCTCTAGGGTATCCAAATTTGTAAAACACATTCTCCCTCAGAAATTTTGCTACTTTCTCCTCGGTTGCTACCTTAGTTTCTTTTTCTTTAGTCCACATTGTCAGGTAATCAGTGCATACTATGATATACTTATTTTTTCTGGATGGTGGATTGATAGGTCCAACAAATTCCATGCCCCACTTATCAAATGGCTCAAGAGCCACTTGAGGGTGTAAATGCATTTCATCCCTTTGTGTGGGTTTCACCATCTGTTGGCACTGGTCACACCTGCTGGTGTATCTTCTAGAATCTTGGTGAAGGGTAGGCCAATAGTATCCTACCTGTAAAACTTTATAAGTAGTTGTCTTTGAAGCAAAGTGGCCTCCACATGGGTCGTCATGACATTCAGAGAGGATATCAAAAACTTCTTCCTCCCTCACACATATCCTTAGTATTTGATTAGGGCCTATCTTGAAAATATTTCCCCCAATCCATGTGAAAGGGACGCTTTTTCTGATGATTCTGCTCCTCTCCCTAAACGAAAGATGAGGAGGGAGTTTTCCAGCAACCAATTAGTTGGCTATATCAGCAAACCATGGTGAGAGTGCTTATATGGAAAAGAGGTGTTCATCTATCAGTTGGTCATCCACCATTTCTTCTTCACCTGCAGGGAGAACTAACCTAGACAAAAAATATGCAACAACATTTTCCTTTCCAGGTTTATCAACAATAGTCAAATCAAATTGCTGCAAAAGTAACAACCATCTAATTATCCTAGCATTTACATCTGGTTTGTTCATTAAATACTTGATCGTTGCATGGTCAGTGTGGACAAAGGCTTGATATCCAGTGACATAATGCATGAATTTTTTCAATGCATGGACAATGGCTAACATCTTCTTCTCAATAACAATATAATTCAGCTCGGCCTTTGACGAATTCTTACTGATGAAGTAAATGAAATAAGGGATTTGTTCCTCTAATTGTCCTAATGTTGCCCCTACAGCTTTGTCGGATGCATCAGTGTTGCTGAGGAAAGGGAGAGTCCAATTTGGACCTCGGAATGGGGACAGTAGCCAACTATTTCTTAATGAGCTTGAAAGCCTCTTAACAAAGACCAGACCAAATAAACTTAGAATCCTTCGCAAATAACCCAAATAATGGCAAATCCATCTTGCTAAAATCTTTGATGAACCTTCTATAGTAACCATCTAAGCCTAAGAAACTCCTGACAACTTTTTTCTTTTGCGAAGCAGGTACCCTTTTGATGATAGTGATTTTGTTCGAGTCTACCTGTATTATTTCTTGGGATATGGAGTGTCCTAATACAACCACTACTTTCTTCAAGAATTCACACTTTTCTAGGCTCAGGGAGAGATGCATCTCAATGCACCTTCTTAGTATTTTACCCAAATTGGAGAGAGCTTCTTGGAATTCATCCCCATATGGTGTGTTGGCCAGATAAATCGTTCTTGCGGACAAGACCAATCTCCCTAGTGTCAGAAGACAATCTAGCAACAAACGAACAACTAAGTTTGTATTTATCTAAATATATTCGTTTTACAAATAAATGTTATAAAGGTGTCGATCCTACCTTATATCCAAATGCTTATTTGCAGTCGTAGTGCTTCCATCGCATCAATAATCCTTATGTCACAACAAGAGCTCTTTCATCACAAGAAAGTGTCGTCTTTCATCGACCTGCAATCACAAACAATCAAATATTAAATAGCACCTGTATAAAAAATAATTGTAAAACATACGTATCATAGTGATCAAGGAATCTATGAAATAAATGATCAAACGACAGCTTATTGAAATAAACAATCGAACAACAATTTATTGAGAAAAACAAAACTTGATTGTATTAATCTTAAAATAACATAAGAACCTTACAACCTTAGCCTTGATGTTCGAAAGGCCTTCCCGGGGTCTGAAGTAGGAGTCTCCTCTACTTTGATAAGTCTTGCACTCTTCCTCCAGGAGCACAAAGAGGTATGTGATCTTTCCTCTCAAAAGCTCAGCAAAAAGAATACTAAATCTCAACAGCACTTCAACTCAATCACCCATAAAGATTGAACTCCAATTCTTAATCTCCAAAATCTCAATCTCCAAAATCTAACCCTTTGAGGCTACCCAATGCCTCCTTTTATAGAGCAGATGAGGAGGTTAGGATTCCACTTTTTAAGGGATAACATCCTCCTTCAAAGGGATAGGCTCCTCACATCAAGGGATTAGTTCCTTAAGGTGAGGGATACATGCACCTTATCAAAGCGTACTCATGCCCAAAAATTCTCATCTAGAACCTTCTAGAATTGACCTCAAACCACTTTTTTGACTTTACTTTCTCGTTTTTTTGACTTTGAGGAGGGTACGAAGGCATTGCAAAGGAAAACTGTGCTCTAAAACGTAGGTAAGCAGTGTATTACCTGCGTACCCAAGCTAGGAACGCAGGTAGGCCTCATATTACCTGTGTACCCAAAGTTTCAGATATTTTTAGGGTTTTTCCTCCTGTTTCAAGGCTTGACATGGGGAGTAAAGGTTGTAAGACTTGCAAAGGAGGTATGTATGAGTGTTAATGATCTCATACAGTTAGAAAAATGTCAAGGTGACAGTTTTTAGTGTAACAGATTCCCCCCTAAAGTGCGAAGTCTCGAATAGATGAAGATGAAGTCTGTCATATACGAAGAGTGAAGTACTTTATCATTTCAAGGATCATCCTGTGGACACCCTGGTCAGAACCTGTAAAACAATTCAATGCAAAATATATATATGTAATCACATCATCGCTGAGGTAGGCATTCCCATACTCAGATAAAAAACTAACTAAACTTGTTCTAATACAGAAATGATTTTAATATTACATCAATAGTGTAGACACAGCATGGGCACAACCATCTGTAATGAATAGTCTACTGTATAATAATAAAACTCCTCACAGCCTGGATAGTAAAAACTAGATCCAGGGTCTTGATTTCTGCATCTCGAACTAGTACGATTCTATCCATGCGATTACATGTGTTGAAGTCGAACATGGTAGAAACCACTTGATTACCAGTCAATGATGCGAACTGTTAACAAGTGTGAGAGAAACCACCAGTAATGTCAATGGCTCTCAAAGTACCCAGTAAAATCCATGAAATGTGAATGAATGAGCTGAATTCGAACATGTCACAGAATCATTTTATCGAAGGTCAATGATGCAACCTATCGTCGAAGGCGAGAAACCTGCCATTGAGGCATGCAGATTTCATGGTACTAACGATTTCTGGATCAACGTCCTAGATAATGAGTTGTCGTTGATAGAAAGTGATCTGTCGTAGGCAAGCCCACAACATGAAACCATAGATCAAGTTTTAAAGAAATATATTGGCAAGGACTGACTCAGGAATGGTCAAAATGGATGACAGATATTTTGCAGATGAATGGTTTGTTTGAACTATCCTCTTGAACACATAACGACACTGCAGATGACTTGGTGATAATTGACCCAAAGATAATACCTAGAAACTGGCTGAAGACTTTCAATGTGGTTTGAGTAACTGTTAGGCAAAGGATTTCCCAACCCAGGTCGACAAAAAGTGTCGTGTTCAAGAGTGGTTAATGGTTTTCCGAATAATCAAAATGCAACAAACAAGTTCGTTTTTCTCTCTTTTACCCCACCATTTCTGGCAAGTACCTCTTTATTTTTTACAAGCTTGAGGAGGATAACATTTGCTTGTTTATAAGCTCATCCTTCGGATGAGTCCAAATTAGTTTAAGATTCGAACCCTAAGAAGGAGTGGTTCGTTCCTGTTTGAAATTGAACAGGTCCTTTGCTGTTAAATTTTAACAAGTCCAGTATAGGAGAAACTCAGTGTTTTTCAATTTTAGGGAGTTAGAAGAAAAAACTTAAGAAAAATCCATGGGTGTAATTTTTCATAAATTTAGTCACTCGAGCCCAAAAAAGGATAAAATAATGTGGGAGAGAACTCTATTGACCGTAATTAGTCAACGTATACCTTTTTCGTAAATAGTCCATTTCAGTCCGTAAAAGGGGGAAACTTATACTGAAGGGACGATTATTCATTTACTTTAACGAGTTCGAATAATCAAATGCTCGGCAATCTTTTCATGTTTAGAGAGTCTAAAAAGGGCTTAAAAGAGAACTCAAAATTTCACTTTTTCGTAAGTTTTAACGAGTTCAAAAAAGGGATAAAAATGTACTCATATGGCCGACTTTCAATTTAATTTACAAGCAGGAAAATATGCAAAGAACTCAGCATTTTCATGTTTTTACGAGAATGAAATATAGAAAAATAATCTCGGGATTTTCATGAGTTTAACGAGTCTTGAAAATAACTGAAATTGACTCAAGATAGGTTTCATTTTTACAAAAGCTTGAAACAGAGAAAAACTATGCTTCCGAGTGGTTTCATTTTTGCACAAGCTTGAAATAGAGAGAAAACTGTGCTCGATGCCCCCTAAGCGTAACTACTAGAGCGCATGCCCCCCCAGCTTCATTTCATTCAACTAAATATAGTGCTAGTAATTAATAGCTGGATGGAATGAAGGTTCATTTACGAGATCATATGAAAAACCCGACCTAAAACTATAAGAAAATTATGCGAAAACTGAAATAACTAACCTAAATATACGACTTAACATTTACGAGATCTATTCAAAGACTCGACCCAATTAGGGGAGGATTTTTTTCATTTTTTAACGAGCTTGACACAAGAAAAGAACTATGCTCATGGCAACGTGTTTCATTTTTTAACGAGGTTGACACAGTAAAAGAAACTATCCTCGTATCTACTCTCTACAATCTACCTATATAACCTACTAATTCATTTTTTAATGAGGTTGACACAGGAAAAGAACTGTCCTCATACCTGATTCATTTTTTAATGAGGTTGACTCAGTAAAAGAATTGTCCTCATACCTGATTCATTTTTTTAACGAGGTTGACTCAGTAACAGGAACTATCCTTTGACCAACTAATTCATTTTTTAACGAGGTTGACACAAGAAAAGAACCGTCCTCATACCTGATTCATTTTTTAACGAGGTTGACTCAGTAATAGGAACCATCCTCATCTAAATATTTCATTTTTTAATGAGGTTGACACCGTAAAAGAAACTATCCTCATACCTGATTCATTTTTTTACGAGGTTGATTCAGTAACGGGAACCATCCTCAGAAACTACTTATTTCTAATATATTAATCTACTCTCTACAATCTACCTACTGATTCATTTTTTAATGAGTTTGACACAGGAAAAGAACTTTCCTCTTACCAACTGATTCATTTTTTAACGAGGTTGACACAGTAAAAGGAACTCTCCTCACACTCACTGATTCATTTTTTAACGAGGTTGACACAGTAAAAGGAACTATCCTCGGACCAACTGATTCATTTTTTAACGAGGTTGACACAAGAAAATAAATGTCCTCATACCTGATTCATTTTTTAATGAGGTTGACTCAATAACAGGAACTATCCTTAGAAACTACTTATTTCTAATCAATCAATCTATTGTCTACAATCTACCTACTGATTCATTTTTTAATGAGGTTGACACAGGAAAAGAACTGTCCTCATAGAAGCTTGTTTCATTTTTTAACGAGCTTGACACAAGAAAAGGAACTATGCTCTCGACTAACTGATTCATTTTTTTAATGAGGTTGACATAGTAAAAGTAACTATCCTCACTCACTCATGAAGCTTGAACTCCAATTCTCAATCTCCAAAATCTAACCCTTTGAGGCTACCCAATGCCTCCTTTTATAGAGCATATGAGGAGGTTAGGATTCCACTTTTTAAGGGATATAATCCTCCTTCAAAGGGATAGGCTCCTCACATAAAGGGATTAGTTCCTTAAGGTGAGGGATACATGCACCTGGGGTCCCCAGCGGAGTCGCCAATTTGTTGGTCAGATAAATCGTTCTTGCGGACAAGACCGATCTCCCTAGTGTCAGAAGACAATCTAGCAACAAACGAACAACTAAGTTTGTATTTCTCTAAATATATTCATTTTACAAATAAATGTTATAAATGTTTCAATCCTACCTTAGATCCAAAATCTTATTTGCAGTCGTAGTGCTTCCATCACATCAATAATCCTTCGTTGCAACAAGAGTCCTTTCATTGCAACAATAATCCTTCTGTCGCAACAAGAGTTCTTTCGTCACAAGAAAGTGTCGTCTTTCGTCAACCTGCAATCACAAACAAGCAAATATTAAATAGCACCTTTATAACAAATAATGATAAAACATACCTATCATAGTGATCAAGGAATCTATGAAATAAATCATCAAACGACAGCTTATTGAAATAAACAATCGAACGACAATTTATTGAGAAAAACAAAACTTGATTGTATTAATCTTAAAATAACAGAAGAACCTTACAACCTTAGCCTTGATGTTCGAAAGGCCTTCCCAGGGTCCGAAGCAGGAGTCTCCTCTACTTTGATAAGTCTTTCACTCTTCCTCCAGGAGCACAAAGAGGTATGTGATCTTTCCTCTCAAAAGCTCAGCAGAAAGAATGCTAAATCTCAACAACACTTCAACTCAATCACCAATAAAGCTTGAACTCCAATTCTCAATCTCCAAATCCTAACCCTTTGAGGCTACCCAATGCCTCCTTTTATAGAGCAGATGAGGAGGTTAGGATTCAACTTTTTAAGGGATAGAATCCTCCTTCAAAGGGATAGGCTCCTCACATCAAGGGATTAGTTCCTTAATGTGAGGGATACATGCACCTTATCAAAGCGTACTCATCCCCAAAAATTCTCATCTAGAACCTTCTAGAATTGACCTCAAACCACTTTTTTTACTTTACTTTCTCACTTTTTTGACTTTGAGGAGTGTACGCAGGCATTTCAAAGGAAAAATACATTATAAAATGCAAGTAAGCAGTGTATTACTTGCGTACCCAAGCTAGGAACGCAGGCAGGCCTCATGTTACCTGTGTACCCAAAGTTTCAGAGATTTTTAGGGTTTTTCCTCCTGTTTCAGGGCTTGACACGAGTAGTAAAAGTTGTAAGACTTGCAGAGGAGGTATGTACGAGTGTTAATGATATCATATAGTTAGCAGAATGTCAAGGTGACAGTTTTTAGTGTAACAGGTGTGAAATCATCCATGTAGATTTCGAGAGATTCATGTACTAACTCAAAAAATATGCTCAGGACAACCCTTTGGAAGGTGGCTGGGGCATTGCATAACCCAAGGGGTAGGACTCTATAAGCAAAGGTACCCCAAGGGCAGGTGAAAGTAGTCTTATCCTAGTCTTCAGGGCTGATTTGAATCTGATTGTACCCACTAAACCCATCTAAGAAGGAAAATAACTTCTTCCCTGCAAGGCCATCCAAAACTTGGTCTATAAAGGGAAAATGGAAATGGTATTTCTTGGTGGATTTGTTAATTTCTTGATAATAAACACAAATTCGCCACTTCCCATTCTTCTTTGGGACTAGGAAAATAGGAGATACCCACTCATTGTTCGATATAGGATATATGAACCCTGCATCCAATATTTTCTGCAACTCTTCTTTGACAATGTCCTTCAAAGCTAGGTTCATACTTCTTTGGGGTTGTCTCATAGGCTTGCATCCTTCTTTGATGTAAATGTGATGCCTGTATACTAAAGCATGCACCCCTTTCATGTCCTTGTAATCCCAAGCAAATGCTTCAATATTTTCTTTGAAAAACTGGCATAGTTGCTTCTCTTCTTCATTCGAGAGGTTTGGGTTGATTTTTAGAGATCTTGATGCGCCAAAATCAATGGCCTTTGTGGTTTTAGAGGTTGTTGTTGAGATTCAGCGAGATTATGAGCCTAGTGAAAATATTCACTTCACTAAGTGGGCCCGCAGGCTATTTTTTGCGCAAGTCTATTTTTAGACTATGTCTATTTTTAGACATGATGATCATATTTCAGAAGTTGCAGGATGCTATTTGTGGATGGTTGATCAAGTTGGAAAAATAGATAACATTATATTTTTATAATATTGGGTGAATTCTATTTATAGATCATCAATCTAAAAATAGATGCATGTCGATTATTATTAGCTCTTAATAATAATCAGACTCTAAACAACAACTTATTCTCTTGGAGCACTTCAGTTTAGTGCACAGATGTGGAACAGCAGCTGACAAAAGGAATTACACTATTCCTGAGGGTTTACTAGAGCTATTGCATGGAGGACTCAGTTAGAACTCAAGTGGCAGATTTATGACACAGTTGGAAGAAGTAGTTATGGAGTTGTATTCAGTTTAACTCAGTTAGACTCAGTTGAGCTAGTTGTATCTAGTCTAACTGATTGATACACTAGTGAGAGTGGAGTGAATTAAATATTTAATTAATTCACAAATAGTAAATTATTAATCAACTGAAGAATACATCAGTTAACTACGGTGCATGGCAGTTTCAGTGGAGACAAGTGGAGAGATAGGTGAAAGGGCAAGATAGACTATCTGTTGTGACTATAGTGATGCATTGATTGCATCCAACACTCAGTGGAGATGCCAATGAGGATTGCGCAGTCAAGGATGGAGTAATTCGAATTCATTCAGAGCTATTCTTCAGCAGAGATTGTGTAGTGGAGGTAGGCTAGTAGGTGGCATAGATCGGTGAATGGATTTGCAAGATTAGGCCTGATTAGTGTATGACGATTGTACTGTACTGAGGGCTTGTGATAAGATTTGTATTCTTGTATGATATTTTCATATGATCTCCATGTTACATAATATATAGTTGGGTTTTTCAGCTTCAGGCTTTCCTGGTTAAAAACTATGTTATGTGCGATTGATCATTTTTGTTTATGCTTCACATGTGTGTGCAATTAATTTTTCCGCAAAAGATTAACAAGTGGAATAGATTCAATATCTTGCATAAAGTTAAATAGTGTGAGATCAGGTGGATCTTGGACATATGCATGCTTAGTACATATAATTTCTACATGTTATTATAGCATTGTTGATTGAAGATTGCAATTGTGAAGTGAGTTTGTGATGGTGGACAATTCGAATTTGCTACAGAAGATTCTTGGTGCAGAAATCGAGTATACATTGAAATGTCTTTCAACGGGTTGAGATTGGAGTATTCCCTTGATGGGAGCTCGAATTACATAGCCTGGAAGGATAGGATGGAGGCGGTGCTCGAGGATAATGGGCTGAAGGAGTTCGTCGATAGTGATGTTCCTAAGTCGGGATCTAGCGATGCTGCATTACTTGATGCATGGAAAAATAAGACTGCAAAGACGAGGATAATTCTATTGGAAGGTGTGAAGGACCACATTTTTTCCAACCTTCACGGGAAAGCGACTCCATTCTTAATGTGGAAGGCTTTGACAGACTTGTTCCAAAGCAGAAGTGACCAGAGGAAGTTGGTGCTTAAAGACAAGCTCAGAAAAATAAAAATGGAGAAAGGTGACAGTATTCCAAAATACCTTACGAAGCTTTTCCACTACAAGGATGAGCTGGGAAGTGTGGGGGTTACTATTGATGAAGAAGAATTGGTGAGCTTGGCTCTCCTTGGGCTTCCGAAGAGTTGGCATAGCTACGAAGACTCTGTCAATGGACGGGAGAAACTACCAGGATGGGAGCAACTTTGGTCGAATCTTGTACAGGAGGATGTTGAGATTCAATAAGATGATGAGCTTAGTCAAAAGAGTCGCCTTCACTAAGTGGGTCTGGAGGCTATTTTTGGCGCAAAGTCTATTTTTAGACTGTCTATGTTTAGAAATGTCGATCATATTCTATGAGTTGCAGGATGTTATTTGTGGATGGCTGGTCAAGTTGGAAAAATAGATGGACTTATATTTTTAGACATTTTGGGTGAAGTCTATTTTTAGACTGCCAGTCTAAAAATAGACATGTCGGATATTATTAGCTCTTAATAATATTTGGACTCTAAAAATTATCTTATTCTCTTGGAGCACTTCAGTTCAGTGCATAGATGTGGCACAACAGTTGACAGAAGGAATTACGCTATTCCTGAGGGTTTACTTGAGCTATTGCACGGAGGACTCAGTTAGAACTCAAGTGGCAGAGTTATGACACAGTTGGAAGAAGTAGTTATGGAGTTGTATTTAGTTTAACTCAGTTAGACTCAATTGAGCTAGTTGTATGTAGTTTAATTGATTGATACACTAGTAAGAGTGGAGTGAATTAATTAGTTAATTAATTCATAAATAATAACTCATTAATCAACTGAATAATACATCAGTTAACTATAGTGCATGGAAGTTTCCGTAGAGACTAGTGGAGAGATAGGTGAAAGGGCAATATAGACTATCGGTTGTGACTATAGTGATGCATTGATTGCATCCAAAACTTAATGGAGATGCCAATGAGGATTTCGTGAGCAAGGCTGGAGAAATTCGAACTCATTCAGAGCCATTCTTCAGTAGGGATTGCACAGTATAGGCATGCTATCAGGAGAAAAAAAATCAGTGCAGATTTTTGCTGATTGTTCTTGATTAGTGTGTAGCGATTGTATTGTACTGAGAGCTTAATATGATCAGATTTGTATGAGGATTGTTACATGATCTCTATGACATATATTATATACAGATAGTTGGGGTTTTCAGATTTAGGCTTTCCCATTAAACAATTGTGTTAATGTGTGTGAATTTTTATTGTTTCATGTGTGCATTGCAATCTTGATTTAATTTCCGTAAATGATCAATGGTGGAATAGATTCTATATTTTGCATGAAGTTAAAATAGTGTGAGATCAAGAGAATCTTGGACATATAGCACACAAGTTATATAATTTCTACATGGTATCATAGCAGTGTTGATCATTGCAGGAGATTGCAATTATTGAAGTGGTTGAGTTTTGTGCTGGTGGAATTTGAATTTGCTGCAGTGTTTTCTTGGTGTCGAAGTTGAGCATTCATTGAAATGTCTTTCAACAGTTTACGATTGGAGTATGCCCTTGATGGGAGATCGAATTACATAGCATGGAAGGATAGGATGGAGGAAAATCTAGATGATAATGGGCTAAAGGAGTTCATAGATGTTGATATTCTGAAGCCTGCTTCTAGCGATACAGCCGCACTTGACGCATGGAAAAAGAAGGTAGAAAAGTGTCGAAGGATTCTTTTGGCAGGTGTGAAGGACCACATTGTGTCCAGCCTTCAAGGGAAAGCCACTCCATTCTTAATGTGGAAGGCTTTGACAGACTTGTTCCAAAGCAGAAGTGACCAGAGGAAGTTGACGCTTAAAGACAAGCTCAGACAAGCTCAGAAAAATAAAAATGGAGAAAGGCGACAGTATACCAAAATACCTCATGAAGTTTTTCCACTGCAAGGATGAGATGGGAAGTGTGGGGGTTACTGTTGATGAATAAGACTTGGTGAGCTTGGCTCTCCTTGGGCTTCCGAAGAGTTGGCATAGCTACGAAGACTCTGTCAATGGACAGGAGAAACTGCTAGGATAGGAGAGCCTTTGGTCAGATCTTGTGCAGGAGGAGATAAGGCGGGTACTAGGGATGAATCTTCATTGAAGAATGAAGATGAAGAAAATTGCGCTTTGGCTGCCAAATCTCGAAAAGGAAAGGGAAAAAATCTTCCAAATCTAAAGCTAAAGGCAAGAAGCATGATTTGTCCAAGGTGAAGTGTTTTCACTGTTAGTGGCACGGGCATTTCACCACTAATTTCCCACAGAAGAAGAAGAATAAGAGCGTTGTTGGTTCTACAGCAGGAGAGGCTTTAGCCTCGCAGTTTGAGCTCGACTTTTCTTTGAACACATGCTTGGTTTCAAGTGTGATGGGATCAGTGTGGTTTCTAGATAGTGGTGTGTCTTTCCATATGACCGGAGACAAAGATTTGTTTAGTGATCTGGAGGAAAAGGATCTTGGAGTGCACATCGAGATGGGCGATGATGGTATATACAGTGCGACTAGTATCGGGACCATTTCCTTTGAGAGAGAGTTCGGTAAACCTTTCATCTTGAAGGATGTCATGCATGTTCCAGGATTGAAGAAGAATCTGATCTCCATGGTGATGCTGGAATACAAGGGTTATGATGTTGTTTTTAGCAAGGGAAAAGCCTTCTTGCACCATAAAACAACTGGTAAAACCAAGAGGACAGGAATTCGAGTTAAGAATCTTTATCAATTACAGGTAGATGGCTACGCTACAATGGCAGGTAAAGCAGAAGGAGTGGTGAGCCGAGATTAGGGAAAATTGTGGCACAGGAGATTGGGCCATCTTCACCATGGCACTTTGAAAATTTTGCAGCAGATTTCTACTGGGATTCCCAAAGGTACACTTGCGCAGTCAGATCAGTGCGAGGGATGTACTTTGGGAAAATTTGTGAAGACCACTTTTCATGAGAAGGATAGTCATGCTTCGACAATCCTTGAGAGAATTCACACAGACATGTGTGGACCTTTCTCGGTTGCTTCAATAGCAAAGCACAGGTATTATGTGATATTTGTTGATGATTTTTCTCGTAAGTGTTGGATCTTCTTCATGCAGAAGAAGAGTGAGACATACTCAAATTTCTGTGAGTTCAAGGCACTGGTTGAGAAAGAGTCAGGGAAGCAAGTGAAAGCTCTCTAGAGCAATAATGGTGGTGAATACATCTCTGGCAAATTCAAATACTTCTGTAGCAAAGAAGGAATTCGAAGAGAACTCATAGCACCTCATAACCCACAACAAAATGGGGTCGTTGAGAGGAAGAAAAGAACGATTGTGGGTGATGCATGGGCGATGTTGCATGATCAGGGCCTTCCCATACACTTGTGGGCTAAGGCATGCAACACTATGGTTTATGTGCAAAACCGTTGTCCTCATAGAGTACTTGGCATGAGTACACCTGAAGAGGTGTTTTCTAGTAAGAAGCCTGATATTTCTCATTTGTAGATTTTTGGCTCACTTGTTTACATTCATGTGATGAAATATGCTAGGAAGAAGCTGGGGCCAACCGCAAAGGTTGGGATATTTGTGGGGTACACAGAAACACCCCACAATTATCGTGTGTATTTTCCAGACAATTGGATGATTGTCGTGCGATGGGATATCAAATTTCATGAGGAGAAAGCCATGAAGTTGTCGCTTGAGAGGGAGCTACACTTGCATGTAGAGGAGGAGCTACTTGTTCCTAAAGATGAGCCTCAAGATGTGGATTAGCCACAAGAGGACGTTTATGGAGTGGAAGAAACCACTCATGTAGCGCCAAACATCAGAGGGCGGAAGTGCACTACAGAAGCTGAGCGACTGAATCTTGATGTAGTGCAGAATGTAGGAGTTCCTACATCATAGCAGACACAGAGACAGTCACCTAACCGATTTACTGGATACATGGCTCTGATGAGAAAGTGTATCGTAACGGAGCCATCCTATTTTGAGGAAGCTGTGGAGGATCTCGCATGGGTAGATGCCATGGTGGAAGAGTATGATTCAATTGTCAGAAACAGTGCATGGGAGATTGTCCCAAGGCCGGAAGGGAAATCAGTGGTAGGTTCGAGATGGATCTACAAAGTGAAGCAAGCTACTGATGGGAGTGTTGAGAAGTATAAGGCAAGATTTTTTGTCTAGGGCTTCTCACAAATATATGGGATCGACTATGAATAAACCTTTGCACCTGTCGCAAGGTATTCTTCCATACGGACCATCCTTGCTCTCTCAGCACAGATGGGTTGGCACATTCATTAGATGGATGTGAAGACTACGTTCCCCAATGGAATCATTGAGGAGGAGGTGTAAATTGAGAAGCTGAAGGATTTGAAATCTTCAGCAGCGATTCACATATGTGCAGGCTCAAAATAGCGTTGTATGGGCTGAAACAAGCACCTCTTGCTTGGTACACACAGATAGACAGTTATTTCATTGGACTTGGTTTCGCTAAGAGTGAGGCGGATCCAAACCTATACCAGATTGTGGTGGAGGGTAAGATTTTTACCATTGTGCTTTATGTAGATGATTTAATACTAATGGGTGATGAACTGTTGATACACTCATGCAAGGCAGATCTTGCAAAGGAGTTCAAGATCAAGGACTTGGGCCTCCTTCATTATTTCCTAGGATTGGAAATTTGGCAGCGGAAAGGTGAACTGTTTGTGTCTGAAGGAAAGTACGACCAGGAGATATTGGAGAAGTTTCACATGAAAGGCTGCAAGCCTATCGACACTCGTCTTCCTGGTGGTTGGAGGAAGGAGGATGCTACATCGGCAAAGGTAGTGGATGCCACTGTTTATCGACAGTTGGTTGGTTCACTCATGTATTTATTCAATACACAATGGGACATATGCTATGCTGTGAACCAGCTTTCACAAGCGATGGTGAAGCCTACCAATCTCTTTTGGAAGGCAGGCAAGAATGTCCTGAGGTAGCTCAGGGGCACATCTGAGTATGGATTGTGGCACAGACAGTCAGATGAGGTGAAGCTGCATGGCTTCACGGATGCAGATTGGGCAGGAAGCCCAATAGACAGAAAGAGCACATCTAGAGGGATTTTCAGTATCAGATCTACAACAGTTTCTTAGTACAGCAGGAAACAAAGATCCGTGGCACTCAGTTCAGTGGAGGCCAAGTACATGGCAGCAAGTTTGGCTGCATAAGAGGCTATATGGATGAGGAAGATCCTGGTCAGTTTGTTCGGTTCTCATTTAGATCCTACTGTGATATATTGTGATAATCAGAGTTGCATTAAACTCTCAGTTAATCCAATATTTCATTATAGATCTAAAAATATTGACATCCAGTACCATCATATCAGAGATTGTGTGCAGCGGAGGATCATGTTGCTTTCTTACATTCCTACGGAAGATCAGGATGCAGATATTCTGACGAAGGCACTCACCAAGAGCAAATTTGAATACCATAGAGTCAGGATCGGGGTGGCAGATAATCCCTATCTTGTTGAGAGGGAGTGTTGAGATTCAACAAGATGATGATCTTAGTGAAAAGAGTTTCCTTCACTAAGTGGGCCCGCAGGCTATTTTTAGCGCAAAGTCTATTTTTAGACTATGTCTATTTTTAGACATGTCGATCATATTCTATGAGTTGCAGGATGCTATTTGTGGATGGTTGGTCAAGTTGGAAAAATAGATGGACTTCTATTTTTAGACATTTTGGGTGAAGTCTATTTTTAGACTGTCAGTCTAAAAATAGACATGTCAGATATTATTAGCTTTTAATAATATTTGGACTCTAAACATTATCTTATTCTCTTGGAGCACTTCAGTTCAGTGCAAAGATGTGGCACAGCAGTTGAAAGAAGGAATTACACTATTCCTGAGGGTTTACTGGAGCTATTGCATGGAGGACTCAGTTAGAACTCAAGTGGCAGAGTTATGACACAGTTGGAAGAAGTAGTTATGGAGTTGTATTCAGTTTAACTCAGTTAGACTCAGTTGAGCTAGTTGTATCTAGTCTAACTGATTGATACACTAGTGAGAGTGGAGTGAATTAATTAGTTAATTAATTCGTAAATAATAACTCAATAATCAACTGAAGAATACATCAGTTAACTACAGTGCATGGTAGTTTCAGTAGAGACCAGTGGAGAGATAGGTGAAAGGGAAAGATAGACTATCAGTTGTGACTATAGTGATGCATTGATTGCATCCAACACTCAATGGATATGCCAATGAGGATTGTGTGAGCAAGGCTGGAGAAATTCGAACTCATTCAGAGCCATTCTTCAGCAGGGATTGCGCAGTAGAGGCGGGCTATCAGGAGGGAAAAAATCAGTGCATATTTTTGTTGATTGTTCTTGATTAGTGTGTAGCGATTGTATTGTACTGAGAGCTTGATATGATCAGCTTTGTATGAGGATTGTTACATGATCTCTATGACATATAATATATACAGATATTTTGGGTTTTCATCTTCAGGCTTTCTCGTTAAACAACTATGTTAATGTGTGTGAATTTTTATTGTTTCATGTGTGCATTGCAATCTTGATTTAATTTCCGCAAATGATCAATGGTGGAATAGATTCTGTAATTTTCATGAAGTTAAAATAGTGTGAGATCAGGAGAATCTTGGACATATAACACATAAGTTATATAATTTCTATAGAGGAGATAAGGCGGGGTACCAGGGATGGATCTTCATCGAAGAATGAAGATAAAGAGAATTGTGCTTGGCTGCCAAAGCAAGGAAATGGAAGGGGAAGAAAAATCCTTTTAAATCCGGTGCGAAAGGCAAGAAGCAGGACTTGTCCAAAGTGAAGTGTTTTCACTGTCACGAACATGGACATTTCGCCACTAACTGTCCACAGAAGAAGAAGAATAAGCAGGTTGTTGGATCTGCAGTTGGAGATGCCTTAGCCTCGCAATTTGAGCTGGATTTTTCCTTGATCGCATGCTTGGTTTCAAGTTGCATGGGGTCGGTGTGGTATCTTGACAGTGGTGCATCTTTCCATATGATGGGAGACAAAGAGTTGTTTAGTGACTTGGAGAAGAAGGACCTCCAGATGCATATAGGGATGGGAGATGATGGTCGGTACAGTGCGACTGGCATTGGGACCATTACCTTTGAGAGGGAGTCTGGTAATCCATTCTTGTTGAAGAATGTCATGCATGTTCCAGGTCTGAAGAAGAACTTGGTCTCAGTCACAATGCTGGAATACAAGGGTTATGATGTTGTTTTCAGTGAGGGAAGATCTTTCCTTTGACATAAAACAACGGGTCAAACCAAGAAGATAGGGGTTAGAATTAAGAATCTCTACAAGCTGGAGGTAGATGGTTGCGTTGCAATGGTGGGCAAAGTAGAAGAAGTGGTGAGCCGATATGAGGGCAAGTTATGGCACAGGATATTGGGCCATCTTCACCATGGTGCTTTGAAGATTTTGCAGCAAATTTCTACTGGAATTCCCAAGGGTACTCTTGCACAGTCAGATCAGTGCAAAGGATGTACAATGGGTAAGTTTGTGAAGACCACCTTTCATGAGAAGGAGAACCATGCTTCAGTGATCCTGGAGAGAATTCACACAGACGTGTGTGGACCATTCTCGGTTGCTTCAACAGCAAAACATAGGTATTATGTGATATTTATTGATTAATTTTCTCGTAGATGCTAGATCTTCTTCATGCAGAAGGAGAGTGAAATGTTATCAAAGTTCTGTGAGTTCAAGGAATTGGTTGAGAAGGAATCGGGGAAGTAGGTGAAAGCTCTATGGAGTGATCATGGTGGTGAATAAATCTCTGGAGAATTCAAATACTTCTGTAGAAAAGAAGGAATTTGAAGAGAACTCATAGCGCCTCATAACCCACAGCAGAATGGGGTCGCGGAGAGAAAGAATAGAATGATCATGGGTGTTGCACGAGCGATGTTGCATGATCAGGGCCTACCAATGCACTTGTGGGCGGAATCATGCAACACTGCAGTTTATGTGCAAAACCATTATCCTCATAGAGTACTTAGCATGAGTACACCCGAGGAAGCTTTTACTGGTAAGAAGCCTGATATTTATCATTTGAAGATTTTTGGCTCACCTGTTTACATTCATGTGACGAAGGATTCTAGGAAGAAGTTGGAGCTGACTGCAGAAGTTGGGATATTTGTGGGGTACACAAAAACACCCCATAACTATCTTGTGTATTTTCCAAATAGCTGGATGACTGTTATGTGACAGGATATAAAATTCAATGAGGTGAAAGCTATGAACTTGTCGCTTGAGGGGGAGCTACACTTGCATGCGGAGGAGGAACTTCTTGTTCCCAAAGATGAGCCTTTGGATGTGGATCAGCCACAGGAGGAGATTCATGGAGTGGAGGAGGCCACTCATGTAGAACCAAACATTAGACAAGGCACAAAGCGTACCACAGAAGCTAAGAGACTGAGGCTTGATGCGGCACAGAATGTAGGAGTCCCTACATCACAGCGCAGACAGAGACAGTCACCTGACCGATATACTGGATACATGGCTCTTATGAGGAAATGTATTGTGATAGAGCCATCTTATTTTGAAGAAGCAGCGCAGGAGCCCACATGGGTATATGCCATGGTGGAGGAGTATGACTCCATTGTCATAAATAGTGCCTTGGAGATTGTTCCAAGGCCGGTGGAAAAATCAGTTGTAGGATCAAGATGGATCTACAAGGTAAATCAAGCTGCTGATGGGAGAATCGAGAAGTATAAGGCAAGATTTGTTGCCCGGGGCTTCTCACAGATTGAGGGGATTGACAATGAAGAAACCTTTGCACCTGTCGCACGGTATTCTTCCATACGGACCATCCTTGCTCTCTCAGTGCAGATGGGTTGGCATATTCATCAGATGGATGTGAAGACTGTGTTCCTTAATGGGATCATTGAGGAAGAGGTGTACATTGAGCAGCCAGAAGGATTTGAGATCTTCAGCAGCGAATCTCATGTGTGCAGTCTCAAAAGAGCATTGTATGGGCTGAAACAAGTACCCCGTTCTTAGTACACTCGGATTGACAGCTATTTCACTGGAGTTGGCTTCACCAAGAGTGAGGTGGCTGCAAACCTGTACCAGATTGTGGTTGAGGGTAAGATTTTGATCATTTTACTTTATGTTGATGATTTAATACTAACAGGTGATGAGCGTTGATACACTCATGCAAGGCAGATCTTGCAAAGGAGTTTGAGATGAAGGATTTAGGCCTCCTTCATTATTTCCTTGGATTGGAAATATGGCAGCAGGAAGGTGAACTGTTTATGTCTCAAGGAAAGTATACCCAGGAGATACTGGAGAAGTTTCACATGCAAGGCTGCAAGCCTATCGACACTCCTCTTCCAGGAAATTGGAAGAAAGAGGATGCTACATCAGCAGAGGTAGTGGATGCCACTGTTTATCGACAGTTGGTGGGTTCGCTCATGTATTTAGTCAATACAAGACCGAGCATATGTTATGCAGTGAACCAGCTTTCACAAGCGATGGTTAAGCCTACCAAGCTCTTTTGGAAGGCAGGCAAGCATGTCCTGAGATATATCAGGGGCACATCTGAGTATGGTTTATGGTACAGACAGACGAATGAGGTGAAGTTGCATGGCTTCATGGATGCAGATTGGGCAGGAAGCCCAACAGGCAGAAAGAGCACATCAGGAGGGATTTTCAGTATCTGATCTACGGCAGTTTCTTGGTACAGCAGGAAACATAGATCTGTGGCACTCAGTTCAGCGGAAGCAGAATACATGGCAGCAAGTTTAGCTGTATGTGAGGCTATCTAGATGAGGAAGATTCTGGTTGGTTTGTTCAGTTCACATTTAGATCCCACAGTGATTCATTGTGATAATCAAAGTTGCATTAAAATCTTGGTTAATCCTATGTTTCATGATAGATCTAAACATATTGATATCTGGTATCATCATATCAGAGATTGTGTGCAGCAGAAGATCATGTTGCTTCATTACATTCCCATGGAGGATCAGGATGCAGATATTCTGACGAAGGCACTCACCAGGAGAAAATTTGAATACCATAGAGGTAGGATCGGGGTGAAGGATAATCCCTATCTTGTTGAGAGGGAGTGTTGAGATTCAACAAGATGATGAGCTTAGTGAAAAGAGTCGCCTTCACTAAGTGGGCCCGCAGGCTATTTTTGGCACAAGTCTATTTTTAAACTATGTCTATTTTTAGACACGATGATCATATTTCAGAAGTTGCATGATGCTATTTGTGGATGGTTGATCAATTTGGAAAAATAGATGAAATTATATTTTTAGAATATTGGGCGAAGTCTATTTATAGATCGTCAATCTAAAAGTATATGCATGTCAATTATTATTAGCTCTTAATAATAATCAGACTCTAAACAACAACTTATTCTGTTGGAGCACTTCAGTTCAGTGAACAGATGTGGCACAGCAGCTGAAAAAATTAATTACGCTATTCCTAAGGGTTTATTGGAGCTATTTCATGGAGGACTCAGTTAGAACTCAAGTGGCAGAGTTATGACACAGTTGGAAGAAGTAGTTATGGAGTTGTATTCAGTTTAACTCAGTTAGACTCGGTTGAGCTAGTTGCATCTAGTCTAACTGATTGATACACTAGTGAGAGTGGAGTGAATTAATTAGTTAATTAATTCACAAATAATAACTCATTAATCAACTGAATAATACATCAGTTAACTGTAATTCATGGCAGTTTCAGTGGAGACCAGTGGAGAGATAGGTGAAAGGGCAAGATAGACTATCTGTTGTGACTATAGTGATGCATTGATTGCATCCAACACTCAGTGGAGATGCCAATGAGGATTGCGCAGTCAAGGATGGAATAATTCGAATTCATTCAGAGCTATTCTTCAATAGAGATTGCGCAATGGAGGCAGGCTAGCAGGTGGCATAGATCGGTGCATGGATTTGCAAGATTAGGCCTGATAAGTGTATGACGATTGTACTGTACTGAGGGCTTGTGATAAGCTTTGTATGCTTGTATGAGATTGTCATATGATCTCCATGTTACATAACATATAGTTTGGGTTTTCAGCTTCAGTATTTCCCAGTTAAAAACTGTGTTATGTGCGATTGATAATTTTTGTTTATGCTTCACATGTGTGTGCAATTAATTTTTCCGCAAAAGATTAACAAGTGGAATAGATTCAGTATCTTGCAAAAAGTTAAATAGTGTGAGATCAGGTGGATCTTGGACATATTCATGCTTAATGCATATAATTTCTACAGTTGTCTCAATTGATTTTACTTCCATCCAAGGTTGTCTTTCAGACTATTTGACTAAGGTTTCGAGAGGAGTGTTAGTGGAGGAATCGTTTTGAATGGCATGGTCAATGAGTTCATCTTCATCAAGCTGCCTCCCTCTAATAATATCATACATGGTACACATAGGGGCAGTTTTATATAGCTCATATTATCCATCCTCCAACCATATAGTGAGATCATGATCAATGGAAGGTTGGGCTGGAGGATATAACACAAGCTTTTTAGACACAGGCCCATTAATTATAGTCATATTTCTGGCCTGACAACTAATATAAGCATCTATAGTGGCTAACCAAGGTCTCCCTAAGATGAGAGGATAACCATTAAGCTTGGTTTTTGGCTGTAGGATAAGGAAATCTGTAGGATACTCCCAAGATTTAATGGTAACCATAAAATCCTCAACAATTCCTTCTGGAGTTACTGTGGACCGATCTGCAAGTTGCAGAGTTGTTGTGGGTTTCCTCAAAGTCCCTTGGAGATTAAGTTTCAACATAGTTTCCTTGGTCATTATATTGATGGCAGCCCCTAAATCAATCAGAGTGTTGGGGACTATGACACCTTCTATATGCACGTCAACAACTGGACTACCAAGGTCCAGGTATTTTGGAAATATCACCTTCCCCAGCATTAGGTTAGACAGTTGTCCTACCACATTGATGGTGGGGGTATCTATCTTCCTTCTCCTAGTTTTCTTGAAGAAATTTTCTTTGATGAGCCTATTGTAGATAAGGACATCCTTAATGGCCTGGAGAAGTGGTATCTTTACACAAAAATTTTCTAATTCTCCAAGGAGTTCAGTCTCCTCTGGGGTGTGTTGACTAGGGTGGATCAAGCGCTCGGGAAAAGGAGGTTGTTGGATCTGAGTGTTATCTTCTTCCTTTTCCCCGTCAACCTCTACAAGTGGAGATGGGGGATGGTTGTATGGGATTACTCTTCCCAACCTGAGATTAACCTCCTGTATATCCACAACATAAGCTCGATGGGATGTTTCTCCATTGGGAACCTGTTGTGCATGTCTGTTGTTTGGGTTCAGATTGGGTTGTGCGGGTATAGGTAGCCTAGGTGGAGTAGCATGAGTAAGCTGAGGTTGAGGTTGGGGTGGAGAAATTAGAGCAGGGAATTTATTTTCTTGAGGCCTCCACCCTTGGGATGGTGTAATATTCCTAATTAGTCCTAAGCTAATGGGAATATTAATTTTTGTTTTATTTTTCTGTTTCATGAATAAAAATGTAGAGGATCATAAAACTCCTAAACAACAAATAAATCAATGCCAAATGTGAAAAAGGCTAAATCTTGGCTATGTAAGCAATCACCCTTAGGTGTGAAAGGGGCTGGATTTTTTGACTAGGTCAACCATTAACAAATCTACAGTGCTGTCTTGGAGGAGTGGCCATCAATGAGGCACATCGTAGTTTTATATGGAGATGGCTTGTGTGAAATAAGCTATTTCATTGAAGGTGGTTTAGGGTTTACAAGCTCTTAACTTATAAAAGGGAGAGGATGGCAACATGAAAAGGTTGGTGATGATTATCATATTTTTGAATATATTTTATGTTTAGACATATATCATTCTCTGGCTGTTTAGCTGAGAATAGTGTTTTTTAGAACATGTATTCGTGTTTAGGAATTCCATTCTCTTTCCTTGAGAGGCCTCTTGGAAGATTTTGTACTACATTGTCCACTATCTGGATAAAGGCCAAGCTTCTTCTTTCAACTACAATGCAAATCATGTTGAGGGTTTGGTTGTCTTTGCAAGCTCCAGCAAGTGGAGGCTAGATCTACTCAGATCTAGATCATTTCAATGCTTATTTTCAATGGGGGAGGCTTCTACTCCATTGGGAGGAGTGTATTGGAGTGCTTGGGCATCATTCTCAGATCTTGGCATGTGGCCAACTATTATCTAAACCCTACAATGCAGTTTCCCTTCTAGATCTACGTTATTCCTGTAGGTATTGTTGCAGGGTGTTTTGGCACATCAATTGGAGAGCTGGTTTTCAAGTGTTGGGGATCTTCCATCCACTTTGAAGATACACTAAAAGAAGATTTATTTCTTTTCATATCAGATCTGATCTGAATACTTTTGTATACTTTATAATTTCTAAATATTTCTGCAGATCTGCAAACTTAGATCTTAGATATACTGCTTTTACTTGGTGTAATGCTGAAAACCTCAAGGGGATCTGAAAGAGGAACCTTTCTAGTGTATGGATCTATTATAGATCTGAATTTTCATGCACAGATCTACTCTAGATCTTAAATGTAATCAATAGTTTTTTCAGCCTAATAAAATAACGATGTCAAGGTAGTTTTAGTCAATACATGTGGTTGTTGCACCTCTTTTGAGGGATTTTCTTCTATTGGAGTCTTGTATTTCTAGTTATGCATCTTATGGGCCATCTTTTACATCTGATTTACTGTTGTAAATACATTTATAAGGTCTCCATATTTTCCTCCTGATTTTCTTTAGGTGAACTGTGTTATTTCTCTGCATATCTGTCTTATGTTGTTGCATTCCCCAATTGGGAATATTACAGTGGTATCAGAGCATCATCTTGGCACAGACTGTGCTTTCTAAGAAGCCAATATGTTTTCTTAAGAAGAAGAGCCTCTTACTGATAGAGAGAAGAGGTATCTCAATAGAAGACACAAGAATATTGATTACACAAATGAAGACAAGGATGAAACCCCATTATCTGGAAGAATGGAAGGGGAGGAGTTCTCAATAACTATTTTCCAAAATATGCATGAGCTTAAAAGAGAAATTGCAGGAATGAGGAGGGAAATACATGAAGATCCCTCAAGAATATTTTCACATGAATAAATCCCCAGTTCTTCATATTATGTGTGTGAGCATTCAGCCACACAATCAGATCTACAACATTGTACCATGCCTATTTTCTTGGCAAGAGAAGAAACAGATGAAGGAGCACCAAAGGAGGAGACTCTTGGTGACTATCTCCAAGAATATGAATCTCACTCAAAGATATTTAAGGATAATCTAAGCTTTCCATAGTTTTTTCAACTCAAATAAGAGAGAAGACCCCAGCAACTACAATAGAAGAAGAGGGTGCATGCAACACACTTTGGGTAGATTTTTTCTACCTACTTTTGATGGGTCACCCAAGAGCATAGCCAAGTCTTGGGCAAGGAAGCTAGACATATATTTCTAGCTACATCAAGTTTCAAAAGAAGAACCCATAATATTAGCAGCACTGCTCTCCAAGGTAAGGCTTATTCCTGGTGGTTATTTGAATCTTCTTCATTGAAAAATGTAAATATATCTACTTATGAAAAGTTCAGTAGGAAATTAGTGAAAATATTTGATTTTAAGCCATCTGAAACTTCCTTGGGTAATAAAACTAAACCCAAGAATTTAGAACCTTCGCATGAGTTGGAAGGATCCATGAAGCCAACTCTATTTCAGAACATTGTTGAGGGGGTTAAATATTTGCTACAGGATTTTCCAAGGGAAAAGGCCCCACTTCAACAAGCACTTTCTTCTCAGGAAGAAGACATGAGGATTATTTTTTCAAGAGGAGATCAAGAAAAAAGATCTCTTAATGATGAGCCATTCTCCATTTATGAGGAAGAGGAAGAGTTGGAAATCTCCTCCAGCGTTGTGATAGCAGGAGGAGATATACTTCTATTTGGAGATGGAGATGAAGCAATTGCTTCAACTAGAGAAGCTCTTGTATCTTTGCAAGGAGTTCCAAAGGATCTTACATATAAATATCATGAGTAGCATGTGTCTATATTGATAGACAATGAGACAAAACCATGGGGGGAATGTGTTCCAATATTGCATCCAGTTTTGGGAACACACATTATGATAGATCATTCCTTTGTGATCAAGACTCTTGACACCAAGGAGATTTTGGGTGTACAAGGGTTAATGACATCTAAAGAAAGCACCTTAGACTATGAGATCTTGCAGAAAGTAGGAGAAGAAGAAAAAAGGAGGGATCACAGCGCTGACATGACAGGAGGCAATCCACTTTTACATAGAGGAAAATATGGGGCAATTGCTCCAATCAAAAGCACTCTTGCATCCTCAAGAGTGATGCCCCATTATCATGAAACTTCCACACAAAAATCAGAGATTCATTTGTGTAGTGGAAGAACGGATATGATGATCCCATCTATTATGCACATGAGGATGATCCATGAGACATCATTATCTTGTGGTAAACCACCTGATTCATATTTGGTGAAATATGTCTGACACCTTGATGCTCCATTCATAGATCCAAGAAGGAAGGGAGCATTAGAAGACCACAATACAACGTTGAGAGTGTTGGGTAAGCTCAAGGAGGAGGGAAATACTTCCCCACTATCACAATTTTCCACTCTCTCATCTCAAATAGCACTAAGAAAACATGTTGCAAGATTAGAGAAGGACACCATAATGGGGCAAGGAGGACAATCTATGGCTATGGAGACTCAGAAGATAATCTCACTTGGAGAGAACTCTTCCATACATGATAGGAGATGGTGGCGACACATGCATACTTTGGCAAGACCAAGGAGGTTTTGGATAGATGATAGCCTTCCATGGGATACTAACTTCCAAGAACCCCCATTTTCATTTGAGCATGTGCATATGCAAAAAGGGCAACAAGGGAGGAATAGCAACCTTCCAACTTATACCTTTGGCATGGGAGATGTCAAGGAGGAGAGTAATGGAAGGTATGGCCTTCCAACATACACCTTTGGCATGGGAGATGTCAAGGAGAAGAGTAGCAACATGTCAGACATTTCAGTTGATGCATTATTAGCATTTTCATTGTTGGGTAGATTAGATCCATATTGGAAATCCCAATTGTTGGTGGAATGTTCTAAGGATCTTCACACATGCATGATTCTTGATGACTTGCTACATGATGAGGGCTTTTCAGTACAATATGAATTCATTTATGATCATGGTAGGATCTTCTTGTCTAGGGCCTCCAAGCTCAAGGAGAAGTAACTACAAAGAGCCTATTAAGAGTTTTGTTTCAGCCAAACATACTCCATGAAGCTCAACAACATCATCTTGAGGAGCTACTATTGGGAGGGCTTTGAAGGGGAACTATAGCAGCATTTTCAAAGATGCATGTACCATGTGGAGATGGAGAAGCAACATAACTTTATGGGAGAGTTAATATAGCCCTCTCCTTCTATTTTTGAGGAAGTAGATAGATCTATGCACCACTCCATTTGTTTAAGGAGGAATTCTGGTGGAAAATATGCTCATGTAAATAATGTTTCATTTGATTATTGTTTGTATTCTTCCACTTTCTATATGCAGGCCATGACTCCAAGGAGGGGCGTTGTACCTTTTAAAATTCATGGCCAAATTTGGGCCAAAACTATTTCTGAACATGGCCACTCCCTTGGTGGACAAGGGGAGATTTTGTATCATGATGGGTGCATTCCTAAGGCACCAAATATATCTCATACTTTCAGCCATAGTGAGATAACATGGGCAACAAGTAAGTGGTGGGGAAACCACTTACCACATCTAGATCTGATGCAGGCAGGAGATGCACTGTGTTGGTTCCACATGTGGGACTATGACTCACTTCCATATGCACAGATTTATGCTTTCAAATACATTGTTTTGATCCCCTACATTGATTATGTGCTTGTACTTTTTATGGGGATGTATGGAGGAATATGGGGAGGTATGCATGTGCCATATGGGATGTGTTAGTTCCCAAATCCACCTTAGGCTGAAGGAAGGCAGGATTTAGGGTAACACCAAACCACGCTCAGTCTGGTAGCTAGCCCTACCAGAACAGGAGAGGGCTCTCTCTGGGTCAATCTCAGGAAAAATGTATCAATAGGGCTTGAGATGACTGAAATGAGTGCTAATTTTAGGCTAGGTATATTAATCAAGGAGTTTGGAATGATTTTTAGGGGTTTTTGTTGGAAAAAGGGAAAGGTAGTTTTGGGCTTCGGGATGAGGCCAAATTCTTGCAAAGTTCAAGTTGGGGCAGGGAAGGCAATGGCTTTGATGTCTTAGATTCAATGAATCGATAGAAAAGACTACTGAGGATCTGAAGAGGGTAAGAAGGTACAAGGATCCTCTTCAAACAGAGGAAAACATATAAAACTAAACCAAAGTTTAAGGCAGAGCACCAGCAAACTAATGAATTCTACCTTAGTTACTCATTTATTTAATTCAGAAGCCAAGAGAAGGGAAATGGAATACATATAACATTAATGAAACTTACAGATACATGGAGAAAAACATCATCAAAACTCAGAGCCACAAGGATCCCAACAAGTGTTGCAAAACCCTGGTCTTTCCTTTGCCAAAAATGCAGAAGTGTATGTACAATGAGGTGCCAAACTATTCCCAAGAGTCCAACCCTGAAAATGACTCAGAAAATACAATATATAGACCATCCTAACCACTTACCATGCCTCTAGGGGTCGATCTCATCCTTCTAGGGGTTGTTTCAACCAATTCTAAACATGGAACTGAAATCTAGGCAGCCAAACAACTTGCCTCTATATGCTACGAAACTGATCCATTCACTTAATTTTCACTTTTTAGTGAATGAATCCTCTAGAACAAGTAAAAACATGCCAAATTTACACCATATCCACAAAATTACATCAATATAGATCAATAATTACATCCAAAGGTGAAACTAGTCAAACTGGCCGAATTTCTGAGCTGAAAAGTGAAAATTGGGCAAAATTCCTCTATGCACCGCGCCAGAAAACTCAATGCGCCGTGCCACTTTTATCCTATTTTTGGGGCACTTTCTTAAGTCCAAAATGAGCTCATGATAGCTCGTTGGAAAGCCCTGTCTGTCTTCTATCCAACCCAAGTGGAATTTTTCAATTTTGATTTCATTTACCCCTCCAAAACTACAATCTCCCAAGACTGGTTCCTGCTGGTGCAAAAAGTGGCAGAAAGGCCATTTTTGGAGTGTTTTTGACCTTTAAAACCACCCAGAACTTCATGAAATCTCTCAGCCATTCCTGAGCATGCATAATTTACCATAAAAAACCCAAAAATATCAAGTTTTCCTCCAGAAGATCTCTCAAACGTAAGCGCGCGTCGAGTGGCGCGACACGTCCGGCAGAAAAACCTGTTTTTCAACCAAAATTTCAAAAATGACAAAATTTTCTCCAAATTCGCTGGATTGAATGTCTCCCATCATGTCCCATGCTCAGCCAAGGAATTTTCAGCCAAGATTTGAAGTGGATCAGGCCTTTTCCGACGTTTCAGTGCCCTCCTGGTGCATGCAGTTCAGTGGCGGAATCATTGTCTTTGTCATATAATGTATCGGTGTCCGCCTCCATGGTGTTGAAAGTCTATGTTGGCTTAAATGAGATGAAGAATGAGAATTCGGTATTTTTGTTTTCAATTGCCAAAAGTGTGCCAAAGGGAGGGGACTGTGGAGATACGGCAGTGTGGACAGTGGGGTCTTGTCAAGTGGTAATTTTCCCTTTTAAAACTTCTGATTTGACAATGTAGAGACAATGGAACAGCTAAGTGATATGAGGAAAGGGATAATGATAATAAATGGTAGGGTTTTGAGGATGAAACATGGGAATAACGGGTATAAGGGATATGGTTGTGTTGGGACAGAGGGAATAGGAGAAGGATTGTGGTATGATAGTGTGACAGTGAGGAGAGGGAGAATATGGTGGTCAATAGTAATAGTATAGCACCAAACAACTTTCAACACCTCTTTTCAAACCCTATGAAACAGATTTTAATATGGGTATAGGGTTTACTCTTTTTTCAACCAAACTCCAATGTCTTCACCTCTAAACCACACCACACATAACTAAAATCACTGAACAGGCTTTGTCAACTTACTTGGAGAAAAATGAGCTGAATCGAATTGAGTTTTTATGGAGCGGAAATGAATTTGGCCTTGGAGGCTCTGTGAGCCGTGCACAAGCCCAATGCTCCGTGCTCTGTGGGTGTGCCGCACCCGTTGGAAAATCCAAAGTGAATTTCGGCTCTATGTGCCGCGCTGTGTGGGTGTGCCGCGCCCTGTCCCAATGCGCCGCGCTCAATTCCAACACACAGTCGACCCTTCTAAAATCACAGCTTTGTTCTTTCAACTCCAACTCGACTTCTCTCTTGGATTTTTCCCAATATCTCTTGATGCAAATGAATTAATAACTTTGAGAAATATCTTATAAAGAGATGGTTTTAATTTTTTCTTCTCAAAACCCATTTTGTAATGTTATTGACTTTGGCACTTTTTGCATTTAATACAACTTCTATCTTTTTGTTTCCTCACTGACTTTCTGAGCTTGAATGATGAAATTGGTTGATTTTTGCAGGGATGGTGGCATTGAACTTCAACAAAGGAGGACCAGAGTCTGCATTTGAAGTACTTCATGGCGGAAAACTTTAAAAATACATACTTATACAAACAACTAATTTGACGATTCCTTCTTCAAAACAGATTTTTGAAGAAGAAACATCCTCGAGAATTATTGACGATGAAAATCTTGAAATGAAAACTTATTGAAGACATCCTCATGGCCTACGGGCATTATTTAACATTTTTGAAGACCAAACCCTAGACCTAGAAAGTGAAATGACTCTTTTTTGACCAAAATACCATCTATGACTGTAAATGACATGAAATCCACTTTGATGAAGTTTGATAAATTTTGACCAACCAGTAGGTACAAGCATGAGGGAAAATGAGAGAACAAAGCCCTTCCATCAGATAATGGCATGCCCCTAACGGAATGAAAATGAATGAGCGGAATGAGACACCTAAAAATTAAATGCAATAAGAGAAATGATCTCTGACGGAGGGATGTAAAGACCAACTCTAACATTGGCTCCAATGGGGATGGTAGCTCCTTAGAGGTGCCAAGAACAACAGATCTTTGGGAGAGCAGACCAGTGCCTACGTCCATTGGGCTGGAGTCCATTATTTTGACAAAACAACTCAAGACTGTTGACTGAATTTATTTGACTGAAACTTGACTGAAACTGACTCAATTCTACAACCAAAATGACTGAAAAACTGACTCGACAAACTCAAACCAAAACTGCAATGAAACTGGAACGAAATGCTACCTTTGGCTACTTATTTATTTACAAAATCTACCCTAATTTGCTGCAGAGCCAATAGATCAAGTAATGTTGTAATGCCAGATCAACCATTCAGGTAACTATGACAAGGATGCTGCTTGAGAGTGCTTCAACCAGGACACAGATGCAATTGCTGGTAGCCATACATGCACATAATGAGTCTGGTTATGTAAAAGACAATTTGATCTATCACTCAAACTGAAAAACATTTCCATGTATGTTGCAATAGGATCGCAAAAGCCAGACTCTGTTTGCTGCCCCAACTCCGTAATACATACTTCCAGCTGCACACTGTCAATGCAAACATCCACGGGCAGCTCTATTGTTTCTTGTTTTGAAGGAGGGAGAGTTTCCAAGAACTTTTTGGGATCTCGAAATTCATATGATTGGATCTGATCATTTAAATACCGAATCTCCTTCTCAAATTTTTCAACAACCAACTCAAAGAAACCAGTCTTAGCTTCAGAAAGAAACTTCGAAGATCTCAAACATTGAAGCACGGCAATGAAAAATACTTCATCAATTTCAATATCCACTAACTGATCTCTAACTTCTTTTAAAGCTTCACAAAGAGCAGGGCTTTCCACATACCCTACCATTTTATTTTAATGCAATGAATGGATCAGTGAGCACTGGAATCTCTGGATTGAGTTGGAGTCGCCAGGTGAATGTTTCAGCCTTCATATGTGTCTGACTGCTGTCCACCATCAGCATCAGATCTAACTTGATACATGTACTACGGAAATTCACAAGTCAAGTGTCATGTTCACAAGCTAGACCGGAGATTGACTGAAGTAGCATTTATCTACTTCCGCTAATGCAAAGCAAAAGCGTTTCGAAGGCTACCTGGCATAACTTCAGGCTCCATCTATAGCTTATGAAACAAATAACACTAACAAGCAAACCATTTTCTCCCCAGTATGGTCGCCACTATGTTATAGCACAAATCCACCTTAGGCTGAAGGAAGGCGGGATTTAGGGTAACACCAAACCACGCTCAGTCTGGTAGCTAGCCCTACCAGAATAGGAGAGAACTCTCTCCGGGTCAATCTCAGGAAAAATGTATCAATAGGGCTTGAGATGACTAAAAGGAGTGCTAATTTTAGGCTAGGTATATTAATCAAGGAGTTTGGAATGATTTTTAGGGGTTTTTGTTGGAAAAAGGGAAAGGCAGTTTTGGGCTTGGGGATGAGGCCAAATTCTTGCAGAGTTCAAGTTGGGGCAGGGAAGGCAATGGCTTTGATGTCTTAGATTCAATGAATCGATAGAAAAGACTGCTGAGGAGCTGAAGAGGGCAAGAAGGTGCAAGGATCCTCTTCAAATGGAGGAAAACATATAAAAATAAACAAAAGTTTAAGGCAGAGCACCAGCAAACTAATGAATTCTACCTTAGTTACTCATTTGTTTAATTCAGAAGCCAAGAGAAGGGAAATGGAATACATATAACATTAATGAAACTTACAAATACATGGAGAAAAACATCATCAAAACTCAGAGCCACAAGGATCCCAACAAGTGCTGCAAAACCCTGGTCTTTCCTTTGCCAAAAATGCAAAAGTGTATGTACAATGAGGTGTCAAACTATTCCCAAGAGTCCAACCTTGAAAATGACTCAGAAAATATAATATATAGACCATAATAACCCCTTCCCATGCCTCTAGGGGTCGAGCTCATCCTTCTAGGGGCTGTTTCAACCAATTCTAAACATGGAACTGAAATCTAGGCAGCCAAACAACTTGCCTCTATATGCTACGAAACTGATCCATTCACTTAATTTTCACTTTTTAGTGAATGAATCCTCTAGAAAAAACATGTAGGTACACCATAGTCTGGGCCATCAAGATAGATCAATAATTACATCCAAAAGTGAAACTAGTCAAACTGGCCGAATTTCTGAGCTGAAAAGTGAAATTTGGGCAAAATTCCTCTATGCGCCGTGCCACTTTGAGCCTGTTTTTGGGGCACTTCCTGAAGTCCAAATTGAGCTCATGATAACTCGTTGGAAATCCCTGGATGTATTCTATCCAACCCAAGTGGAATGTTTCAATTTGGATGTCATTTTCCCCTCCAAAACTGCAATCTCCCAAGACTGGTTCCTGCTGGTGCAAAAAGTGGCAGAAAGGCCATTTTTGGAGTGTTTTTTACCTTTAAGACCACCAAGAACTTCATGAAATTTCTCAGTCATTCCTGAGCATGCATAATTTACCATAAAAAACCCAAAAATATCAATTTTCTTCTAAAGTCTCTCAAACGTAAGCGTGCGATACAAATTTAGTATGACAATCGACATACTTTTCAATCAAAATTTCAAAAATGACAAAATTTTCTCCAAATTAAACGGTTCTGGAATGTCTCCCATCATCATGTAATGAAGCTTTGACCATGATTTGAAGTGGATCAGGCCTTTTCCGACGTTTCAGTGCCCTCATGGTGCATGCAGTTCAGCGGCGGAATCACTGTCTTTGTCATATAATGTGTCGGTTTCCGCCTCCATGGTGTTGAAAGTCTATGTTGGCTTAAATGAAATGAAGAATGAGAATTCGGTGTTTTTGTTTTCAATTTCAAAAAGTGTGCCAAAGGGAGGGGGCTTGTGGAGATACGCGGTGTGGACGGTGGGGTCTTGTCCAGTGGTAATTTTCCTTTTCAAAAAACTTTACTCTTGACAATGTGAGGCAAATGTGACGGCCTAAGTGATATGAGGAAAGGGATAATAATAAGAAATGTTGAGGTTTTGAGGATGAAACATGGGAATATCAGGTATAAGGGATATGGTTGTGTTGGAGACCCAGGAGGGAATAGGAGAAGGACTGTGGTATGATAGTTTGACAGTGAGGAAAGGGAGAATATGGTGGTCAATAGCAATAGTATAGCACCAAACAACTTTCAACACCTCTTTTCAAACCCTATGGAGCATATTTTAATATGGGTATAGGGTTTACTCTTTCGTCAACCAAACTCCAATGTCCTCGCCTCTAAACCACACCACACATAACTAAAATCACTGAACAGGCTTTGTCAACTTACTTGGAGAAAAATGAGCTGAATCGAATTGAGTTTTTATGGAGCGGAAATGAATTTAGCCTTGGAGGCTCTGTGCGCCGCACACAAGCCCAATGCGTCGCGCTCTGTGGGTGTGTCGCGCTCGTTGGAAAATCCAAAGTGAATCTCGGCTCTATGCGCCGCACTGTGTGGGTGTGTCGCGCCCTATCCCAATGCGCCGCGCTCAATTCAATCACACAGTCGGCCCTTTAAACTCAAATTTTCGTCAACCAAACTTCAACATCGACTTTTCTCTTTGATTTTTTGAATATCTCTTGATGAAAATGAATTAATAACTTTGAGAAATATCTTGTAAAGAGATGGTTTTAATTT
The DNA here is from genome assembly GCA_034641835.2 of Pinus albicaulis. Classification (NCBI taxonomy): domain Eukaryota; kingdom Viridiplantae; phylum Streptophyta; class Pinopsida; order Pinales; family Pinaceae; genus Pinus; species Pinus albicaulis. Next base: position 752,641,115 of record CM076578.1, read on the forward strand.
TTTCTTCTCAAAACCCATTTTGTAATGTTATTGACTTTGGCACTTTTTGCATTTAATACAACTTCTGTCTTTTTGTTTCCTCATTGACTTTCTGAGCTTGAATGATGAAATTGGTTGATTTTTGTAGGGATGGTGGCGTTGGACTTCAGCAAAGGAGGATCAGAGTTTTCATTTGAAGTACTTCATGGCGAAAAACTTTTAAAATACATATTTATTATAAACAATAAATTTGACAATTTATTCTTCAAAACAGAGTTTTGAAGAAGAAACATCCTTGAGCATAGTTGATGATGAAATTCTTGAAATGAAAACTTATTGAAGACATCCTCACAGCCTACGGGCATTATTTAACATTTCTGAAAACCAAACCCTAGACCTAGAAAGTGAAATGACTCTTTTTTGACCAAAATACCATCTATGACTGTAAATGACATGAACTCCACTTTGATGAATTTTGATAAATTTTGACCAACCTAGCAGGTACAAGCATGAGGGAAAATGAAAAATTCCTACGTTTCTATCGAGATAATGGCATGCCCCTAACGAAATGCAAATGAATGAGCAGAATGAGACACCTAAAAATGAAATTCAATAAGAGAAATGATCTCTGATGGAGGGATGTGAAGACCGACTCTAACAGGATGGATACTCTCCATGTACCTTATGCTACATGTTTCAGGGAGAACATTGGACAAACCATGTTTGTTTCAGGTAAACTATTGTCTCCTTATGGGATGTACTATTTGCATGTCATGAAAACTTTGGAGGAACAATTCATGGAGGCTTGGATTGGTGAACACTTAGCTTATGGAGGAAGCTTATCACATGATGGTGTCACTAATGGAGGAGGAGAAGAGTTGCAACACTCACCTTATTAGTTTCTTGAGGACAAGCAACATTGTGGAGGGGAGGACTGTAATATTCCCAATTAGTCCTAAGCTAATTGTAATATTCATTTTTGTTTTATCTTTCTGTTTCAAGAATAAAAAGGTAAAGGAGGTCCATAATACTCCTAAATAGTGAATAAATCAATTCCAAATGTAAAAAAGGATATATCTTGGCTATGTAAGAAAGCACCCTTAGGTGTGAAAGGGGCTGGATATTTTGACTGGGTCAACCAAGACCAAATCTACAACGTTGTCTTGGAGGAGTGGCCATCAATGAGGCACAACACAGTTTTAGATGGAGATGGCTTGTGTCAAAAAAGTGATTTCAATGAAGGTGGTTTAGGGTTTACAAGATCTTAACTTATATAATGAAGGGGATGGCAGCATGAAAAGGTTGTTGAATAATATTGGATTTTCATGTATTGTCTGTTTAGACATACAACTTTCTTTGGTTGTTTAGCCTAGATTGCAAATGCTATTTAGCATTGGGTGTTCCTGATCGGGAATCCCACCTCTTCCATTTGAGTAGCTCTTGGGAGAGTCTTCTATTGCATAGTCCACTATTTGGCTGAAGGCCAAGCTACTTTTTTTAACTACAATGCAAATCTTGTTGAGGGTTTGATTGTCTTTGCAAGCTGTATCAAGTAGAGGCTAGATCTACTCAGATCTAGACCATTTTGGCGCCCTTTCAATGGAGGAGGCTTATACTCCATTGGGAGGAGTGTATTGGAGTGTTTGGGCTACATTTTTAGATCTTGGCATGTGGCCAACCACATTCTAAACCTTACAGCGTAGTTTTACTTCCAGATCTATGTTATTCCTATAGGTGTTGTTGCAGGGTCTTTTGGCACATAATTTGGAGGATTGGTTTTCAAGTGTTGAGATCTTCCCTCCACTTGCAAAGATCCATTGAAGGAAAGTTAATTCTTGTCATATGATGCGATCTGTCCCTTTGTATACTTCAGAATTTTAATCATATAGGATACGAAAACTTAGATCTTAGATCTAGTGCTTGTACTTGGTGTAATTCTCAAAACCCCAAGGGGATCTGAAAGAGGAGCCTTTCTAGTGCATGGATCTGTTATGGATCTGATCTTTCATGCACAGATCTGCTCTAAATCTGATATGTAACCAACAACAATTTGCAGCCTAATAAAATAACATTGTCAAGGAAGTTTTAGTCCATACATGTGGTTGCAGCACCTCTTTTGGGGGATTTTCTTCTATTGATCTCTTGTATTTTCAGCTATGCATCTAATGGGCCTCATTATACATTTATATTGCTGCTGTAAATACTTTTGAAGAGCTTTTTTGTTGGCCTCCTACTTTTCTTTAGGTGAACTGCGTTATTTCTCTGCATATCTGTCTTATGTTGTTGCATTCCCCAATTGGGAATATTATAGATGGATTGCCCCACTGAGGTTGTTGTGGAACATACTGCTGAAATGGTTGGTTTACTGGCTGAGGATGATATGAAGGGTTGGAAGTCCAAGTAGGAGGTGTAGACTAGGATGGAGGAGTGGGGGAGTAGCAAGGTTGCATGGGTGCACTCTGATTGTTGTAATAGTAAGAGTAAGGTGCACCTTACATACCTTGTTGATATGGCCGAGGGCCTTGAGGCCTTCTCTGGTTAATGAAATAGAGTTTCTCTAACATTTTTTCCCCATTGTTATAGGTCAATTTGGGAACCATTCCCAATGACCTAGTTAACTAGACATCATCCCCAGAACCAATGAATAGGTTCCATCATCCCCTATCATTTCAATTGCTACATGCCCTTAGACAAAAACAAGACAAATAATCCATGACTTCCATTGCAAGGTTTCCAAAATTTGAAGTACATAATTGAATCACCTATGAGCTCACCAACATAGTATCTAAAGGGGATAATTTCTTTGCATATGCAGGTAACCCCACTCAAAGATGATCTGCAAAGCACTTCCCGACACTTAAGGCTGTGTTGGTAAAATTGGGAGTGAAATTCTCAATGTTCCGGAATCTCCACTTGGAAAGTGCCTTAGAAGAGTGCATATGTGTCAAAATTTGAATCCATGTGTCCATTTGAAACCTATGAGCTTGGGAACATATATTGCCTATTATTATAAATTCATTGATTGTGAAACTACCTTCAGCTCATCTATAAATTGAGCACAGATCCTAGTTCTTGAGAAGGAAGAAATTGAGTAGAGAAATGTTGGTGGAATTTCAATTGAGGATTTGATTTGAGTGATATGCTACTGGAGAGATGTTCATTGTGGTGAGGATGGGATGATGCTAGAGATGGTGACATCAAATCAATCGATTGTTCTAACCTCCCCTTCTATCCATTAAAAAATATTGTTGCTTACTTTCCCACATATGCATCTGTATAAGCTTATGTATTTCATATTATGGATTCTCATCTGATGTATATGGTTCATGTTTCATTGATTTAACTAAATAACTTGAATAGGCATCTGCATATTGCAATTTTTTTGTTGTTTAGTGTTCATTCTTGCAGGAAATATTTTGGCGATCTAGCTTGGATTTGAATCTACAACAAAAGCGACAGAAGGAGAATAGGAGCACTTGGAATCCAAGTAAGTTCCTTGATATATTTTGTGTGTCTATTTACTATTAGGAAAAGTATTTGCAAAGTCTTTAATTTTTTTTTCTAAATGCACACCACATTTAGGGAAGAATCTTTTATCCATAATCCATAATTCCGCATAAAAAATTGGTGACTCCATTGGGGAGTTTACCCTTCATCCTTTGTGTTTTTTCCTCTCTTTATTCACCTATTAGAATTTACTCTCAAATATTAGGCTTTTTGAAATCAAAATTTGCATTAGAAGTGTGTTAAATAGCTTGAGTTTTTGTTCTCTGTTGCACCCAACGCACTGTTGAACAGGACACATTGCTTTGCATAGCACTGTCTCCCACTCAGCGGTGCTTTGCAATGCACTGTCTCCCCTTAGAGACTTTGTTGCCCCCTAGAACCAACCAAATTCCCATTGAATTTGTCATTGCATTTACTTTCATTTTTTTTGCTGTGTTTTCAAAGGGCCTGATGCCTCATAGAGAGCAGTAACTTTACATACATTTTCCTCCTTTGAAAGAAAAGTTTGTTCAATGTTTATTTAAAGTGTTTTTCTTTATCATTGACGAATTAATTTCAAATTGTTTTCATTGTTGCATCAGATTCATTTTCTTTTGAAAATAAAATTGTCGTTAAATTATTCGTTTCTTATAGGAGAAATTGCAGTTAAATTCTTCATTTTTCCTAAAAAGAGAAATTGTTGTTTAAATTCCTCATTTCTCAAAGTAAAAGGCATTTGTTTTTGTTGATTTGATGCACATAATTTCCTTTTCTGCATTCACATTAAAGGGACTGAAAAGAAAAACCTGCATTTGCATATAGTGGATTGTGTGTTTTTCATAGTAACAATTAGGAAAGTTGCATATTAGTTTGTGCTCTTTGTTGTTTGCTCTCAAAAATTATTTCTCTTTCCATTTAGTAGCTAAGATTTTCATTGAAAAAGCTAAAGTGAAAAGTTTACTTATCATTATATTTTGCATTTTAGGAATTTCCATCACATCATCGCAATGAACGTTGAAAGGAAAATTGATAAACAAGATCAACTTAAAATTTACATCAATTTACCTAACATAGCATTCGAACCATAACAATAACATTTAGAAGGTCTAGGCTAGAGACGTGTTCCGGCGTAGTAAAACATAGTAGTTGTCATTAATTTTCTGCAATACATTCCTAGTGTGATACCTCACTCCACGTACGTAAGTATATCGTATCTCGTCCACGTACTTTCGGGTATATCGGGCAATGTTATAGTACGAAAAGTATAAAGGGGTGCTCTCACTGTGCGGTTTCACATCAGACAACGCTAATATGGACTTGGGCCTCCACGTACCTTCGGGTATATTTGGGAGGATAACTTTAGGTTTCTATCCATCCATAGTGAACCAAGTCGATCGCCTTGTAAATTGTGATACACCGAACACAGCATTTGAGGAGATTTCCTGCCCATACTTCTTGGTTCGCCAGGAGTTATTCTATAGTTCACAGTTTCTTGGTAAACCTTTTGCCTAGCATTACCCTTTTATTTTTTTATTTGTTTTTTGGTTAAAATAAATTAGTCATCATGGAAGAAAAAAATCCTTTCCCCCGTCGTTCACGTAGATTAGCATTGAAACCACCTTTACCACCAGAAGCTACTCCTGGTCAGCGAAGGTGACATCACTCTACCGAAACCAGAACTATCAGTACCTCTGTTGAAGCATCATCTTCCCATATCCAGAGTTGGCACATGTTGTTTCTACACATCTCGGTTCATCTACTGTTGTCAAGAAAGAGTCCTTGCAGCTACCCGTGGTCACAATCCATCCAATTAGTGAGACCATACCTCCTGAACCCGACGTTGTTCAACCAGAAGTTGATCCAGATCCTGTCTCTTTTTTGCCAAAACATTTGCATCCCGAAGTCGAACGACCAGAAGTTGTTCCTACTTTAGTCATCCCACAATTTTCTGTAGCCTTTGAGTCTCCCATATCACACATTCAACCTCTTGAAATATACTTTGTGCCTGTTGGTGAAATACTTCCACCTAGTTTAATTTCGATTGAATAAATCCCACAAGACGAGACACCTTTAACTCCAACCAATTTTGGGGACGATCTTTACCTGTACAAGTCTTTTCCTCAATCACCATCCTCTGCTTTTGTTGTTCCTATTCCTATTCAAATTCTCGTCGATTTAAAAGGGTATATATTTGGTCAAGTAACCATGCCTGAAACAACATCTTCGGTTGGACCATCTATTCCAATTGTGTCAGCACCTGCTCTCGCTACACTGTTTATGTTCACAACTTCACCAGAGTCATATTTCCATGGAGGCACTTTGGACCCATCAGGTTATAAATATTTATCTATAATTTTCTCTAGTGCGTCTTTAAACCCATGGACTTCACCAATGTCATCGTCTGGTATTTTAACTAGTAAACCTATAGTAAGTACTGAACGGCTTGATCCTTTATATCCATCATCGAGGCAATATCAAGCTAGTCCTTCTGGGTCTATTCCATCAAGTACCATATCAACTAGACTCCCTGCATTTGGAGAGAAATATTTTCTATCTTATTATCCTCCTCATGTGGGGGGGGGGCAACCTTTGGTCACCCACTTTGACAACACTCCATTATTTTTTGGTCAACCTAATGTCAAAATGAATGTTTGTCAATGGAAACCCACTCTATCTATCCAACCACAAATACTTGTACACTCGTATCAACCAATTCAACCTGTTACACCCACATCACTTCCACTTGTTAATACATATTTACCCCTGTTACAGAATCAAAATGTTGTACAACAACTGTTTCAGGCGGGTCCTTCAACTCAATACCCTCAAGTATTGGGCCCACAAAATCCAAATCCTTGAGCCAATTTAGAAAAGCAACCTATACCTGGAATCATTTATTCACAAGATGGTTTACCATATTATGGGATGTCACAACCACAACCAGGTTATACTTATCCTCAACCGAATCCAAGTTATCAAAATTTGGGTTATAACATTGGTGGACAGACCCCTTGGTAGCCTCAGGCGCAAATGCCTCAACCTTCATTTCAACAAGTATCATATCTAGGTTTTGGTCAACAGAATCCTCAAGCGTTTTCTTATCAAAACAACCCCTATTTGGGTTACCAGTAGCAGATTCCTTATGCTAGTGCTCAAAGACCTATTTCCCAAGAAATTCCATCCTATCCTGGCTATGCTCAAGCTGACCTTAATCAACAATTTTCCTTTGTTACAACCTTAGAGTTACCAGATTTAAATTGGCTAGCTAATAATTCAATCAATTATGCTCCTTGGTTGCTGGTGATACCCCATAAATTCCCTCGGATATTCCTAAGTTCAATGGAAACCCTGTGGAAGACCCATCGACTCATGTTATGACTTATCATTTATGGTGTTCATCAAAGTCTTTGAATGATGACTCTGTTAAACTACATCTTTTACAGTTTATGCTCACTGGTCTGGCTGCAAAATGGTACATTGAGTTACCTAGATATTCTTTTGATAATTTCACTGCCCTAGCTACTGTCTTTTTTACTCACTTCCAGTTATCCATACGATATGAAACTAGAATGGAAATCTTGACTAATTTTAAACAGACTGATGCTACTCACATTTCTGCTCATATTCATGAGTGGCGTCGTCATCGTAGAATGGTTAAGACATTTGTTCCTGCTCATCTCCTTGCTGAGTGGTTCATTAAGTCCCTGTTACCATCTATAACTAAGGACGTGGCTCAGGGTGGCGTTGTCACTAAAGAGCAGGTTATTGCTCGTGCCCAATATTTAGATTTGATTTATACTCAATCTGGCATGCTCTATGAGAAATTTCTAATGTGTCACAATCTATTTTTATTGTTCCGCCTCAATTAAAGGACTCTCATTCCACAGACGGTTTGATTAGTACTGAAAGCACACATCATACTACTGCATCTGATCCTACACCTTCTTCCGAAATCAATGTCGTTTCATTTGACAAAGGAAAAAGTGACAAGCAACCTGGAAGTAAGAAAAAAAAGAAAACTTCTAACCCACGGGAAATATCATCTGATCAATCGTCTGGAAATAGGAAACCTCATTATCCATGCATAGTATTTAATGAGGAACACTTTTTTCAGGATTTTCCTCACCACACTAAAGTCTCAAAAATGGTTAAGACTTCACATGTGTCAACTGTGTTGACAGATTTGTTTCTGAATCCGGACACAAATTTGGTTGCTACAGATCTAGCTTCTAGTTCACAAAACCTTCAACATATATTTTGGTGTCAACACGTAATAAATATTATGGTATTCAAGCACCTGATCAACCTACTACCTCAACCACGAACCCATCCACAGAATTGGTACCACCTACTGCTATTCTTGAATTGACGATTAAGCCACCAAAGGGATTCATTCATAAATTGACATATAATCCTCGAGCAAGAGCTACTCAAAATTATAATATAGTTGAAGATTTGGCTCAATTCCCTTTAGCTATGTCTTCTCTTGAGGTATTACAAAATTTTCCCTCCCAGAAACAGGCTTTATTGTTGGCTATTGGTGGAATTGATCTGAATGATTCTAATCTCGTCGTCTTTAAGCACACAGGCTATGTGTCACAACTACCAGTAGAATTAGCATTGTCCATACAAGTAAATGTTATCAATCACCTTGTTCATCATAATATTATTAATGAGGGATCATATACATGAATTATGTATCTAAATTGTTGGAAGTCACTTGGCTCGTCGTGCTTATCTCAATCATCAACGACGTTGAAGGCTTTCGATGGACGTTCATATAAGCCTTGTGATATTATTAATAACTTGCATGTTGAACTAGGGTTAAAAATAGTGAATGTTGATGTCGAGGTTGTTGACGGACCCCTTGACTACAATATTATACTTGGAAGGCCATGGGTATATGCTATGACTGCAATTGTTTCTACATATTTTAGAATGATCGCTTTTCCATATAAAGGTACCATCACAGTCATCAATCAGCTATCCTTTTTTTCCTCCACTTCGCAGGTAACTGGAAGTGTTCCGTTCGTTCACGCACCCCAACTAGCACTTCAGAACATTGGTGTAGGACATTTAAAGGATTCCACTCTCATGGGAACCTTTTCATTACCGCTTCCTGCGACGTTGGCAGAAATTTCAAGTATAGAGACCTACTGCATGATCTCTTCCACTCCATTTGGCTTAAGGAAGAGTACGGATGATTATGAAATTGTTACGTTGGATGAGTTTTTGCCACCCAGCCCTATTGAGCTAGCATAGCAATCAATCTATCTGGATTGAGTGGCGAATCTGAAATCAACGTCGCTGGTTGTTTGGGCTGATCATTCTTTAGATTTTGGTACTCCATCTGATCATTTTTCCTCAACATTCTTGACAGATGAGCATATTTTGGAAACCATCATTAGGGGAATTTTGAGGTCTAAAATGGGCCTCCTAAGGAAATAATAAAATAATAGCTAAACCAATAAAATAATATTTATGAATTTGCAATTCACTTTTTGCACCAAAATCCATGTAACCATAGTTAAATTCAATTCAAAAGTTGTACCAAAATAAAATTAATAAAAAAATTGTATTAATGTGACTATAAATAAGAATGATCTTTTCAACAAAAAGTCATTATCATTGAACAAATAATGCGTTTTTCCTTTGTACTTAAATAACTTAAAATAAAATTTAAATATAAATTTATAAATTCTTAATTATATTATATACTATTAATTAAAATTTATATTATTTAAATTGTATAATAGCATGTAATTAATATACTATATAAAAATAATATAATATAATAAATGTATAGGGATATGCATTGTTTCTTTCAAGAAATATGAAATGAAAATAATATATTTTTATTCAAAAAGTGTGAAATGACATTTATTATGAGTATTTTACTTTGACTTTAAAAGTACTTAGAGCACTACCATGGTTAACCATGAGTTTTTATTCGCCATTGAGAATGTGACAAGTAAGTGCCTTTAACTCCAGCAATGCCACCTCAACCATTAGGGATGATGTCATCCCTTGAAATGTGATTGGTTCTCATAAAGTGAATTTCAATTGTACATTTTCCTTAGGAGGCCCATTTTAGACCTCAAAATTCCCCTAATGGATGTCGGAAGGAGAACCATGGGAAGATTATCATCATCGTTCTCGTCTTCCTAGTTATGAATAAAATCATCTTAGTGAACATATCACCCATCGATCAAAATTTTTTTTTGAATTCTTCACCTATTAATGCAATAAATTTCAAGTGAAATTTGTCAAATATTGAAGAAACCATTTCTATCGATATTTTGACCAAACCTAGCGTTGTCGAAATATTCATGTCGGCGTATCTTGTTCTCCATCAGAACTCAAAACATATCCCTCTCTATTTCGTGAATTATGTGATGTATTTGCTTGGTCTTACGAGGAAATGCCGGGCATAGATACTAGTATCATGAACACACTATTAATATGTACCATGATGTCAAACCGGTGCGTCAATGCCTTCATCTTGTTCATCCAAAGAAGGTCGCTGCCATTAAAGAAGAAGTTGAGAAAATTTTGTGTGCTAGTTTCATTTACCCTGTTCCGCTAACTGAGTGGGTTTCCAATGTCATTCTTATTATGAAAAAACAAGGAACCATAGAGTGTGCATCGATTATCGAGATGTAAATATTTCTTGTCCAAAAGACAACTATCCTACTCCCTTTATTGACCAGATTATTGATGATTGTGCTAGATGTGAAATATTTTTGTTCATGGATGGATTTTTCGGCTACAATAAAATCAATATCCACCCAGAGGATCAACATAACACAACATTTATCTGTCCCTGAGGAAAATTCGCTTATAGGAAACTACCGTCTGGTTTAAAGAACACTGGGGTAACATTTCAGAGAGAAATGGATTATGCTTTCAATGACATCAAGCACATTGTTCAACCCTATCTAGATGATTTACCCGCGCATTCACGAAATCAGACTAATTACTCGATGCATTTGGGAGCCATCTTCTTACGCTGCCGACACTATAAAATTTGCCTCAATCCACATAAATGTGTGTTTTGTGTTGTTTCTAGTCATTTTCTTGGATTCATCATCTCAAAAGAAGGAATTCGAATCGACCTAAAGAAGGTCCATACCATTCTTGATTTTCCTACGCCATAAAATTTACTTCAAATACAAAAACTTCAAGGAAAGGCTAACTTCCTAAGGAGGTTCATTCCCAACTACGCCAAAATGGCTAAAGGATTTACTTGGCTCTTGAAAAAAGGGGTTCCCTTCCATTGGGACTAAGTTGCGCAAGCTTCTTTTGATGTTGTCAAGGATACTCTTGTTCAGGCATCATTAATGTATCCCCCCGATTATCAAAGTGATTATTTCCTATATATCGTTGCGGCTTATACGACCATTGCTATGGTATTGGTCCAAGTAGAAAATGGGATAGAAAATCTGATCTATTATTTGAGTCATAATCTCAATGATACAAAATTCAAGTATTCATATGTAGAAAATCTTGCCTTGGCAGTTGTTCAAGCTATCAAAAGATTTTTCCACTATATCTATTTCTGAAATACCATTGTCGTTTCGGATTGCAACCCCATGACTTATATCTTATCACGTCAATTTTCGGGGGGGGGGTATTCAAAATGGATTGTCATTTTGCAGGAATTTAATTTTGAATTCATCAAACCCAAGTCAAAGAAGTCTTTAGTTTTGTCTGAGCTTCTCTATGACCTTCCCTCTGATAATACTACTACTACGTCAGAACCATCAATTCCTGACGAGTCTCTGTTTCTGATCAGATCATATGATCCTTGGTATGGAGATTTCATCATTTATCTATGTAGATCTCATCAGTATATTCTTGATCAGGCTTAAAGTAGGATAGAACATAGTTATAGATAAAAAATAATAATTTCTTGAATCCAACCTAGGCCTGAGTGCTCTTTCTTTCTAGGATGACTGGTAATGTTTCAGGTTCTTCCTCCATTGGAGTCTTTAGGTATATTGAGAGTTGTAGCATAGCCAGGAGGATGATTTCAACTATTTTAAGTCAGGTTGTTGTCCACCATCAGCAACCGAATACCAATCTAAGGATATTTGTGGATTTTCTAAGGTCCTAAGGAATACTTAGATTGTCACTGACTTAGAAGGTCCCACCATGACCGCCATTATGTTGGTGTCCCATGATTTGGAAGATTGGTAGACCAAATGCAAAGGGTAACATCAGACCAGTCTTTGGATTCCTAGGACCTAGCCTTCCTAGACTCATAGAGGGCTCTCTCTATTGTATGCAAAGGATGTGAACTTCTTTGCTTTAGATGGTTGATTTTAGGCTAGTTGTTAAGTGTAGGGTTTGTTTTTTGTTTTGGTTGGGTAAGATGAACAAGTAGAATAGGTGGTGTGAGAGGTATTCAAATAATTAGGCTATGGAGTCTATGAAAGTCATGGATATCTCAACAATGAAACAGAATGCATAACAAGGCAAATATAGCATGGTCAAATGGATATTTTAAGGTTTGTGTGGAGGGAAATGAACATAAGGTTTGTGAGCATAGTAGGTGTGTAAGGGTAGTGAAGAATCCTTAAAAAAGTAACTTTAAACAAGAAGGGACTTAAATACCATTAGCATAAATAAGCAATCAATAGACAGGGCACACCAGTAACTCTTTGATTACACTTAAGCAAATAATCATTCAAGACAAACATTCCAATGAAATATAGAAGGCGAGAAACTCACTTAACTTCTATTGATTTCACCTTCAAGGTTAGAAAACATATAAGATAACATATAACTATAATCAATGAAGAGGGAACTCCTAAACATCAGTGATCAAGCTATGGAGAACTTTGAGGCAAACTTTCAAGCATGAACAAAGGGCATGATCAGAACATGGCCTCTTTGACTAAACCTAACAAGTAATACTTTCAAAGAGAGATTCCAAAAACAGAGTTTAGATAGTATCAAGTAAGCAGGGCTAACCATAAAACATATTTAAAAACCACCTTATAAAAACATTCATAAAACAAACAAGCTTAGGTGGATCTAAGGAGAAACTAAGAATTCCTTAAACTAACCCAGCATAGGAAAACATAAAGATAATAGAAAGCAGGAAGGACTAAGGTGTCGCAAAGAAAATTTCTTAGCCTATACTCTTCTGTTCTACTGCAACATATAAGGATGAAACACAATGATAAACATGAGAAAAACAAAGACTAAACAAGAACGCATCACCATTAACCATGCTCAGGGATCCTGCAATCTATCCTCCTTCATCATCAGTCAAAGCAAGCCATTCATAAACTCAACAGCACTAATTTCTTCTTCAAACTCATAAAAACCATGTATTGCTCTCAAAACTCATCAAATGCCAACATTTACAATGAAACCCTCATGCTCTATTTATCTTAGCAAAGGAGGGAAAAAACCCTAGATAGGGTTGGAAAATGTCAAAATCACTCATAAATGTCATTTATGCCTAAGAGACCATGCAAGGCCCAAGTCACAAAATATCTCATGCAATAAATGCCAAAATAACTTCTAGCACCTAATTTCAGAGTGATTTTTCTCAAAAACACTAAAATATTATTTTGCAATAAATGAGAGTGTTTTTTTTACTTTTGGCCCAGAACACACTACACAGTCTATAAGCGCGGCACCACCTTAGGCAGAAAATAGGTCTTGTTGCAGCCAAGTTTTGGACACCTTCCCGATGTCGGATTTTTCTCTGTGATGACTCGTTGGAAAGCCTGATGAGTCTACTTTCCAAAAATACTCTTTTTTTCCTGAAATAGATTGTATAAACTATCCAAAATTTCAAAATACTAACACTACTCGGAGCATAGCGCCAGGCTTGAAAAGGAGGCAGAAAGGTGAAAAATGAGGTGTTTTTTGGCCTTTTGAGGGGTCACAAATGCTCCAAATGCTTTGAAATTTGGTGAGAATCGTGAAATAGTCATGATAAATATAAAAATGTAGAGTTTTCCCTCTGAGGATGCTTGAGGGAAAAGCGTAGTGCCAGTGGCGCTGCACTTATAGGCCTCCAAATTCACAAAAAAACAAAAACTTGTCCAAATTTCTTCAAAATTGGTGGATGTCTCCCTCATGGGGTTTGAGAGACTTGTAGAGAATATTGTGACAAAAATCCAAGGTTTTCTTGGTCTTTTCTTCCTTTTAGTGCTTGAATTTCAATGAGGGCCTCCTTGAGATTGGCACTAGTGAGTTTGTTTTTCAAGGCATAGTGTTTGGGAATCTTCTTTTGTAAGCCAAGGTCTCTTTTAATCTTCTTCATGTGCTTGTGCTCATCCTTGTAATAATCAATTATGTATTGGGCCATGCTAAGGCTTGTTTGTAGGTCTTTTATCTTTTCATTTTTTCTTTGAAGGAGTATGCTATGAGCCCTATCTTTGTCTTCTTTGTCACTGTCAAGATGGATGAGTTCAAACTCCCTCTCATCCTTATGCTGATATTCTTCATCCTATCTTACCTTTCCTTTTCCTTTGTCCTTGATTTTTCCTTTGCCTTTGTAAAGCTTTGGAGATGAGTTGGAGGGCATGGTACCTTGTCTTTTTGAGGCAACAAATACTATTCTATGCCCTCTTTGAAATGTTGATGAAAAAGGAGTAATTTTGGTCTTGTTGGTGTCTTTATCATGGCTCTGATCCTTGCTATTGTCATTAAGATCTTAATTTTCATCATTAGCATCATCAGTCTTCACATTCTCTACTTCATCATTGTCCTCAACATCGTCATGACTCTCACCCTCTTCACTGATTTCTGCACTGTCACTTTGGTCTTCATTTGGGCTGCTTGCCTCTTCACTACTATGATCCTCATTTTTATCATTATCCTCATCACTTTCTTCACTGTCACTATCACTGTCATGATTACCTTCAGCCTTTTCTTCACTTTTATCACTTTCTTCACTTGTATCCATGTTTCCTTGTGCTTCTTCATGAGTGTCATTTCTTTGTCTTCCCACATGGTCATCTGAGTTTCTGCCATTTTTGTCACCTTTATCCATTTCCATGTCCTCTGCTTGTTCTTCATCATCTACCTCTTCCTCATCTTCATTATCCTCTTTTTCCATGTAATCTGCCTCTTGTGGGCTCAACTCATTATCACCCTCAACCTCATTTGGGCTTGGCTCATTGTCATCTTTACCCTTATTTTCATTTTATTCTTCATTACCACTTCCCTTTTTATCATTTTAACCTTGCTTGCAGGTCTTGAAGGCAAGGTGGAGTTGCTTCTCTTGTGCCTTTGGAAAATTATTTGCAATTTGGAGGAAATTATACATTAGCGCAGTGCCACACTATAAGCACATCACCACCCTCTATATGCACAGTACAGTGCAAAAATTCACCATGGAGAACCATGTTCGCATAGCACCAGGGTCTGTGAGCGTAGCACCAGTCTCTAAGCGCAGCGCCAACAAAGTTAGAAAATGGGTCCACTTGTAGCCAAGTTTTGATGACCTTCCTGATGCTAGATTTGGGCCTATGATAGATCGTTAGAAATATTAACCTATCTAATTTCCAAATACACGATGTTTTCCCTCATTGGAGTTGATTTACCTTGTCAAAATTTGAGTTTCCCAAGACTGGTCAAAAAGTGTTGAGTGATGGTGCAGAAATGCAGAGAGCTGGTGCAGACAAATTTTGGAGGCCTTCCTTAACTCCAAATTGATCTCATGATAGCTAATTGTAAATATCTTCAAGTCTAGTTGTCTTGTGATCCATCAAGCAAGTCATTTGGACACTCTAGCTGTGAGAAAACCTGATTTTCCCAAGGTCACTCCAGCAGTGCAGCAATTCTCCTGTGACACATGTATTTTTGACATTGCTCCCAAACCATGATATCTGTGTAAAACCTTAAGGATTTTTTTCTTCTTGGACCTGTGAGGGACAAAAAACCTCTCTCACATTTTTCAAATTCATCTCTGTTTGGTCAGAAACATAGTTTGAAACAAAACTAGCCCTATGAGTGACAAATGGCTTGATTCTTGTAATGAATTCTTGGAAAATGATGGAGGCATGATGTTTATGAGTTGGTATGGCTTTATTCTTGATGATATGACCTATCATGTGGATCCTTTGCTCCTATGCCTCTTTTCCATTGCAAACCCTAGCTTAGTTGCAAGAGGAAAATAGGGTTTAGTGTAGACAAAATAGGGGATTTTAGGACTGCCTTGTAGAGGGATGGGAATGAAGGGGTTAAGGGTTGTCTAAATTCTTTGGGAAATTTTGGGGGATAGGGATAGATGTTAGAGAGTAGGGGAAAGTGGAATTTCAAGAATTGAGTGAGGGGAAAGGGTCGAAAAGGGAAAAACACGGGCCTATTCTCGAAAAGTGTCAAATTGTAGCAATAGGCTAGGTTTTGTAGAAAAATGATGAGTTTGAGGGATAGGAGTGATGGGAAGTGTTTATAAGGTATATTAAGGATAGGAGGAGGTGTAAGAGTATCAGGATGCAATCCTTGTTGATGATTTAACCATGGAGGTCATGAAACCAAGAAAAAACCCTCAAACCCTAGTCATCTATAAGAACAAAGGTAGGTAAAAGCACATAAGAAGTTCTCTAGGAGCAACAGGGTGATCATGGAATGGAAAGCTGGTGGAATGGTGAAAATTTTTGTTTAAGGATAATGGAGGCAGTGAGATTTCTAAAACTCACAATATTCATGAATCTTGTTTTTAGAAATCTAGGATCAACATTTAGTCATCTACAAATATCAAAAATTACTGATGACTAACAGTGGCTCCACTTGGGGAGGGCAGCTCCTTTTCAGGAGGTGTCCAGAACTTTAGATATCAAATCTCTGAGTTTAGAACACCAATGCCTTATCCATTGGGAAAAACTCTCTTATTTCATTTGCTGATGTTTTCTTGAAGCTATGATCTCAACATCTGAAAGACATGTTAGCTTCAACCTCAGTTCTACCTACCCATCATACTTTGCCTAAAATTTTTCTTCACTTGGGTGCATTTGGACTAGCGAACCCTTGACATTATTTTATTTTTAAAGCATAAAAATGACTATTTACTTCTACCCTTATTACTCCCAAGATTTTAGATTAGGCTAATGAACTCTCTTTATTCTCTACCTAGTCTATTCATTTGTCAAGATTAAGTTGTTTGACAAACTTTATTCTCTATCCTACTGACATGAAATTGAAAACATGCTCAAACCAGGGTTAAGATATCTGATTTTTCATGGGCTATGGCATTTGGACAAGCTGTAAAAAGTCATTGTTTTGCAAAAAGTAAAAGTGAAAACATGAGGGTTGTGATTTGGAATTTGTTATTCATCCCTCTCTCTTCTTTGGTTCAGATTTGAGCATGTGGAACCAAAAATATTTTCTTCCTAATCTATTGCTACTGACAAGTCAAGTTTAGATGTTTTGACAATCTCTCTTTCACTAACCTATCAGCATAAATTTAAAACATGTTCGGCCATGATTAGGCTAGATGAATGAACAAGACCTTCATTTTAACAAGTAGTGGCATTTAGGCTTGCACACTTTTAGCATTACTATTTTTTGGGTATGCGGTTGTACCTCTTCTTTTCATCTACCCTCTTTTTCATTTTTTCTTTGTTTTTTACTTTTTCTCTCTTTTTGGTCAAGACAATCTAAAACTAAAGGTAGAAAGATTCTCATAGTGCTGAGCTTATTCGCTTGCCTATCTATCCTAATCTAACTTATACATTATTCATTTGGTGAACTCCCTTTTCCAATATAACCAGTCAAGTAGATGATTCCATGAGTGATTTTGTTTCAGCTATTTAAGTGTGGTGAAAAAATCAAAAGGACACTCCCTCCTTACGAGTGTTTGAACAATGAAGCCTAAAATGTTCTTGAAATTCTGCATCAAACTACTCTTGACATGGCATACCTCTCCTTTAGATGTCTCTAATAAATCAACAAAGGGATCTTGAAATAATACCTGAATGTGAGGATTTGGAAAATAAGATTGATCTAGGATTGCTTCTTCCTCCACTTGGCTAATCTTGGAACTCTTTTGGGAAAGAAACTCCTTCTCTTCCTCATGATCATCTACACTGTTAGACTCATCATGTATTGCCATGTTGTCCTCTAGCAAACCTGATTGAATAGAGCCATAGTTGTTCTCTTTCTCTTGTGAAGGCTGGACATAGGGTTGAATGTGTTCTTTGTTGTTAAAATCAATACCCAAATATTGTTGACTTCTGATTTTATTAAGGTTGTCTTTGATGAACTGAAAGGAAGCACAACAAAGAGGTAAAGGCCCTTCCCTTTATCCCAAAATTTCTGCACTTTCTTCTTCACTTTCATAACTAAGTGGTATTTTTTGATCACTATATTTGAGCTATTGAAAATTATTGTATTTGTCCCACAAACTAATCGTTGATTGTTCTATAGTTTTATCTTGAGTCTAGAGAACATAATCATCATCATATTGATCATATTTGGGCAGCTTATTCATAGGAGGAATGTCATCCATTATGTAGACTTGATCAGTAGATAGTTCCACCATATGAAAAGGAGAGTGTTCATGGCCAATAGCTTCTCCTTTAACAATCTGAAGTGACTCGAAGCAAAAGGGTAGGGACTCAAGAGGTGTTGGCTCATCTTCCATTTCTAGTTTTGTAATCCAAACAGTCATACCAAGATGATTTGAGGGGAGAACTTCTATATTTGAAAAAGGGTTTGTATTATCCATTTCTTCCCTTTACTGATTCTTTAGAGCCTTCTACCTTGTTTTTTTTTTCAATTTTCTTGTAATACTCTCTTAATAGTGAAGCACAAGATGTAGGAAGGCATATAGTACTTGACAACTTTCTGCATTTTCTTCTTTGCAACCTTGCTTAGTCAGTATGTTTTAATAGTTATCTTTTCATTGAAATGACTGATTTCATTCTTCCCAAGAAAATGGTACTAGCTGCTTTGAATAATCAGTACCAACCTCAACCTTGTACTCTTCCTCTTTCCTGACAAGCATATGCATCATTTTTTTTATTTTATTTGTCAACATCTCTAGCTTTACCTCTAAAGATATCAGTCTCTCTTGATCTGCTTTGTCTTTCTCTATTAATCTTACCTTTTCCTCCCTGTTTAGTATGTTGGCTTCCACATCAACTATTATCCTTTTCATTTCCTTCAGGGTCGAAGGATCTCTTTCTCATATCTGTAAAACCATCTCTGGGTCAAAAGCACTTGGGTAGTGCAAGAGAGCCCACCCTAAAGGTGGTTTTATCTTAGCAGGTATTGCATTGTATACTTTATTGAACCTAGCTGAAAAGTATTTTACTGTCTCCCCTGGTTGTATTTTTAAATGGTTGTATTCCTCTATGATGAGAACTTCATTTCCCATGACCACCCACCTATCTAGGAAAAATTGAGTGAATTGATGAAAATTGATAATGCTTGCAGCTGGAAGGTCCTTAAACCAACTCTTAATTTTTCCTTGTAATGATAAGGAAAACATTCTAATACGCACTTCATCTTCTCCTATTTCAAATAGGTCAATTAAATTCTCAATATTTTGAATGTGTTCTTCAGCAGTGACTTTTGAGCTTTCTCCATGAAATCTAGGTAGTTTATTTGCAAGATTTGCAGGGAGGGCTCAGAGGATAGGAGGAAAAACCAGAGGCTTGTATATTTTTGGGACCTTTGTAGGTATAGTTAGTGCAAAAATAGATTTATGACTATTTCAGGTTTCATCAAGAGAAGGAAAGATATCATGAGGCTCATGTTTCACTAGGTCTTCCACAGGTGAATCTGGGGTAGGCACAGTTGTATAAGTCTGCTCATGGTCTGAAATTTGAGGCTCAAAATTTCAAGGCTTGAGATATTTCCAATGATAAATGTAGATCTCATCAATGTATTCTTGATCAGGCTTAAATTAGGATAGAACATATTTATAGATAAAAAATAATTTCTTGAATCCAACTTAGGCCTGAGTGCTCTTTCTTTCTAGGATGACTGGTCATGTTTCAGGTTCTTCCTCCAGTGGAGTCTTTAGATATATTGAGAGTTGTGGAGTTGCCAGGAGGATTATTTCAATTATTTTAAGGCAGGATGTTTTCCACCATCAGCAACTAAATACCAATCTAAGGATATTTGTGGGTTTTCTAAGGTCCTAAGGAATACTTAGATTGTCACTAGCTCAGAAGGTCCCACCATGATCGCCATTATGTTAGTGTCCCATGATTTGGCAGATTGGTAGACCAAATGCACAGGGTAACATCAGACCAGTCTTTGGAGTCCTAGGACCTAGCCTTCCTAGACTCAGAGAGGGCTCTCTCTATAGTATGCAAAGGATGCGAACTTGTTTGCTTTAGATGGTTGATTTTAGGCTAGTTTTTAAGTGTAAGGTTTATTGTTTGTTTTGGTTGGGTAAGATGAAAAAGTAGAATGGGTGGAGTCAGAAGTCTTCAAATAATTGGGCTATGGATTCTATTAAAGTCATTGATATCTCAACAATGAAACAGAATGAATAACAGGGAAAATCTAGCATGGTCAATTGGATCTTTTAAGGTTTTTGTGGAGTGAAATGAACATAAGGTTTGTGAGCATAGTAGGTTTGTAAGGGCAGTGAAGAATCCTTAAACAAGTACCTTTAAACAAGAAGGGACTTAAATACCATTATAATAAAGAAGCAATCAATAGACAGGGAAAACCAGTAACTCTTTGATTACACTTAAGCAAATAATCATTCAAGACAAACATTTCAATGAAATATAGAAGGCGAGAAACTCATTTAACTTCTAGTGATTTCACCTTCAAGGTTAAAAAACATATAAGATAACATATAACTTTAATCAATGAAGAGGGAACTTCTAAGCATAACTGATCAAGCTATGGATAACTTTGAGGAAAAAATTCAAACATGGACAAAGGGCATGATCAGAACATGGCCTCTTTGGCTAAACCTAACAAGTAATACTTTCAAAGAGAGATTCCAAAAACAGAGTTTAGATAGTATCAAGTAAGCAGGGCTAACCATAAAACATATTTGAAAACCACCTTATAAAACCATTCATGAAACAAAAAAGCTTAGGTGGATCTAAGGAGCAACTAAGTTCCTTAAACTAACCCAGTAGAGGAAAACATAAAGACAATAGAAAGCAGGAAGGACAAAGGTGCCTCAAAGAACATTTCTTAGCCTATAATTTTATGTTCTGCTGCAACATAGAAGGATGAAACACAATGATAAACATGAGAAAAAAAAATACTAAACAAGAGCACATCACCATTAACCATGCTCAGGGATCTTGCAAGCTATCCTCCTTCATCATTAGTCAAAGCAAACCATTCATAAACTCCACAACACCAATTTATTTTTCAAAATCATAAAAACCATGTATTGCTCTCAAAACTCATCAAATGCCAACATTTACAATGAAACCCTCATGCTCTATTTATCTTAGAAAATGAGAGAAAAAACCCTAGATAGGGTTGGAAAATTTCAAAATCACTCATAAATGTCATTTATGCCTAAGAGACCATGCAAGGCCCAAGGCACAAATATCTCATGAAATAAATGCAAAAATAACTTCTAGCACCTAATTTCAGAGTGATTTGCCTCAAAAAACACTAAAATATGATTTTTCAATAAATGAGTGTGTTTTTTTTTACTTTTGGCCCAAAACACACTACACAATCTATAAGCGCAGCGCCACCTTAGGCATAAAATAGCTCCTATTGCAGCCAAGTTTTGGACACCTTCCCGATCACGGATTTTGCTCCGTGATAGCTCGTTGGAAAGCATGATGAGTACACTTTCCAAAATTACTCTTGGTTTCCTGATCCATCTCCTGTAACCTATAAAAAAATTCAAAATCCAAACACTGCTCTGAGAACAGCGCCAAGCCTGAAATGGAGGTAGAAAGGTGAAAAATGAGGTGTTTTTTGACCTTTTGAGGGGTAAAAAATGCTCCAAATGCTCTGAAAGTTTGTGAGCATAGTGTAATCATCATGAGAAATCCAAAAATGTAGAGCTTTACCTCTGAGGATGCTTGAGGGAAAATCTTAGCGCCAGTGGCGCTACACTTATAGGCCTCTAAATTCACAAAAAACAAAAACTTGTCCAAATTTCTTCAAAACTAGCAGATGTCTCCCTCATGGGGTTTGAGAGACCTGTAGAGAATATTGTGCCAAAAATCCAAGTTTTTCTTGGTCTTTTCCTCCTTTTACTGCTTGAATTTCAATGAGGGCCTCCTTGAGCTTGGCACTAGTGAGTTTGTTTTTCAAGGCATAGTGTTTGGCCATCTTCTTTTGTAAGCCAAGGTCTCTTTTCATCTTCTTCATGTGCTTGTGCTCATCCTTGTAATAATCAATGATGTATTGGGCCATACCAAGGATCCTTTGTAGGTATTTTATCTCTGCATTTTTTCTTTGAAGGATTATGCTATGAGACCTATCTTTTTCTTCTTTGTCACTGTCAAGATGGATGAGTTCAAATTCCCTCTCATCCTTATGCTGATCTTCTTCATCCTATCTTACCTTTCCTTTTCCTTTTTCCTTGATTTTGCCTTTGCCTTTATTAAGCTCTAGAGCTGAGTTGGAGTGAATGGTCCCTTTCCCTTTTGAGGTAGCAAACACTAGTCTAGGCCCTCTTTGATATGCTGATGAAAAGGGAGTAATTTTGGTCTTGTTGGTGTCTTTATCATGGCTCTGATCCTTGCTGTTGTAATTAAGCTCTTAATTTTCATCATTAGCATCATCAGTCATCACATTCTCTGCTTCATCATTGTCCTCAACATCATCGCCACTCTCACCCTCTTCACTAATTTCTGCACTGTCACTTTGGTCTTCATTTGGTATCCTTGCCTCTTCACTTCTATGATCCTCATTTTTATCATTATCCTCATCACTTTCTTCACTGTCACTATCACTGTCATGATTACCTTCAACATTTTCTTCACTTTTGTCACTTACTTCACCTATATCCATGCTCCTTGTGCTTCATCATGAATGTCACTGCTTTGGCTGCCTGCATGCTCATCTGAGCTGCTGCCCTATTTGTCACCTTTATCCATTTCCATGTCCTCTTCTTGTTCTTCATCATCTGCCTCTTCCTCATCTTCATTATCCTCTTTTTCCATGTAATCTTCCTCTTGTGGGCTCAACTCATTATCACCCTCAACCTCATTTGGTCTTGGCTCATTGTCCTATTTACCCTTATTTTCATTTGATTCTTCATTTCCGCTTCCTTTTTTATCATTTTAACCTTGCTTGCAGGTCTTGAAGGCAAGGTGAAGTTTCTTTTCTTGTGCCTTTGGAAAATTATTTGCAATTTGGATAAAATTATGCATTAGCATAGCTCCAAGCTATAAGCGTAGCACCACCCTCTATAAGTGTAGTGTAGTGCAAAAATTCACTGTGGAGAACCCTATTCGCGCAGCGCCAGGGTCTGTGAGCACAGCACCAGTCTTTGAGAGCAGCGCCAACACAGGCAGAAAATGGGTCCACTTGCAGCCAAGTTTTGATGACCTTCCTGATGTTGGATTTGGGCCCGTGATAGCTCATTGGAAAATATCCTATATAATTTCCAAATACACCACTTTTTCCCTGATTGGAGTTGATCTACTCTGTCAAAAGTTGAGTTTCCCAAGCCTGGTCAAAAAGTGCTGAGTGATGGTGCAGAAATGCAGAGTGCTGGTGCAGACAACTTTTGGAGGCCTTCCTTAACTCAAAATTGAGCTCATGATATCTCATTGGAAATATATTCAAGTTTAGTTGTCTTTTAATCCATCGAACAAGTCATTTGGACACTTCAACTGTGAGAAAACCTAATTTTACCAAGGTCACTCCAGCAGTGCAGCAATTCTCCCGTGACACTTGTATTTTTGACATTTCTCCCAAACCATGATACCTGTGTAAAAAATGAAGGAGGTTTTTCTTCTTGGAACTATTATGGACAAAAACCTCTCTCATGTTTGTCAAATTCATCTCTGTTTGGTCAGAAACATAGTTTGAAGTAAAACTAGCCCTATGAGTGACAAATGGCTTGATTCTTGGAATGAATTCTTCGAAAATGATGTAGGAATGATGTTCATGAGTTGGTATGGCTTTATTATTTCTGATATGACCTATCATGTGGATCATTTTCTCCTATGCGTCTTTTCCATTGCAAACCCTAGCTTAGTTGGAAGAGGAAATTAGGGTTTGGTGTAGACAAAACACAGGATTTTAGGACTGGCTTGTAGAGGGAGGGGAATGAAGGGGTTAAGGGTTGTATAAATTTTTGGGGAAATTTTAGGGATAGGGATAGATGTTAGAGAGTAGGGGAAAGAGTAATTTCAAGAATTGAGTGAGGGGAAAGTGTCCAAAAGTGAAAAACACAGGCCTAGTCTCGAAAAGTGTCAAATTGTAGCAATAGGCTAGGTTTTGTAGAAAAATGATGAGTATGAGAGATAGGAGTGATGGGAAGTGTTTATGAAGGTATATTAAGGATAGGAGGAGGTGTAAGAGTATCAGGATAGAAGCCTTGTTGATGATTTAACCATGGAGGTCATGAAACCAAGAAAAAACCCTCAAACCCTAGTCATCTATAAGAACAAAGGTAGGTAAAAGCACATAAGAATTTCTCTAGCAGCAGCGGGGTGATCATGGAATTGCAAGCTGGTGGAATGGTGAAAATTTTGGTTTAAGGATAATGGAGGTAGTGAGATTTATGAAAATCACAATATTCATGAATCTTGTCTTTAGAAATCTAGGATCAGCATTTAGTCATCTACAAAAAGAAAAAATTACTGATGACTAACATTGACTTCATGACCTGTAACCCTCGTTCGTCCAGGGGGCATGGTTATATTATTGTCGTAGTATAATACATTACCAAATGAGCCAAAGTGATGCCTACATTCAACAACACAAGATAGATAGTTGCATTGTTTTTCTTTAATCATGTTATTTCATGGTTTGGGGTCCCACAGGCTATAGTTACAGATCATGGGAAGCATTTTCGCAACCACATGATGGCTGAATTGACTGCCAAGTTAGGATTGTCACATGATAATTCTACTCCTTATTATCCACAATCAAATGGACAAATTGAGGCTATCAACAAGATTCTTAAACATATGCTTCAACGAATGATAGGAGTTCATAAAAGAAACTGGAATTTGATCCTGTACTCGGCCTTGTGGGCGTATCGAACCTCAGTGAGAAACGCAACTGGATTTACTCCTTTTCAATTGGTGTATGGTCTGGAAGCTATCTTTCCTATCCAATGTGAAATACCATCGTTAAAACTCACAATAGACTTGTTTCCTGACACCTCAGAAGAATAAGCGTGTCTTTTTAACCTCATCCATCTTAATGAAATGCATCGTGAAGCCCAATTGGCCAACGAAGTGCATAAGAGATGTATAAAGGTGCAATACGAAAAAAAATTTCCAGCCTCACATTTTCTCAGAGGGCGACTTGGTCCTTCTTTATGATCAAGAAGCTGATGTAATAGGTACAGGGAAATTTGAGCCATTATGGCATGGCCCCCATATTGTCAAAAGAGTTCTTGCTAAGGGTGCCTATAAGTTGGTGGATTACGATGGAATTCCTTTGGCACAGCCTAGAAATGGGTTGTATTTGAAACATTACTATGCTTAATCATGAGCGTAGTGATTTTTTGTATTATATTTTATATATATGCCATTGATTTTCATTCACCGTCTTAGTTTGTTTTTTAGATTTTTCTTGACGTTAGTAATCCTCTTTACATTTCATCGCAGATGTCTGAATATTTGGAACCATTTTTTGGATATGATGATGGTGCTAGTCATAGTATGCAGAATCTATCCTTTGTAGTGTGGGCCATTTTCACTCTGAACGGCGAGTTAGTGAGTTTAAAAGGGATTTGTATTGGTAGATCGACAAACAATATCACTGATTATAGCACAATGATCGAAGTTCTCTTTGATTCCATTTCATTTGGTATTAACCGCATTATCGTAAGGTTAGACTCACAACTTGTGGTATTACAACTTACTAGTGTTTATACTGTTAGAAATCCAACACTGCATCATTTTTTCCTAAGAGTTTGACTTTTGGAAAGACACTTTGATTTTATTCAATATAAACATATTGAGTGATTCTTTATCTAATCAAGTTATAGACAAACATTTGCAACACATGTAAAGAAAGCATTCACATAATTAATAGGGTTTCACAATAAACATAGGAAAACACTAAAATCAAATAGATAGATAGTTAAAGGTTTTTACAAAAATTTGTGCCCAATACACATTGGTCATCTCACCTCAAAATGTATACAACATGTCAAAAGTAAACTATTTGTGCTCATGGTAACATGTTAAAGATCTAGCTATCCTACGTACTAACCACATCCAATCATTAGGAACACCTATAGTATGGCGTTGTAGTCACATGGGTAACTCCTAGATCTGGCAATCCGGAATCTCGAAGGTCAACCCCTCTATGTGTTGTTGAAGCTCAGACAGAGTCTTAGCCATGTCTAAATCCTTAAGGCTTGCTCTCCCGAAAACCCTCTCTGTTGGCTCATCTACTCCATGCTCTGGTTCCTCCACCAGTTGAACTCGACCAACATCTGCATTACATCAAAATTTTAGTCGAGTCTCAGGAAAACATCAAAATACAAAAACATTGTATAAACCTTATAAAAATCAAAAACATGGTCAAAACATTCTTACCTATTTCACCCCACTAAGCGCTTTCTGGTAAAGCTAAATATGGATCTCCTCGTAAATCAACACCTATGTATGCATACTCATCGATGGTGACAACCTGTCGCCTGAACCAAGCGAAGAACAAAGTTGAGAATACAATGGACGATTGGCCTGAATTCCTACCCATTAGTTCTACCCATCTCTGCATCCTTGAATCTCTAGGGTTAGACACACACAATGTCACATGCTATGGCTGCATCAGTGGAATCCACTCTAAGGAAAATGAAATGAGGATCGAACCATAACTGAAGTTTTTCTTCCTTCCTCCCTTTACCTTGTTTAGTTGTTATTTTATCTAACAAAGTACAGCTTCAGACTAGTTGAAGATTGTTGGCTCCATGCACTCTAACGCATACTGCATATATGATCTATTCGCTACATGTAGTGTAACAGTGCCATAAATTTTTGCGATCATGAAAAGGATGGTTCTCAAAGTAAAATATCGAATGTCCCAACTTTTTATCTTGCCATCTTTGCTTGGCTCTACCACTGGATAGCAATACTATAAAACATAATCTCTCACAGTCTCTCCTCCAAGAGCAAACCCTGAGAGAAAAATAGGCAAGCCTCTCCTCGACAAACCTATGAGAAAATATACATCCTATACTATAATAGGAACCACTTTGTTCCTAATGTGAAATTCCTCGATAGCTAGATCCCATGCTCGAACTAGGAACTCCAAGAGTTCTATTTGTTGCCTCATCCCTGAAAAACGGAAGTACTTTAACAAGCCACAATCTCTTAAGTCTCTTACTGTACCCAGATCATTTAGGGAAATCATATCCTATTCTTCATGCTCTCTTTCCCTCCATGTAATCGTCATTATAGTCCAATGAAATCCTGAAACATAACCATAAGACTATTTAGACTCCTTTTAATGCAAAAAATTAGACAAATTTTGAGCATAGTGAAATAATAAAAAATGGATATTGTGTTGAACCCTTGGTTAAACTGAGAGGGGGGGGTGAATCAGTTTAATGCATTCATGGTCTTGTAAAACTTTCTTTTATACTTATTTACATCTTCATTTTGTGATCAACTTAATATTCATTGGAACAAAAATCTTAATAAGTGATAAGTAGGTATTAAGCAGATTAAATACAGAATATCAACACATAATCATCATTCACATAGACAACAGATATAAGTGGAAACCCATAAGGGAGAAAACCACATCTTATTATTGTTGTGATGCAAAGGCAAGCTCCAACTTCCTCTCACCACTAATTTTCTATAGGCTCCAACCTACAGGAGGCTACTGCCTCAATTCTACAAGCTACACTTTGCAAGGAAGCTCCAACTCCCATCTATTTTCTGCAGGCTACAACCTACAGGAGGCTCCTACCTCAGCCAGCTACAACTGGACTTCTATCAAGCTACAAATTGACATGGAAGCACCAACTTCCTCACTATACAATAAAATCATATGCTGATTTACTTGGATATCAGCTCTGTTTTTATCTTTCTTTACTGTTGTCCTTCCAGCCTTCAAATTTGCTTTATATCATCTTTGGATCTTCACAACTCCTCTCTCTGCTCCTTTTTCTTCTTACATTGTCTCACTCATTTCTTCATTCTCTCTCTCTTTATGCATATTCTCGTAACATTATTTATAGAGAACATCTCATAATTGTTTGCATTCCACAGGGAATCCGAAATGAACAGGTATGACTCTTTGCCTTCCACCTTCTTATTTTCTCACTCAGCATATTCAGGGATGTTACAACAATATATACAATTATTACAGTATCAAATTAGAGTTTTGCTTTGCCTTCGGAGACTTGCCTTTGCATCACATACGATAAAAATAATTAAATCATTTACATTTACAGATATAATAATACATTTCACTCAACCCTTTCAGCTCTTGGTTCGCCATACATTTGTATTTTCTGCTGCTATCACTATCTTTTCAGTTTCTACTATTATAGTCTAGCTCTGCTGCATAACTGCAAATTTTGTCCGAATTTACCCAGCTGTTTGTTTTCAACAGTGCCACTCTATTCTTCTTTTCTCAACTCTGCCTCTTTTTCTCGTGCCCACAGTGTTCAGCCTTCACCGCTCTTCTAAACTCTCGGTTCTACCTTTTTCTCTGTGTAGGTTCCTTACCCGATCCTTTCTACCTGCGTTCATACTATCCTTTTTGTTTTACGTTATAGTCCTCCTTTTGCTCTCTGAAACGATTTACAAAAGAAAATCCACATACTCTCGAACTTGAAATGCTTTAGGCTTTGGCTTTGTTCTTTATCGTGTCCACTCTCTTTATCGCACTTCAGCGATTCAAATATCCCATGTGCCTTTGTCCATCTAATCTCCCGATATGTGATATGCGATGGGTCCCACTTGACTTTATCGCTACTTCACATCGCAACATTTATAAATTGCGACTTCTTATCCCATAAGCATCGCCGATTGCAATATGCGATATGCGACGGGTCCCACTTGACTTTGTCGCTACTTCGCATCGCGACTAACATGACTTCTAAGGTTGTGTGATATCTCTCCTGCTCCAGTTGCGATGTGTGATCGCATCGCATCATATCCATCACTCGCATTGCATCGCCTTGCCACATCGCATCGCCACTGTCCATCGCATGGCAACTTTTCTCATCCATCCAGCAGCTATTGCATTCGCTTGTGATGTCTGATATGTGATCGGGTCCCACTTGATTCCGATGTAATCTCTACTGTCTATCTCCTTTAATCTCATCCGTTGATCGTGCCGATCCACCACTATTATTTTGGGCTTTATGAAAGCGGGTCGCAGTTCATATCACTGCAGAGGCACTCCTTGGTATGGAATCATCATCGGGCTTGTGCTACCGTAGTGAATGACAACCGTCGATCTGTGGTCAACACCAGATGGGCGGGTCAACTATGGAGGCACCCCCGTGGGTTAATCATCTGGATGTTTTATGCCCCCGTGGTACTGTTGATCCCAGATCAACGTTTAACCGCGCTCATAAGATGTGCATGAGGTTTAGCCTTTTCTGCTGCCTTCGCTGGTCCCACACCTTTTATCATTATAATCCACTTTTATAATATTCGGTAGCAAAATCCCCTTCTTAACCTTTGGAAATATATAACTCACTTTAACAAAATGTTTTAAACTCTTTCGGAATGAATATCAGAACCTTCGAGAATGTTTAATTTACTTTTAAACAAAGTTTAAAATCCCTTCGGCAGTGTATTTCTGAACTTCAACCACTTTAATAAAACTCCATTGAAATATCATTAAACCTTTGGAAATATTAAAAAACCTTTGGAATCTTTAGACCTTCGGAAATAATTTTAGACTTCAAACCATTAATAAAACTTCATTGCATACAACGTCGGGCCCATACCTTGTTTTAACTCCCTCACAGCTTTTAATGCAAACTTCGTCGGATCTTCCACAAATCTAATCGGACGGCAATCGCGTTCAATCGACCTCCGAACTTTATCACCCAAAAGCAACACGAAATGGGTGGTATTGCACCATGACATGTCGCAATATGACTTGATCACGTTCGAAATGAATAAAACTGCTCATATGCCAAAAGCGGCTCGACAACAGTGTATGGTTTCTCTAAAACCGCTTGTCCTTCAAACTTTGGTTTAAATCGCATTCAAACGCGGATTTTCACCATTTCTTCATTTAACTTCAATTTCACATGAAAACCTCCTTTTCGTTGCATAACTCAATAAACAGAGACTGATTATCGCTGCGCTCTCAACCAAAGAACCAGATTCCTAGTTTTCTTCTGAGAAAACGAACCAGAATTCTCTAAATTCCTCCAAATATTTACACATAAGTAAATATACTCAAAATTCTACACAGAATGTATAATCAAATGGATTTCAAAGAGGTGAAACCCTCCAAGAAATTTCCAAGCATACACAGATAAACAAAAATCTGCAATTTTATTAAAACAGAGGGAAAACCTCTCAATCAGTTCTTCTACGGCCAAATTCCAATCTTCAAACCAATTTTTGTCTAATTTTCTCGTAGGCTTACAAAACAAAACCCCGACTGTTCAAAAAAAACTTCTTCCTGTCTAAACCCTCCTCTTGTAGCCTCTACCACTTTACTTTCTTTCTCTGCAACAATTTCATCTGAATCTGATCTACTCCCTTGTCATGGTGCTGCTCCTTTGTGCTCCTTTTCCATCAATGACAATATTTCCAACAGTCTCCCCCTTTGGCATTGATGGAAATACTCCAATGCCTCCTCTAGGACTTCCTTTGCTTGCTTTTCAAAAGACCCTTTCTTCTTTTGCTTTCTTTTCCTCCCCCTTTGACATCAATGGCAAAGGGTTGAACTTTTCCCAATGTAGTTTCGATCTTTTCATTTCCTGTGTTCTTGAGGACCTGTTCCATGCACTGCTCCATTGTTCTAGCTCTTTTATTACAATTTATTAACTGCTCTCCCCCTGGAGTGATGCTTTCTTATCTGATATTGACTATCACTTGTCTTCTGCACTGTTCCTATTTCTTGTATGCAACCCTTATTATTATTATTATTATTTCAATCATATCAGAGAGTAACATCTGCAAACACTACCCCTAGTTTGTCTCTTAGATATTCGAATGGTTCTTTAGAAAGAGGTTTTGTGAATATGTCTGATATTTGTTCCTTTGTTGGTACATATTCCAACTTCACCAATTTCTGTGCTACTTGTTCTCTGAGGAAGTGGTACTTTATTGGGATGTGCTTTGTTTTAGAATGAAGTATAGGATTTTTTTATATACTTATTGCACTTGTATTGTCACATTTGATAGAAATGGGTTCATTGATGCTTACCTTCATGTCTTGGAGAGTTTGTTTCATCCACATTACTTGTGTTCAACATGCGGCTGTTGCTATGTATTATGTTTCTGATGTAGATGGAGAGATAGGAGTTTTCTTCTTGCTTATCCATGCCATTAGACTTTTTCCCAAATAGAATGCCCCTCCACTTGTGCTTTTCCTGTCATCCACACAGCTAGCCCAATCTGCATCTGTGTATGTTGTGAATGTGAAGCCTTTTCCTTTTGGATACCATAGACCATAATGTGAAGTTCCTTGTAGATATCTAAATATTCTCTTGATTGCAAGTAAATGGTTTTGTTTTGGTGCTGCTTGATATCTTGCCACAAGTCCTACTGCCAACATAATGTCTGGTCTAGAAGCTTTTAGGTATAGCAGACTTCCTATCATGTATCTATAAAGTTTTTGATCTACATCTGTTGATCCATCATTAGCACATAGTTTGCATCCAGTGATCATGGGAGTTGACACAGGTTTGCAATCTTCCATTTGAAACCTTTTCAACATTTCTTTTAAGTATTTTTCTTGCGAAATGAATATTCCTGTGTTATTTTTTTGAATTTGAAGTCCTAAATAGAAGATGATCTCTCCAATCATAGACATCTCAAATTCT
Organism: Pinus albicaulis; assembly: GCA_034641835.2. NCBI lineage: Eukaryota > Viridiplantae > Streptophyta > Pinopsida > Pinales > Pinaceae > Pinus > Pinus albicaulis. The sequence continues at coordinate 752,672,667 of CM076578.1, forward strand.
GATTTCATTTCTTCAGCAAATCCTTTTTCTAACTCATCTTTGTTGCTACCAAACATGATTTCATTCACATACACTACTACAATCAAGAGTTCATTATCATTAGCCTTTATGTACAAATTGTTGTCTACTCCTCCTTTCTTGAACCCTTGTTTTTGCAAGTATTTGTCCAGCCTTGAATACCATGCATGAGGAGCTTGTTTCAGACCATATAAGGCTTTCTTTAATCTGCACACATAATCATGTTTATCTGTTAATGAGAATACTTCAGGTTGTTCCATGTAGACTTCTTCCTCTAAATCTCCATTCAGGAAGGCAGACTTCACATCCATTTGATATACCTTGAAATCATGATAGCATGCAAAGGCCAAAAACATTCTGATTGCTTCCATTCTAGCTACAGGGCCAAAGGTTTCATCATAATCAAGACCTTCAATTTGTGAATATCCTTTGCATACAAGTCTGGCTTTATTTCTGATTACCTGCCCTTGTTCATTCATCTTATTCTTGAATATCCATTTTGTGCCAATGACATTTTTCCCAGTGGGTCTTGGAATTAATTCCCAATTATTGTTCTTCTCAATTTGGTCCAGTTCTTCATTCATAGCATTTACCCAGTTTTTGTCTTTGCTGGCTTCTTCGAACTTCTTTGGCTCTATTTTACATGGCATGGCTAGGTATACTTCTTATGTCTGTTCAGCAATTTGTCTTCTTGTCTGGACTCCCACACTCTTGTCCCCAGTGATTTGATCTTCTGGATGGTTCTTTTGAGTGTGTCTTGAGGGACCTTTTGAGTTTAATTTAGTATCTTCTGTTGTTTTTCTCAGTTCATCATTATCTTGATTCTCATCTTCATGATCATTTGGAGGATTGCTGCATCTTGTGCTTCTTGTTCCGTTTGGTAGATCTTCATCAAATCTTACATCAATGCTTTCCACAATTTTTTGTAGTCTTTTGTTGTAGCACCTGTAACCCTTACTCTTGGATGCATATTCTAAAAATATTCCTTCATCAGCTCTTGCATCAAACTTCCCTAGTTTTTCATCATTATTTTTTATGAAACACTTTCTTCCAAATACTCTAAAGTGATTGATTGATGCTGGTTTACCATGCCATAATTCGTAAGGAGTCTTATCAAAATTTGGTCTTAGATGAGCTTTGTTGAGAATATGAACAGCTGTGTGTACTGCTTTTTCCCAATAGGTTTGGGAAATGTTACTTTCTTCAATCATGGCTCTTGCAATCTATTGTACTAACCTATTTTGTCATTCTGCCACTCCATTCTGTTGAGGTGTACCTGCAATTGTAAAATTTTGTTTTAACCCATGTTCATTGCATAGGTCTGCAAAATCATAGTCTGTGAATTCACCACCTCTATCTGATCTGATGCATTTTATCTTGCATCTTGTTTGATTTTCTGCCAATGCCTTGAATATCTTGAATTTCTCAATTGCTTCAGATTTATATTTGATAAATGCTACCCACGTCATTCTAGAAAAATAATCTATTATCAACATGAAATAAGATTCTCCTCTTGGTGCTTTAGTTCTTGAAGGTCCACACAGGTCCATGTGTACAAGCTGAAGTGGCCTACTTGTTGATAGTTCATCTTTGGTCTTGAAATACGTGCGGGTCTATTTGCCCAATTGGCAAGATTTACATATGGTATTTGAAGGCTTCTTTATTGCTGGCATATCTCTTACTGCATTCTTCTTGCTCAGACTGATGATGTGGTCAAAGTTTAGGTGTCCCAGTATTCTATGCCATAACCATGATTCATCAAGTTTTCTTATGTGGTATGCTTCATTCTCTTCTTCCACTATATAGACATTACTTTCTGTTCTAACACCTTTGATCAAGGCCTTTCATGTGGTGCTTGATCTTACCTCACAATATTGGGCTCTGAAAAGGACCTCATAGCCTTTATCACACATTTAAATAACACTTAGCAGATTGGCTTTCAGCCCATCCACAAATAGTACATCTTGAGCCTTTCCTCTTCCATTATTCAGACTGACTGAGCCTTTTCCTTTGATTTTCCCTACTTTATCATTGCCGAATGTTACATTTCCATATTTCTTTTCATCAAAGGTTACAAACTTGATTCTATCTCCAGTCATATGCTTTGAGCATCCACTGTCCAAATACCATTGGCTTTTCTGATCTTGGGCTATTAGATCCAGGTCACACTTATTCAAATTCTTTTTCCACTGTAGGCAGCTATTGATTTGGCACCTTTTCTAAGAAGATGGACCACATTCTTTGAGATGACATTTGGAATACATGTGTCCGATTTTATGGCATACAAAGCATTTGATTATATTTTTAAATGGATTATGTGTATGAGTGAACTCTCCATTGTTAATAAATATTCTTGGGGTTTTGAACATCAGCCTTTGTCCATATGTTCTACACTCCATGGCTTTATGGCCAAACCCCTTACAAAAAAAACAATACCCATGGAAACGATTAATGTACCTTGTGAAGGGTTGTCCTCTCCATTTGTTTGCTTGAGGTATTATTTTCAATTTCTGTATTTTTTGTTGTTTGAAATTGATTATCTTTGTCTGAAAGTATGCAGCAATATGTCCCAGCTTGTGGCAGACAAAACAAGTGATATTTCTCATAGGAGGAAAGAATCTCTTTTGACAGCTTTTGAATTTATTCAATTCATATTCAGGGTTGTAAGATCCTTTTTCAGCTGACTGTTTCTTCATTTCATTCTTTGTCTCTTGATGTTGTTGCTTGTTTCTGTTTGTTTCATCACATATCAATTTCTTGCTAGCTTCTGCTTCTGAGTTACTTTTTGAGCTGCTTCATTATCCTTTACAGCTTTTACAAAAATGATATTCTTGTTATCTTCTACCTTGGATTTATTGGTTTCTCCTTCATATCCTATCCCAACCTTTATGAGAGGAGACATTTGATCATTAAGAATCTTGTCCAACTGTTCAGTGCTTGTCATTCGAGGAGTGTTCTTTGATAATTCCCTTTGGGTGTTTTCTAGTTTCTTTCTCAGCCATACCCTTCTTCTTCCAATTTCTCTTGCTCCTGATGTTTATCTTTAATTTTCTTTAGTAGAATGTCTTCCAACTTCTTAGCTTCTTCAATTTCTACTTTCAATTGAATGAGGTCTTCTGAATTTGGTACCTCCTTTACACATTTGAGTAGAATGTCTTTCTATTTTCTGCACTTGATTTTAAGTCTATCTATTTCCTCCAGGGCACTTCTTAGCTCCCCCTCAAGATCTACCTCACCTTCTTCCTCATCTTCTAGAAGGAATCCTTCAGACTCTTCCTTGGCCATCAACACAAATTCAGAGGTTCCTTCTTCATTTGAGGATTCATCTGAGTTTTCAGATGCACTGCTATCTTGCTGAGCATAAAATGATCTTCTATTGAATCTCTTCCCTTTCTGCCAGTTATTTGTTTTGGTTTTCTCTATCTCTTGAGTCTGATTATTTGTTTTCTTAAGAGGACACTTAGATGCATAGTGCCCAACTCTTCCACAGTTAAAGCATTTAAATGGAAGTTTACCTTTGTACTTTCCTCAGCCTCTATCCAATATTTTGACAAATTTGGCCTCTTCTTCATCGGAGTAGGAGCATGTATCTTCTCTTTCTTATTTTCTCTTCTTTGTCTTAAAGTTTTCCTCCCTCACATTTGACTTCCTCTATGGAAGTCTCATCTCATAGGTTGTTAAGTTTCCAAGTAATTGGTTCATGGTCAATGTTTCCCAATCAGTTGTTTCTTTTGATGGCAGAAACCTTGGGGTTAAACCTGGATGGTAAAGATCTCAATATCTTTTGTACAATTACACATTATCTAACGGTTTCTCCTAGAGCTTTCATGTTATTTACAATTTCTGCAACCCTTAAGAATAAGCTGGCAACATCTTCTTCTTCATTCATTTTTATATTTTCAAATTGAGCTCTATAGACTTGCAGCTTGGCAGTCTTCACCTTTTTATCTCCCTCATGGATACTTTCTAATGTATCCCATATTTCTTTGGTAGTCTTGTTGTGCATTACTTTGATAGATTCTACCTCACACAAACCACTTAAGAGGGCATTCATGGCTTTTGCATTAGCTACAAAATCTAGTTTGGCATCTTTCTCTGAGTCGGACTCCTTTGGGACATATCCCAATTCCACAGCAGCCCAAAATTCTATTCCTAGAGACATTATGTACGTCCTCATTTTTATTTTCCAGAAGGCATAATTTGTACCAGTGAACAAAGGGGCTTTATTTGTTGAGCATCCTTCTAGGCTAGCCATCTTCGGGACCTAGGATCTCCTTCCAGTTGTTAAACTGATGCAGAAGGAACCCGCTTTGATACCAATTGTTGAACCCTTGGTTAAACTGAGAGGGGGGGTGAATTAGTTTAATGTAGTCATGGTCTTGTGAAACTTTCTTTTACACTTATTTACATCTTCATTTTGTGATCAACTTAATATTCAATGGAACAACAATCTTAATAAGTGAGAAACATGTATTAAGTAGATTAAATACTTAATATCAACACATAATAATCATGCACATAGACAACAAATATAAGTGGAAACCCATAAGGGAGAAAAACACATCTTATTATTGTTTTGATGCAAAGGCAAGCTCCAATTCCTTCTCACCACTGATTTTCTGCAGGCTCCAACCTACAGGAGGCTACTGCCTCAATTCTTCAAACTACACTTTGCAAGGAAGCTCCAACTCCCGTCTAGTTTTTGCAGGCTACAACCTACAGGAGGTTCCTACCTCAGCCAGCTACAACTGGACTTCTATCAAGCTACAACTTGACATGGAAGCACTAACTTCCTCACTGTAAAATAAAATCATATGCTGATTTACCTGGATATCAGCTCTGTTTTTCTCCTTCTTTACTGTTGTCCTTCCAGCCTTCAAATTTTCTTTATATCATCTCTAGATCTTCACAACTCCTCTCTCTGGTCCTTTTTCTTCTTACACTGTCTCACTCATTTATTCATTCTCTCTCTCTTTATGTATATGCTCGTAACATTATTTATAGAGAACATCTCATAACTATTTTCATTCCACAGGGAATTCGAAATGAACAAGTATGACTTTTTTCCTTCCACCTTATTATTTTCTCGCTCAACATATTCAGGATGTTACAACAATATATACAATTATTATCGATTGGAGCGATGCTTCTATGTGGGAGTCTGGTTTTTTTGAATGGCGTTGGGCGTGCCTCAGTTTTTGATGATCAGTCCAGGGATTTGCCTGACTCTGTGCAGGGGAGCTGCGCTTCTACTGTCCCTATTTGCTCCAGGTCCGGTGGGCTGTCAGGTGTATATTTACAAGACGTGGTGGAGCCCCCGATTCTCTCGGATGGGAGGCTGTCGCCCTTGGTTTTCAATGGAGGGTTTGATGGAAGGGCGGGAGGCTATATGCCTGTTAATAATAGTTCGGACCTGAATAAGATTCAAGCTCTGAAGGGGAAAGATCTCAATCAACATTTGAACATGGGGAAAGACCCCATCCAACATTTGAACGTGGATTTGGGTGACTTATTGGGAGCCTTTTCCACTGCTTTTGGCATTGAACAGGATCCCTCTGTGCCCGCGTCCAAGAGTGTGGATGGTCTAGGTGAGAAGGGGTGCGTGAGAGCCTCCCCTAGTCCTATAAGTTGGGAAGAACAGAGCGGCGTTTTTGTTTCTAAAACAACTAAAGGGACGGGCCCAAATACTGGTAAAGAGGCTAAAGTGTTGAAGCAGAGGGGTAGAAAAAAGAAATGGATTAAGATTAAAAATGCTGAGTATAACTATGTCTTGGGTGAAGACATTGGATGGGAACAGGTTTCAGTTATGGCTAGTAGAACACTAGTTGGCAGGGCTGTGGGGAGGCATTTTGCCCTGAAAACCATAGTTTCCTGGGCTAATGCGCATTGGAAAACCGCTTTTGGTTATGTGCCTGAGGTGGTGTCCCTTTCAAAGGGGTGGTTCGCTTTCAATTTCTTGCGCTCTGAACATCTCCAGTGGGTGACTCAACGGTGTTGGTCTGTCGATCATTCTCCCCTGCTCATAAAACCTTGGCATCCGCTCTTTGATGCCAGCAGGGAAAGGGTGGATTCGGTCCCATTGTGGGTTCGTTTACCTGGTCTGCCTCTTCATTACTGGACAGAGGAGCACCTATGTGGTATAGGTAATACTATTGGGGTCTTCTTAGAGGCATACCTATCCTTCTTTAAGACTAATCTCAGGCGGGTAGCTAGAATTCTTGTGATGATTAACATTAGAGAGGGCCTTGCAGAATATATGAATCTCCGGTGGGGGCACTATGATTTTAAGCAGATCCTTGACTATGAAAAGGTTCCTTTTTGTTGTCGACGGTGCCATGTTTACGGACATCCTGCATATGAATGTGGTTCTCCTTCTCAATTTGCCAAATGTCGGGGGTCTGATCCTCATGTGGAGGCACCTCAGATGAAGGGGGTTGGCTCCGGTCCTCACAACACTCAATCAACTCCTTGTTCTGCCCTCTCAAGCGCTGAACAGTATTCTTCAGATGAATTTGGTTCTTGTATGCCGTCTGTTGTAGATCTATAGGGGCTGAGTGTGTTTTCTGGTCCTTCTTCTGGGCAGGAGGCTCTCTTTCAGGATGCTGGGAGTGGAGCGCTCGACGTTGTGCAGGTTCATAGTTGAAAATTTGGAGCAGATTTTCATCTGAAGGAAGATGTTATGTTGAACGAATTTTTCTCTGTGTTGAACCGTTCACTTATGGGCTCTTTTCCTTTCTCTCCTGTCTTAAATTTCTCTTTAAATATGTTTCAGTCTACTGTCTCGTCTACAGTCTCAGGTTGGAAGGATGTTGGCGGAATGGTTTCTTGTGCTGTTCCTTATATATCCTCTCAGCCTGTTTCTCTGCCTGCTCTCCAAGAGAATGTTTCTGTATAAGTTTTCGACCCAGGTGATAAGCTGTTAGACTCGATGGTTACTACAGCCCCTTTGGTCACTGGTTATAACCTGAGATATAGTGCCAAAAAAGGTGCTGGTGGGTTTGGGAAGGGAAAATCCCCTTCTGCTCGGGGCAGGGGCAGGATCTCTTTTTTGGAAAAAGCTCAGGATCGAGCTTTGTTGGATGTTCATGATGGGAGGTAGATTTCGATTGACAGGGCGCTTAGAGCAAGCCATTCCCTGAAGCCGGGTGTTTAATGAAGATAATGTCTTTTAATTGCAGGGGTTTGGCAGGTCCCCAAAAGAAAGCTGCTTTCCGGAGAATTATCTTCTTGGATTGTCCTGATATCATTCTGCTACAAGAGACTTTAGGTGTTGGGTTGGTGGTCAAAGCTATATTGGAAGGTTGGCTGCCTGGCTGGACTTTTGAGTCTTTGGATGCTAGAGGAAGGTCGGGTGGTTTGGCTATCGGGTGGAATGAAAAAACAATCAAATCTCAAAATTTCTGGGGTATGGAGTCGGTCCTGGGAATAAATTTCCTGTCGTTGGAGCTTGGTGAAGCTTTCAACCTATTTAATATTTATGGCCCATATCAGGACCGGATCCCTTTTTGGGATTCCCTCTTGAATAAATCTTTAATCAAGAGAGACTCGGTAATTTTGGGTGAGGATATGAATTTTTCTTTGGGCCAGTCAGAGGTCTGGGGACCGCATGCTCAAATCGATTCTTTGACTGGTTTTTTCACTCAAAAATTGGAGGAGAATCACTTACTGGACATTGAGCCCATCAAGCTGAAACCTACTTGGAGGAATAATAGATGTGTTGAAGACAGAATCGCAAAGCGACTAGATCGTTTTCTGGTGGCTGAGCAGATTGTGGACAGGCCTTTTCTGATTAGGCAGTGGATTGGCAGTGGGGGTGCTTCTGATCATTTTCCCATCTTTCTTGAGTTAAAGATCGGGCCTAGGCATCCTCCTAGCCCTTTAAAGTTCAACAAGATCTGGCTCAGGGATGATTCTTTCAAAGCGTTGGTTCTTGATTGTTGGATTCCTTTTAGGGTGGATAGTCCTCTTTCTGTTGCCTTTCAATTTGCTGAAAATTTAAAACGCATCAAGGTTGCTGTGAAAGTTTGGTCGGCTGTTAAGAGACAGAGGGAGGATGTGGAGTTGAAACAGGTGGAAGAGGATCTTCGCTTGATTTATGAGGGCATTGGGGGTGGCTATCAATCCCAGTTTGATAAAGACACTCTTGTCTCACTTGAAAAAATAAGGAACTCCCTTCTTATGGATAAGGAGGAATCTTGGAGGCTGAAGAGTAGGGCCACTTGGCTGGCTAGTGGGGATGAGAATACAAAAATTTTTCATGCATATGCTCGCGACCGAAAGGCAGCTAATACTATTTGGACATTAAGATATGGTCAGGGCATTGAGCATACTTCTTTTGAGGCCAAAGATAGATTGGGGGTTGATCACTTCAAGGACCTTTTTAAGGCCCCAGCTCATGCTTCACTTGCGGAAGTGATAAGAGTTGCTTCGTATTTTCCGAGGTTTGTGGAGGAGGCTGATAAAAGATCTTTGATGGCTGAGGTCTCTGAGAAGGAATTTAAGGAGGTTCTCCAAAGCTTCCAAAAAGACAAAAGTCCTGGGCCAGATGGGTGGTCGATTGAATTTTTCTTGGCTCTTTATGACATTTTAGGGACAGATTTGTTGAAAGTTGTGGAGGACACCAGGATTTTTGGGCGGATTCCTGCTTGCTTCAATTCCACTTTCATAGCTCTTATTCCGAAGGTGGATAACCCTCTTTCTCTGGCTGACTTCCGTCCTATCTCTTTGTGCAACGGTATCTATAAAGTGATAGCCAAGGTGGTTGCGATAAGACTCAAAGGCATTTTGTCTACTCATATCTCCGGTGAACAATTTGGCTTCTTTGAAGGTCATCAAATTCATGAAGCAATCGAGACTGCTCAAGAGGCTCTCCACAGCATGAAGACCAAGAACCTCAAAGGGACTGTGCTAAAAATCGATCTATCCAAAGCATATGATCGGGTAAGTTGGTTATATATCCGCATGCTCCTTACTCACCTTGGGTTTGGCATTGGCTTCATTCGATGGATTATGAGCTGTATTACAACTGTATCCTTTTATGTTCTGCTCAATGGGGCTGCATCTCCATTTTTTCATGTTGAAAGGGGGCTGCGCCAGGGCTACCCCCTCTCTCCCTTTTATTTTTACTGGTTGCTGAAGGTTTGAGTAGAGCTCTTCATGTGGCAAAGAGACAGGGTTATTTGAAGGGCATTCAGGTTGCTTCAAACCTTTTCATCACTCACCTTCTTTTTGTTAATGATGTTTTAATTTTCTGTTCTGGGTCGGTACGTGATGCTATTACTATTGGTGAGATTATGGATTTGTTTGGCAAAGCTACGGGTATGGAAGTGAATGCTGGGAAGTCTTCTATCTCTACTCATTCTTTGAGGGATGAGGAGAGACGTGAGTTCTTGCGGATCTTTCCCTATAATCCTGTTGGATTGGATGCTGGCCTAAATTATTTGGGGTTCCATTTAAAACCCAATGATTATAGGAAAATTGACTGGAAATGGTTGCTGGAAAAGCTGGAAAAAAGTTTAAAAGTATGGTCTCACAAATGGTTATCTAGAGCTGGGCAGTTGACTTTAGTTAAGTCGGTTTTGGAGGCTGTCCCGGTTTATTGGTTGTCCTTGTCTTGGATTCCCAAGGGTATTTTGGAGGCTACCAGGAGGATTTGCTTTAGATTCCTGTGGAGTGGGAAACAGGATTCTTTGGTGACCCCTTGGGTTCGGTGGGAGAAAATTGTTGTACCAAAAGCATTGGGTGGTTGGGGTCTGAAAAATATATTCCTTTTTTCTCAGACTCTTGCTACTAAGGGTGGTTGGAGGCTCATCAATGGTGACAGCCTTTGGACCCAGGTGATATCTCATAAATATATTGCTCCTTTTTCTATTGTGGATTGGATAAGGATTCCTGGGAAAAATTTTGCAGGGGGATCGGTGATTTGGAAGGCTCTTGTTAAATCTTTTCACATTCTGGAACTAGTCTGGCTTGGGATGTGGGTAATGGCAGGAAGCTTCAGGTTGGTGAGGATCCTTGGATGGGTAGTTCTCTTCAGCACCTCCTTCCTAGGCGTATGATTGAGTCCTTAAGGCAGTAGGGGATTACTTTTCTCTCCCAACTTGCTGATCCGGTTCGGAGAAGGTTGGGCATTCAGTCTTGGTTACTGGCCTCTTCCCTTGGGCTGGAGGTTTTTGATGAGAGGGCTCTGGCGTTATATATTAGTGCTTTAAAACATGCTCATCTTGTGCTCTTGGATAGGGATGATAAGATCGCATGGGATTTTGATCCTTCGGGGATCTATTCTCCCCAGGCCGGCTACCAAAAGCTTAGTGCTGGGGTTGTTTTGGGTGAGAAGCGGTGGTGGTGGAAGAAACTTTGGAAATTGAATTGTCCTCCTAAGACTCGCCTTTTTATGTGGTGTGTCCTTGAAAATAAAGTCCCTACCTGGGATGTGTTGCAAAACAGATGCTTTCAGGGTCCTGGCTGGTGTTGCTTGTGCAAATCTGATGTTGAATCAGTTAACCATCTTTTCCTTAGCTGTCCTTTCATCAAAGGTATTTGGTTGGAGTGCTCCAGGTTATTGGGTATCCGGTGTAGCTGGGAGGGCATTTCTGTTTCTCATGCCTGGGATTCGTGGTGGGTGTCTACTGCTGAGATGAACTTAAAAGCTCTGCCGCTTCTCGTTATTTGGGGTTGTTGGTTGGCTCGTAACCGACTACTATTTGATGGTTCTATCAGTACTCCTGAGATTTTCGGTGCCATGACTGTTGGTTTGCACTCTGCTTTCCCTATTCATATCCGTGCTGCCAATTAGAGGGATATCCTCATGCTGGAGATTGATAGGAGGAGCCCTTGGGGTTTTTTTGATGGAGCTATGCAGCAAAATTTTTGTGGGGGTGTAGCTCTGCTGTTTCTCTCGGAATCTCATTGGTACGAGATCTCTGTTGGGCTGGGGGAAGGGTCAAATAATTTTGCTGAACTGCTGAGCCTCAAGATCCTTCTTTTGTTCGCTGTGGAGAAAGGTTGCAGGCAATTAAATGTTTTTGGGGACTCCTTGAACGTGATAAATTGGATAAAAGGAATAGAGATCTGCAGAGTTCATCTTTTACAAAATATGTTTCGTTCTATTGGGGTGATCCTCTGTTCTTTTGCCTCCTTCTCCTGTCAGCATATTTATCGTGAAAATAACGACGAGGCTGATAAAGCTTCTAAGAGGGGGATTTTGTTGGATGAAGGCACCTAGAGGATCAAAGAACATTTGGATGGTGTTATCTCTGAATACTTCCATCCATATTTATTCGATTAGTGGCTACTGGCTTATGTTCTGGCCTGTCAATTTTTTGCCAACTGTTTTCATCCTCTTAGTGTGCTGACTCTACAGTTTTTTCTGAGGATGGGTGGGAATTTCTTCATTTGTTGGTTGGTCAACAAAATGACATGCGTTCCCTTTCAAAATGTGTGCTGACTCTACGTTAATGGTGATTGAGGGCTACTTTCTTTGTTTGATCTTCTGAGAGGCTTCCTGCTGAAAGTAGTTTTCGGGGGGACCGTGAACACCTATATGGTTTTATATTTGATCTCTCATATCCTTCTTTAATAGGCTGAGAGGCTTTGGTGTACATTGGCTGGCGGGTCAACTCATTGCCATTGGTAGTATAATTTGGTGTGCGCTTTTAATCTACATTACTATGCCGAAGAGGATCACGAACTACAACTGTTTTATTGGGTTTCTTCAGCGCGGTGGACAGTATGCAATGGACAGATTGACAGACTGCAATGGGTCGAAATGCTCATCTGGTTTCGGTTTCTTTTTTGATTCTTATGGCTGAACTCTAGATAAAACGCATCCCCTGTTCTTTGTGCTTGAAGAGTTCATATTTTTTGTTGGATTTCTCATTGGAAGGGCTTCTACTGTGGGCTGGACACAGTGTCTTCAGTGAAAACGGGTTCCTTGGTTTTTTAACAATTTCTCGGTTATATACAGAAGGGTGAATCTAGTTGGCTTGTTATATTATTGAATGACTGAACGTTGTTCTGTCTCATGAAGAACTGTATAAACTTTTCTTTATTGGTAGAGGTTCTTGAGGGATTGTTTATTAGCAGCGCAGTGATTCTGTTTTTTAGGATCTGCCTGCTCTTCAAAGGATGATCAGCTTGTTGTCTTGTTACTTATCAGTTATTGGTCCTACATAGGTTTCAGTATGTATCTGTCATTGTAAAAAAAACTGCTGGGTTTGTCTTTCTGAACACACAACTATGTGTTTTCTCATTGTAATTTTATACTCACCTGCAGTAATAAAATTACGCTTTTTTCTCGAGGAAAAAAATATACAATTATTACAGTATCAAACTGGAGTTTTTCTTTGCCTGTAGAGACTTGCCTTTGCATCACATACAATAAAAATAATTAAATCATTTACATTTACAGATACAATAATACATTTCACTCAGCCCTTTCAGCTCTTGGTTCACCATACATTTGTCTTTTCTGCTATTGTCACTGTCTTTTCAGTTTCTACTATTATAGTCTAGCTCTGCTACATAACTGCTCATTTTTTCTGACTTGACCAAGCTGTTTGTTTTCAACAATGCCACTCTATTCTTCTTTTCTCGACTCTGCCTCATTTTCTCGTGCCCACAGCGTTCATCCTTCACCACTCTTCTAAACTCTCGATTCTGCCTTTTTCTCTATGTCGGGTCCTTACCCGAGCCTTTCTACCCGCATTCATACTTTCCTTTTTGTTTTACGTTATAGTCGTCCTTTTTCTCTCCGAAACGATTTACAAAATAAAATCCACATACTCCCAGACTTGAAATTCTTTAGGCTTTGGCTTTGTTCTTTATCGCGTCCCCTCTCTTTATCACACTTTGGTGATTTAGATATCCCATGTGCCTTTGTCAATCTGATCTCCCGATATGTGATATGCGATGGGTCCCACTTGACTTTATCGCTACTTCACATTGCAACATTTATAACTTGCGAATTATTATCCCATAAGCATCATCGATTGCGATATGCGATATGCGACGGGTCCCACTTGACTTTGTCGCTACTTCGCATTGCGACTAACATGACTTCTAAGGTTGTGTGATATCTCTCCTGCTCTGATTGTGATGTGCGATCGCATCGCATCGCATCCATCGCTCGCATCGCGTCGCCTTGCCACATCGCATTGTATCCATCGCTCGCATCGCATTGCCATTGTCCATCGCATCGTGACTTTGCTCATCCATCCAGCGGCTATCGCATTCACTTGTGATGTCCGATATGCGATCGGGTCCCACTTGATTCTGATGTAATCTCTACCGTCTATCTCCTTTAATCTCATCCATTGATCTCGCCGGTCCACCACTGTTCTTTTGGGCTTTATGAAAGCAGGTCCCAGTGCATATCACTACGGAGGCACTCCTTGGTATGGAATCATCATTGGGCTTGTGCTACCATAGTGAATGACAACCGTTGATCTACAATCAATGCCCGATGGGCGGGTCAAATGTGGAGGCACCCCCTTGGGTTAATCATCTGGATGTTTGTGCCCCCGCGGTACTGTTGATCCCAGATGGCACGAGGTTTAGCCTTCGCTGTTGCCTTCACTGGTCCAACACCTTTTATCATTATAATCCACTTTTATAATATTCGGAAGCAAAATCCCCTTTTCAACCTTTGGAAAAATATAACTCACTTTAACCCAATGTTTTATACTCTTTCGGAATGAATATCAGAACCTTCGGAAATGTTTAATTTACTTTTAAACAAAGGTTAAAATCCCTTCGACAGTGTATTTCCGAACTTCAACCACTTTAATAAAACTCCATTGAAATATCATTAATCCTTCAGAATCTTTATACCTTCGGAAATAATTCCGAAATTCAAACCCTTAATAAAACTTCATTGCATACAACGTCGGGTCCATACCTTGTTTTAACTCCCTCGCAGCTTTTAACGTGAATTCTATAGGATCTTCCACAGATATAATCGGACGGCAATCATTCAATTGACCTCCAGACTTTATCACCCAAAAGCAATGCGAAATGTGTGGTATTGCACCGTGACTTGTCGCAATATGACTTGATCGCGTTTGAAATGAATAAAACCGCTCATGTGCCAAAAGCGGCGCGACAACAGTGTATGGTTTCTCTAAAACCGCTTGTCCTTCAAACTTTGTTTTAAATCGCGTTCAAACGCGAATTTTCACCATTTCTTCATTTAACTTCAATTTCACATGAAAACCTCCTTTTCATTACATAACTATATAAACAGAGACTGATTATCGCGGCGCTCTCAACCAAAGAACCAGAGTCCTAATTTTCTTCCGATAAAATGAACCAAAATTCTCTAAATTCCTCTGAATCTTTACATAGAAGTAAATATACTCAAAATTATACACATAATGTATAATCAAATGGATTTTGGAGAGGTGAAACCCTCCGAGAAATTTCCAGGAATACACAGATAAACAAAAATCTGTAATTTTATTAAAACAGAGGGAAAACCTCTCAATCAGTTCTTCTACGGCCAGATTCCAATCTTCAAACCCATTTTTGTCTAATTTTCTCATAGGCTTACAAAACAAAACCCTGACTATTCAAATAAAAATTCTTCCTGTCTAAACCCTCCTCTTGTAGCCTCTACCACTTTACTTTCTTTCTCTGCAACAATTTCATCTGAATCTGTTCTGCTCCCTTGTCATGGTGCTACTCCTTTGTGCTCCTTTGCCATCAATGACAATATTTCCAACAGATTGCAGCCAACGCAGTCTTGAACAAGGGACAGTGCATTATATATGCAGCTAGACTTCAATTTAGGTGCTCCACAATGCACTTTTCGATGCTCAAGGGTGTGTTTCCCTCTTTGGAAGAAAAATTTACCCTAAGTGGCTCAAAACCCTAAAAATTTGCAATGAAATTAAATTAAATGATTACTGAAGGAAAGATAGGGTTCATGGCACTAACCTGGATCAAACATCAATGGAAACCGTCTACAGAATTGATCACAATCAGCAGTTGAAGTTTGGGAGAAAAAACAGGTTCAGAGCTCCAAAATTGCAAATGGTAACTATTGAATGGTAAAAATGAATTGTAAAACTCTTTTTAATAGTCATTTAATTATTTTCAAATCATATTTACTGCTGTGACTATGGTTTTATTATATTTTTATCATGAAACATGTATTTTTAATCCATTTGATCTTGTTCTGAACAGGTTTTACAACTGATGAACAGATTAGTCGCGCAGATTTATTTCAAGAATGATTTGACCACAAAGAATACTTTTTTCCTTATTTTTTGAGATTTGTTAAAAACAAAAAAGGAACCCTTGGAGTCTTCTTTTAGCTATTTTCAAACTCCGATAATGTGAAAATATTATCAAGCACTTGTCTTTTCGAGCTCGTAAAAGTAAATGAATTGATATCTACTCAGTATAAATTTAACCCTTTTCCGGACTCAGATAAATTTTTACAAAAAAAGGAATACCATGGTCAAAAATGACTAAAGAGGTTCCCTTAGATATTATTTTACACTTTTTCGAGTCTGAGCGACAATTTTACGAAAAATTACTTATGGAGTTTTATTTCTTCCTCTTTTTCAAACTCTCTAAATATGAAAAAGGACCAGACTGTCACTGTCATTAAGCTCGTTAAAACATAAAATAGTGACAGGCTTGTCAACCATGGAAATAATCAAGTTTCACTCATCACTATTATAAATCAAGCATATGTTATCCTCCTCAAGCTTATTAAAAAATAAAGAGGTACTGGTCGAAAAATGATCGGGGAAAATTTGGGAAAGTGAACAGAACTTTTTACGGTAGCAAGTCGCTCTTGAACATAACACTTTACTCCATCACTATGATTGTTTGGGTTGGGTAATCTTCTTGAAAATTAATTCATACCTATGGTTCATCATACCTTCACTTTGGTTTTGGGTCAATGCTGCCAACTCATCTCAGTGTCGCTGATATGTTCAAGAGAATTCATCCAGTGAATACTCATCCTTCTGCAATACTCATAAACCTTCATTCTCATGACAATCATCCCTGAAAATTGCTATATCAATTCATACTTTTCCTCCGAAATTAGTAACTCTCGTTTCACAATAAAGTGACTTCCTATCGACGTCAAATCGTTATCCAGGAAGTTCACTTAGAAACATCATATTCCAGTACCATGAGGCTTGTTACAACGTCAACAAGATCCTCGCTTCCGTACTTTTGACCGAAAGATTTTTGTTTTGCATTCGACATCAAATCATCTATTCAGACCTTAAGAAATGTATTGCAGTACCTTGAAATCCATTGACATTAATGGTGGTTATCTCGCATTTGTTAATAGCTCACATCATTGGTTGTTAATCAAACGATGTTTTACCATGTTCAACTACAAATCATATATTCACATGGCTAGACTTGTACCCGAATGATCGAGTGAATGAGATAAGAAGACCCTGGATCTATTTTCAACCATCTGAGCTGTGATTTTAGGATTTTTGTTCACATCATCTGTATGGTGACTTTACATATAGATCATCATCCAAACATGGGCCTATATTTGTAGGCATGTCTGCATTGGGCAACATTCCAATGTATACGACTTTCTGAACTATGTACATGTTATTAGATAGTTTATGTGCTGAGCATGGGAATGCCTTCCCTCAGTAATTTGTGATCAAGAATATATATCATGATGTAATGTATTGTAATATTGATGCAGGTCACCACTCGACTTCAGCTCCAGCCCATCATAATGTAAATCATCTCATTCAAAAAATATTGTTATTATTATTTTGACTTCATGCTTTAGGGGGGAATTGTTATAGGTCAATTTGGGTACCATTCCCAATGACCTGGTTAACTGGAAATCATCCCCAAAAAAAATGAATAGGGTCCATCATCCCCTATTATTTTATTTGCTACATGCCCTAAGACAAAGAACAAGACAAATCATCCATGACTTCCATTGCAAGGTTTCCAAGATTTGAAGTACATAGTTGAATCACCTATGAGCTCACCAACGCAGTCTCTAAAGGGGATAAATGATTTTCATATGTAGGTAACCCCACTCAAGGATGCTCTGCAAAGCACTTCTCTACACTCAAGGGTGCGTTGGTCGAATTGGGAGAGAAATTCTCAATGTTCCAGAATCTCCACTTGGCCAGTGCCTTATAGAAGAATGCATATATGTCAAACTTCAAATCCATGTCTCCATTTGACACCTCTAAGCTTGGGAACATGTCTTGCCTATTATTATAATGTCATTGATTTTAAAACTACCTTCTTCTCATCTATAAATTGAGCACAGATCCTGTTAGTCATCCATAATTTTGATCCTATCCAAATATGACTAAGTTGAAAATCCTAGATTTCTAGAAATAATATTTCAAAGAAGCATTATGAGTTCTAGAAATCTCACTGCCTTCATCATTCTGAGTTTGTCAATTCACCAAAATCTTCATCTATGTCTTCTAAAAGTTTTTCCTACTGTTTCAAAGAAAAAGCTCATTTCAGGCTATTTTTCCTTGTTTTTATTAGTCCATTTCCCTCTGAAAGTAGCCCATTTTCCCTTATTTATCCTTCATTTTCCTCTAAAAACCCCACTTTTTCCTTCACTAAAACTCCTCATTTACCCATAAAAACCCCTTTAAACTTATAAAAAAACCCCTTTTATGGTTTAAACTACCTTTTTATACCTATCGGAACTTTTAAATTGGCCTAAAAACCCCATTTTTAGCCAAAAACAGTCTTTTTGAAACTAAGGTTTAAGCCCCCAAGGACTTAAAATATTTGGCCCTTTTCCTCCATATGTCTGAGCACTATGACCAAGCGCCCAAAGCCCCATCGCATCAGCATTTCTTCTATGAAAATGCATTTCCTTTGGAAAATTCTCCCAGGCGATGCGATTAGCACCTTTTCCCTTAGCCCCTGGTCACATATTCCTCCACGGGACCATGCCCCAACCCAAGCTCTTGGCCCCCCCATCGCATCGCATTCCCTTTCTTCTCCCTCCCCCTTATCTTTTCCTTTTACCGATCTCCCGATGCGTTGTGTATTTCTCGATAGATCTCTGCCGTCCATCCCAACAATCCAACGGCTCTCATTTAATCCATATACCCAACCCCTCCGGACCCACTTACCCCATTATTTGAATGCCCACCCAATCTCCGGCCGACACCTGTCTCCCACTAAACTCTTGCTCGTGCACCTTTCCATCGCGCTCATCTCCCCACTGTTAGATTTTCCCCTTCCCATCCGACGGCTCATATGCGATATCGTGCGATTTTGCCATCCGGGGTTTAACCACCCAAACTCACGCGAAACCACTGGTTTTTCGAGGGACACGTGTCTTGAAATAACTGGATCGCGTTCGATATGCACAAAACCAAAAACCACTGTTACCCAGCGTAAAAACCACTGGTGGTTTTCAAAACCACTTTTGCCCATTTTTCGCGCCCAAATCCATTTTAAACCCTTTTTCATAGTTTTCTCCATTTTCTCCCTCTGCAGAATTCCTCCACTACTCCTCCGCCACTCCTCAGCCTCTGCACGTAGTCTTTCCAACCTCGCATGGTTTTATAACGTTTTTTTTTTGTTTTGTGCAGGTTTGATAGCAGTTTTGGGGTCGAAAGCCCTCCTACGGTCCATAAAAGGACAGGGCCAGAAGGTGATGACATTCATGATCCAAAAAAAGACCCAGTAACAAAGAAATGGGCTGTTAGTTTTCATTTCATGGTTTATCAGTGCTTTATGAGTACTGTTTACACCATCAAACCCTTCAACACACTAAAAATCCACATGCACACGAAAAAACAAAGAAAATTCAGTAAAGTAAGAATTGAGGCCAAAGAAACAGAGATTAAAGGTTGAAGGATGAAGACTAAAGTCAAAGATCGAAGATTAGAGGACTTAACTGTACAATATAACAGTTTAAAGAAGTGTATAAAGGGAAAAAGACAATATAATGCATTAAAAAGGCTTAAGGAGAAATCAGAGCCTTAACACAGAGAATTAAAGCCTAATCAAGGTTTTAAAGGGCATGATGGATTAATGAATAAAACATTTATTGAAAAGAAAAAAATATGAAGGTAGAAAAACAAAGTATCAAGGTATAAAAAGGCAGACAGAAGATTTAAAGGACTAATTAGCAGATCAAGGCTGAAAAGGTCTTAAAAACACAGTTTTATGATAAATTCAAGACAAAGCAAGCTTAAAGAGAGCCTCGGATACATCAAAGGAGAATTTATTCCCTTAATAAATCAAAACTGACACCTTTCACTTACTTTATACATCAAAAGACAAATAGACATTTATTACACTAAAGAAGATATTATAAACTATCAGACAGTTATTTTAAAGACAGAAAAATGCCTTAAAGTCAATATTTTCAGCTATTTCATCCTCAGGAAGTAAAGACAGATTTATTACATAAAGAAGTAGTTGATAGACATTCCTACCTTATGCCTTGCATGGTTTTTAAGGATAGGAGTGCATTTACTTTGTCATTTAATAACATTTTAAACCCTAGATGTTTCCACCTCCTCATTTGCAGCATAAACACGGCATTCAAACTCATTGTATAGGGGGGCATTTTTTATAACTCTTTGAAGTAATACATAGTTATGCTGAGATTGAAAAAAAATTGATGTACTGGAACCTGTGGATGTTTTGACCTGTTTGTGGATGGAGAAAGCTCTGTCATTGGATCCCTAAGCTTAGTTGTTGGTGAATTATTCTAATCTATTTATGTTGTTGGAAATGTTGTCATTGATGGCAAAGGAAGTGGCACAGAAGGAGCATCTGAACAGAAACAAGGCAAAGAGAGAAGCAAGGAGCAACATTACACAAGAAGTAGAGATAGTAACAGAGAGATAGCAGAGGCAGCAAAGAGACCAGTAGAAAGAGCAAAGA
This sequence comes from Pinus albicaulis, assembly GCA_034641835.2. NCBI lineage: Eukaryota > Viridiplantae > Streptophyta > Pinopsida > Pinales > Pinaceae > Pinus > Pinus albicaulis. The sequence goes on from CM076578.1 coordinate 752,692,566, forward strand.
GGCAGATAAGAAACTAAGGCAGCAGACAATGCAAAGACAGAGTAGGGGAAAAAGGCCATCGAATAGAAAAGAATAAGTGAATGGTAATCTGTGATAAGTAATAAATCCATTGAAAGAATTAATGGTTGTAGAGATATGATGAATGTAGCGAAGATTAAAATTACGATGAACCATAGTACAGTGATCAGCTTGCGGAATCAAGAACTTGAGTGTGTAATTAGAAGCGGAACTGTGACAGGATAGAACTCTGAATATGCAATGGAACTGTAATAAAAGGAAAAACCTTAAAGCGCAACTTAATTATAATAATACATTGAAAATGCGACGGAACCCTGCGTGGAAGAGCGGAACCATGACAAAGTGAACAGTGAAGGCGGTTTACGGTTTTCATCGCACCACCTATGCGGAGTGAGCGGTATTTGAGGAGTTGGGAGCGATTCCATAAATCACTCGACACGTGGCAAGGAGGACCCACGGAAAACCGCTTGTCACTATGCGCCATCGCGCATTATAGTTCGACCCAGGATGCCCAGCGATATCGTTGAGCGTCATTGATCTGGGAAGGGGTCATCGGACGGTCATCATTTGTTGAAGGTGCGCGAAGATTAACACAGGTACAGCGGGCCATCGCACATTAACGTTCGGCATTGGAGGTCGAGTGATATGCATATACGCCATTGATCTGGAAGCTTGCTAATCTAACGGTGATCGGATGCTGGACTTGCGCGAAATTTACTTATGGTACCGTGTGCATATTGGATTGGCTATTGACTATATTTGTGGGCCCGGGGTCAAAGGTTTATCATATTGTTTGAAAGTGTTAAAATGCGAAGGGTTAACCTTAATGCTAAAGTTAAGTTCTAAAGTATTAAATTAATTATTTAATTACCAAGATCAATGGAATAGTGAGAGTTATGGAGACCTCGCTGGATTATCTGTTTGACCCCGTCCAGGAATACCATTAGTAATTGAATGGTTTTGACCCATGGTTTTAATAAAGGTTAAAACTATATAAGGTGATGAGAATCATAGTACGAAGTGTGCATTGTAAGGGTCGTAAATGAATAAATTTCTATAAGGAATATCTGTATGGGCGAACTCTGTTCTTAACTGATAAATCTGAAAATACGATGCACCCATGGACATAATGATCTGACGATGATGAATCTCTAGTTTTGAACGACGGACGATATCATGAAGAACTGGTGTGAGTACTGAATGAATAAATCTGGTGGCCAGCAAGGTATGTCGAGTGGAAACTGGTGGATCCAGTATGAAAATTTATGAAACGTGGTCCGCAGTGGTGCTGAGGGTCGAAGCCTTCAGTGAGGGGGTTGTAGCTCCCTTCCAGTGGTAGCTAGTAAACGAGAATAGGGGGTTGTAGCTCCCTTCCAGGAAAGGCTGGTAAACGAGAGAAGGTTGTAGCCTTCTGCAGGTGGGTGCCTGCGTGCTGGTATAAGTCTGCACCAGCATAAAATTGTAAAAATTTCTCTTTATAATAAAGATTGAAGTCCGAAATAATAGCAGCAGTGGTTTTCTCCCAAATTGGGTTTCCACCTTAAATCCTGGTTTTCATATGTGTTGCTTATGTTTGATGGTTTGTTCTGTTATTTCTCTTCATGCTTACTGCTTATATGATGAATATATGATGCAATGATCTAAGTAAAGACATAATAAGATCTCTGGACATACAAGTTGGATAACATATGGTTTTAAGAGAAAGGAAAACTAAAAAATTGTCAGTCAGCTCTAAATACTGATTCACCCCCCCTCTCAGTATTTTTCCAAAAATTGGTATCAGAGCATGTCCTTCTGAAAAATCTTAGTCGCTAGAAGGAAGATCAAGCGAGATGAGAAATCAAGATGGAACAGCATCTATCAGGACTCCGCTCTTTAACGGAAACAATTTAATCTTCTGGAAAACAAGGATGAGATCCTATCTTCAGTCTCTGGGAGCAGAGGTATGGGCAATTTTTGAAGGAGGATATCAATATCCAGCTGCAGTACCAACAGATCCGACGGAAAGAAAGAATTATGAAACAAATGCAAAGGTGGTCCATGCTCTATTGGGAAGTCGAACTGAATCAGAATTTTTCAAAGTCATGCAGCTGAATACAGCAAAGGAAATATGGAACAAAATCATTCTAAGTTATGAAGGTGATGCAAAGGTAAAAAGTGCTAAACTCCAAACTCTCAGAATTCAATATGAGAATCTAAAAATGGATAATGAGGAGAGCATTGCCAATTTCTTTTTACATCTTGATGATATTGTAAATCGTATGAGAAATCTGGGAGAAACAATAACCGAATTTACTTTGGTTGAGAAAGTCTTAAGATCACTAACGACAAAATTTGAGTCAAAAGTTTCTGCTCTTGAAGAAAAGCAGGATCTTCAAAATCTTACTGTGGTGCAACTTCATGGCATACTAACTGCATATGAAATGAGAAGAGGAGGACCATCTAAAGTCAAAGAAGCAGTCTTTAGAACTTCTACAAAATGGAAGGAAGTACAAAAAATAGAAGGATCAAGATATATCTCAGAAGAAGATGTGATAAAATTTGTAAAGAAACTTCAACTTGGCACAGGACGGTTCAGAGGTAAGCTTCCTTTCAAATGTTTTGATTGTGGAAGAGTTGGTCATTATGCTGCTAAGTGTCCTTATAAAGAAACACATAAAAAGGGGAAGGAAGTAGCAAGAAGGAATAAGAATCGTTTTAGTACTAGAAAGAGTTACTATGCTCATGAAGACAGTGATGGGTTATCTGATAGTGAGGAAGAATGTGAACAAGATCTTAGACTTCTCATGGAATTTGAAAAGGAATCTAGAGAAGAAAAGGATACTTTTGTGGATGCTTTAGAAGACAGTGATTTTCTTGATGAAAACAATAAACTCAAAATTTGCTTAGAAGAGAGTAAAATAACCATAGAAACTCTGAAAAATCAGCTTGAAGAAAAAGAGAAACACAATGAGAAATTAGAGTGTGAAGTAGTAAGTCTAAGAAAAGAACTGGAGAAAGTAAAGACTCTGAATCTTAGATTTGCTAAAGGATCTGAAACCTTAGATGAGATTATCAAGGTACAACGTTCTCCTCTTATAAAGACAGGTCTTGGATATATCGGAGAATCTTCTCAGGCTTCAGCACCAAATTATCTAAAAGTAGTTACAGCTGGTTTACAACATGCTGCCACTCAGCAAGGGAATAAAGAATCTTTACAGGTAAATCATGATCATCTCAATTCAAAGAACACTAACAGGAATGTCTTTCAAAGAAACACCAATCAATAGGTAAATTCAAGTAGAAGATTTTATGATCGCAGAAATTTCTTCTTCAATGGAAAATGTTTCTCATGTCACAATTTTGGTCATAAAGCTGTTCAATGTGTTGCATATAAAACCATCATGACAAGAGAAGCAAGAAAGAAAAGGATTGATATTGAAACAAAGAAGAATATTTATAACAACTTTTCTCCTCTTCAAAATGAAGTTGAATGTGCTTATTGCAATAACTTTGGCCATGAAGAATCTGAATGCAGGAGCAAAGTTCAGCCAAAAGAACATGTTCCTTCAAGCTCCAAAGTATGGAAAAAGAAGGAATTACAGGTTGAAAATTGTGGCATAGCGTTATTTGCAAAAGATGAAGAAAACCAATGGTACATTGATAGTGGATGCTCAAGACACATGACAGGTGACAAAAACAAACTTCTTGCATATAGTGCTCTAGAAAAGGAAAAGAATGTTACATTTGGAAATGATACTCCTGCCGTCATTAAGGGAAAAGGTTCTGTTTTTCTAAAAGAAAGCAGTTAACAGAATGCATGGATGGATTAAAGCATAACCTCACATGTAAGTCAAATGTGTGATCAAGGAACTGAAGTTGTCTTTAGTTCAAAATAATGTGTGGTACGTGATCTTGATACAGGTAAAACAATTATAAAAGGAAAAAGAACTCCAAGCAACCTGTATGTATTGAAGAACTGCAAAGAACAATGTTACTTTAGTAAATCATTAGAAAACTGGCTATGGCATAGAAGGTTGGAGCATCTGAGCTTCTCTCAGATCAACAGATCAAGCAGACTTAAAGCTGTCCGTGATCTTCCCAATCTTACTCTACCCGAAAATATCATATGCAAGTCTTGCCAATTTGGTAAATAGACCAGAGTACAGTTTAATGCCAAGGAGGGATCATCAAGGTCAATTCTATTTACTGCAAAGACTAGAAACTACGACAAGGAAGAAATACTCTATTTGTTCATCGATGATTTCTTCCTTTATCAAAGGATTGGCTGCTAAATAAAGATGAAGCATTTTCCGAGAAATTTTAGATATATTCAAAGCACTAGTTGAGAATGAATTATATCTAAAAATTAAGTGCCTTGGGATTCGATCAAGCAGAGAAAAATATACATCGATTAATTCCTTGAATTTTGTGAACAACATGGCATAAAAAGACAAATAGAGCTGCACTCCACAACAAATGGTGTTATAAAGAATGGTATCGCAACAAGCTCAACAAATGGCTAGAGCTATGCTTGATGATTCCTAACACTCCGACACATTTTGGGAGAATCAACACATACAAGAAAAGAATATTCTTAACAAGGCAGATGACAAAGAAAACTCCATATGAACTCTGGTATGGTAATTCTCCCACTGTAAATCATTTTAGAATTTTTGGAAGAAAATGTTTTATCAAAAATAATGATGAAAAACTTGGCAAGTTTGAACCCAGAGTAGATGAAGGAATATTTCTTGGTTACTCCTTTAGGAGTAGGGAATATAAATGTTACAAAAAAAGACTCCAGAAGATTGTTGAATGTATAGATGTTGTTATTGATGAGTCTCCAGCAGCTCCAAAAGAAGAAAAACAAACAACAAATGAAGATGATGATGATGACATATATACCTCTACATCAAATAGTAATTATACAAACAGCGAACCAAATGAAGAACCCGAAGATGATTTGTCTGAAAAGGCTCCATCCAGATATGTTCAAAAGAATCATCCAGAATCTCAAATTTTGGGAGAAAAGGGATTAGGTGTACAAACAAGAAGGACTCTTGTGGGATCTTCTAGCAATCTGGCATTTATGTCCTCTATTGAACCTCACAATGTCAGTCAAGCTAGCGAAGATGAATGTTGGATTCAAGCCATGAATGAAGAAATTGATCAAATTGAAAAGAATCACACTTGGGAATTAGTACCAAGACCTCATGACAAAAATGTCATTGGAACTAAATGGATATTCAAAAACAAGTTAAATGAGAATGGGGATGTTATAAGAAATAAAGCTAGACTTGTTTGCAAGGGGTATGCTCAAAAAGAAGGTATAGACTTTGAAGAAACTTTTGCTCCTGTAGCCAGACTTGAAGCCATAATAATGTTTCTTGCTTTTTCAAGCTTCCAACAAATCAAAGTTTCTCAAATGGATGTTAAATCTGATTTTCCCAATGGTGATCTAGAAGAGGAAGTTTATATAGAACAACCAGAAGGATTCATTTTGGGAAATGATGAAAAACTTTTTTGTAGACTTAAAAAGGCTCTATATGGTCTCAAACAAGCTCCAAGGGCATGGTACTATCTTCTTGACAAATATCTTCATCAACAAGGATTTTCAAAAGGGTCTGCTGATAGAAAATTATACACAAAAACTGAAAATGACAAACTATTGATTGTGGTTGTATATGTTGATGATATCATTTTTGGAAGTAATGAAGAGTCTATGAGTCAGAAATTTGCTTCTGATATGCAGCAAGAATTTGAAATGTCTTTGCTTGGGGAACTAACATTCTTTCTTGGCTTGCAAGTGCAACAAGCAACATATGGCATATTCTTATCACAAGCAAAATACCTCAAGCAAATCCTGAAGAAGTATGGCATGGAAGATTGCAAACCTGTAAGTACACCAATGATAACCGGATGTAATCTCAGTTCTAATGATGATTCCCCCACGGTGAATCAACCAGAATACAGATCTATGATAGGAAGTCTAATTTATCTCACTGGGACAAGACCAGACATCATGCATGCAGTTGGGATTGTTGGACGATTCCAAGCTAATCCAAAAGAGTCTCATCTTTAGGCTGTGAAAAGAATATTCAAATATCTACAAGGAACTCAAGACTTTGGACTATGGTATCCAAAGAATGATGATCTCACTCTTCATGCATACACTGATACAGATTGGGCTGGAAATGTTGATGATCGAAAAAGCACTAATGGTGGTTCATTCTATATGGGGCCCCGATTATTATCTTGGTTCAGCAAGAAGCAAAGCTCTATTGCCTTATCTACAGCAGAAGCAGAATATGTGGTTGCCGCATCATGTTGCACTCAACTTCTCTGGATGATGCAAACCTTACAATACTTTCAAATCAAATGTTCACCTCCTATCTCCATTATGTGTGACAATACAAGTGCCATCAGTATCTCAAAGAATCCTGTTATGCATTCCAAGACCAAGCACATTCCCATCAAATATCACTTCTTACGTGAACAAGTTCTTGAACAAAAGGTGAAATTGGAATATGTTCCCTCCAAAGAACAAGTTGCTGATATATTTACCAAACCTCTACCCAGGGAAGCGTTCGAATATCTCAGACAAAAACTGGGAGTAGTCTCTGCCATGCAGAGGATCAGGTCTACTTAAATACAGAAGATCAAATTGGTTGTGAGGTGTTGTTAGGCATCTCTGATTGCACAAGCTAAGGGGGAGCATTGGTCATATGAAAAGGATGCATTGTTGGTCATATTATGTTTGAAGATGCAGCATGATCTCAGGGGGAGCATGGTATTTTCGGTTCAAAGGATCTTGATCAACTCTTTGCCATTGATGTCAAAGGGGGAGGAAAAGCCACAAAGGGCGTCTATAAGACAATCAGAGGAAGAGTATTGCCATCAATGCCAAAGGGGGAGAATGTTGGAAATGTTGTCATTGATGGAAAAGGAAGTGGCACAGAAGGAGCATCTGAACATAAAAAAGGAAAAGAGAGAAGCAAGGAGCAGCATTACTCAAGAAGCAGAGATAGTAACAGAGAGATAGCAGAGGCAGCAAAGAGACCAGTAGAAAGAGCAAAGAGGCAGATAAGAAACTAAGGTAGCAGACAATGCAGAGACAAAGTAGGAGAAAAAGGCCATCGAATAGAAAAGAATAAGTGAATGGTAATCTGTGATAAGGAATAAGTGAATGGTAATCTGTGATAAGTAAGAAATCCATTGAAAGAATTAATGGTTGCAGAGATATGATGAATGTAGCAAAGATTAAAATTACGATGAACCATAGTACAGTGATCACCTTGCGGAATCAAGAACTTGAGTGTGTAGTTAGAAGCAGAACTGTGACAGGATAGAACTTTGAATATGCAATGGAAATGTAATAAAAGGAAAAACCTTAAAGCACAACTTAATTATAATAATACATTGAAAAGGCGACGGAACCCTGCGTGGAAGAGCGGAACCATGACCAAGTGAACAGTGAAGGCAGTTTACGGTTTTCATCGCACCACCTATGCGGAGTGAGTGGTATTTGAGGAGTTGGGAGTGATTCCATAAATCACTCGACACGTGGCAAGGAGGACCCATGGAAAACCACTTGTCACTGTGCACCATCGCGCGTTATAGTTCGACCTAGGATTCCCAGCGATATCGTTGAGCACCGTTGATCTGGGAAGGGGTCATCGGACGGTCATCATTTGTTGAAGGTGCGCGAAGATTAACACAGGTACGACGGGCCATCGCACGTTAACGTTCGGCATCGGAGGTCGAGCGATATGCATATGCGCCATTGATCTGGAAGCTTGCTAATCTAATGGTGATCGGATGCTGGACTTGCGCGAAATTTACTTATGGTACCGTGCGCATATTGGATTGGCTATTGACTATATTTGTGGGCCCGAGGTCAAAGGTTTATCATATTTTTTGAAAGCGTTAAAATGCGAAGGGTTAACCTTAATCCTAAAGTTAAGTTCTAAATTATTAAATTAATTATTTAATTACCAAGATCAATGGAATAGTGAGAGTTATGGAGACCCCGCTGGATTATCTATTTTGACCCCATCCAGGAAAACCATTAGTAATTGAATGGTTTTGACCCATGGTTTTAATAAAGGCGAAAACTATATAAGGTGATGAGAATCATAGTACGAAGTGTGCATTGTAAGGGTCATAAATGAATAAATTTATCTAAGGAATATCTGCATGGGCGAACTCTGTTCTTAACTGATAAATCTGAAACTACGATGCACCCATGGACATAACGATCTGAGGATGATGAATCTCTGGTTTTGAACGACGGATGATATCATGAAGAACTGGTGTGAGTACTGAATGAATAAATCTGGTGGCTAGCAAGGTATGTCGAGTGGAAACTAGTGGATCCAGTATGAAAATTGATGAAACGTGGTCCGCAGTGGTGTTGAGGGTCGAAGCCTTCAGTGAGGGGTTGTAGATCCCTTCCAGTGGTAGTTGGTAAACGAGAACAAGGGGTTGTAGCTCCATTCCAGGAAAGGCTGGTAAACGAGAGAAGGTTGTAGCCTTCTGCAGGTGGGTGCCTGCGTGCTGGTATAAGTCTGCACCAGCATAAAATTGTAAAAATTTCTCTTTATAATAAAGATTGAAGTCTGAAATAACAACAGTGGTGGTTTTCTCCCGAATTGGGTTTCCACCTTAAATCCTGGTGTTCATATGTGTTGCTTATGTTTGATGGTTTGTTCTGTTATTTCTCTTCATGCTTACTTCTTATCTGATGAATATATGATGCAATGATCTAAGTAAAGACATAATAAGATCTCTGGACATACAAGTTGGATAACATATGGTTTTAAGAGAAAGGAAAACTAAAAAATTGTCAGTCAGCTCTAAATACTGATTCACCCCCCCTCTCAGTATTTTTCCAACACATGTTTTTCCGGTTTTGCATTATGTTTTCATCATTTCTTACTTACAGTAGAGTAAAAGTTTTAGGCTAAGAAATGTCTCTTAGAAGCACCTTAGACCTATTTACTCTTCACTGTCTTTATGTTTTCATCTCCTGAAAGGTTTAGTGAGTAGTTTGACTACTTGTCAAACCCTTAAGCTTGTTTATTTCAAGAATAGTTCAACATAGTTAGCCTCAAGATGATTTATGGTTTTCCCTGCTTCTTGTTGACACTTTGAAAACTATTTTTGAGATCTCCCTTTAAAGTACCATTGTCCAAAGTCTGCCAAAGAGGTTTGTTTTGATCATACCCTTTTTACTTTCTCAAATAATTGTTTTTAAGGTATTTATAATTGCAGTCCTAGATGTTTAGGAGTTCCCTCTTCTATGAATGCAGTTATTTGTGAATCTTGAATGTTTTCTTATCCTTGAAAGTGAAATCTTTGATGAAATAGAGCGTTCCTCGACTCTAAGATCTCATTTTGAAAGTTTGTCTTGAAATTGTTATTTACTGAAGTGTGATTTGTAGAATTCATGGTTAGCCCTATCTATAAAATACTTCTTCATGTTTAAATGATGTTTTAAGTCCCTTTGTTTAAGAGTACATATAATTAAGGATTCTTAACTGCCCTTAGTTCTACTTTTCATTTTAAAAAACTTGATGTTCATTTCATTTCACCTGAAAAATTTGTAGATCCAACAGCTAAGTTAGATTTTCCCTTTGATACCCCTAATTCATCTACAAAATTGTTACAAAATTAAATTTGACTCCATTGCCCAATGACTTAGATACTTCCCTTTTCTATCTATGTTGCCTAGATCATCATGTCCCACAAAACAATCAAACAAACTCATGCTTAATAACTAACCTAAAATCAACCTTTTCAAGCAAACAAGTCATATCTTTGCAAATATATTGAGAGATCCCTCTCTGAGACTAGGAGGGCTAGATCCTAGAGCTCTAAAGACTGGTTTATATGTTGCCTTGTCATTTGGTTTTCCAATCCGCCAAATCACAGGACCCCAATAGATCCTAGTGCTTGAGAAGGAAGAACTTGAGTAGAGAAATGTTGATGGAATTTCAATTGAGGATTTGATTTGAGTGATATGCTGCTAGAGAGATGTTCATTGTGATGAGGTTGGGATGATGTTGGAGATGGTGACATTAAATCAATCGTTGGTTGTAACCTCCCCTTCTATCCATTAATAAATATTGTTGCTTACTTTCCCACATATGTATCTGTATAAGCTTCTGTCTTTCATATTATGGATTCTCATCTGATGTATATGGTTAGTGTTTCATTGATTTAACTAAATAACTTGAATAGGCATCTCTATATTGGAATATTTTTTATGTTTAGTGTTCATTCTTGCAGGAAATATTTTGGCGATCTAGCTTGGATTTGAAGCTACAACAAAAGCGACAGAAGGAGAATAGGAAGTGCTTGGACTCCAAGTAAGTTACTTGATCTTTTCTGTGTTTCTATTTACTGTTAAAAAAGTAGTTGCAAAGTCTTTAATTTGTTGTTCTAAATGCACACCACATTTAGGGAAGAATTTTTTATCTGTAATCCATAATTCCACATAACACCCACCTTGATATACAACTTTAAGTCCAAGTAAGGAGGGACACTTTTATGTGGCATGATTCTCTTCATAGACTAAGAAAACCTCTATGACATTTATTGGACATTCATTTCTTGGGTGCTTCCTGGTACATGTAGGAAAAAATATGGCTAGGGCTCTCTCTACTTCCTCTTACTTCTTTTTGAACTGCATTATGTCCATTTGCAAAGCAAAGGTGTGAAGCACGTCACTCTTGAAGTCCTCTAGCATTTTTCCAATCTCATGTTTTATGAAGGTGGAAGAGGAAGGGGTATTGGATGTACTTTTTCTAGCTCTTCCCTTCTTCCTAAATGCCCTAGAATGGTTCAAGAAAATAGTTCTGATTGTTTTATAGGGTTGTTGGTAGATATATCCTCCTGATAACATATTCAAGGTTTCTATCATCTCTTCATTGATCCCTCTAATAAGTAAAAGTTTAAGTGACTCAGGATCAAGAGTACAGTTATCTCTCTTATAGTTCAATTGAAACCTCTCTTCATAATCGTCTAGGGATTCATCAGGCCCTAGAGTCATCCTAAATATCTCATCCTCAATTTCCTTGGACCTACAGTAGTCTGTGTACTTGCTTCTGAAGGTCTCTTCCATCTGTGCCCAGGTAGTGATGTTATCCCTAGGCAGACCCATGAACTAGCGCAAGGTTGCATCCTTAAGGGTGGATGGGAATAGCTTCAACTTCTAATCATTAGAGGTGTAGTCTTAATTCCTACAAACAACGGCAAATTCAAACATGAATGTGTCAGGGTCCTCAGAGTTAATTCCATGGAAGTGTGAAAGAGCCGAGGGGCTAATTTTTTTCATATTAGTTTCCCCATCTACCTCTCTTATGGGAAAGGCTCTCTGGGTCCCAGCCATGGTAAGATAGGTGAATTAGGCCCCTCAGTTGAAAAAAGGTCTTCTTCTTCTTCCCCAATAGGATCCTCAAAATATCAGAAGGCTCTCCTATAGGGGGTTCAATATCACTGCCACTGAAGAAGAGTGAAGGGTGGCTAGGAGGTGATGTGGAGATTTTAGGTAAGATTTGTCTTTGGGTATTCTGAGTCCTAAGAGGTATGAAAATCATATATTTTTGTATTTTTTTTCAATATTTATAAAATGACATGAAAATAAATGAAAGAAAAAAATAATGCTAAAAACAAAATCAAAACATATACTAGACACCTCCCCGGCAACGGCGCCAAAAAGTGGTGAGCCCTAGTATTGCACCAAGAGTGCTGCAACTCCCTAGGGCTGCCCTACTTTACTTTATCAACCTAGGGTTCATACAAAATTTGAGGTGAAAGTGTTATATACACAGCAGATGCATTATGTTCATGTCATCCTCTTCTCCTTTAGAAAATGGTGCTATTCTTAAATTGTGAGAACAACTGGGAAGTAAATTGTTGGAAGGAAATGGCAGAAAGGAAACTAAACTAAGTTGCTGAAAGGAAATGAAAAGAATGAAACTAATTCAATTCGCCGAAAGAAATCTAATTCCAAACCACACTTTACTTGGCCAAAATGATAAATGCACTCTACTTATCCTATGATCTATCTATCATGCTCCTAGTCATGCAACTAAGCTATCCATGCCTTAATTTTAATTAAAAAGAGTTAATTTGCAGCTTAGAGGGAATAAAAGGGCTAAAAGATGCTAATGGGGGGTTTAACACATGAAACGAGGTTTGTAAGTGGAAAGAGGGCGTTAAAACCTTATGAAAATTTATTATAGCGTGAGAAATGGATTTGGAGCAGAAATAATTCAAAAGTGTGATGGCAGAGTGTGATGGAGGACAAAAGTTGCGATGTGCGATGTCACAATCGCAATATCGCAAGTTTAAATGGGTAGCAGTAAAGGTTAACAGAATGAACTAAAATGTTTGAAGTACGATTTGTGACGTGTGACGTGGTGGAGTGCAATGGAGAATGAAATTTGCGATATGCGATGTCGCAATCACAATATCGCAAGTTTAAAGGGATAGTGGTAAGGATGAACAAGAACGAACTAAAATGTGCAAAGTGTGATTTGCAATGCGGTAAAAGTTGCGGGTTGCGATATGCGATGTGGTAAGTTCAGCAAAGTGGGAAGTGCGATGGGTGACGTGGAAGATTTATCGCATTGGCAGAATAAGCGGTAAGTGTTATGCGAAAAAGGAAAACAGTGCGATTTGCGATTTGTGCTTTTGCAATATCACAATTGCAAGAACAAGCAGTAAGTGTTTAAACGTAAAAGATAAAATTTGCGATTTGTGAAGTGCGATGTACGATTATGAGAGACTTGAGGAGCAATGAAGGAGGTCGGGTTTTCGATGGTTTTGAATGGTTTTTCACATGTTTTGCATAAAAAGGGTAAGGCAGCCGTGAACGGAGAAAAGAAAAATAACAAGGCTTGAAGGGCTTAAGTGCATTAGGAAAAAGGGTAAGTACAGCGTTAAGGTGAGAAGGAAAGGATGGGAATGGAGGCGTAAGAGCAGTGCTCAAAAGTGAAATACACCTGCGGATTCGTGCACAGGAAACAGATAGAAATGCTTGATAAAATAGGGAAAGAGAGACTCAGACTTGGTATTGCAATTTCTTCTCGAAACTCAAACAAAAAGCAATTTTGGCATGTGGGAAGGGCTACCCTGCTCGAACTCTACTGATAGAGATGAGAGGGGGAGGCTTGACCACAATTTTTGGAGTTTTTCCTCTATTTTACTATGCATAAGAAATTTAAAAAACTACAGCAATGCAAAAACTAAACAACAATGAAAATATTAGAATCAGATCTAACTTAAATGGCAGAAGAAAAGCTAGCTAAATGACAGAAAGGAAAAGATAGTGATAGCAGATAATTTGAGGCACATGGATTGGGCCCTAACCCACGAGCCTAGCCCTCTGAAACTTAAATCATTCAAATGAAATCAGTCTGGTCATTTCATAAAAGAATAAATTCATACATCTCTGAAATTTTGATCATTGAATAAAACAAAAATCTCAATAGCTCACAACAATAGTTCTAGATGGAATCGACTTACTGACTAGAATAGACTAACTCTTCCTAGCTCTAGCTCTACTCTATTTATTCTATAGGGAAACTACCAACAGCTCCTTAGAAAATTTTTATTGAGTCCACTTGACTCCCAGTGAACAAGGATTAGGTGCACTCCTCTTTGAGTTTCTTCGTTGCCTATGGAATTCGAATTGCTGGAGAGAATCCTTCAGGATCCTTTGGCTACTTTTGCAATTCGAATTTCTAGAGAGAATATTTGAGATCCTTCAAGTGCCTTTGAGGGTGTACAATCCTCCTATAACTCCTCTTTTTTGTCTCCTCCGAGTCTTTATGATAAAATCCTTATAAAAATGATTAATAATTCATGATTTTTTGCACTCAACCTTATATTAGGCACTCAGAGTATGTTAGCCTTAATCACCACCTATACTAGCATCATCAAACCAAATAATAATAAAAATGCAAGAAAAAGAGATCTAATAAGGAAAAAAGGTGACTATTAATCCCTCCAAATATGTCTAATGATGGAGCTCATCAAACACCACCACTAAATCTTCTTCATCTTCATCAAAAGGTATCGTTGGTTTTAGGCCTATTGTTCAAGAAAGATATGCTTCCCTATTACTTCCAAACATACTTAATGATTTTCCTACTGCATATTTGAAACATCTTCCAAGATTCAATGTGGAAACTGGTTTTTCAATTGAATATCATCTAGCAGCATTTCTAGATTTTGCTAATAACATGAATATAGAAAATGAAAATGTGTATATGAGATTGTTTGTGCAATATTTAGAAGGGAATGTTAGGATCTCGTTTTGACAATTACCAGTAAATTCCATTAAATCTTGGGAAGGACTAACAACTATTTTTAAGAATCGATGGGGTGTGAAAAAGGATCTTGTTTATTTCTTAACAGAAATTGAAGAACTTAAGAGAAATTATGGTGAACCAGTATCTGATTTCATTAAAATCTTTAACAAACTTTATCATAACATGCCTCCTAATTGTAAACCACCAGTAGCAACAGTAAAGGTTAGGTTCTCCAAAGCCTTTGAAGATGATTTTGCGGTCATGTTAAGGGAAAGAACATCTCGTTCCTTATAATACATGCAAACAAATGTTATTGAGGTTGAATCAAATAGGTCTACTTCAGCTAAGCTAAAAGCTAAAGCTGCAAAAGCCCAAAGAAAAATGAAAGAAAATCAGGAAGCCTCCTCTTCTTCTAAATCCAAAAATGAAGATAAAAAAATAGATGAAATTACATCATTACTTAGGAATCTTTCAAATAGGATTTCTAAAATTGAAACACAGCCTAGAGCAGTCCAGCAAACTGCTGCTAGACCTCAAACACAAACTCAAGGTCAATTCAAGAAGGCTCCTTAATTACAAATTCTTCAAAGGCCTAATAATGATCAACAAATCCCACCACCTCTGTTGATTGATGATCAACAGCCTGAAGATAATACTCTGTCAATTACAAAAGATATTAATAACCTTGACAATACATATGTTTAGATTGTTATTTCCCTATCCCTCAAAATCAAATGTCTCGAGAGGATCAATAAAATTGTAAAGTCTAAATATCAAGCCTTCTCAGAATTTTTAATTGTTGAACTTAATAGAAGGTATGATTTAAGACCAAGGGCGGATCCTAGAATACCTCCTAAATATCTTGTCATAATTGAACCACAAGTGAAAACTGTTGAAACTCAAACTACTATAATTCAACCTTTGAATCAGCCAAATGATACTACTCAAATTGATAGAACTGTTTTGACTTCTTTTAATGTTGAAAGAGAGTTAGAAAGAGTTAATATTCCCATTCCACTGTCATAAGTTTCAAAGAATCTGAGATATAAGAATCAAGTCAATAAATGGATTCAAAACTCAAGTGTATATGCTAAAGGGGATGTTATAAGCCTTCAAGATGAAAAAACATCAGTAGTTTTTGGTCCAAGTTATAACATGATAGATTAAATAGAACCTCCATTTTATGTAACTTTAAAAGCACGTGATTCATTGCTTTATAATTGTTTGTTAGATTATGGAGCCTCGCATAACCTTATGCCTAAGGTTATTATGGATCAATTAAATCTCGAAATCACTCTATCTTATCATGACCTATACACTTTTGATTCTAAAAGAGTACCATGTTTAGGACTTATAAAGGACTTAGTGGTAACCCTAGCCCAAATACCAGTGAAAATTGTAGTCCTATATATTTTAGTCATTGATATTCCCCCTAAGTTTGGAATGCTTATTTCAAGATCTTGTTGTGCTAAACTAGGAGGGAATCTTCAGATGGATATGTCTTTCGCTACAATTCATGTATATGGAGGAGAAAATATTAGGTTGTATGGTCACATTTATACATATTGTTTGTAAATTAGGCCAAGCTATAAATCATCCCATTTATGCAGTTGACCAAGATTTTGGTTGTTTCCAATTATCTTCAAATATTTCACAAAATTCCCAACTTAAAATTGAAGATGTGGTTGAAACTCCCAAATTTGTTCAAAATGATATTTGGAAACTTTACATCGATGGATCTTGTTATAAATATGGAGCTGGAGTTGATGCTGTTTTAATTTCACCAGAGAGAGAACATAACCCAATCTTTCAAGCTGGATTTTGATGTCTCTAATAATGTTGCGGAGTATGAAGCTTTCCTTTTAGGTTTAGAACTAGCCAGAAGCCTAAAAGTGAAAAATCTAAGTGTTTTCAGTGATTCTGAACTCATAGTTAGATAGTTTAGGAATCTTTGTCAAACAAAGCATCCTAGGCTTAGGTCTTACAGAAATGAAGTTTGGGATTCAATGGAAAAATTATTTCATGCATTCAATATTTCTGCCATCCCTAGAAATCAGAACATTCATGTAGATTCCTTAGTTGTTTCTGCAAGCTATTTCAAAATCCCTGATCAAATGCAAGTGAAATATCAAATCGAAGTCAAATTTAAGCCATCCATTCCTGATAATATAAAATATTGGAAAGTATTTGAAGATGGTGAACATCTTAAATATTTTCTTCAAGTCATTAATCAATTCTTTGTTTTAAAAATTGTATAAGATCGATCAGATATGAATGAACTTGCTAAAGAAAATGAAAACTCTAATTTAAATTCAAAATTGGATCATCATAATGTTATCCAACTGTCAAAAAATTTCATTCATAAAGGCCTTGTCCCTTTAGAAAATTTATTTGACAAAAATGATGTCCCTAGAAATCCACTGTCAATTTCACCTGAGGATGATATTGAAGAGTCTAACATTGGAACAAAGGAAGACAATAAGAACATTAAAATTTATGCATCCCTACCTCCTAAAATTAAAATTGAATATGTTAAACTTCTTAAAAATTATAAAGATGTTTTTTTCTTGGTCTTATGTTGAATTGAAAACTTATGACACATCTCTCATAGAGCATAAACTTCCACTAAAACCTGAAGAAAAACCTTACAAACAAAAACTAAGAAGAATTAATCCAATTTTTCTTCCTACTATAGAGAAGGAGCTTTAGAATCTACTTGATGCCCAAATAATTGTTCCCTTAAGATACTCAAATTGGGTAGCTAATTTAGTTCTTGTTAGAAATAATAATGGAGAAATCGGACTTTGTGTAGACTTCAGAAACTTAAATAAATCATCCTTAAAAGACAACTATCATTTACCCAAGACGGACCAATTTCTCCAAAAGGTTTCTGGTGCTAATAGGATTTATATGCTTGATGGTTTCTCTGGATATAAATAGATAATGATGAGTCCAGAAGGCAGAGAAGAATGCCTTTACCACTCCTTGGGGAACATTCATGTATGCCAAAATGCCCTTTGGGTTAACAAATTTTGGAGCAACATTTCAAAGAGCTATGGACTTATATTTTGTGGGTAAGACAAACAAATTTGTTGTTATATATCTTGATGATCTCATTGTTTTTTCTAAATCATATCAGAAACATTTAAAACACTTGATGAATTTTTTTGAAAGGCGTGTTAGTGTCAGAATATGCATTCTGCCATCAGTGATCAATATCATTCTTTTCATTCTCATTTTAGGTGTCCCACTCTGAAATTTTTATGGCATTCCATTAGGTCATGCTAAAAATTGTTTCATCGATGGTAACCCTACTCAATAAAACCTCACTCTCCCTCAAAAAATCACATTTTTTGAATCACCTTCATGTCTTGTTGAGCATAACAACACCTATGAAAATCTCATTTCATCATGTCTTATCTCAGTCAAATTCAATTATGACAGTCAGGTCATTCAAGGTCCCATTAGGTCATTAGGATGTCTTTTTCAAGGTCCAAAAATGCATCATTCCATCCCAATAAAGTCAGCGAACAAATGTGAGAGTGATGCAATGATATTATATTTCCATCTTCATAAAATTATCAGTATGTAAATATTATACTTTTTAAGTTGTAATTTTTTATATGATTTTCATGTCAAAATGTCATTTTGATATGAAAACTAAGATGTAATTTTTATTTATTCGTGTAATTTTATGTCAATTTAAATGTAATAAGTATTCAATCTCCCAAAGGCTTCCAAATCAGAGTTCCACATGCCAACACATAAAATTTCAAAGTGAAAGAGTTTTTAGTTCATCAATTGATCAAATGTCAAAGGGAGTTGTCTTTTCCCAAGGGTGCCCAAATCATCATTGTTCAAAGGCATTAAACCCTAATTTCCTCTCCCGCTAAGTTAGGGTTTGCTATGGAAACAATACATTTGAGAAGATGAGGCATAAGGTAGGTTATATAAGTAAGTATGAGTCCATTCCAACTCATAAATATCATTTCTCCATCATTTTTTAAGAAATCATTCCAAGGGTCAACTCATTTGCCACTTATATGGCCAGTTTTATGTCAAAATATGTTTCTGACCAAAAAAAGATTAATTTGACAAACGTGAGAGAGTTTTTTTCCATTATAGGTCAAGGAATAAAAACCTCCTTCATGTTTTACACAGGTGTCATTTTTTTGTAGTAATGTCAAAAATATAGGTGCCATAGGAGAGTTGTTGCACTTCTAGAGTGACCTTGGGAAAATCACGTTTTCTCCTAGATGGAATGTCCAAATTAATTTCTTGATGAGTCAAATGATAACTATACAAAAATATATTTCCAGTGAGCTATCATGATCTCAATTTGGAGTTGAGGAAGGTCTCCAAAAGTTTCCTACAATAGCACTCTTCATTTCTGCACCCTCATTCTGCACTTTTTGATCAGTCTTGGGAGAAATGAATTTTGAGAGGGAAAATGACCTTCATTTCTCAAAATGAAGGTATTTCTGGAAACTATACTTGAATTTTTTTCCAAAAATCTATCTTGGAGCCAATTTTGACATCTGATACCCAGTCAAAAATAGCCTGCACGATGGGGTAAAATGGCGATGCGCGGTTTAACAATTGACTGATTTTTTCTGAGTTTTTCTACAAATTTTAATTTTACCTTGGGGAATCATGTTTTTACCTCATGTAATTGATGATGTAAATGTAATTATCATGTTTTTACTATTACCTAGGGTAAATACATTAGGTTAACACTCAAAATGAGGTGTAATGAATCAGTTCACAAAAGTTAGGGATGAGTCACTTTGACCACCCTACACTCTAGGTTTCAATTCAGACTTTAGTGGATTAGTGCCTCCTCTTAGGGATTCGACCCATGAGGTTGGGAGAGGTTGTTTAAGGCCTATATCATGTAATTTTTTACTCATTTTCAAATTTTGGGAGTTTAAAATCAGTTTTATTTTGCTAGTTGATCAAGGGAACTTGTGCTCATTTTTGGCCAAGCTAATGAAGAGGAGTTGCAGCTACATTTATGGGATACCTTTGGTATTGAATTTATTTAATTGTTTCTTCTTTAATGACATATGTTTTAATGTGTTGTTCATTTCTCTTTCATGTCTAAGTTATGATATTTTATAAGTTAGAATTCAGAATACATGCTAGCCATGCTATGTTTTGGGTAACTGATCATATTTTGTTTCATTATATTTTGTCTAAGAGAAATACATCTCTTATGATTCCCTCAGCCTCCTTACATTTTCTAAATCGTTCCATAACCATTATCTTCAAGTTATTGGCATTATAACTACCTTTCCCCATTCATCTCTACAACCCTAAATCTATTTCCCTGATCTAGCCTTTCCTTGACCTAATTCCATTATCCACTGATTTACCCAACCAAAACCAAATCAAAACAACCCCTTGCACTCATTATCTAGCCTAAAACCCTAATTTCTCTAGCCCTCTTGGCTATGACCCCTTTTTTGGAGAGAGCCCTCTCCGGCTTGATAGGGCTAGCTATCAAGTCAAAAGATTGGTTTGTGGTTACCTCTGTTGGGATTCCTTCCTCAGCCTTTGGAATCTAGTGGAGTGATAAAAAAGTGTATAAAATTCATGATATCTCTCAACCCCAAGAAGTCTTTTCTTGCTATCAAATAAGGAAAGTTGCTTGGTCACATTATTTCAAAGGAAGGAGTGGTGATTGATCCTAAAAGGTTATCAGCAATTCAATCACTTTTATTGGCAAGGAATATGAAAGAGATCCAAGATTTTCTTGGAAAGATTAACTTCTTGAGGAGATTCATTCCTAACTATGCTGAAATAGTTAAAGGCATAACTGATATGCTTAAAAGGAATCATGAAGTTAAATGGACTATTCCTACTAGATATGCTTTTGATCAGAATAAAAAGGCCATCTTTGAAGAACCAACTTTAGCCAGCCCAAATTATTTTGAGCCCTTTAGTATATTTTCCTTTGCCTCTGAAACCACCTTAGTTGTTGTCCTTTTACAAGAAAATGAAGATGGTGATGATCAACCCATAGAATTTTTTAGTAAATTTATGCGAGATGTAGAACTCAAGTATGACATTATTGAAAATCAACCCTATTCTCTAGTCCAAGCCTTAAAATCTTTCAAAATTTATGTCCTACACTCAACTATTACTGCTTATGTTCCTAATAGTTTTGTAAAAAAATTTCTCACCCAACCAGACATTGATGGGAGAAGAGAAAGATGGATCACCAAAATCCTCGAGTTTGATCTCAGTATCAAAACCACTAAGCTAGTAAAAGGTCAAGGTTTAGCCAAATTGCTAGATGAATCCAATTGCAAGGTCATAGGAATAAATTATGTTTTTGAAGTCTTAGATAAGAATACACAAGAACC
The DNA here is from genome assembly GCA_034641835.2 of Pinus albicaulis. Classification (NCBI taxonomy): domain Eukaryota; kingdom Viridiplantae; phylum Streptophyta; class Pinopsida; order Pinales; family Pinaceae; genus Pinus; species Pinus albicaulis. The sequence goes on from CM076578.1 coordinate 752,713,255, forward strand.
TTCTCCCAACTCTCAAGGGGAGAATACACAAAAACCTTCCTTAAATGCAGAAGAGGAGAATCCACAAGAACCTTCCCAGGATTCTGAAGGAAAGAACACACAATAACCTTCACCTTCAAACCAAACAATCCTTATTCATATTGATGAAAATTTTCTACTATCATATTAGTATTCAGACATTGTACATTTTCTGATCAACTTTGAGTGTCTTAGTCAATTTTCAAGAAATAAATGTAAGACACTTAAGTTGAAATATGTAACGTATTGTATCATAAATTATAACATGTACTGGAAGGATCATCTCAAAATCCTTTTGATTTTCTTGAAATAAAGTGAAACAGAAGGAATCATTGAGAAGTTTCATGCAGGGATATGTGGAGGACATTATGCCTCAAGATCCACAACATAAAAAATACTAAGGGTAGGATTCTATTTGCCTACTATGTTTTCACAAGTCGGTGCAAAGGGCAGAAGTTTCATTCCATGTCAGATGTTTGCTGGAAAGAAAAAACTTGCAACCCATCCACTAGTTCCAGTGTTAGTTTCAGCACCCTTCTTACAATGTATATTAGATTTTATAGGAGAGATTCACCTAGCATCAAGTAATCATCACAGATGGATTTTAACTACTACAGACTACTTCACCAAGTGGGTGGAGGCCATTCCGGTCAGAAATGCTATAGATACAATAGTGATTAAGTTCATAGAAGAAAACATTATGTCCAGATTTGGATGTCCTCAATAGATAGTAAATAATAATGCAACGACATTCATTAGTGTAAAAATGATTGAGTTTTGTCAAAAGTTTCAAATTTTACTACATCATTCTACTCCTTAATATCCACAGGGAAATGGTCTTGCAGAGTCATCAAACAAGAGCCTAGTCAAGGTAATTAAAAATACTTTAGAATACCATAAGAAGAATTGGGACAGTCACCTTATATATGCAGTTTGGGGTAACATAATATCTCCTCGGAGGTCAACAGGTAAATCTCTATTTCTGCTGGTCTACAGTAAAGAGCCATATTTCCTACCAATTTAGCTTTCCCTGTTCTCAATTTTTTACAAGAGGTTAATGAAGAACCTCATGATTTTTCTAGAAGGATAGAAAAAATTATTGAATTAAATGAAAATAGAGATGAAATTCAATACAAGCTAAGGAAATATCAAAATATGATGAAAAGTATTTTTGATACGAAGGTAAGGGAAAGAGATTTTAAGGAAGGAGATCTAGTTTTGAGATGGGATGCTAGGAGGGAGGACAGAGGAAAACATGGGAAATTTGATAGCCTTTGGTTTGGACCTTTTAGCATTGCTAAAGTAAAGGGTAACAACGCCTTCATTTTACAGAATTTGGAAGGATGGTTTTCTTCATTGCCTGTCAATGGAATATTTCTGAAGCATTATATCCATTATTGAAGATACAGAAGAAGAATCAAATTCATCATTGCACATTACCGGTTTGTTTAAATTATTCAGGGTCTGATTTTTTTTCATGGAAAAGACTCCATTAGCCCGAAGAGAAGGCACTTGGATCTACTTTTTCTCTGGATCCTACATGAGGAAGCAATCCCCAGTTGGAGCCGATGTTGTAACATTATTTGGTTTTGATAAGTTAGAACATTAGAAAAACTAAAAAAAAAATGTTAAGTTAGGATATGAATAGAAAAAGAGAAAAATCAAAAAATGATAGGACTATGGTTATTTGATTATTCATATCAAGAACATGTTAGAAGTAGATTGCCCTAAAAAATGAAGGCAAAATAAAAATTTTAGGAAAAGCAATGGAAAATAAATGCTTTAGCTTTTAAAAACATATTTTTCAAAGGTTGCTTGTCTAAATGCACCATAAAAATGTTAATTATTGCTAATTTATGGTTAATTTGCTTCATTAGGCATTAATCCTTGTTTTAATAATTGAAATGGACTTTATTGTAATGAACAATGCATATTTTTATTATATGGTAACTAAATTCAAAATTCATTTTTCGTTTTGTAATATTGATTGTGCATCTTCCAACGACAGATCTCTTCCCCGCCCAGATCAACGGCGGGGAAGCTTTTCGCATCCCCCTCGTCCATTTCCCGTTAACACGAGGGGGGGGGGGGTCCGACAAGCGGTATTAATGGATGACAGGCCCTCCCTACATATCACCTTCATATCAATTCGCACCCCCCACCCTTGCGCAAAACCACAAACCATTCTCTACCACCCCCTGAAATCCACTTCTCCCTCATTTATGGTTTTTGTTACTGCCAACGGTCAAATGACCCTCGCACTCTGACCGTTGTCCAACTTCGAATCAAATGTGCCACCTTACTTTTCCATTGCCACGGTGTCCCTACCGTTATGTCCTATTGGCCCGTTGTTAATCCTACTCCCAGACCATTGATTAAGTCGTTTTCTCACTACGCTCCCATGTTGTTATCATTTAACTGTTACGATCACTTATCAAACAGTTACCATGATGAACCCAGCTTGACTGAACTAAGAGGGGGGGGGTGTGTCAATTTATTCCATTCATGGACATTAAAATTATTTTCTTTAAACTCATTAACAAAACCATTACATGAGCAACTCAATAAATAATGATCAGCAAATAGAATATGTGAACAACAAGCAATAAGTAGAGTAACACATCACATCAACACATAATAATAATGCACATGGACACCAGATATAAGTGGAAACCCATAAGGGAGAAACCCATGATTTTATTATTGCTGTGATGCAAGGGCAAGCTCCTACTTCTTATTACATTTGATTTTCTATAAGCTCCAACATACAGGAGGCTGCTACCTCAAACTTCTGCAAGCTACAACATCCAAGGAAGCTCCAACTCCCATGTGTTTTCTACAGGCTACCACCCACATGAGGATCCTACCTCAACCAGCTCCAAGTGAACATTTTATCAAGACACAACTTGAAAGGAAACCACAATCCCATCACACAACATGAAAACAATATGTTGATTTACCTGGTTATCAACTCTGCATATCTTCATCTTTACTTCTGCCTCTTCTCCCTTCAAATATGCTTCACATCAGCTCCATATGTGCATAATATCTCAACCATATCTCTCACATTCTCCAGCTCTCTCTGACTTCTTTATGCACTTCAAACTGACATTTTTTATAGAGATAGTTTGATGGTTGTTTGTATTCCACATAGGAATATGAAGAGAATATTCTTGACTCTTTGCCTTCCACTCGTTCATTTCCACACACACTTCATATCTTGAATATTAGTCCACAAAATACATAAATAATCCAATATTAATTTCATACATATGTAATGATTGAATGGATCAACTTAATTCCAACATCAAATAACAATGCATATCATTAATTTATTACAACAATTCAACTTAATGCATCTTTGTCTTTGCCTTGGAGTCTTGCCTTCGCCTTAGAGACTTGCCTTTGCATCACAAAAATTTAGCTAAATCAAAAATTTCACATTATTCCAATTCTTCAATGTAGCAGTTTCACTGCCCTTTTCTTTTCTTTTCCTTGCTGTTTATTTATACCTTTTTTGATCTTGATCTACTCCTTTGCCATCAATGGAAATATTTCCAACAGTCTCCCCCTTTGGCATTGATGGCAACACATTTTTCCTCCCCCTTTCATTCTTAGAAATGTCTTCCTTTCTCTGATTACATTACCTCCCCCTTTAACATCAATGGCGAGGGGGTTACAGATTTTTCAGTGTAGTTTCCACCATTGCATTAATGCTTCCTAATGTGCAATGAACATTACTTCTCTCTAAGTTCTGCATAACCATTGTTCATTCTTCCATTATGTTATTTTAATGAATGCCACATGATATGGCTTTTTGGGGCTGCTCCAGTTGGAGAGAGTGTTTCTCGAAGATGAATACTGCTTCAAAAATGACTGTTTCTCCATATGGTATATAATTATTGTTGGGAGAACACTTTGTAAATCATTTCAATTGCATGGATATAAACAATAAACTCCATATGATACTCTCAAAATAGTAAATGAATTTCACTCACATAATGCAGGAACATAAATATTCTCTTACTTGATGTTTGGATTGCCCTCATATTAGAAGAAAAATGGATAAATCTATATCTTACTAATATGATTTGAATATGCATATGATTCTGGAAAAATGATTCCAGAAGTGGATTTTACACTTAAAGTGTATTTAGATTTTTATACTAAAGTGAATTCCACCAGCAATAGCCATAGTCATACAGTATATGTATAAAATATCGTTGGAGCATCATTTGAATCATTAATCTGAATATACTAGAGAAATATCATTGAATCATTAATCTGTAATGAAAACTGGAGCATGAAAGTCAATAAAGATCATAATAACACTAGATGATGTTGCTTATATAATAACGCTCCATATCATAACAATAATGTCATTTATAAAATGATGCCATCAGAGTAATATATTGTTGACCCATAATAATATATTGTTGATCCATATCTCATGAGCATTGATATCAAGGAGAAAAATGAACGTGTCAATGAACCATAATAATAATAATAATCGTGACATGAATAATAAATCTCTAGAGGCTTATAATTATTATAACTTCGATACCATCTGGAAGCTGAGATTTCAATGCAGTGACCTTCATTCTATTCTTTGAGTAATTCTTTCAACCCAATCAATAGCGGTAGAGAAGCTTGGGCTAGTATACACACTTTTAGCTTGACCTGGTTGTTTTCATGCCAATCTAGCCCTATAATCATATGTCTATTGTACCATGATCATAACATATTTCCTTTGACATGTGTGCATGTCGCATCTAGGATAAATCATATCACTCCAAAGAATATATAAAATACTGAGCCATGTGCAATATAAACATTCATATGAAATGATTACAACTGAGGTGTCCATCATGTAATAGAAACATGGCATCAAAGAGCATCTCGTTATCATTCATCAAAGCATGTGCAACCATGAGTAGATAATCAAGCCATCATAACAAATCAAGGAGAACATGAATAGTGTCTACTAAGATACCAACTCAACCAAGCAAAGCATCATGTCCAAGAAAATTTTGAAGGTGGATAACCCCAATACACCATGAAATTCATAAGTATAAGGCTACGAAATGACATACACATCTTTTAATGTCTTCCCAAATGATGAAACTAGGAGAGCGAGAAAGTCTAACAAAAACACCAATTCCTGCACTTTATGCCCTTCCAAATCACTAACTCCTCCCAATGGTACAAATTTCTACCTTCATTGTCGATATCGCATTCACTTTAACTAACGAAACACTAAGAAGAATCTCAAGAAATGTATACATTTCCTCTGTTCCATCGATATAGGGGAAGCGGATAAAGGTTTGATTTCCATTCCGTGCATTAGATACAGTTAAGAGATACATGTTGACTCGACCGATTGAATTCATCAAAAATAGTCGATGAAAAACCTTATGAAATTATTGGAATTGGAGGATGACCTTTCACATACATATTGTTTTGCAAGTCTACCAACAAGACAAAAATGTGAAGACCACAAACCACTTAGGTGTCAATATTTAACGTTGTCGCATTACTAAAAATTAAAACAATGATCACCATGATTCCAGCTATCATATAACATGAATCTCAACGGATTTATTCAATTCACCTCGTGCCTATATTTCGGTTCTGTCCTCAAGACAACACTTGTAACCAAGCTAATCCCGAGCGGGGTGAAATTTAGTTGAACAATTGGTTTATAAAATATCCACGAGGGAAATTCGTGTGCACCAGTCGATTAATAAATTCCTCTTACATTTCCTTTAAATCCTTCTCCTATCGTGTCGAATACGAAATCAAATTTCTCAGATATTTGATCATAGCTCTACTTCGTATAATCGATGACCACATATGCCCCTAGGATTTTAACGAAGTCAAGCTTCTCAGTGCTAGTCGTATCTCCGAATTAGCTTTATGGTAATAGGAAGTACCCCTTAATGCATCAGCAATGAAATCATCAAAGCCAATTTCCATTGTTGCCTTTGATTTGGCTCCATATAATAATTTCTTGATTCTTGAAAGGTGAATAGCTACAAATCACATTGGGCATGGTTCACAAGATACAAATATTTCATAGTTTGATAGCTCAATCGGACCAAGTTTGTTGCATGCCTCCCTTATAGTTGTAATCTCTGGATGTGCAGTAGGATCCATGTTCTTGAGAACCATTTTGTGACAACTCCCAATAACCTCATCATTACGAAACACGATGGCACCAAAAGGCCACCATTTCCACAATTAACTCCATTGTATGCTTCTTCAATAGCCTTGGTCAATAATTTCAAATCTCGGTCTTGAACAACTTCATGATGACCAGTATAAACAATCCTAGATGCTCCATAAACATGCTTCGCCAAATGAATAGCTAGGCTACCCATTGTGCCTGCTCCTGCCATCGATTGGGCCCTTCTTCCTCATAGCCATAAGCATTCACATTCCTTACAGCCGTGACAATTAATCGTTTGACCTTAGTGCAGCATGAACGATCATCCATCATTTATGTTTAATGTTTTGTGGATGCTTGAACCAAGTTGGTGGCCAAGGCAACTTAAGTTAGTAACTAAGACATTATTGAGACTCTTAAAGATTATCATTTTTCTATAAAAAAAAACTTGTTTACTATTCAATTATCTTTTTTCTAAAAAAAAAAAATATATTGTTTACTATCTAATTATCAATTTTCTAAAAAAAACATGCTTTATCTCCAATTATCATATTGTAAAAATATTATTTTTTTATTAATTAAAATTATGGAAAAGGAAAAAAGGGAATGCCAAGAGTCATGTGAGAATCTAAGAGTCATGGTGAAAGTCTAAAGGTCGTAGGAAGCTCAATAGTCAATTGGAAGTAAGGCCATGAGAGAGTCCAAAATTTATAGGAGAATGTTTAAGGTCACCCTCCTCATTTCTACAACTGTAACCACATGCCTCATTCAAAAGGAATTTTAGTGCTTAAGGGTAAAATGCATGGGTGGTAGTTGATGTAAGTTCCCTCTCGAGCCTTCCCAGGACCCATATTAGCTGCAACATTCTCAAAGACAACATGTGCATGTTCATACAAGTAATTGATTGATAAGATGAAGTAGAGAAGGATTACCTCTATGTATAATGCAGATATGTTTGAGAGCTTAAGGTAGTGTGGTAGAAGCTCACCTCACTAGCTCCAAGTCAGATCCTACAAAAAAACAAAGAAACTAGTAATCTTCACAGTATTATCAAGCTAAACAATCAAAGATAAACATATAACCAGACATTAAATAATATGAGTCTAGGCCACTTATAACATTTATCTCAATAAATAAACAAATAGATGCAATCATAAGACACCAAGTGGAAAAAATAGATGCAGTTCTATATATTAAATGAAGGAGGATTACAACCATTGGCTTCGTCAAGCCTCCCTCAGTCCTTCAAATCCAGGTTCTCTCTCTTCAATCTCCAAGTGTGACAATGCTTGAGCAACTAGTTCTCACTGAGCTATGCAAACAATAAGACCTTACACTAACATAAGTTCGTTCCTCACACCTTCAACCTTTCAACCTTTGACAATGAGCCCTTGCCTCCAATTTATAAGAATTTGGGAGGACAAAACTTGACATTCTTTCCATGCTTTTCTCGCTTTTTCCTCTTTGGATGCCTTAGTTGGGTTTAGCAATTTCCAATCAGAGGACTAAACCGCAGGTTGCCAAGTTTTTAGACTGACTCTTTGAGAAAAATCTGGAAATGTCAGTTATTTAATTCAGAATCTGCCCCTCGAATCTCATGGAACACGATTAACGCTACCCTTTAGGAAAAACAGGGCATTAACCTAGGCATTAACGCTCCCTATAAGAAGCCGGAAAGCGTTATAACTCAGCCTGGTAGTTTCTAGAGTGTGTTACCATGGAAAAATAGGTCTCTGTCTTAGGAAATTTCTTCCATCAATGTGCCATTCTCCTTTGAGATTCTGAGGAGGCAATTTTTCTTTATAACAGATGTCCCCTAAAGTGTGAGGTCAGAGATGATGAAAATGGTTGAAATACTTTATATTTATAGAGAGAGAAGAGTTGCAGGACTGTGGGAAACCTAAAACAAGCAACATATGTCAAATATATAAATTGTCTTGAGTTGAGCATTCCCATGTTTAGTAGTTGTATCAGAGTGATTTCTATAGGAAGAGATATGACCAGTATGCCCAACGATAAGCACAATGTAGAATTTTGTGTCATGACAAGATCAATCTCATAAGTTGTCTCTGAAAACAATATACACGGCTTGGTAGAAGAAACAAAGCTAAGTGGTGTAAACCTCTACCCAAGGTCTTGGTCGTCGCTTCTCTAAACTACATATTTCTACACATGTGAATAAAGGAGTTGTAGTCAAACATGTGATAAATCGTCCAATTAGCAGTTAATACTGAAAATTGTTAACAAATGCGAGGGTGGCCATCGATAAGGATGATGGTCTCCAAGATTCCTAGTACAATCTAGCGAGTGTGAAAAATGGTGTTGATGTCGAACACTCGTAGAATCATTCGACTAGGATCCAATTATGAGAACCCCAATCAAACACAAGGTAACCTATCACTGAGGTCTGCAAGTTCCAGGGTAATGATATGTTTCTAGATTGTTTTTGAATTTAGATAACCATGGTGTTCTATGCTTGATGCACTTTTACTTCAATCTTTCTTAGGCCTGATACAAAATAGCAATCACATAAACATGAAACTAAAATTTTGATAGAACACAATAATAGATCAATGGAAGACAAGCCAAATATAGATCAGATTTACAATTCCTTTTGTCCAGCAAAGATATGAGATATTGGTGTGTTACGGAAATCAACAGCTTGCTTCAACTAGCAAAGTATTTCTCGGTCAGCCAACCTTCCATGTGTCACACCCATAAGCCTCAAAGACAACTCATCACAATTCAACTCTAGTCAACCTAAAGTCAACGCAAAAAAAGTCAACATAGGACAGCAACAGAAAAGTCAACAAAGTAGATTAGGGCTTCATTCAAACAGCTCGGATTTCCTTGATTTTAGTTCCCAGAAGTATGACCAACTAAAATTGAAATTTTGGCAAATATTTGAGGTCAAAAGACTAAGGTTGACCATGGTCAACGCTAGTCAATGTTGTTGCAAATGTGCCCTAAACAGGTCCGCAAATTTTAGACTTTAGCTCCACACATGTGAGGGGAAAAAGGCCTCCAAAGGCTATCAAACCAATCAGATCACAATGAGAGAATGTGTGATGAGTTGATGATAAAATGACCTCCAAGTCTCTCCAATTTATATCCATCAGTGAGGGTATGTGACACATCTATGATGCATGTAAGCCTACATTACAAATCTGGATGACCTTGCACATGTGGAAAATAAATTCAAAATAAATGTTCTGCTCATCCAAACAAGATGATATTTAGATAAATATTGCACCTCTCTGAAACAAGAATCCAACAAAAATATGACCATCGTCATATGACGAGTGCAACATGGAGTTTGGACCTAGTTGCCCAAAATTAACAGTCCCTCTCAACTAGAGAGAACTCCATCTTTCCACAAGTTCCATCCATCAGTACCATCGTGTACCAAACCAAAAATCGTGTGTCATCCTGTCGTAACTTTTTTTTTCACACTTTATGAGATAGAACAAAATTTGAGTCACTAAGGCATCACGCTCAACTGACCCGAAGTCAACTTAGAGGTTAAAAATTCATCATACTTGATCCCAGATCAAGGTGTTGGACATTTTCCATCCTATACATAGAGAGTACGACAATATCTGATGCATCCATCAGTCTTGCTATTAGTCTCTATCCACATTTCCCACCTCATTGGCAAAATTAGAGGTACTTCCCATGAGTCAGAAACTCCATGGGTAGGATGTGTGCGGGGCATAGATCAAAGAGAGGCAAACCAACTCAATATCATAATGGTGGGGTAGAAACACAACAAGGTTTGGCAAGCCTATCCCTGTATGTGCGTATAGCTCTAAGAATCTATCCCCAAGCCCCCTGGAACTCCCAGATCTCATAGTCCAACTCAAGAAGGACCCTCAGAATAGGGTCTTTCCAAGATTCCAAGCTTCTCACGGAAGGTTAGGAACTTGAACTTCCCCAAGGGCTTCATGAGAATATTTGCGACCTGCTCGTCAGTTCCTATATGATCGATCCTTACAGCACCTCGTTGTACCATATCTCAGATAATATGGTACCTGATATCAATATGCTTGGATCGATCGTGGAAAACAGGATTCTCAGAAAGATGATTCCCACTCTAGTTATCACAAAGGATAACGGTGGTATCTAGCACATGCATGAATAGCTCACTGAAGAGCTTTCTCAACCAAAGAGAATCACAACAAGCCATACTCACTGCAATGTATTTGGCCTCAGTGGCACTCAAAGCCATCGAATTTTTCTTCCTGCCCATCCAAGATATCGAAGCAAAACCCAAGGTGAAGCAACTTCCAGATGTGCTCTTGCGATCCACCACACTACCAGCCCAATCGACATCAATATATCCATGGAGTCTCAAACTCTCGATAGTGTATCTCAGCGCATGGCTAATTTTGCCCCAAAGATATCTCAATAGATTCTTGGCACCAATCCAATGAATGTAATGAGGATCAACCATATGTTGACTCACATTTTTCACTGCAAAACATACGTCTAGATGAGAGTTCACTAGGAACATCAGGGACCCCACAAGTTTTTGATACTCAGTAGGATTTGCTAGCATATACCTAGCAGCGTTTCCACACAAATTCTTGAAGTTGAGTTCCATCGGTGTCGACACAGACTTACAGTTCACCACACCAAATCTATCTAGCAGCTTCACGACATATTTTCCTTGAGAGAGGAAAATCTCACCTGGCCTCTGCCAAACCTTCAAGCCTAGGAATTAATGCATCAGTACTAGGTCTTTCATCTCAAACTCGGAAGCTAGCTCCCTCTTACACTGATGAATGAGAGGGTCAGCACCTATCAGGAAGAGATCATCCACATAGAGAACCAAAATGAGAGGCCTTTCTCTATCAACCTTAAAATAAAGGTTCGAATCAGCATTACTTCGAGTGAAGCCTAGCTTCATCAAGTAGCTATCTATCCTCTTGTACCAAGTCTTGGGGGCTTGCTTCAACCCATAAAGGGATTTATTCAACCTGCATACATGGGTGTCTCTATCTCTAACTTCGAACCCCAGAGGTTGCTCCACATACACCTCTTCCTTTATATATCCATGTAGAAAAGTGATCTTCACATCCATCAGATGTAGACTCCATCCTTGTGTTGTAGCAAGGGAAATAATAGATCGAATGGTGGTATAGCAGGCCACAGGTACAAATATATCATCATAATCTATGCCTTATTTTTTAGAGAAGCCTCAAGAAAAAATTCTTTCCTTGTACTTTTCAGCACTTCCATCAGATCCATGCTTGATCTTACAGATCCATTTTGAGGTGACAACAGATTTTTCCTCCAGTCTCGAGACCACTTCCCAGACATCATTTTTCATAATGGACTCATATTCTTCGTTCATATAATCCTTCCAAACTTGATGCTTTACGGATTCTTCAAATGATCCAAGCTCATATTTTACTATCGTACTCATGGCTGCTAGATACCCTTGGTATCTCTTCGGCTTCTTGCTTTCACGGAATGTCCCCCTTGGCGCAACATGTCTCTCGGCATCTACGAGAGTATTCGTGAGCCATGAGGGTCTTCTCTTTCTTGAAGGAGGTGGATCAATATGATCCATAGGTCCTTCAACATCGGGTATCAGGTCATCCTTCAACTCTTCCTGCTTCCCTGCTTCTTCATCTTCTTTATCTTCGGACTTGGAGCTAGGAATATTTCTCACTTTCTTGAAGGCATCATCTTCATCGAAGGTGACATCGTGGCATATCTCCACTTTTCTTTGATGAGGCACATAGATTTTATATTCCTTCGAAGATTCATTGTAGCCCACAAACATTCCCTTTTTTCCAGAAGCATCCATCTTGCTTCTCTTTTCTTTCGGCACATGAAAGTAAACAGGACAACCAAAAACTCTAAAATGATAAACATTGGGTTTCTTACCAGAGAAGAATTCTTTGGGAGTTTTAGAGTCCATAGTAGAATACGGGCATCTATTTTGAACATAAACAGTAGTTTTTGCAACTTCTCACCATATAAACTTTGGAAGACCTTGGTCACATAGCATGGTGCGGGCAGCTTCCACAGTGGTCCTATTCTTTCTTTCAGCAACACCATTTTTCTCAGGAGTGTAAGTAGTTGTGGTCTCCCTCTTAATTCCATATTCTCTACCAATGGTATTTGAATTCATTTTAATATTCGGGCATCCCTTTCAACACCTTCCTTGATTTGGGAAAGGGTTTGTCTAGTGCCATAACTCTATTTGAAGAGTTGTATCACATGACATAGCCCCCAATGGACTTCCTCCAACCTGGTAGAGTGTATCAACTCTAAAACCAATAGTAAGAGCTTCCTTGAAGTTCTTCTTCCAGATACATACCTTTCCATCAATGAATGCCTCCTTGAAACATTTGTTTTCCATTGTCGAAACGGACACAAGGTTCTTCTTCAAATCAGGTACGTACAACACATCTTGTAATCAGAGGACTTGACCTTGAGATAGATGGAGGGTCACAATCCCTATCCCTTTCACGTGATAGGTGGCATTATCTCCAAGGATAATTTCTAGATTGGTATCCTTCTCAACCAAATTAGAGTGGGATTCTTTGTAACCAGTGAGGTGCCTTGAAGCACCACTATCAATCAACCAGACATCCAGAGTGTCGAGTGGAGATTTAGCAGAGAAGGCAGATACAAGAATAAATTCATTTCTCTTATTATCAACAACATTAGACTCATCTTACCTAAAATTTCTTGACCTCTTGAAAGGTTTCCCATTTCCACTATGATTAGAGGGATCCTTCCGTTTCCTTTGAACCTGTTGTTCCTGTTATTCCCTCTCAAGTTTTTGTTGACATCATCCCTAGGAGAGTCCCTTCTATTAGGGCACTCTCTTGCATAGTGACCAGTCTTGTTACAAGCATAACATCTTCTCTTCCTTCCTTTGGGCCCCACTCTACCATGGTTTTTATTTCTCGGGCCACCATGGTTCTTCTTCTTTGCATGAGTGGCAAAGGCAGTAGGGTCACTTCCATTTCCATGAGAGGCATATTCCATCATTCTTGTTTACTCTTGAGTGCATCTCATCAATATTTCATCAAAATCAAGAATCACATTATTATTAAGAATAGTGGTATTGAATATATACCAATCACGGGGTGTTAAAATTTGGGTACCAGAGGACAAGTGGTTCCCTAAGGCTTTGATCTTTGGCCTAGGGAAAAGTGTCCAAATGTAATTATACTTTTCTCCTAAAGTGACTTTATAAGTAGTAAAGTCAAATCTAATTTAAATTGACTTTATAAGTGGTAAATTCAAATCTAATTCAAATATGACTTTATAAGTGATAAAGTTACAAGTATAATTTTAAAGTGACTTTATTAAATTCAATGTAAAATTAGAAAGTCAAAAATTGACTATGGAAATAAAAGGCTAAGTGGGTCTTTATTTAAGTGGGGTGAATTAAGAATTAGAAAGTGAGAATTAAATACACACTTATTCTCAGCCCTTGATCTAAATCTATCTCAACCATTGGATTTAGGGATTCCCCAAAATTCACTTAGGCTTAGGTTAAAGGAGAAAAGAAGAGAAAAGGTCATTCATTCTTTTCATGAGCAGATTGAGAGAAGGAGCAAGAGAGGGAAAGGAGAATTTCTGAGCAATGAGGAAGAAGAGAGCATAACCTTGGCAAAGATATTGAGGCAGCACTCAGAAAATCTATACAATAGGTTTACACGCAATTCAATGCAAATTTTGGGAACGTTTTTCAAGGCAGAACCATACGGCACCTTTGGCATGCATTCTTAGGTGGTCCTATAGTGGTTTTGGCACAGATTTCGAGGTACATTTATTATTATTTTTTGTGGCACATATTTCAATGTAGTCTGTACAGCGTATTGTTGTTCCTATGCACATAAATTAAGGCAGTTCCATACATCATTTATTTTTGTTCCTGTGCACACAAATAGAAGAGGTCGTACAGTAGCATTTATTGTTATTTTCACGCATTTTGAAGAGGTTGTACAACAGCATTTATTGTTGTGTTTTCTGGTCACGAAAATCAAGGAATCTGTGCAGAATTTAAGATTTGTTTATGTTTTGACTGTTGGCACATTTTCCGAGGCAGAGGTTAAGCACGGAAAACGAGATAAGTTGTATTTTTGTGGTTGCTGGAAATTTATGTGTATTTTTGTTTCATTGTAAAAGAATTTTATCAAAAATAAAGAAGAGCTCTCAAACTAGTTTTCCCCAAGAGTTGTAGGGGGTTTTTCTAGGGTCACATTGACCAAAAAACAGTGTGTTATTTTTCTGTGTGTCGCTATTATAATTTCCTGTGTTTCATTTCTGCATTTCTAGCACTATGAAATTCCTAAATTTGTGTTTTCAGAAAATAATTTCTTTTCCAGACTTTTGAATGTATGATTATGAGAATGGGAATTTAAATATATGGGAGTGAGAATGTGAAACTGAAAATCAAAGTGGGGTCAAAAATTTCTACATGGGGGAGACCTCCAAGTGCAATAAGAATCATCTCTCAATCAGATATTGCTTCCCCAATAGCTAGGAGGTTATTCTTGATTTCAGTGAGCCTCATAAAATAGAATTGAATAGATTCATCTTTGCCCTTCTTGATATTCTTCAATTGATTCTTGAAGAAAAGGATTTGATTAGCATTTCTAGCCATGAACATGCTTACCAGCTTATCATACATCTCTTTAGATGTGTTCAGCTCAGAAATGTAAGCAACCAAGTGCTTATGAATAGAATCTCGGATAATCATCTTTGCTTTGATTTCCCCTTTTCTATACTTCATCTTCGTGGCAGCAGTTGCATTTGATGGAGGCTCTTGAATCTTCCCCTGCACATAGTCCATGACATCTTGATCTTCTAGCACCAAATCCAAGGACATCTTCCATGGATGATAATCAGACTTGTCAGTTAATTTATCATCAGCCTTGAAACCCTTGTAAGTTGAGGAGGATTTTTTCCTTGATAGGATTTCTTCCTTCAGTGGTTGCTTCTAACACAAGCTTGGAGTTTGTCTTCACCTCAACTCTAATACCATGTTAAATTTAGATAACCATGGTGTTTTATGCTTGATGCACTTTTACTTCAATCTTTCTTAGGCCTGATAAAAAATACAAATCACATAAACATGAAAGTAAAATGCTAATAGAACACAATAATACATCAACAGAAGACAAACCAAATATATATCAGATTTACAATTCCTTTTGTCCAGCAAAGATATGATATATCGGTGTGTTACAGCAGTCAACAGGATGCTTCAACCAGCAAATTCATTCTTGGTCAGTTGGCCTTCCATGTGTCACACCCACAGCCCTCAAAGACAAATCATCACAAGTCAACGCTAGTCAACCCAAAGTCAACACAGAAAAGTCAATGTAGGACATCAACAAAAAATTTCAACATAGCAAATTAAATCTTCGGTCAAACAGCTCAAATTTCCTTGATTTTAGTGCCCAACATGACAGCCTCCTAAAATTGGAATTTTGGTAGATATTTGAGGGGTCAAATGACCAAGGGTTGATCATGGTCAATGCTGCTGCAAATGTGCCCTAAACAGATCCACATATTTCATATTTTAGCTCCACACGTGTGAGGGGAAAAAGGCCTCCAAAGGCTATCGAACCAATCATATCACAATGAGAGAATGTGTGATGAGTTGATGAGAAAATGACCTCCAAGTCTCTCCAATTTATATCCATTAGTGAGGGTGTGTGACACATATATTAGGCATGTGAGCCTACATTACAAATCTGGCCAACCTTGCACATGTGGAAAATAAATTCAAAATAATTTTTCTTGTCATCCAAACAAGAATACCTTTAGATAAATCTTGCACCTCTCCGAAAGAGGAATCCAACAAAAATATGACCGTCGTCATATGAGAAGTGCAACATGGATTTTGGACCTAGTTTCCCAAAATTAACAATCACCTTCCTAGATAAGATGCTAAAGTCGATAGGAAGGGATCTATCAAAAGGTCGGTAGTAAGGTGTCCTACATCAGTTGACACGAAAAAAGACAAAGATGATTTTGTTTTGAAGATACTGTAGAGAAATGGTGCAAATAGACGATGGGTAGTTTTTTGACATATGATGACTGGGTTGATACAGGGAGAAGAAGATAGCTTGATCTCTTGAACAATATAAGGCATGCCACATAGGGTACCAGGTAGCTTAGACTAAATAACACCAAAGAGTGTTAGGATACAGAGATGCAGGAACATCGAAGTATGGAGGCTAAACTCATAGAATGGTAGGGTTCGGTGAGAAGCTGATAAAGAGGAGCCTGTTGGGGGGTGCCATGTTCAAGGTACTACTGCCAAAACATCCTTCATAATATAGAGAGTGAATCTCTACTTTCTCCAAAAAAAATCCCCATCTAATTAGGTTTAACAAGTCCAGACGGGTAAATTTGGTGATCTTTTCATGTTTAGGGAGTCTGAAAGAGATCGTAAAAGACAACTCGAGGGGGATACTTTTGTCATAGTTGATGACCGGGTGCGACAAAAGGTTATTAGTATGCCTGAAATAGTTCCTTTTTCGTAAGGTAGTCCATTAAGTCTGAATAAAGTGATAAACCTATGTTTAATGGACATCTTCCTCATTTTTTATGAGTACGATGACTCAATATTCTTCGTGAAATTTTAACGAGTCAGACAAAGAAAAACTTGATCCTCTTCGTGAAATTTTAACGATTCCAACGAAGAAAAAATCAGTGTCTTTTTTGGTTTTTAAAGAGCTAGAAAAATAATGGCTCATAATCTTCTTTGTGACAGTTTAACGAGCTCGAAGAAGGAAACCCAAGGATTTTTCATTTAAAGAGCTGGAAAAGTTCCCAAAAAGAGTATGTTCATTATGGGTCAAGTATGGTCAACTCTGGATAAAAACACTAGAAATTCATTAGAGCATTGGTAATATTGACAGAATATGAATTTTTGCATCAAAACATAGCATAAATTTATAGAGCGCCAATTTCAATGACTAGCGGGAGTGAGTCATACCTCGAGGATGTCTATAAGCCTGGACAACAGGCCTTCATTTTCACTGTTTGTATTCAATGAAAGAGCTCTAGAGTGTGAAAAAGGGAAAAAATTTGGTGCTTGATTGTGGACAATCTGGGCAACCATTTTTTATTTTGTGAGTTCCATGTAGGAGCTTAGACCTTTATCATGTTGTTCATTAGTCTTTTCATGGTTCTAACTGGTCAAAAAAAAAATTTTGGGCAAGCCCTAGAAAGATTAGGCGGATAACGCAGTCGCCCAGTGAGTTGGGTCATGTTAAACACCTTACTCATGAAGGTAGAGAGCATTAGCACACCCTGTTTTGCACAGGGGGTCGTGTTAGTCAGCCCAAACAAAATTTAAGTTGAGTTTTCTTGTTTTCCAAGCGATTGAGTCAGTTTCTGATCCATTGAAAATTGACATTGTGAAGGTACTAAGCTATTACCATGAGTATCTAGTGCGAAAGAGAGCACGAGAGAGAGGAACAACAAATTCTTATCGATCCTGCATGCTTATTATTTCTGTGAAGATGTGGATTATCGAAGTATGCCAGACTTGATCTGATGAAAGGGAAGGAAGACCTTCTGAGTTGGATCATCCAGCAGTGGGATGAGCACCATAATGTGTTCAGGATTGAGGGTCACGAACTCTCGATAGAAAAATATGACATTTACTTTCTAACTGGCCTATCATGTAGAGGAATGAGGCCTAGCTTGACAGGATCGAGAGATGATCCCGTACCACCCTAGGATTGATCCAAGCTCACTGCGTAAATAAAACTGCGCCAATGAGAAACATGATACCTATGGCTCGGATATCCTCTAGACCTCTGACGGTTGTGCTATGGATGGTTTTACGCTTGGCAAGATCCAAGATTCAACAAGTAGCGACTAAGGCCCAATTGCTATTGGTGTTGCATTGCTTACAACCACAAGTATTCAACTGGTGTGTGGATGTTGTCCGTCGGGTTATGGAGGAGTTGACAGCTTGCAAGACCCAGGCCCAAAGAGAATTTGGGTATGGCACATTGATTGTATCATTCATATGAGAGAGAGTGCCCTTGATGAGGCCTCAAATGCTCATGGCCATAGCTAGACCTAGGGAGCCTAGGCAGGTTCGATGGGCCGCCCTAATGCCAGGGACTGGAGAGGGCCCAATTCAACAATTTTTTTATTACACATTCTTTGAGTGGCTTAGCATCCAAATTATGATGATCAAGGATTATCCCTATGTTGGGATGAACCTGACAAGAGATCCATAGCTAAGATTTCCCCCTGCATTAGGGGAATTTTGAGGTCTAAAATGGACCTCCTAAGAAAAATGTACAACCAAAATAAAGTTTATAAGAACCAATAGGATTCAAAATGATGATATCAATCATGGGGGATTATTCAACATTTTTTAAGTAAAAGGGTAAAAATATTAAAAAATAAAATAATAAAACTACTTTTTCAACTCGTATTTTCAACTTATCTCTCAAAGTTTTTACTCCAATTTCGAGTAGGAGTACTCGTTGGATGCAAAATTTAATTCATCATCCAAGGAGTACCCATGTTGCATACTTTTGATGGACCTTGCTACACAAAAATTGAGAAATACATGAAAAATTTTGATTGCAATAACGTTTTTCATATATTTCTCATTTTTCGTGTAGCGAGATCTATCAAAAGTATGCAACATGGGTACTATTTGGATGGGGAATTAAATTTTTCATCTAAAAATTACTCTCGTTCAAAATTCAAAAAAAAATTAGGAGATAAGTTGAAAATACGAGTTGAAAAAGTAGTTTTTACTTTTTTCCCTCTAAAATTTGATGATGTAATCAAATCTTATTTTATTATTTCCACTATTATTTTTTAATTTCCTTAAGAGGCCCATTTTAGACCTCAAAATTCCCCTAATGGGCACTCAGTGGGGGCTAAAAGGTAAGATGATAAATCAGAGCATAAGTATTTTTGTTTCTTTTTAATATTTATGCAATTTTTTTTGTTTAATGGGTGAAAAAGTTTTTGACATGAAGTGTTTTCTTCACACATATGTGGCACCTATACGGCTAGCTGAAGCCCCTCACCATGCTAGGTGAGGAATGCAACTACCTGGGGCAAGAGAAACTGCAGAGGTTGTGATAGTCGCCGAAGAGGGATACGATACCCAGAGTTCGCACAAGGTTGCGAAGAACCTCGAAGGTTTGAGCATGGATGTGTCGCTTCTTCCCATGAGATAGATCCCGATCAACCTGCAACGACATACAGTGGGTGTGCCGGAGAGGTTTTTTGTGCCTCTTAGGAGGATAGCTAGACCAGTTATCTACTATCATGAGCATCAAGCTCAACAGGAGTAGGTATAGGTGTTTAGATGTCATAGCAAGGCCTAGAGGAGCCATTTTTTTATAAAACACCCAATTTTTGAGGATTTTTTTATGTAAAAAAAATTGGACACAATATATATATATATTAGCTATTTATGACTATGTATTTTTATTTTTTATGTAATTTTTATGATGCAAAAAATGTACACTCATGTATGACTCTTTTTATAACAAATGTGACAAATTCCAATCCAATGAATAGTTTTCCAATGAATCAGCTAATGCATTAGATTCTCTAGGAATGTGTTCAAAAGTGATAGATTCAAATTGACTCTCTAAGAGTTGTACCCTTAAAAAATAACGCAATCAAACAGGATCTCGAATGTGATAATGATTGTTCAAATTCATAACAACTAGCTGGGAATTTAACTGAACCACCAGATTGGAGATGTCACGAGATGCAGCTTCAGTGAGGAGTTGTATAACAGACATATACTCAGCAATGTTGTCAGTGGCATCGCCAAGGAAGATTCTCCCAGAACCAAGTAGTCTTGACTCGGGTGTATAGAGGACCCAAGCAGCCAATGTAATGTGTTGTGTGTGATGACTAGCACCATCTACATATCCAACGTATGGTCAGGGTGATGAAGAAATTTGTGCAAAAATATATTTGTATGAGAAAAAAACACGGAAAATGCCAAAATATTCTAGACACACCAAAAAAAATACAAAACATATATACATAAAATTAAAAAGCAAATGCCTAGTAGAGCACTAGGCAGAATACTTCTTCAAATAGAGCCCATTGCAGGGCTCAGCGAGTGGGATTCCATTACAGTCCTGAAGTTTATAAGCTCCTTTAGAAAGAACCTTAGTGATGACATATGGACTAAGCCATAAAGGTCGAATTTTTCCTGCCCACAAGAGGTCGTTTTTTTTATCGTAGAGTAATACTAGATCACCTTCTTGGAAAGAATTAGGCTTGACATTTTTGTCATACTGAGCTTTGACTCAGCACTTGTGGGCTTTGAGGGCCAGTGCGGCATCTCGACGAGTCTCATATAATTTATTGAGTTCGAGCAAGCACTATTCTTTAGCAGTAGTGTCGAGTAGGAGTTCAACAACTAACTTGAGTGACGGAATCTGACACTCGATTGGGTGAACTTCTTCTAGATCGTATACTAGTTGGAATGGCGTGAAGCCTGTAGCAATTTTTACTGACATTCGGTATGCCCATAATGCGGATTATAATTTTCTATTCCATGTGGTTTTGTGGTTTCCTACTAATTTTTGAATCATGGTCTTGATGACACCATTAACAGCTTTGACTTGACCGTTAGCTTGCAGATATTAGGACGAAGAATGATCTTGTCGAAAACCAAGCAAGGATGTTAACTCTAACATCATATGGTTCTGAAAATGAGAACCATGATTTGTGGCAATCATGCGGGGCACACCAAATCGTTAGATAACTTGATTGAAAAAGAATAGAGTAGCAGTTTCCCCATCGGCTCGAAAAGTGGGAATGGATTTAGCCCATTTCATAAAATAGTCAACAGAAACTACAATGTAGTTATGTCTATCAGTGGAATTGGGATTACATGTTACAAATTATATTCTCCATTTGGCGAAGGGACAAATGGAAATAACCAGATGCAGAGGGACAGGATGAGTGCGCGTTTTATCAGTAAATATTTGACACGAATGGCACTTTTGGACTGCAGTAACGAAATCTTTAAACAAAGTGGTCCAGTAGTATTCTGCATGCAAGATTTTATGGGCAGTAGTTATTGTTGGAAATGTTGTCATTGATGGCAAAGGAGATAGCAAAGGTAAAGATAGGAGCAGCACCTAAACTATCCATAAGGCAAAAGAGACAGAGAGGTAGCAGAGGCAGCAGAAGGAATAGAGGAATTGAAGCAGAAGCAACAAAGGAATTAGAGACAGAGCAGTGGAGTTGAAAATGCCTGAAGGAGTGTAATACAGAGGTTTATTCATGAATTAGGGGTGTAATACAGTTTGCAGATGAATTATTGAGCAATTATTCATTAATTGAGTCTGTATGGCATAGACTTTGATTGAAGACTAAAACCCTATGGTAAAGACTTAATATGCTTGTGGATGAGCTGGAGTATTGCTTAAATGGCAGAAGAAGGCTGGAGTACAAGAAACATATATACATATATCTGTTTATGAAGAATTGTGAATAAGTTCCATGTGTGACTTTATGTGTTCTTGGTCGAATCATATGAGGAAATTGTCCCAATGTAACTGTGCATTTGTTGTTTAATTATGTATGGAGAGGACCTTTGTAATTGTGCATTTATTGGTGAAATTCCTGCAAGCTCTTGTAGAAGCCGGACCCTGTAAATCAAGCTAAGAATCTGCCTGTATATTCAGGAAGAAGAATGTATGATAATGTGTACAAATGGTGTCCAAACTGTATGTACTTGTGGGGAGGATATACAAACCCTGTGACGAGAATTCCGTATGAATGAGACCCTGTAGCAGAATATTTATAAGAAATGCATAAGAAACCTCTACATAAGAATAAACGAAACCGTGTTATGTATGGTGGAACTCTACAAGGGTTATGTATGGTGGAACTCTGCGTCAGAATATAAAAGAACCTTTTATAACAAGAAACCGTGTATTGACTGCAGTAAGAGTGGAGGCAGAACCACAGTCAAATGTACAGTGTGAATGGAACGGAACCATAATCGAAATATATATATATATATATAATTGAACGAAGAACGGAACCTGGAGCACAGGGAGAACCGGAACCTTGACCGGAGGAACCGTGAGGGGACTGAAACCACGAGCGGGTTCACGGAGGCGGATTTCCCAATTCCGCACCACCTTTCGACCGTAAGGTGGTTTTGCAGAAATCGCAGCGATTCCATAGACTTTGTGACACGTGTCATAGGCGGTATTGGAAGCCACCGTTTAACTTGCAATTTCGCGCGTTATACACCGACCAAAGACGCTGAGCGAAATGGATATAAACCGTTGATCTGGCGGAGGAGCATCGGACGGAGATCATTGAACGAAGATGCATGAGGTTTAATAAAAGCGCACGGAGATTAAGCCAGGTACGGTGTGTTCCGTGGATTGGTCGTTTGACTGAATTGTGGGGCCTAGCGGAGTCATATATAATGAATCGGTTTATTAATGTTTTCGACGTATTATAATCTTAATATAAGGTTCGAGAGTATGTTAAAAGAGTCGATCAAAGTTTAATATTGGTGGTCATTCACGTGGACGAATTACATATATAATTTTTGTGGGTGTGTGGGCCCAAATCAAATATATATTAAAGTTTATGAATTAATAAGGATGAAGGTGTGACCATATATTGATATATATTAAGGTTGCGAATAAATAAAAGAACGCCGAGTACTGTTGGACTCTGGTATAACGTTTTCGGTAATTAAAGAATGCTGAATATATGAGTTGACATAGAGCATCTATTTAGATGGAGGCGCATATGTATACGGAATAGACAGTCAGATTATAACTGAAGAATTGAGATATTAAAAATGACCAGACTTGTTTTTATTAAGTTTTCCAGCGTGGAATAAAGAGAACATGCGAGAGTGCCCAGATTGGAAAAATGATTGGACAATGAAATTTTGGGATGCATTTACACACAGTTAAGTGAAATATTGAATATGGTTGATTTATTAACACTCCAGATTTAAGCATTGAAACTGCCAGCGTAGAACAAAGCAGAGATTGTGAGATTTCCCGGACTTGGGAAATGATTGGGCATGAAACTTGAGTGCAATTATGAAAAAAAAAAAGGAGGAGAGCATGCAGAGATCCACAGAGATTACAGGTTTGACAGGAATATGTACAGGAATGAGTTGGAAAGGTGAATAAGCACAGAAAACAAGGAATATGCAGATGACAGTGAACAAAGTGTATGCAGAACAGGTTCTTAACAGCAGCAGGAAAAGACAAATCCAATAAAGCCAAAATCCAAAAAAGGAGCTGAGTGAAATTGAAATATGTAATTAAAAATGTGAATGTAAATGTTGTAATTAATTTTTTATTGTTTGTGATGCAAAGGCAAGTATCCTAAGAAAAAGGAAAAATCCCACTATAGCATGAAATTTTGTACATATTATTATGATTTTAAATTGAGTTGGATAAAGAAATGAGGAGGCAGAAGACCAAGGGGTATGACCATCCATTTCGAATTCCTAGAGGAAAACAAACAGTCATCAAGAAATTTCTATAAGTAATATCATCTTGATATGAAAAAGGTGAGTTAGAAGAGAGAGAGAGTGTGAGTAAAGTGAATGCAGAAATGAAGCAGTGAAGCAGAGAAGAAGGAGAAGCTGATAGAGAATCTGAAAAGATGCAGAGATGATACAGGGCAGATATGAGAATAGATGAACATCAGAGCAGATGGAATAGAACAAAGCTGATATCCAAGGTAAATCAACAAGTGTTTCTCTTTTGAAAGAGTAAGGAAGTTGGAGCTTCCCTATCAAGTTGTAGCTTGATAGATGTCAGTTGGAGCTGACTGAGGTTGGAACCTCCTGTAGGTTGGTGCCTGCAGAAAATAGATGGGATTTGGTGCTTCCACATCAAGTTGTAGCTTGATAAAATGTCAGTTGTAGCTGACTGAGGTTGGAGCCTCCTGTAGGTTGGTGCCTGCAGAAAATTGATGGGAGTTGGAGCTTCCTTGCAAGTTGTGGCTTGCAGAATTGAGGTAGGAGCCTCCTGTGGGTTGGAGCCTACAGAAAATCAGTGGTGAGAGGGAGTTGGAGCTTGCCTTTGCATCACAACAATAATAAGATGTGGTTTTCTCCCTTCATGGGTTTCCACTTATATCTGGTGTCTATGTGCATGATGTCTATGTGTTGATGTGGTTTATCTAATCTGCTTAATACTTGTTGCTCACATATTAAGACTGTTGTTACATTAACAAATCTGTTTGATACTTGCTTCTCACTAATAAAGATTGCTCACATATTAAAGTTGATCATGAAGTGAAGGTGTAAATAAGTTTTAAGAGAAAAGTTTTAAAAGTCCAGGTATGTGTTAAACTGATTCACCCCCCCCCCCCTCTCAGTTTAACTAAGGGTTCAACAGTTATGCCTGAAATATGACCTCCACATGCCCCAGTGTGATAGTCATTTAAATCGAGCTCTACCTTAGTAAGAGTGAGACAACGCTAAAGAACTATATCATTTCCATGACAATATAGTGTATCGTTCAGCACGAGGTAGTGCCGAGCTTGGTGGTGGATGCGACAACAGTCATCTGACTTTATATATGGGCAGAACCGTTGTGTTTGGAGGTATACACAAATGTATCCATACCAAGGATCAGTAGAGTCAACTAGATAGACAGATTCATCAGGAAATGGATAATGAGCTACTTCATCTCAGTCGACTCTGGGAAGTTCCAACAATAATTCGGCGAAGACTAACTATTTCTTGGCCATGGGAGCTACAAAAACCAAGTCAAATTGTTGGAGGATTACAATCCATTCGGAATATTTCCCTCCAATGATCTAACAAGATAGAATGTGTCTCATGGGATTCTCCAAAGAAATGACAATAGTCTGTCGTGGCAATATGTAGTGTCAGAGGCAGCTGACAGCAAATACAACGGCCAAAGATAACTTCTCCACATGTGAATATCATAATTCAGGCCCCACAAGCCCTTTCGAGATATTATAAACCACATGCTCATTGGTGTCATCGTGCACTTGAACCACAACCATTCCAAGAGAGGATGGTGAGGCTTCCAGGTAAAGGATAAAGTCGTGTGAATAGTCAGGGGCACTAATAAGTGGGGTGGAAACAAGTGTCTATTTCAATGAATCAAATGATCATTGAGCTTGATCATCCCATAGGTAAGGTACCCCTTTCTTGAGTAAGCACATAAATCCTTTCGTCAATTCGGCATACTTTACGATGAAATGATGTAAGAGGTTTTCCTTCCCTTGCAAACGTTGGAGTTGTAATATTGATTGTGGTGTGAGAAATTCAATAATCTCTTTTACCTTATTGGGATCAACCCTAATCCCATGTTTAGAGACAATTTAACCAATAATTCATCCAGACTCGAAAAAAAATATGAATTTATGCAGATTCAGACAGATGTTGTAGAACCTACACCTAGCAAAGATTGCTCGAAGATGAGCGAGGTGTTGGGCTCGTTTCTTGGAATGAGCAAGAAGATCATCCAAGTAAGCTAGAACAATATGTACGATATCATGAAATGCATAGTCCATAGCCCTCTGAAATGTTGCTCCAACATTCTTGAGACCGAATAGGATTTTTTTATATGCAAAGGTGCCCCAAGGACAAATGAAGGTGGTTTTGTGATGGTCATCTATATTAATACCAATCTAGTTATATCCAGAGAATCCATCCATAAAGGAAAAATATTTGCAACCTGTGCAATCGTTGACTAACTAATCTATAAACAGAGTCATATAGTTGTCTTTTGACATGCTACGTGTTAGTCATCAGTATTTTTCACTATTTGTAGATGACTATAGGATGGTTCTAGTTTTCTGAAAACAACATTCCTTGAATATTGTGAGTTTCAGAAATCTCACTGCCTTCATTATCCTTATAAAAAAAATTCACTATTCCTCAGTTTTCCATCTCAAGGTCACCCTATTGCTCCTAAAAGACTCCTTATGCGCTTATGCCTCTCATCTTCATCCTTCTTTCCTGCCTATGACCTCATTACCCTGTTTTCCCTTGTCAAATAGACTCCATCCTCCCTCTAGGGTTTCTTAGTGATGACTCATTCCAATGTCCCTTTGGGCATAATAAGTTGTAACAATACTCTGTTTTCACCTGAAGATCTCCAAGTCAAATTTCATTCAAGATCAGGTCAAAGAACACCCCCACTAGGTCATTAGGGTTTTTTCATTGTTTAAGGTCATCCTTGGATGTTTCGGGCACAAATTTTCCTTGCTATAATCTGGCTCAGATGTAATAGAATTTCAAAACATGGTTATTCAGGAAGGGCCTAAAGGATTTCCAAAGAAGATTATATTTTTAGTTCAGAGTCTGCACATGAGGAAAAAGGACAAACTTTGGCACTTCTGCAGGAGTGTTGAAGGTTCTGTCAGCAGAAGGTACTGATGAGGTAGACTGTCTACTCCTAAATGAAAAAAAATTACAGCAAGGAAAGGAGGAAACACTTTTTCTTATAGATGACTAGGGTTATGAGCTGATTAGTCCAGTTGAGTGCCAAAACAGTGATCACTTGCAGAAAATAACATGGAGGAAGCACACAAGGCCAAACATGAAGAAATTCTATCAGATTTAATTAATGGAATATGGAAAAGGTGAGGTGAACTAGATAGAAATGAATGAACTTGAAAGGGTTATAGAGAACTTAGAAGACAACACTGATGATTGCTATAAAAGAGCTGCAGACACCCAGGGTATTGAAGAGAGTGGCCAGAAGAGGTGGAAAAGGTAAGTTGATATTTATGGTGGAAACTACAGAAGATTTCGAATATGCTACTATTTTATTAAATACCAAATTTTTCAAATTAACTTATCATGCCTCCATAATTTTCCAAGAAGTCATTCCAAAGGACAAATCATTTGCCACACATAGGGCCAATTTTGCTTCAAAATATGTTTATGACCAAACGGATATGAAATTAACAAAAGTGAGAGAGGTTTTTGTCCCTCATAGGTCAAGGAAGAAAAACCTCCCTATGTTTTTACACAGGTATCATGGTTTTGGAGAAACTTCAAATTTACAGGTGCTACAAGAGGCTTGCTGCACTTCTGGAGTGACCTTGGGAAAATCAAGTTTTATGATAGTTTTAGTATCCAAATGACTTTCTTGATGAGTCACATGACAACTAGACTGGAATATATTTCCAATGAGATATTCTGAGCTCAATTTGGAGTTGAGGAAGGCCTCCAAAAGTTTCTTGCACCAGCACTCTGCATTTTTGCACCACCATTCAACACTTTTTGACCAGTCTTGGGAGAATCAACTTTTCACAAGTCAAATCAACTCCAATCAGAAAAAAAAAATGTAGATTTGGAAAGTAGACAGGATAATATTTCCAAAGAGCTATCATGGGCCCAATTTTTACACCAGGAAGGCCTCCAAATACCCTCTGCAAAAAGGCACTACGCGCTCAGAAAATGGCACTGCGCGCTCAGAAACTGGCACCATGCCCTCAGCCCTTGGCGTTGCGCCCTTGGATAGAGAGGCTTTCTAAGTGATCCAATCACCCAAATCAAGTCAAATTGCTTCCAAATATTGGCTCGAGTCTTCTGAGGCACTGATAAGAGGTAAGTGCATGCCATAACCCACTTTGAAGCTATTTTTTATCATCATTTAATCAATGGAATGAAACCCTAATCAGACCCTAAGTTTTAATATTGAACTAAATATTTCATCCCTTATTCATCCTCCTTGAATAAAATCAGTCATGAGCAGGGGTCATTACATTGCTTGAAGGTTCCCATTCATCGTTCTTATCACAACATCCATTCCCTTCATTTGCAAAGTTGTCCTTTCATTACCCTCCCTTCATCTCATTTCATATCAGTCGTAGGGTTTCCAAAATAGAGTTTACAATTTCAGAGGGTGAAGGCAGTGGTAGTGAGGCACAAATTCCAAAGATACATGATCATAAGGGTGAAGACATTGCTGTTGAGGAACAAAGACCAAGAACTACTTCAAGGAAAACCAAATTGCAAGCTCAAAGCTACAAAAGGCCCAATCAAGACTTGAAACCCTAACCAGGAAAAATGAAGGGGAAAAGATGAATTTTCTTGTTGATGTGCCCTTGAAGGCCTCCCAACCATTATCATAAGTTAAAATCCAATTTTAGGACATTTTTGCAATTTTGAAATTTTGATTGTTTGGCTAGCAGAAAAAAGGGCCAAACGTGCAGCGCCATTGGCAATGTGCTTTTTTTGTGGGCACTCAAATGGGAAAAATCAGCGTTATCATCTCCTCATGGAAAGGAAATCACCCACAGAAAATTTCCACTCATTTGGAGCAAAATTGGTCCTTCAAAAGTGCCAAAAACCACCTAAAAATCACCTTTTTGTCCTATTTTCAGCATTAGCGTTGCGCCCTTAGTAGTCTTCAGAGATTGGGTTTTTATACTTGGTAAATTGGCACCACATTGGAAACTAAAGGCAGATTTGGAAACTATACATGATAGGTTTTCCAGTGATCTATCATGGAGCTCATTTGGACACCGGGAAGGCCTCCAAATATCAGCTGCAAAAGAGGCAATTTTTCCAGATTTGGTGTTGTGCCCTTGGCCTGTCGCTGTGCCCTTGCACCTTGGCATTGCGCCCTTGCCTGAAAGTCAACAAAAGACATAAGAAGTTATTAAAAAGATATTTTGAAGGCTTGAAGGACAAATATCTACAAATTTAGCTTAGAATTTATGTTAGAAGTTATTTTTGTAATGAATAAGGCTCTGATATTTTTCCTTGGGCCTTGCATGGTCTCAAAGGTCAAAATGCCTTAAATATGTAATAAATGACTTCTAAAACCCTAGATATGGTTTCCACCTCCTCATTTAGAATTTAGATATTGCATGGAGGCTTCATGTTTCTTGTTGGTTGTTTTATGGAGATGAATGCATAGACTTGGAGTTTTGAAGAAATTGGCTTTTGGAGCTTTGTGACTGTTTTGGATTGAATTCCATGGAGCAAGCACTTTCATAGGATTCATGAACTTTGTTGAATGGTGATGTGTTTCTAATCTTGTATTTGTTTCCTTATTTTTTACATATTTTCCATCTTTTCTCTTGCAGTAGAACAAAAAGTTTAGGTTAAGACATGTTGTTTAGAGGCACCTTAACTCTGTCTGCATTCTATTGTTTAAATTTTTTCCTCTACTAGATTTGCTTGGAGAAATTAGGAGTTCCTTGTTTCTCCATGTCCATCTAGTTTGTTTCCTTGAGATTAAATCAGTAGAGTATGGCTAACAAATTTTATGGTTTTCCATGTCCTTCGGTTTTGCTTGAAATGTTGTTCTCAAGGCTTTCTTTGAAGTGTACTAATTAGGGTTTAGGCTAAAGAAGTTTATGGTTTGGCCTATCCTTTAGTATATCTTGAAATGGTTATTTCAAAGGTGTTTATAGTTTTATTAAGTAATTTAGGAGTTCCCTGCTCTTTAATCATTACTTATGTGCTATCTTGAATGTTTTCTTTCTCTGAAGGTAGATAGCTAGAGAGGTTAGGAGTTCCCTGCTCTCTAGGGTTTGCTGGATAGTCGTTTTAATGTTTACTTGATAGAGCTAGGTCAAAGAAGTTTATGGTGCACCATGTCCTTTGATTCTTTCTTGATGCATAGTACTCTTATATACCTTCTTGTTATAGTTTATGTTAAAGGGTTCTTAACTGCCCTTTAAACCTACTACATTCACAACTTGATGTTCATTTCACACTCACTATACCTATTTAGATCCATTTGGCTTTGTTAAGCTTTCCCTATGAAACACCCTTGACCTATTGTAGTGCTTTTCAGTACCTTTAGCAGACTCCATAGCCCAATGGTCTAAACCTCTGTCACTCTATCTGTCCTGCTTGACAAGTAACCCAACCAAACCAAACAAACAAACAAAACCTATCATTATAACTACCCTAAAATCAATCAAGTTTACATATTTTATACATAGAGAGAGTACCCTCTCTGAGTCCAGGAAGGCTAGGTCCTAGGGCTCCAAAGTTGGTTTGATGTTACCCTTATTCAATTTGGTTTTGCCAACTTGAAAAATTACAGGGAGCTAACATAATGGCAACTCCGTTGGGGATCTGAGTAAGTAACAGCTTTAATATTCCTTAAGAACTCATAAATCCCCTGTCAAAACTTAGATAAATCAAGTGTTAGCCAAGAGTGATATCTGTTTGATTCATCATACTAGCAACATGGTGACCATACTGGAGAACACTTGTTAAAAAGCTTAGTGTTACATAAATAACTTAGAAAACCCAAAAACATCTTTAGATTGGTATTTAGTTGTTGATGGTGGACAAGTACATCCTCAAAACAATAAGCATCATCCACCTCGTGACTCCACTGGTATTCAATAGCCCTGTTGACTCCACTATTTCTCACAAACTCCCCTGAGAATGTATCAATCAATCCTAACACTATAAAGCCCAATCACATACTGTGTGGAATCAGTATTCTTGCAGATAGGTCTGTGTTTCAAAACTTTTATAAACTCTCAACCTTCTCTGATCTATTGGGTCCCAATTCTGGCTTCTAAAATGTTTCAAGTATTAGCTAAGACTAGTATCTAGTTGTTGATGGTGGACAGAAAAATTGAAATCCTCCACCTGGAAACTCCACAACTCTCAATAAACCTAAACACTCCATTGGTGGAAGAATCTAGATTGGTTATAAAGATGCAGTCCCTTTCCTCTAACTGATTGACAAAGACAAATCCAAGGATACAACACAAGTATGCTCCAATAAACAGAGATCATATTCCCGGATTCCCCCACAAAATGCCTCAAATAAATTGGGGCACAAACCTACCTATGTTTCAAGATGAAAATTTTGATGACCCCTTGCTATATCTCATCAAATTTCATATACATGCATGGAGATTAAAGGTTGAATGGCATGAGGACTGCCTCATGAAAATGTTGATGGGGACATTAGAAGGTAATTCAAGGGAATGGTATGAAGGCCTAGACCCTGGAAGTTTGTTTTCTTTAAAGGATTTCCACAAGGTATTTTATGAGAATTATAAAGAAAACTTTCCATCTCTATCATTAGCTAAAAATTGTTGTGATCAATCTGAAGATCTCATACAATACCTTGTAAACATTGATGAATATTTGGGAAATTGGCATCCTGAGGATATATTAGAGGAAATTCATGCATTTAATACTCAAGTTAACTGTCATAACAAAAAAAGGAGTTAGTTGAGGAGGAAATCAATCAGGAAATGGAAGAAAATCCATAGGATCTCTCTAAAGGGACAAGAGATGATTCACCATCTCTTCTATGTGAGGCTCAAGAAGACCTTAAGCCAAATGACCAGCCTTCACAAGAGAAAGAGGGAAACAAGTTTTTTGTCCAAAGGAAGCACAAAATTCATCCTCCTTTAACAGAGGAAGAAATCAATCAGTTCCTAAACATGCAGTGAGCTTCTAAAATTTTGTATAAAGAAAACATTTATGTTTGTTCTACTACTGACCTATCCATTGAAACATTTATTCAAGCATAAACTATAGAATAGATTGATACTAATGTTGTGTTGCCTCCTCTAAAAGACATATTTCCAGATGATGCTCCTAAATAAGACCTTCAGCCTTATGACCAGCCTTCACAAGACAAAGAGAGAAACTGGGTTTCTATCTAAAGAAAGCGGAAAATGCCTCCTCTTTTAACTGAAGAAGAGGTGGAGTGTCTTTCTAAAAAGCATCCTAAGCACAACCAAATGGAACAAGAAGTAGTCCTGGATGAAGCCCATGGTTTAAATCCTCATAGCCAGGTATTATTCAGAGATCCTTTTGCTGGTTTCTTAGAGACATTTAAAGAGGTAGTAAGATATGCCCAGAACAATTTGTTGCAGAGTGTAAAGAAAATTTGGAGCACTATTGTTCAGAAGAAGCAAAAATGGGAGTGGCTTTTCAGCATACCTAAAAGGCTAAATAAGAATCAATCATCTAGTCACTTACTTGATTGGCTGCATTGGAGAAAGGAGTTCACTTAGTGAATATATGTCTCCAAGTTAGATTAGGATAGATAGGTATGCAAATAAGCTCAACACTATGAGCATCTTTTTAGTTTTAGATTGTTTTTTACAAAAAGAGAGAAAGAGAAAGAAAAGAAGAAAAGAGGGCAGATAAAAGAAGAGTTAAAGCCCCATACAAAAAAAGAGTATTCTTGAAAGTGTGCAAGTCTAAATGCCACTACTTTGAGAAAGAAATTCTTGTTCAGTCATACAGCCTAACCATGATTGAACATGTTTTAAATTTATGCTGATAATGAAGGAATATTTGCCAAACAATTTAAACTTGGCTTGTCAGTAGATTAGATGAGGAAAATATATTTGGTTTTCAATGCTCAAATCTAAACCAAAAGAGAAAGAGAGGGATGCATTAAAAATTCCAAATTACAGCCCTCATGTTTTCAGTTTTACATTTTTGCAAAATAAATCTGTAAGCAACTTGTCCAAAATGCCATAGCCCATGACAAATCAAATTGCTTAACCTTGATTTGGTCATGTTTTGAATTTCATGAAAGTAGATAAGAGAATGAAGATCTATCAAATTGCTTAACCTTGACAGATAAGTAGGTTAGGTAGAGAATAAAAGAGCTCATCACTCTAATCTGAGCTTTTGGAAGTTATAAGGGTAGAAATAGATAGTTTTTGTGCTTTCAAAAGAAAAATGATGTTTAGGGTTTGCCAATCCAAGTGCACCCAAATGAATAAAAAAGTTTAGGAAAAGTATGATGGGTAGGTAGAATTGATATTGAAGCAATCATGTTTTTTTCAAATTTTGAGATCATAGCTTCAAAGAACAGGAGTGAATCATGCAAATGAAGAAAGAGGGATATGCCAAGTACGAGTAAGGTACTAATCTTCAAAACCCAAAGATCTAAGATCTGAGGTTATTGACACCTCCTGAATGGAGTTACCCTCCCCAAGTGGAGCCACTGTTAGTCATCAGTATTTTTCACTATTTGTAGATGACTATATGATGGTTCTAGTTTTTTGAAAACAACATTCCTCGAATATTGTGAGTTTCAGAAATTTCACTGCCTTCATTATCCTTATAAAACTTTTTTCACTATTCCTCAGTTTTCCATCTCAATGTCACCCTAATGTTCCTAAAAGACTCCGTATGGGCTTATGCCTCTCATCTTCATCCTTCTTTCCTGCCTATGACCTCATTACCCTGTTTTTCCTTATCAAATAGACTCCATCCTCCCTCTAGGGTTTCCTAGTGATGACTCATTCCAATGTCCCTTTGGGCATAATAAGATGTAACAATACTCTGTTTTCACCTGAAGATCTCCAAGTCAAATTTCAGTCACGATCAGGTCAAAGAACACCCCCACTAGGTCATTAGGGTTTTTTCATTATTTAAGGTCATCGATGGATATTTTAGGCATAGCTTTTCCTTGCTAGAATCTGGCTCAGATGTAATAGAATGTCAAGGCATGGTTATTCAAGAAGGTCCTAAAGGATTTCCAAAGAAGATTATCTTTTCAGTTTAGAGTCTGCACATGAGGAAAAAGAACAAAATTTGGCACTTTTGCAGGAGTGTTGAAGGTTCTGTTAGCAGAAGGTACTGATGAGGTACACTGTCTACTCCTGAATGAAAACAAATTACAGCAAGGAAAGGAGGAAACACTTGTTCTTATAGATGAATAGGGTTATGAGCTTATTAGTCCAGTTGAGTGCCAAAACAGTGATCACTTGCAGAAAATAACATGGAGGAAGCACACAAGGCCAAACATGAAGAAAGTCTATCAGATTTGATTGATGGAATATGGAAAAGGTAAGGTGAACTAGACAGAAATGAATGAACTTGAAAGGGCTATAGAGAACTTAGAAGACAACACTAATGATTGCTATAAAAGAGCTGCAGACACCTAGGGTTTTGAAGAGAGTGGTCAGAAGAGGTGGAAAAGGTAAGTTGAGCTTTATGGTGGAAACTAAAGAAGATTTTGAAGATGCTACTATGCTATTAAATCCCAAATTTTTCAAATTAACTTATCATGAGTCCATAATTTTCCAAGAAGTCATTCCAAAGGACAAATCATTTGCCACACATAGGGCCAGTTTTTCTTCAAATTATGTTTTTGACCAAACGGAGATGAAATTGACAAAATTGAGAGAGGTTTTTGTCCCTCATAGGGCAAGGAAGAAACAACTCCTTCGTTTTTTATACAGGTATCATGGTTTGGGAGAAATGTCAAATTTATAGGTGCTACAATAGGTTTGTTTCACTTCTAGAGTGACATTGGGAAAATCACGGTTTCTCATAGATGGAATATCCAAATGACTTTCTTGATGAGTAAAATGAAAACTAGACTAGAAGATCTTTCCAATGAGCTATCATGAGCTCAATTTGGAGTTGAGGAAGGCCTTCAAAAGTTGCCTGCACCAGCACTCTTCATTTTTGCACCACCATTCATCACTTTTTGACCAGTCCTGGGAGAATAAAGTTTTCACATGTCATGGGCCCAATTTGGACACTGGGAAGGCCTCCAAATTCCCTCTGGAAAAAGGCACTGCACGCTTAGAAACTGGCGTTGCACCCTTGGATAAAGAGGTTTTCTAAGTGATCAAATCACCCAAATAAAGTCAAATTGCTTCCAAATCTTGGCTCGAGTCTTGTAAGTCACTGGTAAGAGGTAAATGCATGCCATAACCCACTGTGAAGCTATTTTTTATCATCATTTAATCAATGGAATGAAACCCTAATCAGACCCTAAGTTTTAAGCTTGAAATCACTATTTCATCCCTACTTCATCCTCCTTGAAGAAAATCAGTCATGAGCAAGCCTGGTCATTACATTGCTTGAAGGCTTCCATTCATATTTCTTATCACAACACCCATTCCCTTCATTCACTCATTCCCTTCATTTGCAAAGCTGCACCTTCATTACCCTCCCTTCATCTCATTTCATATCAACCCTAGGGTTTCCAAAACAGAGTTTACAATGTCAGAGGGTGAAGACAGTGGTAGTGAGGCACAAATTCCAAAGAGACATGATCATAAGGGTGAAGACATTAGTGTTGAGGAACAAAGACCAAGAACTACTTCAAGAAAAACCAAATTGCAAGCTTAAAGCTACAAAAGGCCAAATCAAGACTTGATACCCTAACCAAGAAAAATGAATGGGACAAGCTGAATTTTCTTGCTAATGTGCCCTTGAAGGTATCACAACCATGATCAGCAAGTTAAAATCCAATTTTGGCACATTTTTACAATTTTGAAATTTTGACTATTTGGCTAGCAGAAAAAAGGGCCAAACACGCAACACCACTGGCGCTGCGCTCTTTTTTGGGGAAATAAAATGGGTAAAACTCAGCATTTTCATGATCCTCATGGCAAGGACATGACACATAGAAAATTTCAGCTCATTTGGAGAAAAACCGGTTCTCCAAAAGTGCCAAAAACCACCTAAAAGTCACCTTTCTGCCCTATTTTTAGCACTAGCGCTGCGCCTTGAGCAGTCTTGGGAGTATGGGTTTTCGACTAGGAAAATGGGCACAAAATTGGAAACTAAAGGCATATTTGAAAGCTAGACAGGACAGGCTTTCCAATGAGATATCATAGAGCTCATTTGGACACCGGAAAATCCTCCAAATCTCAGCTGCAAAAAAGGCAATTTTTCCAAATTTGGCACTGCGCCCTTGGCCTGGCATTGTGCCCTTGCACCTTGGTGTTGCACCCTTTCCTGAAAGTCAACAAAAGACACAAGAAGTTATAAAAAAAGATATTTTTAAAGGCTTGAAGGAAGAATATCTACAAAGTTAGCTTAGAATTTATGTTAGAAGTTATTTTTGTAATGAATGAGGCTCTGATATTTTGCCTTGGGCCTTGCATGGTCTCAAAGGTCAAAATGCCTTAAATATGTAATAAATGACTTCTAAAACCCTAGCTAGGGTTTCCACCTCCTCATTTGCAAGTTAAATACTGCATGTAGGCTTCATGTTGGTTGTTGGTTGTTTTATGGAGATGAATACATAGACTTCGAGTTCTGAAGAGATTGGCTTTTAAAGCATTGTGACTGTTTTCAATTGAATGCCATGGAGCAAGAACTTTCATGGGATCCATGAACTTTTTTGAATGGTGATGTGTTTCTAATCTTGTATTTGTTTCCTTATGTTTTACATATTGTCCATCTTTTCTCTTACAGTAGAAGAAAAAGTTTAGGTTAAGACATGTTATTTATAGGCACCTTAACTATGTATGTGTTTTATTGTTTAAATGTTTTCCTCTACTATATTTGCTTGGAGAAAATAGGAGTTCCCTGTTTCTCCATGTCCATCTAGCTTTTTTCCTTGAGATTAAATCAGTAGAGTATGGCTAACGAAGTTTATGGTTTGCCCTGTCCTTTGGATTTACTTGAAATGTTGTTCTCAAGGCTTTCTTTGAAGTGTATTAATTAAGGTTTAGGCTAAAGAAGTTTATGGTTTGCCCTATCCTTTAGTCTATATTGAAATGGTTATTTTGAAGGTCTTTATAGTTTGATTAAGGAATTTAGGAGTTCCCTACTCTTTAATCATTACTTATGTGCTATCTTGAATGTTTTCTTTCTCTGAAGGTAGATAGCTAGAGAGGTTAGGAGTTCCTTGCTCTTTAGGGCTTGTTGGATAGTCGTTTTAAAGTTTACTTGATAGAGCTAGGTCAAATAAGTTTATGGTGCGCCCTGTCCTTTGATTCTTTCTTGATGCATAGTACTCTTATAGACTCTTCCTGTTATAGTTTATGTTAAAGGATTCTTAACTGCCCTTTAAACCTACTACATTCACAACTTGATGTTCATTTCCCACTCACTAAACCTATTTATATCCATTTGTCTTTGTTAAACTTGCCCTATGAAACACCCTTGACCTATTGTAGTACTTTTCAAGACCTTTTGCGAACTCCATAGCCCAATGGTCTGAACCTCTCTCACTCTCTGTTCTGCTTGAAAAGCAACGCAACCAAACAAAACAAACAAACAAACCCTATCATTATAACTAGCCTAAAATCAAAACCCTGAAATCAATCAAGTTTACATCTTTTATACAAATATAGAGAGAGCCCTCTCTGAATCCAGGAAGGCTAGGTCCTAGGGCTCCAAAGTTGGTTTGATGTTACCCTTGTTCAATTTGGTCTTGCCAATCTAACAAATTATAGGGAGCTAACAGGACGTTCAGATCACGATAATAGACATAGACCGGGATGGTACCTTGCTTCTTATCTACGTGAACCAGATTGGATACCCATTCTATTAAGGGAATGGGATAGACGAAACCAACACGTAAAAAAAATTGACTTTCGTCTTGATGGTTGCAGCTTTACGAGGGTGGACGGGTCAGAGTCTTTGCCAAACAGGCTTGGTATTGTCAGATGACTTAATCTGATGCTCGATAATAGAAGGATAAATGTCAGTCATTTCCTCATAAGACCAAGAAAAAACACCCTTTTCCCACGATCTAAACCTTCACTCATCCTTCACAAACCCTAACCTAAACAACCCCTACCACTCACAGGCCTCCTTACCATTTTTCCATCAAAACCCTAAGTCCCCACTACACTTCCACAACAAAATTGGAAAATTCACGTGCTTTCCCATTTTGATCCACTTTCCCATACCTATTTCAAATAATTCTACCTGTATCCTCAAACAAACATATTACCCTACTGCCTCAATTTTTTGGGGAATTTTCCTCAACCTCCTTATACCTCATCACAACCCATAAACCTACCTTATCCATATCCCTTGTTTTCCCAAATTCATCATCCCTACCCACTCATTTCATCTAGGAGGGTTTCGTTCTGTTCACAACTACTATGGATACTGAAAATAAATCTCACATGGGAGGCCAACATTCTAGATTTGAGCCATCCACATTGCAAGAACTCAATGCCTCCCCCTACGCCAAAAGATGTTTTGAAAACACTGGATGTCTAAGATTTTGTGAGAATATCATGGAGGTAGGATGGCATGCCCCATTGACTACACTTTTTGCCACTAACTTCAGCAGAGACAAAGCCACCATAGCAGAGATTGAATTCACTCTATCAGCAGAGACCATCACTTCAGCAACAGGGATTCCAAATGAAGGATAAGGTTAGTTCAAGGGCATGGAATTGGACCTTGAAAACTACCCAATGTTCCTAAAACCTCATTGTCGAGAAGAACCTAAACATGTTTTCCCTTTCAGGCATCTACTTGATAAATATGCCCCATTAATGAAGTTGATCATGAAATATTTTACATGTGGGGGAATATTTTCAAGATTGTACCAATACCATGTCAGGTTACTAATGCACTTCACAGCTACCAAATCTCTCAATTTGTCAAACTATCTATTCAGGAGTTTGGTCAAGATGGCAGAAAAAGTACAAAGAAAAGGTATAAATCCTCGTCCTAGTCTATTTTACCATGGTTTGGTTAAGTTGTTTTTTATGCACCATCTCTCAGAAAACAACATGACCTGGGAAGTTTTCATGGAGAGAGTAGCATCAGCTCTGGCGACTAGTCCACCCACTGTTCATAACACAACATCAGTACAACCAAAGGAGGTTGGCTCTTCTAGCAGGCAGGCTCAGATTTCAAAAGCACCTAGGTTTGAGATCACTCAAACCTATGAGAAGGGAAAGAGAATGGTTTTTTCTCCCAAGACCATTATAGGTGTATTGGCACCTGAAACTACACATGAGCAAAGACAAACAGTGGATCAACCACCTAGCCATGATGGTGAGTCACCATTGCAGCACCATGATGAACAAGCACCCTTAGAAGTTGACATGGCAGAGAAGGTGAAGGATAAGTCATTTGAGGAAATCATAAAAGAGAAATATGAAGAAATAGTAGAGTTGAGGGAGGTTTTCTCAATGGAAAATTCTTAGAGTACATTCCCACAGCAAGAAAATCTTCAGTTAAAGGTAAAACTGCTCCTCCAAGACAAACCAAAGGTACATGTTGATGCAGATAAAGGCAAGGGAAAAGTAATAGTAAATGATGATCAGTTGGAGGATGCAAAAGTTGGAACAAAAAGAAGACCAAGGACAAGAGGCCTCAAGAAGGCGCTTTAGAGAGAAAGAGAATCAGCGACTCCTAAATCAGGTTGGCAGACTTTTGATGAGCTAATTCTTGATGAAATCAATCAAGATAGAGAGTATTGGCTTGACAGGGTCAATGGACACCTTGACAAGCTTCTGAAACAAGCTAAAAACAAAAATAACCTCCAAAGACATATGGCCAATCACTATTGCGCCAGGAACAAAATCTCCCAAATCAGGCTCAAACAAGTGAAGAAAAAGCTTAAATAAGCTCAAGGAGAAGGACAACTTAGACCTCCTTGTTGAGGCATCCATCGTTGTTTAGCCCATCCTCCACAAGGGTCATAGAACACATTTTGGTCAATTTTGAGCACTTTTGGTATTTTTGGTGATTTTTTCAAAAATCTGGAAATTTTGTTTCCACAGAAGTGTCGCACAGAGGCACAACGCTTTCTCTCAGAGCTTCCAAATCAAGGTTTTTTTATATGGATGGGTGCATCTTGACTAGTGCGTACCATATCTAGACTTGGTTTTCCATGAGAAGCTCTGGATTTGAAGAAAAATGCAAAAAACTGCCTCATTTCTATGCTTCTGACAATGTTTTGGACTAGGCGCAACACTTCTGGAGTGAGGTTGGAAAAAATTACTTTTGGAGGTCTTCCTGTGGGTATTTTCCAAAAATTAAAAGTGAATTGGAAACTAGACTCATAGGGCTACTCAACACAACTTTCATAATTTCATTTGGATGCTCCTAAGTGGGTCAAAATTACCCTTGAACAGGCGCAACGCTTCTGCAAGATAGGCGCGACGTTTCTGCTACAGAAACGAATTTTCTACATAGGATTCCTTTCAAACAGTTGTCGTGCCATGAAAAATATAGAAATTTGATGCTAGTTGTCCCATGAGGTGGCATTATATGTGTTTGAGCTTGTTTTTGCCTCTATGATGAGGAAACATGTAATTTAATGGAGGAGACACACACTCCTAGTCTTTAGCTAAATTTTAGGGATTAGTTTCTAACTTCCCTAGATTCTATGAAGTGACTCATCTGATGAAATTATGATCATTTTTGGATAGGATTTCGACCCAATGAGGTGTCATGAACTCTATTTTCTATAAGTAGTTCACCTCAAGTCTTTTTAGAGGTTGGATAGTTGTTATTTGCAGTGTAGCTATGTGCAAGCTTTTGTTAATGAAATCAAAGACAATGTTGCAAACATAGTGTTGGGACTCCAGTGGTATGCCTTTGAGCATTTGTTTTTCTCTGTAAAATTATCATGTTGAACGTTATGTTACTCATCTTTCATCTATATGCTTCTTTATGCTATGTCTTATCAGTTTATTGACAGAAAACATGATTTCCATGCTCTGTTTTTAAAATATTTACATGAACATGTCTCTGCTCTTCTGATGAATCAATTCAGTTTAATGCTCATTCTGAGTCCCTCTCAATTCACTCTATACACAATGACAAATTAAGCATGCTTCTAAGCTTACCTACCTGGCCTCACCCTTACCTCTACAATCCAGCCTTTGAAATTTGACCTAAACCCTAGACCTAGTTCCCTAACTGTCATTCCTATCCAGCAAAACTCCAAACAAACAAAAAACCTAATCTATTGAGCATCACAACTAGTCTAAAACATTATATCCAGTCATCCCTTTGGCTGCAAAGTGACATTGACAGAGCCCTCTCTGGTCTTGGTAGGGCTAGCTACCTGACCTAAGAGTTGGTTTGTGGTTACCTTCCTTCAGCTCCATTCTCAGCCTTGGGAAGTAGGGGGGAGTGATAACAGGTTGCTTGGTTGATTTTTCATGCTTTTTGGGATTGGAAAAAGAACGTGATAGAATATTGAATTTTGCTTCATACCTTTGATTTCCTAACCCAATTATGTGGTGTTGTCAACAAAGGACTACTTACAGTTGAGTTGAAAATTTCTCTATCCCAATTAGTCACTTGATAAGTCACCTGCCACGGGGACACGTGACGCAAGTCACACAAATTCGAGTGTGCGACACAGGCACGTAAACCCCCCTGAACTGGACACGTAGGACATCTATATATATAGTAAAAATTAATACTAAAAAAATATTTCTTACACAAATTCTCATTCATGATACAAATTGAGATATAGATCTAGATTCTACATTATAAATTTAAAGTTTGTAAGTTGTACAATGTAACATTATGCATACAAATACAATTGTGACATATTCATCAATGATCCAATAGGAGAAAAACAAGAAACTGCAGTTTTCTCATTAAGTCATCAAAATCAAAATGTGTTACATAGGTAGTTGCAATGCCAATAGAAAATAGAAATAGCAAATACAAAACAACAAGGTAGTAGGTTGCTCACAATCATCAATATCACCATCGCTTTCATGGTCACCACCACTCTCCTCTGTTGCATCCTCCTCCTTTGTATCTAATGTAATCCCTGCATCTACTGGTGTGGAGTATGACCCCTCAAGAGTATTAGCATCATCAAAAGTGGCAAACTCTAGGACTATGTCATTAAGATCCAAGTTTACCAATGCCAAATCAACACTATTTTCCAACCCATATCATCAGGAAAGACAGCATACATCTTTTTCTTTCCCTTCAACCAATCATTTCTCTGCATGTAAATAAGACGAAAGTTAGTGTGCACATAAACCATTGTCTCTGCCCCGAACTTCCCAAACCTACTCTTCTTGACACTATACAAATTCCCATATGTGGATGACCCCTCAAGAGTATTGGCATCATCAAAAGTGACAGGCTCTAGCACTCGGTCATTAAGATCCAAGTTGGCCAATGCCAACTCAACACTACTGTCCAAACCCATATCATCAAGAAAGACATCCTACATATTTGTCTTTCCCTTCAACCACTCATTTCTCTATCTGTAAATAAGACGAAGGTTGGTTTGCACATAAATCATTGTCTCTACCCCGGACTGCTCAAGCCTTCTCTTCTTGACACTATACAAATTCCCATATGTGGATGACCCCTCAAGAGTATCAACATCATCAAAAGTGACAGGCTCTAGCACTGGGTCATTAAGATCCAAGTTGGCCAATGCCAACTCAACACTATTGTTCAAACCCATATCATCAGGAAAGACATCCTACATCTTTGTCTTTCCCTTCAACCACTCATTTCTCTTCCTATAAATTGGGCAAATGTTGGTGTGCACATAAACCATTGTCTCTACCCCAAACTGCTCAAGTCTGTTCTTTTGACACTATACAAATTCTCATATGTGCTATAATTCCTCTCGCAACAAGAGGATGAAATCACCTGAGAGAAGAGCCTCATGGCTAACTGTTGTAGAGGAGGGCTTGTTGCCCCATGAGTTTCCCACCAAGAATAGGGCTTCTTAGCCCCCTCTATCTCTAATCACATCATAGCCTACAAATCGCCTAGTGCCAATAGAAAACTCTACAAATGCATCCTCAACCTCATCAAAGGATGCTCTATCCTCAAATATTTGCCTCAATGCATCTTTCCTCCCCTATGACATTTCACCATCCATGTGAGGAAGGAATATGTGAGAAGGTCCACCATTCAACCACTCATGGTTGTATTATTTTGGGTTCA
Source organism: Pinus albicaulis (assembly GCA_034641835.2). Taxonomy (NCBI): domain Eukaryota; kingdom Viridiplantae; phylum Streptophyta; class Pinopsida; order Pinales; family Pinaceae; genus Pinus; species Pinus albicaulis. Next base: position 752,756,046 of record CM076578.1, read on the forward strand.
ATGAGTGAGCCAAGCAATGCAAAGGTGTGTAATTTTTGTTCCATCTGTTGAGAAGAATATCTTGTATGGTGGTGAAGAAGGCCTTTGATGCTGTCTCATACTCAGAGCACTGTGACTCTGTAAATAATGGTCCTCACATACTCAATCATGGAATCACAACCCTCATAAACCTCTCCTAGGATGGGTTGATATGTAGATGCAAATTGTAGCAAAGCAATTATAAATTATAGGGTCCATTATCTTAATAGTGAAATCTACCCTCTCCCACCAAGCATCATCTAACATTGTGTTCTTGACTCTTTTTGAGGTTGTTTGATCTTTCTTTCTCCAAAAAGACCAAAACTCTGAAATAACCATGGCCCCAATAGTGGTCTTGACCTCCCTCAACCTCTTCAACATGATGAATGAAAAGGCAAACCGTGTATCTGCGATCTTCAACAATGGTGTTAGCACTCTGTGATTTCTTTAGGATGAGAAAGGAATTCCAGAGGTAACCACAAACCACTTTAGGCCATAATCTAGCCCTTCTAGCCCGCAGAGGGCTCTCTCACTTGATTTACTCAACAAATAGGATATTAAGCTAGGTAATAAGCTCAACAAATTTGTGGTTTTTAGAGATCTATAAGAGACAGACTCAAGATCGATTTTTTGTCCAGTGATATGAGGGAAAAGAGAGGGCCTTCTCCACAAGGGCAAGGTAGGTAGCTTTGGTGGTGGATTTAGATCAAAATGCAATAGGAGGTGAATGTTGAAAGAGTGAAAAACAAACACATGAGAGCATCAAACCCTAGATGGATTCTAAGTGTTGTTTTAAAGCTGAAAAACATTGATTACTTGGAAAACTGAAACATAGCATCATAGAGATGAATTATGAAATCAAACTTCTGGTTTTCCAAGTAAGAAGATGCACATTAAAGAGATGTAAACACATAGATAACTTACAAGACCTAAGCAGCACAAAACCACCAAATTTTCTGACTCAGGAATCCCTGCAAATTTCCACCTTGTATTTCATTCATTCACTAGCAAAAGTCTTCAAAAATACAGTGCATAAAGTATTTTCTCTAATCTAACCAACAGAACCATGTGCAATACATTATACATCATCAAAGATCCTATTCCCTACCCTAGGTGGTCGAAATCAATGACCAAAACCAACATTTACCTAGATACATCCAAAAACTAGTACATATACTGAAATATAAGAACAATTTTACTTACAACCAATCCAAGTCTAATACATCACTGACTTGAAATACTGATCAATAAACACTAAACACGGCTCCTAAAATATTTTTCCACCTATTTACATGATTTAACTACTTTTAGGAGCCAAAATTCGAATTTTGAAGCAAATTGTAAATGATTGTCCAGACTCGCAGCGCACTAGATCAACTCGCAGCGCATTGAAGTGGTTTCCATGCTTTATATGGTTAAGCAAATGAGTATGCTTAAACTACCCTTGTGATGGTGCTAGACCTCCTAAATACTTCTACAAGGGATATTTTCCTTCTTGAGTTTCTTGTCTTTCTAAATTTATTCAGCCCTCAACATTTGAAGTTGTTTTTGCAGCCCCACTTACAATAGAGGGAACACTTGCAAACCCTGATGAAATTGGAACAAGAGGGGCATCACCAATGGGGACGTTCTTCCCCTTCCCTGCGTCCCCTGATTGAGCAATGAATGTTGTAAAAACATAAGGAAAAATTGCACAAACTTGTAAAAAAATTGGACATGCAAACTGTTGCAGCAAAAATGCAAAAAAAATAGAAGCAAGATGCACTTACATGTTGCTTGAATCACCTCCAAAATGCTCCCAAACCCTTTGCTAGTTGCTCTCCCACACCCACAACAAGAGATACACTCAAGAATGAGCGAGAAATGGGCCCAAATCGGCCCGTGCGGTGCACTTTTCAGAGGGATGCGTGTTCCGAAATTGGGACCCACATGCCCTTTGAGTCTGACCCGCATGTCCATCGAATCCCACATGCCAGGGCACACTGGACACATGAATCAGACACGTGTCCAATTCGTGGGATTTAGGACACAAGGGGGAGGACAAATCCGGTTTCTTGGGTTACTTAGTATTCATCTTTCGAAAAGATGTCTCTTGGTTTTGTGCTGGAGATTCTTATTATTTTTTATTATAAATAATGTATAATTTATAAGGCATTGGCCATAAATGTAGTTGATGACATACTGTAAACTAGCAGAGATACTGATTTGAATATGTTCATGTCAGACACATTTAAATGAGTTGCATATGCTCTTATTTGCTTAAACATAATTGTTTTTATGACAATCAAGTTCCAATCAAAGAATTTTTTTTACCTACAGCAACTATAGATATTGTGTAAATTACATGATAAGTCACCTTCAAAATATCAGTGGGAATGTTAAAACTTATACTAGAAAATCTCGTCATCAAGGTTCTTTCTATGTGATGCTTGTGCATAACATTTGGTGCTCTGGATGTCCGTTCAGATGGAAATGCAGTGTTGCCTCTTGGTATTTTCTTGCACATAACGAAATGCTGGAAATAACTTTGCTTATTAGCCTTTCTCTGTGTCACATACTAGATAATGATTTGACTTTAGATTCTGTTGACATCTCTTTTCACAGTAAAAAAGGACAAGAAAATAAACCAGTAATTAGTTGGGACTCAGGACAAGAGAAAAAATTAGATCACATGCAAAATAAGAAAAGTACAAAAAAAATAAAACAAACTCTCTTTATCTATTTCCTCTGTCCTGTACATACACTATCAAATGAAATGAAATCCACCAGTTCATGTATGGAAATTGATACTGAGATCACTTTTATCATACAAAGGGAGAGTGTGATGAGATAGTTTATCGCATTTGCAGGTGGAGCTCAACAATAAGTTAGGAGTGACCTAGAATTTAGGAAGATATAAAGTTTATAACCTGTATCTGAAATAGGGTCTTTTCACTTCCATCATACTGTTCAGAGAACTATTACCTGTATCTGTCAGGTTTCTTCTTACCTGCTATTTTCTGTCACGCCAATGCATACTGGCCTATGGCATTGACTACATTCAACCATCAAAGCTATTTTTTCATAAGAAGATTCGACAGGCATAGGTTTTCCATAATGTAAAAGTCATTAAGCAAACAACCCGTCCATGAAAGCATGTTGATTTTAATTCCTTAAGTCACTGTATTTTATCATATTATACCTTAAATGTGTGATTCGTTCCTTGAGATATGAGCAAAATCTAACACCAAGCATTCGAATTTATTCTCAAGATTTGTCCATCCTTCATTGCTTTCTTTTCTGTTTCATATTGCTCGAAAAGAAAGATGATTGAAGTTATAAGACTCAGGTTTAGAGTCTAGACATCCACATTACGGTGCACAAAAAAAATGTAAACTTTAACTACCCTCTCAAGAGCTGATAATCCAGCCACTTACAAAATATTACATGGTGATGTTATAGTGTTTGACCTATTTCATTAATGAGTGTATGGAATCCAACTTTCCAAAATCTGATCACAAATTAGATTGCCACTTTGGTTATTGATATCTGTTTCCATTCAGATTTATATAGAGAGAACGATATGCCAGTGATAAAAAATCAAAGGCTGTTGTGGGCCATAGTTCCTCCTAAACAACTTTTGAGGGAAAATTGCTATGAGATTTAACCATGCTACTAATTGGCATACTGGTGTCAGCCCTAGACAGCGTGTTTTAGAGGGAAAATTGCTATGAGATTTAACCATGCTACTAATTGGCATACTGGTGTCAGCCCTAGACAACAAGCATTAAGCCATGAGAGTGTTGCCTAACATCAACAGTCTTTTGGACCACTTTATTGCAAGGTTGATTTGAAGGCAATTTTAAGGCTTTTATCTTTTTCTAGAAAAAAAAAGAGACATTTTTCTTACATTGAGCTTTCTCCTACTAATAGAAAAAAGAAAACCATTTACAAATGCAACAGAAAAAGCAAAAGCACTCTCTAGGAAATACATCAAACAAGCAATACGTTTTTAACTGACAGAAGCTACAACTAGCTGGAGATTGTTAAAGGATTCGGTACTTGAAGTTTCAGTGTTACCAAAAATCAGTATAACGATCCATTTTTATTTTCCATATTTCTACACTAGTTCTTGCAAGCTACTAACATAGCAGGTGCATTTGAGCATAAAGTTTTTAAATGCTGTGTGATGTGACCAACAAATGCATGGCTATATTAAATAGTGCCTAAGCAAAACTAATTGAAATAAATTCATAAAACAACAATGGCTGATCAGAAAACAAACAATTCATGTCACTGTAAGGACTATAAAAGATATAAGAATTTAAAGCGTCCCCACATGCCCATGGGATTTGGGCATTTGCTTTTACAAATTAGCCATAATTCAGACAAAGTAAAATATTTCACGTCTATCCTTGCCACAACTAAAAGGGGCAACAATGCATGATACTCGCAACATTACTGGCGAACAAACAGGGATCATGACACTGGATCTTAACAGACAGACGATCCCTTGGTTAATGTGCTTAATCTCTTTCAATCACCAAGAGAAAGGAAATACAATCTAACTCTGACCAAACCAGAAACCACAGTGTCTTGTCATTTACAAGAGGGCAGGTTTGCCACTGTAAATTTGAAATAATTCTGTGGCGTGAGGACTTGAATAGACATATTCTTCGAGGAACCTCCGCTCATTTAATGTAAGCGCATTAATGAAACTAGGAGTATGCTTGGAAGGTTGCATTGCACTAACAGCAGTCCACACCTTGTAGCGAGGCTTGATCCTACACTCCAAGCTGAAACAAGACACGAAATTAGTATATGATAAAACAAACTTAGCAGGAAGCCCTGCAGTATGCATGAAAAAATCCATGTGTTTCTGCACCTTAACCATGGAAACATTTAGTATATTTGGGCGCCTTCTAAAAAGTTCCTTGATCTCATCTTCCAGGAGGCCAAAAGTTGCAAAATGCTTTATTTTCTTTTCCAAAAGTTGAGGCATATTACTACTAACTAGAATCTGAGGTGCACATTTTAAAACCCTGGAAACATCGGCCTCTGATCCGAACAGATTTTGAAGATACTGGATGTTAGGACACAGAACTTTCTCGAGACTGCAGCAAATCAATCTGGGTGCCGTGGATAAGGCAACTCCTATTTGTTGGGAAGTGAGACCCCATGTTTTCATCAACTCAAACTTGGATTTCAAGTACCGATCAGCATTGAAAGTGAGAATAGATGGGTTTCTGGTAATGAGCTTCCTTACCCGGTCATCTGTTAATCCCGAATCTCTCAAGAACCGCACGACTTGTTGGGCTGTAGAAGTGGATCTCGCTCGGACAAGGGATGGCCTTCTTTTGAGGATTGTTGAAAGCTCAGACTGGGGCAGCCCACATTCGTTGAGTAAGAAATCCGAAATGGGGCATGTGTTCTCTGCTACTGGGAAACCTGTGGGGCCGTCATTACCAGCAATGGATGTAGAGAGCCATAAGGATTTTAAGAAAACAATCTGTGGAAATGGTGGGAATGATGTTGCAGCTAAGTGATGAAGAGGAGCCCGGAAGGATGGGACGAAGTACTTGGAAAACATGGCTATTCGATAGGAGATGAAATTAGGTATCCTGTGCAAAACATGGCTATGACGAGGTATTAAGTAAATTGATAGTGAGCAGGTAGGGTTAGTCCATTGTTGTTGTATAAGCAAAAAGATACAACAAATTGAGGTCTGCGAATAAATCCAATACGTTGATTCTCAAACCCCTCCCTTGATGTTTAAATATGAGATGGCATATAAATATCATATATGTTTATCAATTTATTTACGCCGTAGTCTAACTGGATTGCCTTTTTTGTCTTGAAAATCATTGAAATTCAGGTAAGATTTTAAGAAAATTCTGAAAGGGTTTTTGTAAATTCAGTTTATAGTTATCAATCTTCAATATTTTTTAGTTCAAAACAAAATATTTTTAGAAATGATTATCATCTGGACTGCCTTTTTGCATTGAAAATCATTGAAATTCAGGTAAGATTTTAAGAAAATTCGGAAAAGATATTTGTAAATCCAATTTATAGTTATCAATCTTCAATATTTTTGAGTTCAAAACAAAATATTTTTAGATATTATTATCATCTAAAGATTTTTTATACAAATTTTACATGTATCAATTTATTTACACATATTATTGTGCTAAAAAACAACCAAGTTAGTTATTTAATTTACTCTTTCTTAATTTAGTTATAAAGAAAGTTATTAAAACACCACCAAAAGTGTTGTTGTTAAATGTATATAAGCTATCAATATTCAAATAGTGTTTTGAAGATGAACCATATATTAGACCAAATATTTATGATGTGATTAATCTGAAAGCCATTTTTTTAGTGTTTTTCATGTTTTAGAGTTTAATTATTTTAAGTTTTAATTTAAGTATTCAAAATATGTTGTTTGTCATTTGATAATTTATATACTAATTTTATAACTGTATTAGGTAAATGTGAAAAAAATATATACGGATTTAGAGATGTAAGATAGTTAATATTTGAAATTTCATCCATTGATATAAAGGAGACAATAAAAATATGCCAACATCTTTTATTTATGACCAAAAAAATAAACATTTAAATTTAAAAAAAAAAAGAAAAAGAAAAGAAAGAAGAGTATTGTATCAAAGTCCAATAAAAGGGACATTTATATAATTAAATGAGTTTTGAAAGTTAGTATTACGTATTGTATTTTATTATCATATTGTATTATAAAGTGTATTTATATTGTTGATTTTGTTTTGATAATATTGTTTTGAATTTTTTTAATAATATTATTGTTTTGAATTTTGCCTAAATTAAATATAAGTATTACCTATAAACAGAGTTAAAGTATTTATTTTTAATGAATCTAGTTTTTAATTTTTTTAATTTTTTATTTGATGAAAGGTTATTTTTATCATTGACAAAGTAAGAAAAAATGAAAATAAAAAACAAAGCTACATTATATATGTGAGATTTTAATGATCGTTAAAATTAACGGGAAGGTTTGAAACCTCGATCGGCCCTTTGCCACCTACAGTGGTAGTATGTTCCAAGGGTTGGGTTGTTCGCCTATTAAAGTGATACATGAGTTGGATTCATCACGTCGTGAGACCATTCAGTCCATATCTGATTTTATTATACAAAATACACTTAGAAGGAATTCTCCCATCAATCCTCTATCTACCGAAAAGGAATTATGGAAGAAAAGGTTTTGTTATATGTCTGAATGGTATTTAGAACCTTTGATTGCCGAAATAACTATGAAGGAACTAACAATTCATCATGTGGATGTATGGCCTAGCATATCAGTTTAAACATGTATCAATTCACTATCATCCAAAGGTGAGTCAAGAAAACCTAATAATATTTGAGCACAGAGTCAATTGACATCAATGTTTACCTTTAGATGACTTCCCTTCATCTTAATGTTGACATGTCCTCCAACTAGTTGCCACAACATCAAAGTCCTCCACTCATGCTTCGTCATCTGTCACTTTCCATGTCACCAACTGGTATGGAAGTAGGCTCAGGGTTCAATGGTCTCCAAACATTTTCCTTTGGTATTTCAAAAGTCTTGGTCATTGAATTCATGTCATTTGCAATGCATGAAGGATTTTTGTTTTTCAAAGTCTGTCAATTGTGGCCTCATCCAACTCAGAACCTCTCAGGTGCAATGCAAAACATCATGCATCTATTAATGAGACTTTTCATGTCCCACAGAATCTATTTACCACACCTTCAAAGACTTCTCCAATTTAATCTATGGGGCACGACATCAAGTCATATGTCAAATAATGGGAAAATACCCTATTGTAGCTCCTAAAGGCAACCCTTGGGTTGAGGGGAGACTAGTGCCTAGGACAACTTAATGAGTGCTTTAAAGATTTGCTGAGATTTTCTATCACACTTAGTATTTAACATATTTTAGATGAAATTGATTCAGAACCTTCCTTAAGAGGAGAAGTGTAAAACCAGATGCAAAATATTTCTCATAGAAGCATTAATATCAGAATCATTGTGGCCAACATCACATGAACCTGCGATTTATCAGTCGTTTGTAGTATATCAGATACATGATTTGAGAAGGAAAGAAAATCAATATACATGGCTTATCTAAGAATCTGGTGCATCGAAGTTCAACATGAAATGGATGATACAGACATTTGAATGAAATGCTAAGATACATGGAGCACATTTTAAGGATTAGGTTTCATATCAATATAGGCATCTTTAATCAACATTAGACTTAGATGAATCCATAAATTCATGAAAACATATCTAGCAGCTACTGTAACATGTGATCTGAGAAGAATATTGAAAACATATGGAATAAATATAGAAAGGAATACATACTACACATTCATATGAGCCAGATTCGCCAAAAAAAATTCCATTAATCTTCCACAGAGCATACATTTCATTAACTGTTTATAGAGCTTCTCTCTTGGAATACCAAAATTCTGAACCCTTGGTTTTGTGTCATAATACTGCTTTATAGGGTCTCAAAGGGAGAACCCGTTAAAAAATATTCCCTCTTGATTTTTACAGTAAATCATCATAGCAAAAATATCAGTGTGCTTCGAGGCACAATTGTACTAACCAAACTCCAATTAACTGACATTGTTTCTTCTGAAATAAAATTATTTACATAAAACATAAAATCAAAGTGTCATGATCGACATGATAAGAAATTTCCTTAGTCACGATAAACAGGTTGTGGAGAAAGCATTGATGGTTCGATGATCTGGAGCACAGGAGGATTGACAAACTGCTTACATCTTTGCCAAAGTGTTGGAGCTAGTAGAGGAGCCTACAAGAACCATTGATATGTGATTTTTAGATTGGTGAGACCTGTGTAATTCAACCTAGGGTGGAACAAGGTCTTTACCATCCCCAACAGCTAAAAATCCCTCTTCAAATAATTGACTACAATCTTACCCTTCATAGTGGAAGTCTTCTCATGAGAGGAATCCACCTTTATTTTGGCCTCCACTAGTCTTTGATTGTATTTCTCCCACTGGATTAGTACTCCCACAGAGTCCAAACAACTAGGCAATCATGCTCTGACAATCCCCTCAAACTCGACATTGAAAGCAACCACATCTTTCAGTACCACACCTAGCCATTCCTCAACTTTGACTTTGGCCTCCTCCTTCTGGACAACTTTAGAGATCTTCGTGATCACAAATAATCTATCCACCATATGTATGGGCCTCAACTCCTTGAGTGGCTTTTAATTCACAAATTGAATGAACTTTTTGGAAATCTAGGAGTTCTTTTGACCATCTTCTTTGGCTGATAGGATGAAGAACTCATATTCCTTGATTACAATTCTTTGTTCATCCATCATTGTTATGTACTCTCAGACGTTTCTTGTAACAACCCTGGTAAAAATCCATGTAAGAAAATATATAAGACCATGTTGACGGGACACGTATTCCAACCTTAATGTTGGGCAAGACATCCTAGCAGATGTTCATTTCGGTTATTATGGCTAAAGGAAATTGGCAAAGGCAATGGAAAAAGATTTAGAAATGGATGAGGCATTAATTGGCATTTCATTTATGAAAATAATGGCAATTAGGAGAAAATTAAGGTGAGAGGTCACAGGTTGCATGTGAGAAGGAAAATGAAGGAAAATGAAGAAAATAGAGGTCTCCTTAATAAAAAGGCTTATGAGGATCAGTGGGTAAGCTTTTAGCTCAAAGATTTGGTCAGTGCAGTTTTGGAGCTCTCATTATTCTCTCTCTCTCTCTCATACTCTTGGATACTTAGAGTTTTCTTGGAGCACTCTTGGAGAGTGTGGATATTTGGTGATTTGGAGCAAGAAGGAAAAGGAAGAGCAGGAAAGTGCAAGAGGACATCGAGATCATCATCTATAGCAGGTTCTGAGTGTAGGTACCGAGTTGCGTGTATTTTTTCCTCACTAGATTTGGCATGCATGGTATTGCATGTGGTTTCTTGATTATGATTTGTCATTGGCATGGAGGATTTCCTAGAGTGACAATGGATTTGCCTAGATTTTCCATTTCTTGGATAATCATGGTGTTGTGGGTTTATTTCCATTGATTTTTTTATGGTTGGTTCTCATGATTCCTTAGTTGTGGGTTGAGTTATTAGTTCCTGGAAGCCTTGGTTGGGCAAATGCTCTAGAAGCTCGACGAACAAATGTGGGTTGAGTTACAAGTCCTGGAAGCCTTGGTTGGACAAACTCTCTAGAATCCCTAGGTAGGTTGAGTTACTGAACCTGGAAGCCCAATTTGGACAAATGCTCTGGAAGCCCTATAACAATTAGGATTGATTTACTAGCCCTGGAAGCCCTAGTTGGAAAAAACACTCTAGAGCCCTTGAACAACTTAGGTAGAGACCAATCTATGATAGTTGTGATGTTTGACCATGAGGTGGAATCATTGGTTGAGGTTTGAGGTGGTTTGGCCTCTAGAAGCCCTGGATTGGATGTGATTGACGTGTTTGATGAGATCCCACATTCATGCTTGGAATATGGCACGGGGTTGATTGGCTGAAGTAAGACTTGGCTTAGCTAATATATGGTCGAGTGGAATGTGGAAGTCCCATCTTCTCTTGGTTCTTACATTCATTAATGAAGAGATCATTCCTTTGGAATTTGATGTATAGATGTATTGGTTATTATGTAGATTCAATTGTTGTTGTATCCATGGTATTTCTGTTGTTATTATGTTGGTTTTAAGCATGTATTTTGATAGTGATGATATATGGTTCTACCCATGTTTTTACTTGTGAATGAATGCACAATGTATCTATGGTTAAATATATCATGTTGCAGCTAATGATGTAAGGGAGAAATGCTTCTCAACGATCCTTAGATAAGTATGAGACCCTTATGCTTAAATCTTCTATTTACACATGTAGATTCAATGTTTGTGACATGTTTTACAAAATTCTTGTCATGGCTAGGAGGGGTCCATATTATTTCTTGTTGATGTGATTGCTTCTGTATCATTGTCCTATTGTTACTTATCATCCCTTAAGTTTTCATGAAGTTTTGGGTAGTGACCTGGGCTCTGGGCCTGAAAAGGTGACCAAAATCCTGGAGTCGTAGGCACATAACTAAGCATTTGGGGCCCTAACCATAGGCATGCAATGTTATGCTTGGGGATATAGTCTCCTAGTCATAGGCATGCACTGTTATGCCTGCGGATATGGCTCAAATATGTTGAAATGTCAGTGTGACCCAGGGGTAAGAGGCCTGAAAGTTTGGGTTAGCTTCTGGGAGTGTCATTGATAATGTACAAGGTCTGTACGTTGTGTTTTCGTTGGTTCCACTTTCTTAAGGTCACCTAGGAGGTTGAATCCCATATAGTAGCATCTCATCACATGTTTACCCTGGTTGGTCGGTTACTTGGGTAGATGTGGGAAGAGGGTGTTACATAGTGTTATCAGAGTGTGGTTGCACTCTCCTTGGGTGGTGTCTTATTTCTTCTCTCCTCGGGTGATGTTTGGTTTATGTTCTCTTTGTGGGATATATGATACCACAGAGTGGTATCAGAGCATGGTTCAACCCTCATACTAGATGGGCAATGTGTTGGTCATGCTTTTCTATTGGTTGCATAAGTGTCCCTTATGCTTGTAGTCTATGTGCTTGTTGCTTCCATGTTGTGTAGGCCATGGTGGCAGTTGTGTCACCGTGGAAGTACTCATGGTGTTTTTGTCAACATGTTGTCATGAGTGTATGACTGGTTATGTGTTTCTCATGCTTGTGTATTGTTTGTGCACACTTGCTTACATATTGTTACATATTGGGCATGCTTCGATGTTATCCATGTATGCTTGCTTGTGTGATGTCATATGTTGAACATGCATTGGTCTTTCATGATTGGTTATACATGTCAAGTGGGTGCATATGGTCAATTTTTCATTGTTTTGATTGAGATTGTGCATAAGTTCATTGTATGCAATTAGGTCATCATGATAATATTGGTATGTTATGATGCTAATATGTTGGCTGAGATAGAGTAGGAGATGCATATAATCAAAGTGATGTTGCAACAATGGACTTTGGGGTAAGAGCAGACCGCCATACAAGTTTGTATGCTTGGCATGCAGGTATGTGATTCATGGTTGTTGTAAGCATTAGATTTACTTATATGTTTGTCATCTTATTGTTGTTGTGGTTACATGTATGACAAATGTTAGTTGACCAATTTAGTCATATGCATTTTGGTTATGTGTATGCCTTTCATTCTATTGATGTTATGGTTACATACATGACAGATGTTAGTTGACTTGATGATTAGGGTTATAGTTGTTGGGTGTTTGTTATATTATTTTCATGACTAGAATAGCCCCCTATACTTGCGTCGGGCGCGGAAGGGGTTTCACGGAGGGGCACAGCCCCCCTGCATGGCGTCTAAGGGAGTGCCTTGAGAAAATTTTTTTGGACCCTATATTAGGTGGGTGGACCCGCCTATGGTTTTTTGCATGGGTTTACACATGGTTTTGGGCATGATGATTTTCTGCTCATGATATTTTGTAGATCCGGTCAAGGGAATGAAAGTTATGTTGTAATCTAGGGTTAATGGATTAGGGTTTATGAATGCTTTGACATGTATATATATATGTGTTGTAACATTGAAAGGAAAATAATGAAAAATCAAGCTGGTAGTCCTAGTTTGGGATCCAAGGGAAAATATCTGTGTATATTTGTTTTATGTTTTATGCTCTCACCGTTTTTTATTTATTATTTTTAAGAATTCATTTGTAGATAATTTCTGTATAGGGTTAAAACCTACATTTGGTATCAGAGTTTTTTCGACTTCAAGGGGATGCCTTTGCTATCGAGGGGATTTTTTCTTGGGCCTTTGGTAGACCCTGTTCAGTGGGAGATCTGCGGGATCGATTCTTGTTGTGAAAGAAGATAGTGAGCAGTGGAAATATAGAGATCGATAATTTTAATGGTCAGAGTTTTGAGTTGTGGAAGCTCAAGATGGAGGCTCTGTTGTTGGATAAAGATCCATGGATCATGGTAGATATGGGTACTAAACCAACAGAAATGTCAAATGAAGACTGGGCAAAGTTGGATCGGAAGGCAAAAATAACAATAAGGTTGTGTATCTCAGATTCGGTATTGTTGAATGTATCTGGGGAAGCTATGGTGAAGGATTTGTGGTCAAGTTAGGGACTTTGTACCAATATAAATCTGGTGAATAAATTGTTCATGCGGAAAATAATGTATAACCTGAGGATAAAGGATGGAGACTCGGTGATAGGGCATATGAACGCCTTCAATATTGTGGTAATTTAGTTGTCATTCGTTGATATTAAAATATCTGATGAAGATAAGTGCATCAGTTTTTTGTGTTCTCTACCAGATTCGTGGGAAAGTCTGGTTATTGGAATAGGTAGCAATACAACTACCTTGAATTTGGATGAAATTGTCTCAGCCTTGTTGTCAGAGGAAACGAGATGGAAAAATAGGAGGGCCACAATGGAGATGCCTTGTCTGTACGAGGATGGTCCCAAAAAAGAAACAAAACTAAGTTCTCAAGTGGGAGATCTAAATCTCCAGGAAAGCCTGTATAGGTGTGTTGGAAATGCGGAAAGGAAAGGAACTTCAAAAAGGACTGTAGATCTAAAGCTCCTGAGAAAGGAAAGGGATCTGATGATGCTCCTTCTATAGAGGTGAAAACCACCTCATATGAAGTTTGGGATGTGTATTTGGCTTCTTCTTCAAATTCATAGGTAGATCCCGAAGCATGCTTGATTGACTAAGGTGCATCCTTTCACTTCACTCCCCATAGGGAGTGGTTCTACGAGTATGAGAAGTATGATGGTGCTGATTTCTAGGAAGGCCAGAATCGTAGGACGCGAAAAATTCAAGCTGAAGTTGCAAGGTGGAAGGATTAGAACACTTCCTTGTGTTCTACATATTCCTGCATTAGCAAGAAATCTGATTTCTGTAAGAAAGATGAATGATGTAGGTGTAACAATAGTGTTCAAGAAAGATACATGCAAGATGGTTCAAGGAGCATTGGTATAAATGTGGGGATTTCAGATTGGAACTATGTACAAGCTTCTGGGTATCACTATTATTGATAGGTGCAAAAACTCTATGGTTCCTGAAAGTGGAGCATACAGCCTAGTGGTCTCTAGAGAAAAGACCATGCTATGGCATCAAAGGCTTGGACATAAGGGACTTTGAATATTGCATGATAATGGTATGATAGAAGGTATGTCTAATTTCTCTCTAGATTTCGATTTCTGTGAACATTGTGTATATGGGAAGAAGAATCGAGTGAGTTTCCCTTCTGGCGCTAAGAGGGAAAACAAGATATTAGAGCTTGTGCATAGTGATGTGTTTGGACCTATGTCGGTTCCATTGATGGGTAAATTTGTGTACTATGTGTCATTTATAGATGACTTCTCAAGAAATATATGGATATATTTGATCCTGAGAAAGAAATATGAAGTCTTTGACATATTTAAATAATTTAAGGCTCTGGTGGAAAACCAGATAGAGAAGAAGATAAAGGTGTTGAGGAAAGATAATGGTGGAGAGTTCTGCAAGAAGTAATTTGAAGAGTTTTGTAAGAAGTGTGGTATAGCACGACATACGCCTACTCCATACACACCTCAACAAAATGGAGTTGCAGAAAGAGTGAACAAGACATTGATGGAAAAGGAAAGAAGCATGCTCATTGGTATCAGATTAGGAAAAAAATTCTAGGCATAGGCAATGGAGACTGCATGTTACCTGGTTAACATATCACCTTCATCAGGGTTGGAGGATGAGACTCCACATGAGGTATGGACTGGTAAGAAACCCTCTCTTTCACATCTAAGGGTATTTGGATGTGATGCATATGTACATGTTCCAAAGGAGAAAGGGACCAAGTTGGATAATAAATTTGAAAGGTGCATCTTTATTGGGTATAAGGATGGTTTAAAAGGTTATAAGCTTTGGAACCCAGAAACAAGGAAGGTTGTGTACAACCGAGATGTGGTGTTTTGAGAGGTGAAATATGTTGTTAAACATGAATTCCTACCAAAGGAACCTGAGAAGATAGTGTTTGAGCTAAAGGAGGAAGAATCAATATTTATAGCAGGACAAGATTCAAAAGAGGAAGAGCCAAAACTCCAGTTGTGAGAAGATTAGTTTGAGAAAGAAGGCAACCAAAAAGGTATAGTCCATCTATTTTTTGTTCAAATTTTTCTTTATCTATCACTGATGATGATCCTATAACTATTAGGGAGGTAGTGGATTTAGAGGATGGAAAACTCTGAAAGGAGGCCATGGTTGATGAAATGACATCGTTGCACAAAAATGAGGAATGTGATCTAGTGGAGTTGTCAGTTGGAAGGAAGCCCATTGGGAGAAAATGGGTGTTTAAGAAGAATATGAATGCAGAAGGCAAGGTGGAGAAATACAAAGCTCGGTTGGTAGCAAAAGTTTATTCCCAGTTGCCGAGAATTGATTTTGGTGATATTTTTTCTTGTGTTTCCAAGGTTACTTCTATTAGATTACTTTTATATGTTGCTGCTACATTTGATTTTGAGGTAGAACATATGGATCTGAAGACAACATTTCTTCACGGGGATCTAAAAGAGGAGATCTACATGAATCAACCTGAAGGCTTTGCAGTGAAGGGTGTAGAAATTTTAATAACTGATATATTATTCATCGAGATTCTCTTGATCACACACTATTTTAACTTCATGCACAATACATAATCTCTTCTACCATTGATCATTAATTGCGGAAATAAAAACAATTGCATGCACACATTAAAACCGTAAACAATCACACATATGAACACAGTATTTAATGGTAAGGCTTAAAGCTGAAAACCCCCTACTATCTGTATATTATATGACATAGAGATCTTGTAACAATCATTATACAAAGCTCCTCACAAGCTCTCAGTATAATCTCCAATTGCTACACACTAATCAAGCCTGATCTAGCAAATCACATGCTCCAATCTCTGCCACCTGATAGCCTGCCTCTACTGCGCAATCACTGCTGAAGAATGGCTCTGAATGAACTCGAATTGGTCCAGCCTTGCTCACGCAATCCTCATTGGCATCTCCAGTCACTGGTTGTTGCAACTCATGCAATAATATAGTCACAACTGATAGTCACACTGCTCTTTCACCTACCTCTTCATTGGTCTCCACTGAAACTGTCCATGCACTATAGTTAACTGATGTATTCTTTAGTTGATTAATGAGTTAATAATTAGTGAATTAATTAATAATTAATTCACACCACTCTCACTAGTGTATCAATCAGTTAGACTAGATACAACTAGCTCAACTATGTTTAACTCAGTTAAACTGAACACAACTCCATCAACTACCTCAATAACTCCACCAAACTATGTCACATGAGTTCTAACTAAAGTATCCATGCAATAGCTCCACTTAACCCTTAGGAATAGCGTAATTCCTTCTTTCATCTCTTGTGCCACATCTGTGCACTTAACTGAAGTGCTCCAAGAGAATAAGATAATGTTTATAGTCCAAATATTATTAAGAGCTAATAATATTCGACATATCTATTTTTAGACTGGCAATCTAAAAATAGATTCCGCCCAATATGTCTAAAAATAGAAGTCCATATATTTTTCCAACTTGACCAACCATCCACAAATAGCATCCTGCAACTCATAGAATATGATTGACATGTCTAAAAATAGACTTTGCGCCAAAAATAGCCTGCGGGCCCACTTAGTGAAGGCGACTTCTTTCCACTAAGCTCATCATCTTGTTGCAATCTCAACACTCCCTCTCAACAAGATAAGGATTATCTGCCACCCCTATCTTGCCTCTATGGTATTCAAATTTGCTCCTGGTGAGCGCCTTCATCAAGATATCAACATCCTGATCCTCTGTGGGAATGTATGAAAGTAACATGATCTTCCACTGCACACAATCTCTGATATGATGATACCGGATGTTAATGTGTTTAGATCTATCATGAAATACTGCATTAACCGAGAGTTTGATGCAACTTTGATTATCACAATATATCACAGTAGGATCTAAGTGTGAACCGAACAACCTGACCAGGATCTTCCTCATCCATATAGCCTCACATGCAGCCAAACCCGCTGCCATATACTCGGCCTCTGCTGAACTGAGTGCCACGGATCTCTGCTTCCTATTGTACCAAGAAATTGCAGTAGACCTGATACTGAAAATACCTCCAGATGTGCTCTTTCTGTCTATTGGGCTCCCTGCCCAAACTGCATCCGTGAAGCCACACAGCTTCACCCCATCCGACTGTCTGTACCATAATCCATATCCCGATGTGCCTCTGAGATATCTCAATACATGCTTTTTTGCCATATTACGATGGAAGCTTGGTAAACCTAACCACTGTTGTGAAAGGCACAGTTGTGGCCCTTAGCATATGTCGGGTCGTGTATTGACCGGATACATAAGTGACCCCACCAACTGTCGATAAACAGTGGCATCCACTACATCTACCGATGTAGCATCCTCCTTCCTCCAACCACCAGGAAGAGGAGTATCAATAGGCTTGTAGCCATGCATGTTGAACTTCTCCAGTATCTCCCGGGCATCGCCCGCGGCAGAGACACAAACGAGTCCATCCTTCGCAACGCCAAATTTCCAATCCCGAAATAATGAAGACGAGTCCTTCATCTCAAACTCTTTCAAGATGAAGCCTTGCATGAGAGTATCAACAGTTCATCACTCGTCAAAATCAAATCATCTACATAAAGTACAATGATCAACAACTTACCCTCCACCACAATCTGGTATAGGTTCGGATCCGCCTCACTCTTGGAGAATCCAAGTCTGATGAAATAACTATATATCAGTGTGTACCAAGCATGAGGTGCTTGTTTCAACCCATACAACGCTCTCTTGAGCCTACACACATGTGACTCACTGCAGAAGATCTCGAAACCTTCAGGCTGCTCTATGTACACCTCCTCCTAAATCACTCCATTGAGGAACGCAATCTTCACATCCATCTGATGAATGTGCCACCCCATCTACGCTGAGAGAGCAAGAATCATCCGTATGGAAGAATACCTTGTGACAGGTGCAAAGGTTTCCTCATAATCGATCCCCTCAATCTGTGAGAAGCCTCGGGTAACAAATCTTGCCTTGTACTTCTCCACACTCTTGTCAGCTGCCTGCTTCACTTTGTAGATCCATCTCAAACCGACCACTGATTTCCCTTCCGGCCTTGGGACAATATCCCATGCATTGTTTCTGACAATTGAATCATACTCTTCCACCATGGCATCTACCCATGCGGGATCCTCCACAGCTTCCTCGAAAGAGGATGGCTCTGTCACAACACACTGACTCATAAGAGCCATGTATCCGGTGTACCGATCCGGTGTTGTCGGGTGACGCATTGTGATACGGTGCTTTTCTGATCCTCTGCGCATCTTGAGCCGAGTTGCTCGGCCCACCGCCAGTGCGCTTCGCCCTGCGAAGTGGTTGGCCCGGCCCAACGGAGGTGGTTTCTTCCACCTCCTGAACCTTCCTCTTATGGCTGATCCACATCCTGAGGCTCATCCTTAGGAAATAATAGCTCCTCATCTGCATGCAAGTGTGGCTCCCTCTCAAGCGAACACTTCATGGCTTTCTCCTCATAAAATTTGATATCCCATCGCACAACAGTCTTGCGATTGTCTGGAAAATACACACGATAGTTGTGGGGTGTATCAGTGTACCCCATAAATATCCCAACCTCTGCGGTCGGCTCCAGCTTCTTCCTGGAATCCTTCGTCACATGAATGTAAACAGGTGAACCAAAAATCCTCAAATGGGAAATATCAGGCTTCTTACCAGAAAACGCCTCCTCGGGTGTACTCATGCCAAGTATCCTGTGAGGACAACGGTTATGCACATATACTGCAGTATTGCATGCCTCCGCCCACAAGTGAATGGGTAGGCCCTGATCATGCAACATCGCCCGTGCAGCACCCACGATCGTTCTGTTCTTCCGCTCAGCAACCCCGTTCTGCTGTGGGTTATGAGGTGCTATGAGCTCTCTTCGAATTCCTTCTACGCTGCAAAAGTCCTTGAATTCGCCAGAGATGAATTCACCACCATTGTCGCTCCTAAGAGCCTTCACCTGCTTCCCCGATTCTTTCTCAACTGGTGCCTTGAACTCACAGAACTTTGAGTATGTCTCGCTCTTCTTCTGCATGAAGAAGATTCAGCACTTACGAGAAAAATCATCAACAAATATCACATAGTACCTGTGCTTTGTTGTCGAAGCTACTGAGAAAGGTCCACACATGTCTGTGTGAATTCTCTCAAGGATTGTTGTGGCGCAACTATCCTTCTCGTGAAAGGTGGCTTTCACAAATTTTCCCCAAGGTACATCCCTTGCACTGATCTGACTGCGCAAGAGTGCCTTTAGGAAGCCCAGTAGAAATCTGCTGCAGTATCTTCAAAGCTCCATGGTGAAGGTGGCCCAATCTCCGGTGCCATAACTCGCCATCATCCCGGCTCACCACTCCTTCTGCCTTGCCTGCCATTGCTGCGCAGCCATCTACCTGCAATTGATAAAGGTTCTTAACTCGAACCCCTATCCTTCGATTTTCACCAGTTTCCTTACTGCGCAGGAAAGCCTTTCCCTCGCTAAAGAAAACATCATATCCCGTGTCTTCTAACATCGCTACAGAGATACAATTCTTCTTCAATCTTGGAACATGCATCACTTCCTTCAATATGAAGGGTTTACCAGACTCCCTCTCAAAGGAAATGGTACCAATACCAGTCGCACTGTATCTACCATCATCGCCCATCTTGATGTGCACTCCAAGATCTTTCTCATCCAGATCAGTAAACAAATCTTCATCTCCTGTCATGTGAAAAGATGCACCACTATCAAGAAACCACACTGAACCCATCATATTTGAGACCAAGCATGTGATCAGTGAAAAATCCAACTCAAACTGTGAGGCTAAGGCCTCTCCAGCTGTAGATCCAACACAAGCTCTCAGTATAATCTCCAATTGCTACACACTAATCAAGCCTGATCTAGCAAATCACATGCTCCAATCTCTGCCACCTGATAGCCTGCCTCTACTACGCAATCACTACTAAAGAATGGCTCTGAATGAACTTGAATTGGTCCAGCCTTGCTTACACAATCCTCATTGGCATCTCCAATCACTGTTTGTTGCAAATCATGCAACAGTATAGTCACAAATGATAGTCACACTGCTCTTTCACCTACCTCTTCATTGGTCTCCACTGAAATTGTCCATGCACTATAGTTAACTGATGTATTCTTTATTTGATTAATGAGTTAATAATTAGTGAATTAATTAATAATTAATTCAGACCACTATCAGTTAGACTAGATACAACTAGCTCAACTATGTTCAACTCAGTTAAACTGAACACAACTCCATCAACTAGCTCAATAACTCCACCAAACTCTGTCACATGAGTTCTAACTGAAGTATCCATGCAATAGCTCCACTTAATACTCAGGAATAGCATAATTCCTTCTGTCAGATCATGTGCCACATCTGTGCACTTAACTGAAGTGCTCCAAGAGAATAAGATAATGTTTATAGTCCAAATATTATTAAGAGCTAATAATATTCGACATATCTATTTTTAGACTGGCAATCTAAAAATAGATTCCGCCCAATATGTCTAAAAATAGAAGTCCATCTATTTTTTTCCGACTTGACCAACCATCCAAAAATAGCATCCTGCAACTCATAGAATATGATCGACATGTCTAAAAATAGACTTGCGCCAAAAATAGCCTGCGGGCCCACTTAGTGAAGGTGACTTCTTGCCACTAAGCTCATCATCTTGTTGCAATCTCAACAAAGGGTAAGAAAGAATTGGTATGCAGGATAAAAAAGTCTCTATATGGGTTAAAACAATCACCAAGAATATGGTATCATAAATTTGATACATACATACAGGGACTTGGCTTCACCATAAGAAAAGAGGATCAGTGTGTGTATTTTAAATTAATTGGTGACCGTGTTATTTATTTGGTCTTGTATGTGGATGATATGTTGCAGGTTGGAAATGACAAAGAAATTATCCAGTGAAGATCAATTGTTCTCCAAATTCGACATGAAGGATCTTGGTGTTGCAAAATATATTTTGGACATGGAAATTAAACAATATCGGGCGAAGAGGAAGCTCTGGTTAAACTAGAGGAAGTATGTCGAGACACTATTGCAGAGGTTCAATATACAGGATAGTAAACTGGTGAAGGTTCCTATTCATGTAGGTGTAAAGTTATATGTTGAACAGTGTTCCAAGACACACGAATAAGAAGAGGACATGTCTGGTGTTCCATATGCAAGTGCAGTGGGTAGCCTGATGTATGCAATGTTTTGTACTAGACCAAACATTGCACATGTAGTGGGAGTATTGAGCAGATTTATTTCAAAACTAGGGAAGGAGCATTGGACAATTATGAAGTAGGTTTGCATATATTTGCATGGAACTAGTGATTATGGTTTGTGCTAACAAGGAAGCCAAAGATTGGACATAGTTTTGGATATTTGTGTCTTTGTTTATGTAGACTGGGCTGGAGATGTGGATCAAATAAGATCTACAAGTGGGTATGTGTTTAGCCTATTTGGAGGTGCATTCAGTTGGATTAGTAAAAGAAAGTTTGTGGTGGCTCTGTCAAATACAGATGCAGAATACATGGCAGCCACTAATGCAAGCAAGGAAGCAATTTGGTTGCAGAGATTATGTTCAAGTATGGGGTTGGTGCAACAAGCTATGAGGATAGACAGTGATAGCCAAAGTGCAATTTTCTCGGTTGAGAACCCTGCTTATCATTCAAATACAAAACACATTGATGTTCATTATTACTTTGTGAGAGATATGGTTGAGGATAAAAGGTGTTGTTGGTAAAGGTGGACACTTTGAGCACTGAAGAATGTTGCAGATGCATTGATGAAGTCTTTGAGCACTGAGAAGTTCTCTTGGTGGAGAGAAACAATGGGTGTTTCAAGGATGGACCAATGACTAATCTCTCCCATGGTCCCCTATGGAAAAAAACAAAAAGTGGGAGAATGTTGGGTGTGTGGTATTTTCTTTCCATGACTAGAAGTAGGCGCGAAGCAGTAGCCCCCCTGCACGGGGTCTAGGGCAGCACCCCGGGAAATTTTTTGGGACCCTATATTAGGTGGGCAGACCCACCTATGGTTTTGTGCATGGGTTTGCACATGGTTTTGGGCATGATGGTTTTATGCTCATGGTATTTTTTAGATTCGGTCAAAGGAACTACAGTTATGTTCTAATCTAGGGTTAATGGATTGGGGTTTATGAATGCTTCAACATGCATATATGTGTTGTAACATTGAAAGGAAAATAATGGAAAGACAAGCTGGTGGTCCCGGTTTGGGATCCAGGGGAAAATCTATGTGTATATATGTTTTATGTTTTATGCTCTCGCTATTGTTTATTTTTTGTTTTTAAAAATTTGTTTGTAGATAATTTCTGTAGAGGGTTAAAACCTACAATAGTATTAATATCTTGTTGTTATATGTATCATGATAAATTGGATTGGCCTATGCATATGGTTAGAGTTATGAAATTAAGGTATGGTTAGACTTAGTTGCGATTTTGTGTTGTATTAATCTGGGCTAGTAGTGCATATGTGATTGTTATGCATGAATGACATTTGTTTATGAGCTTATGATGTGAACATGTTATCTAGTTAATGTTATGGATATCATGGCCTTATTTAGGTTGAGTTGATTTGTTTTGAAGTTATATCGTGCTAATCTATACTGTTGTGGAAACAAGATAGCCTCCCTTGAAATAAATTGAGGTATGAGTTTGCTTATGTCATCTACTTGGTGTTTGAATGTTTGATTATGTTGTTTATTCAATGTTCAAGTGTTTCATGTCTATTATGTCATTTTATATGTTCTATGAATGTTTGATTACTTGCATGATATGAGTATGTGCCTATAAGGTTGCATGAAGAAATGATCTTGTTTTGAGATGGTCGTACTAACATGTTGAGATAGTTGATATGTACTTGAGTGTAAGTAGGTGGTAGTTATAGCATTATGTATTATGACTGATGAATGTGAGTTGATTGTTGATTATGAAATGGTTGCTAGTCTTGGTAAATGTTGATTTCAAATTAATAGATATGTTGTCTTGATCTTTGGAGTATGTGGCTAACATGTGTGTTCAGCTACAAGGCAACGTGCTTGGCACATCAAGGTAAGATAGCTATTGTATTGTTATATTTAATGGTGCGCTAATAGTTATGTGTTTATGGCAGTATGATGTAGGGAATTGCATGGAAAAGAGATTGCCATGAAATATTGAAGAAGGCTTGGGTTGAGATTACCCTTGGAAGCTTTGGGAACCCATGGGGATTGAGTCATGGTGTTTGTTGCTAGTCTTGTGTCTTTAGTCTTTGTGATTTGTTGGTGCTTTATTTGTGGTCTTGATTGCATCTAGTGCATGATCATGCCACTTTGTTCGTAGTGTCATATTGCTACTGGTTTTCAGGGTTTTATTCTCGATGTTTCTTGTTCTTTTCCTCATCTTTTATGTTTTGAGAGTCTTGGAAATTGGTTGGGAAAAAGGAAATTAATGGAGCTTGGGGAGAGCTATGTAGTACCTAACAGGTAATGTAAGAACTGGCTGAATCTTGGTGCATGAGTAAGCGCAATGAAAGGTAAGACTATGACAGTCGGTTGGATTGGTTGGGTCCATTGAGGTAAATGGACAGTGGCAGAATAGTCGCGAGAAAGGTAACATGAAAGGTAAAGTGAATGGATCTAAGTTGTTAGATGCCTTGGCTATGTTGGGAACTGTTTTTCTCAATGTTGTGCATATTATACACACATAAAGGGAGTTCTCTTAGCGTAGACCTTATGATATCTAGAAATTGTGTTGTGATCATGATTATGTCGATGCTCATATATGTATACCTGTATGTATGTATGCATGTCGAGTCTGACAAGGTTATCATGGCTCATGATTATTTAATGCTAATGTTTATATGTATATATCTGTGTATGTATGTTGTTGTCTGACAAGATCATGATTGATTTATGCTAGTGATTATATATATGTACGTATGTATGACATTATCTGACAGGGTTGTCAGGGATCATTCTCATGGAGGAATGATTGCTTATGTAGGTGAATGGTATGAAGATATCCTTGGTCTTGTGAGAAGTCAAGTGGAAAGATTAACTCTAATAGATCTATGAGGTCAGTATCATGTGGACATGAATTGATATTATATGCTTGTACTATGCCTATTTTATGTTATGGATAGGTAATGTTGAGGGGTACTGTAACACCCCCTTCCCACATCTACCCAAGTAACCAGCCAACTGGAATAAACATGTGACAAGAGGCTACTAATGTGAGATTCAACCTCCTAGATGACCTCAAGGAAGTGTAACCGAAAAAAACAAGACAAACACAACTTACACAACATCAAAAACATCCTCAGGAGGTAACCCAACCTTCTAGGCCCTTGATCCCTGAGGGATATTGACTTTTTGACCATTTTGAGCCTTATCCGTGGGCATCCAAAGGCAAGGTAGCAGCCAAAAGCCTATAGCCGCAGGCATGTCAAGGCAAGGTAGTCGCCAATCCTAATTTGGTCAGTTTTGTGCTTGCAACTCTGGGATTTGTGCCACCTTTTTAGACCCAGAGCCTAGGTCACTACCCAAAACTTCATGAAACTATAAGAGATGATAAATAACATTGAAACAAAGGTATGAAAGTAATCACATCATTAGGAACTCATCTGGACCCCTCCTAGCCATGCCAGGAATTTCGTCAAACTTGCCACAAACATTGCATCTACAGGTGTAAACATTAGATTTAAACATAGGGGTCTCATACTTATATGAGAATATCTAAGAAGCATTGCTCTCTTACATCATAAGCTGTAATACAATCTATTTGACCATAGATACATTGTGCATTCATTTACAAGATAGCCTCCCTTGAGATAAATTGAGGTATGAGTTTGCTTATGTCATCTACTTGGTGTTTGAATGTTTGATTATGTCGTTTATTCAATGTTCGAGTGTTTCATGTATATTGTGTCATTTTATATGTTCTATGAATGTTTGATTACTTGCATGATATGAGTATGTGCCTATAAGGTTGCATGAAGAAATGATCTTGTTTTGAGATGGTCGTACTAACGTGTTGAGACAGTTGATATGTACTTGAGAGTAAGTAGGTGGTAGTTGTAGCATTATGTATTATGACTGATGAATGTGAGTTGATTGTTGATTATGAAATGGTTGTTAGTCTTGGTAAATTTTGATTTCAAATTAATAGATATGTTGTCTTGATCTTTGGAGTATGTGGCTGACATGTGTGTTCAGCTACAAGGCAACGTGCTTGGCACATCAAGGTAAGATAGCTAGTATATTATTATATTTAATGGTGCACTAATAATTATGTGTTTGTGGCAGTATGATGCAGGGAATTGCATGGAAAAGAGATTTCATGAAATATTGAAGAAGGCCCGGGTTGAGATTTCCCTTGGAAGCTTTGGGAACCCATGGGGATTGAGTCATGGTGTTTGTTGCTAGTCTTGTGTCTTCAGTCTTTGTGATTTGTTTGTGCTTGATTTGCGGTATTGATTGCATCTAGTGCATGATCATGCCACTTTGTTCGTAGTGTCATATTGCTACTGGTTTTCAGGGTTTTATTCTTGATGTTTCTTGTTCTTTTCCTCATCTTTTATGTTTTGAGAGTCTTGGGAATTGGTTGGGAAAAAGGAAATTAATGGAGCTTGGGGAGAGCTATGTAGTACCTAACAGGTAATGTAAGAACTAGCTTAATCTTGGTGCATGAGTAAGCACAATGAAAGGTAAGAATATGACATTCGGTTGGATTGGTTGGGTCCATTGAGGTAAATGGACAGTGGCAGAATAGTCGCGAGAAAGGTAACATGAAAGGTAAAGTGAATGGATCTAAGTTGTTAGATGCCTTGGCTATGTTGGGAACTGTTGTTCTCAATGTTGTGCATATTATACACACATAAAGGGTGTTCTCTTAGCCTAGACCTTATGATATCTAGAAATTGTGTTGTGATCATGATTATGTCGATGTTTATATATGTATACCTATATGTATGTATGCATGTCGTGTCTGACAAGGTTATCATGGCTCATGATTGTTTAATGCTAATGTTTATATGTATATATGTGTGTATGTATGTTGTTGTCTGACAAGATCATGATTGATTTATGCTAATGATTATATATATGTACGTATGTATGACATTATCTGACAGGGTTATCAGGGATCATTCTCATGGAGGAATGATTGCTTATGTAGGTGAATGGTATGAAGATATCCTTGGTCTTATGAGAAGTCAAGTGGGAAGATTAACTCTAATAGATCTATGAGGTCAGTATCAGGTGGACATGAATTGATATTATATGCTTGTACTATGCCTATTTTATGTTATGGACATGTAATGTTGAGGGGTACTGTAACACCCCCTTCCCACATCTACCCAAGTAACCAACCAAATGGATAAACATGTGACAAGAGGCTACTAATGTGAGATTAAACCTCCTAGATTACCTTAAGGAAGTGTAACTGAAAAAAAACAAGACAAACACAACTTACACAACATCAAAAACATCCTCAGGAGGTAACCCAACCTTCCAGGCCCTTGATCCCTGAGGGATATTGAATTTTTGAACATTTTGAGCCTTATCCATGGGCATCCAAAGGCAAGGTAGTATCCAAAATCCTATATCCACTGGCATGTTAAAGCAAGGTAGTGGCCAGTCCCAATTTGGTCAGTTTTGTGCTTGCAACTCTGGGATTTGTGCCACCTTTTTAGACCCAGAGCCCAGGTCACTGCCCAAAACTTCATGAAACTATAAGAGATGATAAATAACATTGAAACAAAGGTACAAAAGTAATCACATCATTAGGAACTCATCTGGACCCCTCCTAGCCATGCTAGGAATTTTGTCAAACTTGCCACAAACATTGCATCTACAGGTGTAAACATTAGATTTAAACATAGGGGTCTCATACTTATATGAGAATATCTAAGAAGCATTGCTCTCTTACATCATAAGCTGTAATACAATCTATTTGACCATAGATACATTGTGCATTCATTTACAAGATAGCCTCCCTTGAGATAAATTGAGGTATGAGTTTGCTTATGTCATCTACTTGGTGTTTGAATGTTTGATTATGTCGTTTATTCAATGTTCGAGTGTTTCATGTCTATTATGTCATTTTATATGTTCTATGAATGTTTGATTACTTGCATGATATGAGTATGTGCCTATAAGGTTGCATGAAGAAATGATCTTGTTTTGAGATGGTCGTACTAACGTGTTGAGACAGTTGATATGTACTTGAGTGTAAGTAGGTGGTAGTTGTAGCATTATGTATTATGACTAATGAATGTGAGTTGATTGTTGATTATGAAATGGTTGTTAGTCTTGGTAAATGTTGATTTCAAATTAAAAGATATGTTGTCTTGATCTTTGGAGTATGTGGCTGACATGTGTGTTCAACTACAAGGCAACGTGCTTGGCACATCAAGGTAAGATATCTAGTATATTGTTATATTTAATGGTGCACTAATAGTTATTTTTTTATGGCAGTATGATGTAGGGAATTGCATGGAAAAGAGATTGCCATGAAATATTGAAGAAGGCTCGGGTTGAGATTTCCCTTGGAAGCTTTGGGAACCCATGGGGATTGAGTCATGGTGTTTGTTTCTAGTCTTGTGTCTTCAGTCTTTGTGATTTTTTTGTGCTTGATTTGCGGTCTTGATTGCGTCTAGTGCATGATCATGCCACTTTGTTCATAGTGTCATATTGCTACTGGTTTTTAGAGTTTTATTCTTGATGTTTCTTGTTCTTTTCCTCATCTTTTATGTTTTGAAAGTCTTGGGAATTGGTTGGGAAAGAGAAAATTAATGGAGCTTGGGGAGAGCTATGTAGTACCTAACAAGTAATGTAAGAACTGGATGAATCTTGGTGCATGAGCAAGCGCAATGAAAGGTAAGACTATGACAGTCGGTTGGATTGGTTGCGTCCATTGAGGTAAATGGACAGTGGCAGAACAGTCGCAAGAAAGGTAACATGAAAGGTAAAGTGAATGGATCTGAGTTGTTAGATGCCTTGGCTATGTTGGGAACTATTGTTCTCAATGTTGTGCATATTATACACACATAAAGGGAGTTCTCTTAGCGTAGACCTTATGATATCTAGAAATTGTGTTGTGATCATGATTATGTCGATGGTTATATATGTATACCTGTATGTATGTATGCATGTCGTGTCTGACAAGGTTATCATGGCTCATGATTGTTTAATGCTAATGTTTATATGTATATTTGTGTATATGTATGTCGTTGTCTAAAAATATCATGATTGATTTATGCTAATGATTATATATATGTACTTATGTATGACATTATCTGACAGGGTTGTCAGGGATCATTCTCATGGAGGAATGATTGCTTATGTAGGTGAATGGTATGAAAATATCCTTGGTCTTATGAGAAGTCAAGTGGGAAGAGTAACTATAATAGATCTATGAGGTTAGTATCATGTGGACATGAATTGATATTATATGCTTGTACTGTGCCTATTTTATGTTATGGATAGGTAATGTTGAGGGGTACTGTAACACCCCCTTCCCACTTCTACCCAAGTAACCAACCAACTGGGATAAACATGTGACAAGAGGCTACTAATGTGAGATTCAACCTCCTAGATGACCTTAAGGAAGTGTAACCAAAAAAACAAGACAAACACAACTTACACAACATCAAAAACATCCTCAGGAGGTAACCCAACCTTCCAGGCCCTTGATCCCTAAGGGATATTGACTTTTTGACCATTTTGAGCCTTATCCGCGGGCATCCAAAGGCAAGGTAGCAACCAAAAGCCTATAGCCGTAGGCATGTCAAGGCAAGGTAGTGGCCAGTCCCAATTTGGTCAGTTTTGTGCTTGAAACTCTGGGATTTGTGCCACCTGTTTAGACCCAGAGCCCAAGTCATTGCCCAAAAATTCATGAGACTATAGGAGATGATAAATAACATTGAAACAAAGGTACGAAAGTAATCACATCATTAGGAACTCATCTGGACCCCTCCTAGCCATGCCAGGAATTTCGTCAAAATTGCCACAAACATTGCATCTACAGGTGTAAACATTAGATTTAAATATAGGGGTCTCATACTTATATGAGAATATCTAAGAAGCTCTGCTCTCTTACATCATAAGCTGTAATACAATCTATTTGACCATAGATACATTGTGCATTCATTTACAAGTAAAAACATGGATAGAGCCATACATCATCACTGATAAAATACATGCTTATAACCAGCATAATAACAACAGAAATACCATGGATACTGTTATCACAAAATTGGATCTAATCGGCTGCTAATCAAATCAATCTCATGTAACTATTTCAAACCAATATTTTGATTGAGGCTTAGCCTCCTCAACCTGAGAGGGATTTCTCAAAGGGTTAATGATTTTTTGATAAAAATATAGATGGCTAACTCTATGTGGGGTAATAATCAGATAGATGATAAATGTAGGTTGAAAATCACATTAGCAAGTACACATTGGGCTTATGGATTCAAAATAGTTTTAGTAAACGAATAAATCTACTTAACATGGAAGTTGAGGCATATCAGAGTTTTAGTCAAGAGATACACATGTGAAACTGTAAAAAACACAGTCAGTTTATCTATATAGGAAGTCAGAGCATCAAAGATGAATTATGAGTAACATAAAAAAACACCATTGCAATAGGATAATAAAAGATGCAATTAGAAAAATAACAAAATAGAACTCCTTCTGAATCTCAAGTTGGCTAAGTAGAAATATCTGTGTTAGCTGAAAACCAGTCAATTACAATAAGCACGGTCTTTTGCTAAAAATGTCAAACCCTGGTACATTCGACTTCTTGGTCCTTTATAGACAATTTAAAACATGATATAATCTTATATTGTGTTAGATACATTGAATTCCTAACTCTTGACACCTTGCATAACCATATGACATGGTATTTATTACAAAAAGACAACTGATCTACTAAACAGTCCTATTACAAATAGGATTCAAACTCCTGATCTCTATCCATAACAACCTTATCTAAAATAAATTACATCACTTTCCAAGTGTATTCACACATGGTCGAATTTGGATGATAGACTTCAAATCGTTATGATCATAATGCTGACCTCCATCAAAGTAGGAAACAATCCCCCGTTTTCTAGCCATAGGGTCCTTTGCACTCTTAAGACATCCTGACCACCATGAACTTCATTATTTTGAGCTCCTTAATTGTTAGAAATTGAATTAAAACATGCCAAACCTCCTCGTTAAGCTCCAGCTGTCCAAAAATATCTCCAAACTGTTCAAATGGGTTGTAATAGATTGCACTACGAAAACAACACAGTTTTGTAGCGTTGCTCTTTTACCCTTTTTTCTTCAAAATATTGACTTATTTCTTCCAAAACTAACTTAATTATCTTTAAATACATCCTTCTCAACATTTTCAGTTCTTAATTCATGTTTTTACCCCCCAAAAATTGATGAAAAAGGGCAAGGGAAGTTGCTACAGTAGTTTCGTAGCGCTTTTCTCCCTTTTTACACTATCTACACTACGAAACTGATGAGTGAGCAGTTTTGTTCGAAATTTTCCAAAATGAAAATTGAAAATGTACCAAAACTCAAAATAAATTGGTTCCATAATATCAAAAAGCCATATGAACTAAAAACACATTTATTTCAGCCTTCATGAGGTCCTTTGTTCATTTTCACTTAATTTAGCTTTTGACTCTTTAATGATTGTCATTTTTAACACCTTTG
This sequence comes from Pinus albicaulis, assembly GCA_034641835.2. Taxonomy (NCBI): domain Eukaryota; kingdom Viridiplantae; phylum Streptophyta; class Pinopsida; order Pinales; family Pinaceae; genus Pinus; species Pinus albicaulis. The sequence continues at coordinate 752,786,912 of CM076578.1, forward strand.
TTCTTTAACTCATCCTAATTCAATTTCAACTTCTGCTCCAAGTCCTCCACTTGATCTTTAAGTTTCCTGTTATTAGCTCTCAAGTGAGTATTTATTACTCTGATAAATTTGGCTTCCTTTATTGTTGGGACTATGCATGTGAAAATTTTCTTTACACTGCTTGGAGTTTCAAAAATAGAACCAGTTTTACCTTCCCATAGTGCCTTCATTCTTTTGAACTGTGATTTCTCAATACTGTGATTTCTAGCCCTCTTTCTCATCACAACAATTTCTTGGTTTGCCAACCTCAATTTCTCCTCAAGATGTTGAAACTTTGTCATTTCTTCTTTCCCCTTCTTTGTTCTGCTGGATGCATGCTTTACTGTAGGTGATGAGAGATCAACCACTTCTTCAGGGGCTTTAGCTGTCTCAATAGGTTCTTGAACTTCCTTACTGCCTTCCTTGAATTTCTTAGCATGCCTAGTTATAGGTTTTCTTGCTTGAAATATTAAGGCTACATTTTCACCCTCAAACTCAAGCTTCTTTGTAGACTTAGCCTTCTTCTGTTTATGCTCATCTTCTCTAATGAACTCAGCTTGAACAATGGGTGTCTCCTCTATGTCAATAACATGCAGGATGTCATCTAAGTTTCCCTTTATTACTGGGCTATCCTCTGGAGCTGTAGCAACTGTTTTTCCTTTTAATGCCACTGCTTGGCTTCTTGTTACTCTTTTGATTTCCTACTTGCTGACATCTTGTTTCTGTTTTTCCTCTTTGACAATCTTTGAACTCTGTTTTGCAGGTGATGGAGTTGGTGTATCAAGCACTTGTGTCTGCTCTGTCCTTTTCTCAACTTTTTTCGTTGGCTTCAATTTTGCAAATTCCTTTGATTTTGCAACCACGGGTTGACTAGAATCTGCTACTGGTGGTGATGGAGTTCCTTTAGTTTTAGGGTTTCTAGCAGGAGTTAGGGTTTCTAGCTCAAAACCATTTATGAACAAAAAGGATGACCAATCCCTGCCTATCTTCTGAAGCTCATTCAAAATCAATAACTTCATCAAACCATGATGAAACAAATATGTTTCACAACCTTCATATTTAGCTTGTACTTTATCAGCCATTTTTGCAAGACTCCTATGCAAATAAAAGGGCAAATCAAGTGAAATATTACCAGTGAAATGTAGAAGCAACTTGAAATGATATGTGTAAACCTTATGATATCTACCTTCAAATGTAAAATACCTTTGAATGTTGGGCAACAGCTTTGCATAAGTGTCTTTGATGCAACTTCTAGGGATAGCATTATTGAGGTCCATATCTGCATACTCAGGTTTCATAAAATCTTTGCATGGCTCCATGTCAAATTTGAAATTTTTGAACCAATTTTCTTGGCCTCTTGGTATCTCTATCACAACAACAATAATCTCTGGTGTAATTGACACACTTAGCATCCCAACCTTGGTAGTTGTTCCATTGAAGTTCAAGGAAAATTCTTTGGACACCTGTGTGTGTCAACCCTGCATCTTTTCACAAAACCGAAGACAACCTACTCTTCTGAACGCCTCCATCACTGTTGGGTCTTCAATTATGGCCTTTCTATCTTCAAGCTCATGTCTCAAGCAGTGTCCCCCTCTGTGGACTTTCTTTTCCTCTGCCATGCTTCACAGAAAATGTCAGCCTCACTTGAATATGAGAAACAACACCCTCACTTGATTAAGATGTAGAAAACTTGTATGGAATAGTCACAAGTTTGGCTTGACACTTTAGAGCTTAGACACTCGAATGGAGGCAAAGGAAACGAGAATGACCAATTAGAAAAAATTTTGAATTTAAAATGTCATCTCATAATTGAATGATGCCTCATTCATACCCTATCATGACCATGATGACTACAACGTGGGTAAGTACAATGAATCTCATCATTAACTGACACATCATACCACTAACCTATCATTTCCCAATGGATTTTGACATATTTTTTTCTCAGATGACAAGATAGTTAAGAAACCGCGCTTTTGTAGCGCCGACAGTGTATTTTTCCTTGTTTTCACTATGAAACTATTAGCACTTTCGTAGCGCAAATCAACTTTTTTGAACTAGTGGCGCTACAAAAACGAGGTTTCTTGGCTAATTTGACTAGTTTTGACATGAAACCTTAGGAAATGACCTAAAAATGTAAATTATTGATACTTGACAATGAATGGACCTTAAAAAATACTTTATTTGAACTTAAGGATGGGCTTTGAACTTGTGAAAATCTAGCCTACCCTTGATCAAATCCTAAATTGACTTCTAACCATGACCAAAAATAAACTTGACACAATGATGTTTTGAATTTTTTTTTTGGGTGATAACAGATACAAAATCAATAGAATCCACATAATAACTAGTGCAAGTATACATCAAATACCCAAGGAATGAGATTCTCATTAATGAGTGTAAAAACCAATCGAAGATGGTACTTCCACGTTCCACTCGACCATAGATTTACTAAGCCAAATATCTCTTCAGCCAATCACCCTTGTGCCATATTCCAAGCATGAATGTGGGACTCAAGCCAAAAGAACCAAATAGGGCATCTCGAGGCTAAACCACCTCACCCTCATCAATAGAAATCAGACTTTACCATGATGCATCACGGTTCACCAGACCAACACAATAAACATGCCATAACTGAGTTTACCGTGATCTACACCTGTTCACTAGGCCAACACAAGCATGGATATCATTGGATTCTATCCATCTAAACCATGAGGAATTTTCTTGTCTCCTAGTCTCTCAGGCTTTACCGCAACCATCAGTCTAAATCAAGGGTCACTGGGCCCTAAACCAAGACACCACCCTCTAAGCTTTAAGGTATATGCTTCCATTCACCGACAAGGATTCCTAGGCCTAATCAAGGTCAACCACCTCTCAGGCTTTACCGCAATCCAATCCTGTATCACTAGGCCCTAAATCGAGGCATCACCTCTCAAGCTTTACCACAATCCAAACCTAGATCACTAGGCCCTAAAACGAGGCAACACATAAGCCGGTTCTGTGTTATAATAATAATAATAATAATAATAATCAGAGATCCACTTCACTCAGCTTCGAATCCATCCAGTAATGCAACTAAACCAAAACATGAGAACTCCACAACACCATGGCTATCTGGAAATGGCAAGGCTAGGTTGAATACACTGTCACGCATAGAAAAAACACATGCCAAGGTAGAAAAGAACCACATGCAATTCCATGCATGTTAGATATAGAAAGGAAAACACACATGCAATTCGACACCTATACAGAATCTTGATGTAGATGCTTGATCCTACTCTTCCTTGCTTTCTTTTCCTTTCTTGCTCCAATTCCAAAGTGCTCCAAGAAAAATTTGTGTCCAAGAGAGAGAGAGGGAGAGAGAGAGAGAATAATGAGAGAGCTCCAAAATGAATTGACAAAAGGTTGAGAAAAAAACTTGTCAACTGATCCTTATAAGCCTTTTTATTAATGAGGCCTCTATTTTCTTCATTTTCCATTATTTTCCTTCATTTTCCTCCTCACATGCAACCTATGACCTTTCATCTCGATTTTCTCCTAATTTCCATTATTTTCATAAATAAAATGTCAATTAATGCCTCATGCCTTTCCAAAGCCTTTGCCTTTTCCAATTTCCTTAGCCACATTAACCGAAATGAACACCCACTAGGATTTTTTTCCCAACATTTAGCTTGGAATAAGTGTCCCATCAACCTTGGTTATTATTTTTTAACATTTTATTACATGGAATTTTCACCAGGGTTTTTATAGGTACATCCGTGAAGTGAAAGTAGTGTGATCTACAACATGCTAAAATAAGCATGGAGAAGCAAGGTTCCTTGTGGATTCAGTGTGTGGTCTATGGATGTGCAATACTATTGTTGTGTATATGTTGTGCATGTTGTATATTCAATGATTGTACATATGATACTATGTGCATGTTGGATATGCAGTGTTGTGCGCATGTTGGATATGCGGTGTTATGTACATATGGTGCTATGTACATGTTGTATATGCAGTTCTATGTACATATGGTGTTGTGTGCATGTCATATATATGTTGTTATCACTACAAGAAAAAAACACATTGGTGAGGGTCATGCTTGTGACGGATCTTTAAGGTCCGTCACCAATGTCACATATGGTGATGGTCCTTAAAAACCTGTCATTGTAAGTGTATATAGTGATGGTCCTTTATGGTCCATCACCAAAGCCATTTTCAATGACAGTTTTGGTGAGGGCCATTAAAGGCCCATCACTAATTCTCTCTTTAGTGACATTTCTAGTGACGAAATTTTAATGACCCTCACTAATGCTCTTTTTGTTACTTTTGGTGACGGTCAAAAAATGTTCGTCATCATTAATCATTCCAATGAGTTTTTGATGATGCTATGTGCCTGTTAATATATGTTTTGTCAAAATATAACGATTTAATACCATTATTGTGGATTATTTTTTATAATATTTCCAAGGCCATAGTGGTTAAAGTCAGTAAATTTTTCAAGAAGTAATTAGTGTGTATCATTTCCCTCAAGTAATGACTAGTCGAATAGAGATTTCCTATGAGTGAAAACATGATTCATATCTATTAAGTTTATTATCTAGCAAATTCCATTTAGATAAAGTTCCACTATTGTGTGTAGGAAATATATTATTTAATACATAATCTACCTCTGACAATTATATTAATGAGAAATACCTAAGACTCCTCAACAATTTGGGCACACCTTAAATTGATGCTTTGGCACACACTAACATTTATTAGCACCCCACATGTCTTGGAACATCTTTGTACCTAGAACATCTTGTGATGATGCTGACGCCCAAGCAAATGGTGGCATGCGCTAGCACAACATGGAACTCTCCTAACATGTGTTGGCATGCTGCATGTAGTCCCTAGCATGCCCTGTAACACCTTGGTTGAATGCATTGACATACATTAGCACTTGGCACATAATTACACTTGGCATGTATTGGGACCTATTATTAGTGTGCCTAGCATGCCCCTTTTCAAAAAGATAAAGTCCTGAATTATTAACCCTCTTATTGGTTCTTCCTTTTGTTTCCTTGACACATATTGACATACCCTGGCACCCTGTGCCACATCCTTAGCACCTAGGATGTATTGGCATATATTGGCACTATTAATTGGCACATGATATAATTAGCACACCCTGGAACTCACAATCACACTTTGGGAATTCTTTACATGCCTTGATATTCCCTAGCATGCCTTACCAATGCTTAGCATACCTTGTCACTCCCTCCTTGGTATGACAACTAACACTCATTAACACTAGTCTCTGGCACATGTTCCTCATAGTCATTAACTTCCATGATTTTTTACCTAGTGCTCCCTTAATGTTTTTTCATAGTACTCCTTAACACTCATCAACATGCATTATCACTCTCTAGCACACCTTAGCACTCTTCAACATTCCCTTCCACTTCATAACACACATAACACTCCTTGACACATATTGGGGCTTGGCACATGTTGGCGCTTGGAAAGTCTTAACATGTATGGAATACTTTGAGATGCCTTAATATGATTTGGCATGCTTTAATATTAAATTTATTTCTGATGATCAATTGTTGGAAAGTAGATGAGAAGCAACAAAGGAATACTTGGCACTTAGAATGCACTAAGACTTTGCGCTTGGTACATATTTCCCCCTAGTGTTGGTGTGCCTAGCATGCCCCTCTTGGAAAAGATAAATTGATGACTTATTAACCCTCTTATGTGTTCATTACCTTGTAGTTTAACTTTTTTCTCCCTTTTGTTGCCTTGACAGCCCTTGACACACATTGACACACCCTTGAACATCTTGGCATGCCTTATCACTTGGCACATCTTAGCATGTTTGACATGTATTCCCACTATCTGGCACATCAAGGGGGAAAAGAGAGATGTAGTCCTAAAGTAGGTTGAGTACGAGGGCCGAGTAAGGGTTGCTAAGGGGAGGTCATGATCATCCTCCAAGAGTAAGATCATCATGTGAGGGTTCAGAAGAATGTTGCATACCTTAATGGTCAGTTTGTGCTAGGAAGTAGGATGGAATATTGTTGGTTCTCTTCTGGCAGATCGAGCTTAAGAGAGGTTGCTCATGAGAATTTGGGCATGTGATTTCAATGGTGTCTTTGTGTGAAGGCCGCATCAAATTCTGAAATGTTGAAATTTGCAACAAGAAACAGTGAGATTGGAAACCAGAAAGGACAAAAAAAAATGCACCCACACTGGTGAGGAATTTTGATGCACCAGGGGTGAGGAATGTGGGGCGTTTAATTTATTTTTCCCTTAAATAAATTGGACAATAAATTTTAATTTCATCTCATAACAACTTGTGTCAGTTAATTAAGTCATGATGACCAAGTTAGCTCAAGAAATTCGAGTTGAGGGTCTAAGATGAGGCATCTAGAGGGATTCTAATATTTTTGGGGTCCAGTACTTGAAGTTGATGCATTAGTGGGGTGAAAGTGTAATTAACTCAATTAAATGATTTAAAATTAGTTTAACGAGTTCTAACTAATTGATGAGCTAGTGAGAGGTCCAGTGAATTAAATTAGATTTAATTCACAATGAGTGATCAATCAGATAACCAATTATTCACTATTAATAGTTGCATGCATGTCAGTTTCTAGGAATACCTAGTTGAGACAGAGGTTAAAGGGAACATAACTATTAGTTGTATTCAGAGAAAATTTCCCATGTGCAATTATAAATTCATTGGGATGCCATGATGGATTGCGCAATCAAGGAAGACTGATTTCCCTAATTAACAAGGAGTTAATTCCCTAGGAATTGCAATAGCAAGGCAGGCTGAAGTAAGGATGAGAATTGGCTAAGTACTAGACAGATTTTGCCTAGATCAACAAGAGATAATTGACAGAGTACTGGAGAATCTCATGAGAGATTAAGCATTGTATTGTTTCATGATTCCTTGACTTAATACACAATAGAGATAGAGGGGTTTTGAGCAACTACTTTTCCCCAATACATCATGTTGTTGTGCGATTGATAATTTCTTTCTCTTACTTATATGTGATTGTGCGATCATGTTTTGTTTCCACAAATTTTAGGAAGGATTCAATATCTTGTTTTAGTAGATTACAAGATCAGATTGAATCTCATTGGTTATATTTTCTACATGGTATTAGAGCAGGAATTTTTTGGGTGGCGGGTTTCCAGAGAATATATGAATTTTTTGGTGTAAAATTTTAAAAAACAAATAGAATATTTGGATTCCTTGAGAAAAACTACCTAAGTGGAAAAAAAAATTAGTCGAATTGGAGCTTAGATGAGGGAGATATCATCGATTTAAAATCAACTCTTTTTTAGAAACCTTTTGTAACATCAGGGCAATTACATTGTGTGTGAGTCAAGAACCTATATGCATTTGAGGTAGCAGATGCATGCAAATATTTGAGGAGAAAGGAAGAAGTTAGAGACATGGTGGTTTAGAGGGAGCATAAATTACCTCTCAACATGCAGCCTCATGAGAAGCAGTCTCAGAAGGTTGTGGAGTAGCTGCCACAATTGGAGAAGCAGAGAGGAGACTGAGTGGAAGCGTACACTCAAGTAGAGACCTCCATGAGGGGGGGAATTTCGAGCTAGATGGGAAGAGGGAGTAGCCATACCTCGAGGTGTAAGGTGGGGTGATGTGTAGACATAATCCCAAGATAAGAAATTTGGGCAAGGTCCATTGAGATGGCGTGTCTCATGGATCGAACCTAGCTATGAGGAGCCCAAAGTACAACATTAGTAGGAAAGATCAGTTAGATTGATGTAGTCAGATGCCAACAAGACAGAAATAAGAGTGGCAGATGTCAAATACTGGGGCACAAATCAGAGTTAGCAACAGTTCAAAGGGCACGGATTCAGATGTCAGTAGTAGCGCAGAGAATCCAGTACTAGACAGGTGCAGTAGCTGGTAGCAGTCAGAAGAATTTGATGACAGATGCATTATACTGATTCAGTTGTTCAGAGGCTATTCAGTTTTAGGATTTGCAGGTGCAAACAACACTAGAGAAGTGTAGCATGCAGAACATTCCAAAGGTACCAGATGGAGATAGATTGAATTCCTTTCTTGTTGAGAGGGAGTGTTGAAATTTGAAACAAGAAACAATGAAATTGGCAAGTAGAAAGGACAAAAAAAAATGCACCCACACTAGTGAGGAATTTTGATGTACCAGGAGTGAGGAATGTGAGGCGTCTAATTAATTTTTCCCTTAAATAAATTGTAATTTCATCTCATAACAACTTGTGTCAGTTAACTAAGTCATGATGACTGAGTTAGCTCAAGAAATTCGAGTTAAGATGATCGAGGTGGATATTGGTGGCCACCCATCTATTCCACTTGGGCCCTCACCATTGTCTCTTTCATTTTTCCAGTTTCCCTAATTATAGCACACTTTACTATTTTTGTCAGTTTTTCGGGTCCTGAACTTCCAGAGCCGTTTTGAGGCCCCAAACGACATTTTTTGGGCATGAAAGGTTTGGTGATTTCATAGAAATCATATTAATAGTTGTAGTCCTTGAAGAGATCTTTCTAATGAGGTATCATGTGCGTCAAACGAAGATCATATGACCAAGTTACGACCCTGGGAAGTTGGCTGCCCAACTAACCTCAACGGGGCCCATAAACTCTTGGTGTTACATCTCCTCGGGTTAGGGTTTTGGTTGTTTAGGGTTTTATCTTATTTTAAATAATAAAAGAGCCCTTGATACTTATTGTAACACAGTTTAGAGGAACATAACTATCAATTGTATTTATAGAAAATTTCCCATGTGCAATTATAAAGTCATTGGGATGCCATGATGGATTACGCAATCAATGAAGGTTGATTTTCCTAATTAATATGGAGATAATTCCATAGGAATTGTGTGAGCAAGGCAGGTTGAAGGAAGGCTGAGAATTGGCTAAGTACTAGACCGATTTTGCCTAGTTAACAGGAGACAATTGGCAGAGTGCTGGAGAATCTCAAGAGAGATTAAGCATTGTATTTTTCATTATTCCTTGACCTAATACAAACTAGAGATAGAGGGTTTTGAGCAGTTGCTTCCCCAGATACATCTTGTGTTGTGCGATTGATAATTTCTTTCTCTTACTTATATGTGATTGTGCGATCGTGTTTTGTTTCCACAAATTGTAGGAAGGATTCAATATCTTGTTTTAGTACACTACAAGATCAGATTGAATCCCATTGGTTAGATTTTCTACATGAAATAGAAGAGTGGTTTGATACTATCTTGCCTTGTGGAAGTTAGTAGGCTGCAAGGTCTGTGATAAAAGACCAACATAAATGGGGGAGGGCTTGCACTGTAATTTAGAGCCATAACAGAAGTCAACGTAGGCATAATATTGACTGAGTTAACCCTATTTTGAGGGTAAACATTGATATTTGAAGTTCATGTCAAGATTCAATCAAAGAAATTCCCAGAATCTACAGATCCATATGAGCTAGGTCGAGTATCTTATGGAGGCAAGAGTCATGTTTTTTCTATGTGTGGATAGGGTTTTTTATACAATAATTAGAAGTATATAAGTATAATGCCCTAGTTAGGACAGTTTCCTAGCATGTTTAGTTCATAAGGTATGCCCTTAAGACTGTGACAAATTTGCGTAGAAGAAGACGGGTTCTGACCCTTAGAGAGAGGTTTATTTCTGCAATATAGACCACAGATCTGGAAGATGGTTTGCAGATTCAGTATGTGTGGAGACAATAGATCCAAAGGAGGGTGGAACTTGAGCAGAATATTGAGCATGCATAAGAAATGTGCCATATGAAGAATGGATTGACATGTAGAGGAGTTGATTTTGGTGGAATTTCGATAGAGTTTTAGACAAATATCTGAAGAAACCTATAAAAAATTAGTAAATGGACTGTTAGTGGCTAATTTTCACCCTAGTTCAGTCATCTACAGATTGTTAGAAATATGATAAGAGGAGTAGTTCATATTTGTTCATAGATTGGACAACAAAGATCAAATTGTTGATACACAAGAACAATGATTTTGAGAGGACTCAAACCATTGTTAGGTGGCAGATTGAAGAGCCCTAGATGAAGACAATATTGTGGGCCCTAGATTAGTCAAAATAATTGACTGTGGTTGGGTAGATTGATGGTAGTCGAAGTATAGTTGGAGGGTTGTTAGGTTATTTTCAAAGAAGAGCCCTGACTCTTGGTCTGGTGAAGGACAACAAAAACTGGTAGAAGGGCAGGTGTATAGGGCCTAAGGATGTGCAAACTTTGAAGGACCAAAGTAACAATCAATTGGGCCAACCAACTAGCCCTAGTTCACTATATTGTAGAGGATTGATTCAGTGAGAAGAAGGGAAACCTCCATAGCCCTGGACTTCTCATCTTGGAGCTGTAGTATGGAAAAAGTGGGCATACCAAAGAGTTGTTCACAAATGGAATTGTGAACAACTTGTTGCCACTCAAACTAGTAGTGGACCTAAAAGGGGTTCCTAAGAGGGCAACTGCTAGGACAAGGGAAACGATGGAGGCTTAGCCCATTGTCACTATAGCTAAGGCTCCTTGCTCTTCACGAACTTTCATCGATGGGTGGAGTCCCGGTAGTTTAGGAAGTCACTTGTAGAGTATAGGTCAATGAATAGGTGGGAAGTGACCCTCGAAACCCTTTCCCTAAGATAAAATAAAGAGTGGGACTTGCTTTCCTTTTAAGCAAGGGAATTTATCTTCTAGGGAGAGAGGAGGGGGATTGAAGGGTTGAGGGAGAAGAATAAGACTTATGAAGGAAGTTCTCAATCCCTAAAATCCTTTGGGACCTTGGATTCCCAAATGGTCCTTGATGAAAGGCCTTTGACACCAAATGGGACCACACGGGGCCAAGTGGACCCAACCCATGTTCGGGGATGGAATTTAGCAACCAATGATGTTCCTATCGGGCCAAGTGGACCCAGCCCAAGTTTGGGGATGGAATTTAGCAACCAATGATGTTCCTATCGTGGACAAGGTGAGGGGAAAGGATCAATCAAGAATTTTTACTTTGATAGGTCAAATTGATCCTACTATGTTCTATCCTTGGGAACACCTAGGAAAAACTTGATCCTAGAGCTAGGGCTTGAGGTATCTGGAGATTCCACTGTCGTAATTGGCCCAATTTCTGAGGAGAGTGAGGGCACCTAGCAACACAACTGCCTCTAGGAGATATAAGTTTTCCTCTAGTTAGATTCCTGGGAAATTTTTTCCCTAGGTGACCTAATGGGGCTAGACCTAAGGAATGTGAAAATTTCTTAATCTAAGAAACCCTACTGTAGTATCTTGATTTACTTCTCCTACTTGAATTAATTTATGAGTTAATTTCTGAAATATTCAATAAATTAGCGAAGAAAATATTAAATACAACTAGCAACCTACACATCCAGATCAAATAATGAATAACATGCTCATAGATAGAGTGACACACAGATTTTCTGGACAGCTGTCCCTGAAAAAAACCCAATGCGGGAAACCCGGTGCAGCTAGCTCTAGAGGGTTTTCATTATTATGCAGAATCTAAGTACAACAATCCTGGGCACCAAAACTGGTTCACCCAACAGAGAAATAAAAATGACAGTAATATGCTGCTTTGAAGCCCTCTACGTCAGCCTGACTGGCTTGCGTCGGCCTCTGCGCTACTCAATAAGGGCCCGCGTCACACATGAAGGGCTTACACTGCCCCTGCGCTGCCCTGACTGGGCCTGCGTTAGCCCTGCGTGGCTCCTACTGCCTCTGCTGGGCTCTGGCTGGACTGTGTGGCTCCTGTTGCCCCTACTGCTCTGGCTGGCTGGAATGCTTAAGCAGAAAAAGCATAGGTAAGAAAGAAGGCACTGGCCAAAGGTAATGCATAATAGTCAGAAAAAATGAAGTGAAAATAGATCAATGTCCACAAATAACTGAAATAGCTCAATGGGACTAGAGAGTAAAAGATTTGACAAGAACAATAAGTGCTTATAACATCAACTAAGAGAATAAAGGAGACTATTTCATGAGGTTAAAATGTTGTATAATTGTTGGCACAATAAAACTATAGAATTGTTAGAGTAAATCTCCGCAGGTACCATTAGTTGGTGATCATTGATAATCATTTAATTTCAACAAATACCCTGATGAATAGGCCTTACAATCTATTTGTGTAGACAAACCCCACAGAAGCTGTGTGATGGAAAAATATTCACACTATGTTGAAGAAAACACCTACCAAATAAGGATGACATTTCAAATGGGGCAAGAAAAAATAGAGAGATAAACATTGAAAAAGTTAAAATGCTAGGGCAATGGGAAAGCAACTAGGTAGCATGGTAGAAAGCACAAAAAAGAAAATTATAAAAATGGAAAACCCTACAAATTAGCACCCATCCAAACATCACCACAATTTTTTATTTAACTCAAAATCTCCAAATTCATCAAATTATATCCTATATTCAAACCTGATCCTCTCTGTTAGCCATTCTAAAGATAAGGCTGAGAACTTACTACAGAACCATCACCTACATGTAGTGATCTTATTCTATGACCAAACAACCTACTTTCCTAAAGACACAGAAAGGTAAACACTCTCTGCCAAGATTTTCCATACAACCCAGGTTGAGCAACCACATATACATCACCAATTTTTTCTCTTCGGATTTGTAACTTAGAAGATATTTGTCTGGCCACCTCCGGGTTGCTCCCAGAGTCACCCAGGCAAGCCCTCTCAACATCATCCTCTTTCTGTAGTACCTAATTAGTAATTTAATTAACCATAACATTTTCTTGATCATGCAGGTATTTCAAATATATTTCCAATAAGCATAAAGCTTTCATGTTAAACAATCAGGTCAAAAGACTTTAGACTATGATGCAAAAAATACAAAGAAACCTCACCAACACTAAAAGGACAAACAAAGTCAAACCTCTACAAATATATATAGATATCTGATAAACTTCATTCCACCACAAAAACGTGCTTAACTAAAGAAAATTCTAATTACTGTGCTTTCAAGACAAAGCTTTCAAGAGAAATGATGTTATAAACATACCCCTACACTTCGTGAACAATCAATGTGTATAAGTAGACCATCATAAGGCTCATTTTAAACATCATTATTACCATTTTATAAATCATTTTTATTAAATCAACAAGAAGCAAGCAACAATTGCATTCAGTTCCATTGAAGCAAAGTATATGGCAGTTTCGTATACTTATTATGAAGCTATCTAGATTTGCAACTTGATTGTAGAGTCAACCAATTAGTTGTTGAAGCCCAATATTATCTCTTGTGAGAATCAAAGTTACATCAAGCTCTATGAAAATCCAATGTGTCATGACCATTTCAAACACATTGATATTCAATACAATTTCCTAAGGTTCCAAGTTCATCAGGGAGTTGGTAGTGTTGGACCACATTCTAACAAAGTTGCATATGGTTAATAGTTTGACAAAGCTCGTAACAAAGGGGAAGTTTGACAAGTTGGGGGAGAATATTGGGTTATTGGAAAAAAATAAATTCTCAAGAGTGTTAGATTACCTAGTTGGTCCGAGTTGGTCTCACCTCAACCTTGAGAAGTTTGGCACACCAGGATGGCAGAGCTAGATTATGGTACACCAGTCAAAAATATTCTTGAATGCAGCTAGAAGCTTATAATGACACCTTCAAGGATAAATGAATTAGTTGTTGGGTCACACCCACCAAGTATGGTACACTAGTTGAGGAGATTAACACCATCATCTCAGGTGCATTCATGGGTGCACACTTACGGAATGAGGCACCTTCAGGAGAGGAGCTATATCTACTATGATAATTCACTACTCTAAAATAAAAGCCTTGCATACAAGGCAAAGTTATGAGGGAGTTACTCATGCTCAAGGTAGATGCACCACTAACACTATCATTAGCCTGTTTTCTAACAACACCTTCTCTTAACTTATAAATGAAAAGGATGAGCACACTAGTTAGAAATTTGTAGAAATAGATAATAAGAGTGAGTGTTAGCTTGTAGGTTTTAGTAGGAGCTTTTGTGAGATGAAAACTTGTTGTGACATTAATCTATTTGAGTAATAAAGACTTCTACGCAATTGTTGTTGGAGCCTGCTCTTTTTATCCTGAATTCTCAGATTGCATATTTGTGTAGAGTGGGCCTAATATATTTGTTTTTTTAATCCACTGTACATGCTATGTTTGCACTCTTGAATTTACATCCTTCAATTTATGTTCGTACAAATATGAAATTTTGATAGGCAGATACTAAAGTTCAGTCTTGCTGTTACGATTTTTTAATTCTCTGAGGGTATTCTCTTGTTTTCAATAGTATTTGCATATTTCTGCATCACAACTCATCTCTTCCGTTTCATTCTACTATAATACAAAAATCATTTCTAGTATAGTTTAGTTTATATCTGCTTTTTACTTAATTGATCTTTTATTTTATTTTATAGGAGCAGTACTTAGCAATCTCAATTCACACTCCCTTTGTATTCACACTGTTTTATATGTGTGGTTGTTGGACATTATCTCATCTTTATATTATCTTTGAGTGCAGACTTGTGTATCACAATTCACATGTTAGAATTGACAATCATGAATCAACAGGTTACATTTTTGTGTTGTATGACCTTAAGTTGTTGTTTCTAGTTAGTCTTGCGGCAAGTATCTTCATAGACAACCCTGCAACCATAATTCTGGCTAAGGAAAATAAAATTGTTGTGTCCAATGGCTGAAAATCATGACAAATTAGATCTCAAAGATGAAGATAGTTCAATATAGAGAATGTGACTGAAATTCTCCAAAACAATACTTGTAAGCCAAGTATTATATCATTTTCAGGGAAATCCAATAAAATCAATACAATTTTCTAGAGAAAAAATAATGTAGAAGCCAACACACATGGCCTTGGCAATTTTAAAGTCTAATATTTTCTGAGATAAAGTTAGGAAAAATAACCTTTTCCCAATTGTAAATCATTCTTGTGCTATAGATGTAACGAATTAAAAAGACACAGTAATAGGAAGTATGGAATTGGTTTGTTGACCTGTCATTTGATTAAAGAGTAAATTCCTTAGAAATATTCTTATGGGGCTAAGGCAAATGTCTACGTAATACTTATTGGCAACCACTACTCTTAATGCATTCACCCTTCAAAGGATTTATCATCACATGACTCCAATGGTTATTCTTGTTGAGCCTCTGCTCCCCTGAAATCTTCATGGGTATACACAAACTATTAGATATTCTAATGTATATTAAGGATTCAGTGGAATATTGCAAGATCCAAAGATGGGCACAAGTTAGACAAGGAAACAATCTCAAATCCTAGAAATGAAAAACAAACTATACAATGATAGTTAAAGGAATGACTTAGAAGAGAGATTGCAACAATGGAGGCACAAGTCTTTAACATCTCTGGGACTATAGCAATATTAATGCCAATGCTATAGAACAAGACCCTTTGAGGGCTCATTGGCTATAATATGGATGATGGTTGTCTCTGGATAAAGTAGAAAGAGAGAGAGAGAGAGAGAGAGAGAGAGAGAGAGAGAGAGAGAGAGACCATGTTCTAATAACACATATCACCAATCTCTATTTAAAATGGATGCCTAGACACCAAGACCTATCAAGGTGAGATGAATGCTATAAAATTAAATCATTGGTTGCAACAATAAAAATTTAGAAGTTTACTTCATTGGGGTAGCATCAGATGTGCAAAAATGGCATTCCTCATGTTCCCATGAAACCATCTCCCCATTGGTTGGCAGGACACTAGCTTATGATAAAGGTTTCTCATTTTAGAAACTCTACAAGTGATTTGGAAAGAGGAGGAAAAAATGGTAATTTTTGGCATTTTTAATTTTAGGACATTTTAGTGTGGCATTGGTTGGTAGACAAAGAGATTACGTTGAAATGTGGCTTTGTTGCAACACTGCAGAATTATCTAGGAAAATTTTAGAACAAAAATTGCAACTAGAGGCAGTTCTAGCCCTCACAGACCTGAAACAGGGAGACTCTTTATGTGGTTGTAACTGTTCTATATGTTTTTGGCGATGTGTTCTAGAGAAAGGCCATTCCTCTTATCACTCTTGAATGGGTAACTATTTTTGTGATGAAAAGTGGACATATTACTCTCTCGAATTACACCAAACAGACCAAGTGGAGGATTCTTGAAATTTGGCAGGTCATGATTGCAAAAAGAAAAATCATACATATATGGAGATCTGTTCTTCTTTTGACAAATCATCCAAATGAAACAAATATTGTTTCTTGAAGGTTGGACATGAAGGTCTTCATAACTGTAAGTCACCTCAATATATGGAGGATGAAGTGTTCTCTCCCAAGCTACAAAAGTCCTTGTGTGATAAAATTGAGATTGATTATTGTGAAAAACACACTTATCTTGGGAGATATTTTCCTAAAAAAATGCATCATGGAGGGTGTGATGAACATCTCTGTGGTAATGAGCATGCTTTTTATAGGAAATGTGAAGTCAATGCTTTTGTGAGATTTTCACTGAACTTGTGTGAAAACATGCTCATTTCAGAATAGAAGAGGTTCCTTTGAGTATGAACACGTCTCTAAACAAAGTGGCATGCAGAAGGATGGTTACATTACCATGACACTTTTTGAAACACACCATGATGGTCTGCATCTTCACACACTAAATCGAGATGCTGCACATTATAGTGAGGTAAGATGTAAGGCTTGTAGGTATTTTTGTCAATGACCAATCAATCATTTTGGTTTACATCAAATGGTCTCATGGGAACATGAGGAATGCCATTTTTGCACTAGAACATGAAGAATTTGATATCTAGGGTAGGAAATATAGATGGGGGAAATTTGACGTGGCAGAGATGTGCAATATGCATTGTAAAGCACAAGGTCAAGGAAACATTGATTTGATTCACTGTCTATTAAGGATTCAATAGAATATTTCAAGATCCAAATATGGGAACAAGTTAGACAAGGAAACAATCTCAAATCCTAGAAATGACAAACAAGTACAATAATAGTCAAAGGAATGACTCAGAAGAGAGATTGTAACAGTGGAGGCATAATTCTTTAACATCTCCAGGACTATAGCAATATTAATGCCAATGCTAGAGAACAAGACCCTTTGAGGGCTCATTGGCTATAATATGGAAAATGGCTCTCTCTGGATAAAGAAGAGAGAGAGAGAGACCAGGTTCTAATAACACATATCACCAATATCTATTTAAAATGGATGCCTAGACACCAAGACCTATCAAGGTGTGATGAATGCTATAAAATTAAATCATTGGTTTTAGCAATTAAAATTTATAATTTTACTTCATTGGGGTAGCATCGGATGTGTAAAAATGGCATTCCTCATGTTCCCATGAAACGGTTGGTAGGACACTAGCCTATGATAAATTTTTCTCATCTTAGATATTCTACAAGTGATTTGGAAAGAGAAGGTAAAAATGGTAATTTTGGCACTTTTAATTTTAGGGCATTTTAGTGGGGCATTGGCTGGTAGACAATAAGATTACGTTGAAATGTGGCTTTGCTGCAACACTGTAGAATTATCTAGGAAAATTTGTGTACAAAAATTGCAACTAGAGGCAGTTCTGGCCCTCACAGAACTGAAATAAGGAGACTCTGTATGTGGTTGTAAATGTTCTATATGTTTTTTGTGATGTCATGTTCAAGAGAGAGGCCATTCCTCTTATCACTCTTGTATGGGTAACTATGTTTGTGATGAAAAGTGGACATATTACTCTCTCCAATTACACCAAAGAAACCAAGTGGAGGATTCTTGAAATTTGGCAGGTCATGATTGAAAAAAAAAAAAATCATACATATATGGAGATATGTTCTTCTTTTGACAAATCATCCAGATGCAGCAAATCTTGTTGCTTGAAGGTTGGACATGAATGTCTTCATAACTGTAAGTCACCTCAACATTTGTAGGATGAAGTGTTCTCTCCCAAGCTGCAAAATTCCTTGTGTGATAAAATTGAGATTGAGTATCGTGAAAAACACACTTATCTTGGGAGATATTGTCATAAAAAAATGCATCATGGAGAGTGTGATGAACATCTCTGTGGTAATGAACATGCTTGTTATAGAAAATGTGAAGTCGATGCTTTTGTGAGATTTTCATTGAACTTGTGCGAAAGACATACTCATTTTAGGACAGAAGAGGTTCCATTGAGTATGAACATGTCTCTGAACAAAGTGGCATGCAAAAGTATGGTTACATTACCATGACACTTTTTGAAACATACCATGATGGTCTACATCTTCATACACTAAATCCAGATGCTACACGTTATAGTAAGGTAAGATGTAAGGCTTGTAGGTATTTTTGTCAATGACCAATCAATCATTCTAGTTTACATCAAATGGTCTCATGGGAATGTGAGGAATGCCGTTTTTGCAACAGAACATGAAGAATTTGATATCCAAGGTAGGAAATATACATGGGGGAAATTCGACGTGGCAGAGATGTGCAATATGAATTATAAAGCACAAGGTCAGGGTAACATTGATTTGATTCACTGTCTATTAAGGATTCAATGGAATATTTCAAGATCCAAATATGGGCACAAGTTAGACAAGGAAAGAATCTCAAATCCTAGAAATGACAAAAAGTACAATGATAATCAACGAAATGACTCAGAAGAGAGATTGTAACAATGAAGGCATAATTATTTAATATCTTTGGGAATATATCAATATTAATGCCAATGCTAGAGAACAAGACCCTTTTAGGGCTCATTGGCTATAATATGGATGATGACTCTCTCTAGATAAAGAAGAGGGAGAGAAAGAGACCAGGTTCTAATAACACATATCACTAGTCTCTATTTAAAATGGATGCCTAGACACCAAGACCTATCAAGGTGAGATGAATGCTATTAAATTAAATCATTGGTTGCAACAATTAAAATTTATAAGTTTACTTCATTGGGCTAGCATCGGATGTGCAAAAATGGCATTCCTCATGTTCCCATGAAACCATCTCCCCATTGGTTGGCAGGACACTAGCCTATGATAAATTTTTCTCATCATAGATATTTTACAAGTGATTTGGAAAGAGGAGGTAAAAATAGTGATTTTGGCACTTTTAATTTCAGGACATTTTAGTGGGGCATTCGTTGGTAGATAGTGAGATTACATTGAAATGTGGCTTTGTTGCAACACTACAAAATTATCTAGGAAAATTTGTGTACAAAAATTGCAACTAGAGGTAGTTCTAGCCCCCTCACAGAACTGAAACAGGGAGACTTTGTATGTGGTTGTAAATGTTCTATATGACTTTGGCGATGTGTTCTAGAGAAAGGCCATTACTCTTATCACTCTTGTATGGGTAACTATGTTTGTGATGAAAAGTGGACATATTACTCTCTCGAATTACACCAAAGAAAACAAGTGGAGGATTCTTGAAATTTAGCAGGTCATGATTGCAAAAATAAAAATCATACATATATGGAGATATGTTCTTTTTTTGAAAAATCATCCAGATCAGAAAATCTTGTTTCTTGAAGGTCTGACATGAAGGTCTTCATAACTGTAAGTCACCTCAACATTTGTAAGATGAAGTGTTCTCTCCCAAGCTGCAAAAGTCCTTGTGTGATAAAATTGAGATTGAGTATCATGAAAAACACACTTATCTTGGGAGATATTGTCCTAAAAAAATGCATCATGGAGGGTGTGATAAACATCTGTGTGGTAATGAGCATGCTTGTTATAGGAAATGTGAAGTCGATGCTTTTGTGAGATTTTCACTGAATTTGTGCAAAATACATGCTCATTTCAGGACAGAAGAGGTTCCATTGAGTATGAACATGTCTATGAACAAAGTGGCATGCAAAAGGATAGTCACATTACCATGACACATTTTGAAACATACCATGATGGTTTGCATCTTCACACACTAAATCCAAATGCTGCACGTTATAGTAAGGTAATATGTAAGGCTTGTAGGTATTTTTGTCAATGACCAATCAATCATTCCGGTTTACATTAAATGGCCTCATGGGAAGATGAGGAATGCCATTTTTTCACCAGAACATGAAGAATTTGATATCCAGGGTAAAAAATATACATGGGGGGAATTTGACGTGGCATAGATGTGAAATATGCATTGTAAAGCACAAGGTTAGGGCAACATTGATTCGATTCACTATCTATTAAGGGTTCAGTGGAATATTTCAAGATCCAAATATGGGCACAAGTTAGACCAGGAAACAATCTCAAATCCTAGAAATGACAAACAAGCACAATGATAGTCAACAGAATGACTCAGAAGAGAGATTGTAACAGTGGAGGCACAATTCTTTAACATCTCTAGGACTATAGCAATATTAATGCCAATGCTAGAGAACAAGACCCTTTGAGGGCTCATTGGATGTAATATGGATGATGGCTCTCTCTCGATAAAGAAGAGAGAGAGAGAGAGAGACCAGGTTTTAATAACACATATCACCAATCTCTATTTAAAATGGATGCCTAGACACCAAGACCTATCAAGGTGAGATGAATGCTATAAAATTAAATCATTGGTTGCAACAATTAAAATTTAGAAGTTTACTTCATTGGGGTAGCATCGGATGTGAAAAAATGGCATTCCTCATGTTCCCATGAAACCATCTCCCCATTGGTTGGCAGGACACTAGCTTATGATAATTTTTTCTCATCTTAGATATTCTAAGTGATTTGGAAAGAGGAGGTAAAAATATTAATTTTGGAAGTTTTATTTTCAGGACATTTTACTGGGGCGTTGGCTGGTAGACAATGAGATTACATTGAAATGTGGCTTTGCTACAACATTGCAAAATTATCTAGGAAAATTTGTGTACAAAAATTGCAACTAGAGGCATTTCTGGCCCTCGCAGAACTGAAACAGGGAGACTCTATATGTGGTTGTAAATGTTCTATATGTTTTTGGCGATGTGTTCTAGAGAAAGGCCATTCCTCTTATCACTCTTGTATGGGTAACTATGTTTGTGATGAAAAGTGGACATACTTGAATTACACCAAAGAAACCAAGTGGAGGATTCTTGAAATTTGGCAGGTCATGATTGCAAGAAGAAAAATCATACATATATGGAGATCTGTTCTTCTTTTGATAAATCATCCATATGTAGCAAAGCTTGTTTATTGAAGGTTGGACATGAAGGTCTTCATAATTGTAAGTCACCTCAACATCTGTAGGATGAAGTGTTCTCTCCCAAACTACAAAAGTCCTTGTGTGATAAAATTGAGATTGAGTATTGTGAAAAACACACTTGTCTTGGGAGATATTTTCCTAAAACAATGAATCATGGAGGGTGTGATGAACATCTGTGTGGTAATGAGCATGCTTGTTATAGGAAATGTGAAGTTGATGCTTTTGTGAGATTTTCACTGAACTTGTGCGAAAGACATGCTCATTTCAGGACAGAAGAGGTTGCATTAAGTATGAACATGTCTCTTAACAAAGTGGCATGTAGAAGGATGGTTACATTACCATGACACTTTTTGAAACATACCATGATGGTCTGCATCTTCACACACTAAATCCAGATGCTGCACGTTATAGTAAGGTAAGATGTAAGGCTTGTAGGTATTTTTGTCAATGACCAATCAATCATTCTGGTTTACATCAAATGGTTTCATGGGAACATGAGGAATGCCATTTTTGCACTAGAACATGAAGAATTTGATATCCAGGGTAGGAAATATACATGGGGGATCATATCAGTGCAACTTTCCTTGTCCATTTTTGGCTTACACTTAAAGATTACATGCCCAAAAATCCTTGAGAAAAAGGATTGTTGCTCATCAAGATAAAACAAACAGCAAACATGGATGGAACTTACAAAGAACTTTCAATTTCAGAAATAAAAACAAAATTATGCTTGATAAATATGTGTTATAACAATTGCTAAAATTTTCTTACTATAAATATGTGTTATGACAATATGTAATTTTCTTACTATTCTAATTTTCTTTGTTTGTGTGAAAATTCCAACAATTAGAGGAGCCTTATAGACACTATAGTGTGTGGATTGCAAGGACACTCTAAAATCAAGGAATATACTAGATCCTCAATCATGTTCCTCATTTAGTATAGATTTCAGAAGTTAAATACTGGTATGACATTACACAAAATACAAAGAGGAAACTATGGCATATGAGAAGACCACTAAACTAAATCATTTTCAGGGAAATTTGCAACTTTCCCCTATTCTCAAATGAAAATATCTATCATTAGCAAGTGCAGGATGGATAATTTAAATGGATTCACAGTTGTTTAAGCCTTAATTGAAAAGGTTTATGGCTATCAGCAAAAATAACACAAAGCTTGCAACCCTTACACAAATTTACAAAGCATGATAAGAAAGTATATATCCAACGTGATAAGGTTTATATATCTAGCTTACAAACAATAACCAAACAGTAGCAAGAACATTGCAGTACATCTGATGTAAAAAAAATATAGCTTAAAGAAGTATAATAGTAATCATGTATCCAACATCTTAACCATGATATTAATCACAAGTAAGCTATCACATTCTGCATCCAGCATCCTCAAATGGTTGGGATATTAATTTACCAAGTCATTGTTCTCTCCCAATCATTGATCAATTCAATGTCACTTCTCTTCCAACATATAAAATTGTTAAGTGCATCTACTAAATTCTCGCATCGATTAATTCTACATTTAAAGCTTAATTTCACAATCAGGATCAACCAAGATTTATTGTGGGCACACAAAATAATATCCTTCTCCTAATTATTCTCCATTGGGCATGACAAAATTTGGTTTAGTGTTTTTTATGTAACCCTTTGCAACCTTCACTTGACCATTAAAATATGTAAGTAAACATTTTTTCCCCTTCAATCCTATATTTGAAGGTAGTAATTGCGATTGACCCTGCAAATAAACAAATTATTGTAAGATTCCATAGAATAAAAAGATAATAAAAAAAAAAATAAACAAGTATAAAACTTACCTGTGTTATCGAGTCACCAATTGGGTCATGAATAAGTTGTTCTGAAGTCAATGGAGTTTGTTTTAGCGAAGCCTGACTAGGACTTAAGGAACTCTGCTAAAAAATAAATAGTTTGAATGAGATACCATGAAATTAGAAGATGAACGGTTAAGCTACAAAAATAATATTTCATTAATTACACATCTACAACAATACAATCATGTTCATATTGGCATTGTTCTTTTAAAATTTCAATATTCAAAGATGGCATACATCAACAATTAAATAACCTACACATAATTCTTACACTGTTGGTCGGTTCTGGATTAAATCGACCATTTTCTTTTCACGCCTCTATGGAAGCTTTCCATTGCATTAATTCTTCAACAATTGCCTTCAATATTCCAAGTTCCTTGTCGTTTTCTTTCAATTTTTCTTCTGTATTATGTAATTGCCTCTTGTAAGCACACTCTTTTCCAAACAAATCAGTTGGAGTAACCCCATAGCCAACCCCACGTACACGACCCCTCCTCTCAGGCCCCAAAACTATTGCAATGGCATCTTCCTTTGTTTCATATGTAGGAGACACTGAATCATTTTGTATCAATTCAATTTGTTTCTAGCAATGACAACGTTTCAACAAATACATGTAAGAAACATCAATAATATTTAAAAAAGAAAAAAATTAAATAGAGACAAAAATAGGTCAAGAACTTACTATTCTCTCTGCACTAAATGATGACATTGGAGTTCCATCCTTCTTTGTATGACATTTCATCCACACATCAGCCCTAATTACATGCACATCATTTTGATTGAAAGTTTGATTCTGGTCACAAAAATTACAACGGTCTAGATAAGTATATTTGCAATTGGTAATTGTGAAAAAAAAATAGATTTGGTTACAACTTACAAGGTCATGTTCAACTCTATAGTGACTTCTACGGCCATAAGTGTGGGTCTCTTGTTCTAATGCGCTATTTTCCTTATTGAGTTTTGCCTTCTCCTGCAACTCAATAAAAAATGGATGCTTAGACTGAAAATGATTATATGCAAGGATTCAAATTCAAATCTCATTTGATGATAACAAGTAGATTTGTCTTTCATTTTTACCTTGAATTTAGGGTCAGATCGTATTCTAACAATTTCAATCCAATCGGTTTCATTTACTCCGATAGGAACATTTGTCATCCTCTCGTCATCTGTCTTGTATTTCAAATAATAATTTTTACGCAAATTATATCTGTAAGTTCTCAAGCACTCTGATATTTCTTTATAACACCATTGCTCCACTGAAAAATATATTTGGTAGGTACGCTACAATATATAAGCAACACATTATTAGATACAAAGTCTTATTTGAAATTAAACTTATCATACACACGTTCATATACACCAATGAAATTTAGAAAAAAATCCAATAATAATTTGGTTGATACTCACATTGATTGCACTCCATATGTCTTTCTTAAGTGCTTCAGGCACTTGTTTCCATTCCATGTGTTTTATGCCTAAAATCTCTCTTGCAAGGACACCTAAAAAGGAGGAGAATTTATCTGACTGTGGACCAACAGGTTGTCCCCTCTCATTAAATTGAATTTCAGGCAATGCAGAGGCCTTTGTAATGTTTACAAAGAGGCATTTTGTTGGTCCCCTACCCTTCCTTTTTACATTGTTGTACTATGGGCTTTAGTACTTGCATCTTCCCCTTCCAAGCCATGCTCTTGTTGTGGTTGTTATTGCTTATGATCTAGTTATATTGATGGTTCTTTCTCCAAACCATAAAGTTGTTGTGATGGTACGTGCTGAGAATTTTTTGGAAAACAAATCACACCTCTTGAGACAATAACAATATGAATCTCTTAACATAAAATCTTGAAGTATTTATACAAGAAATATAAAATTGAAAAATGATCATACCTTCCAATGGTTCATCCACAATTTTCTCAAGAATATGTGCATTAGAATTGGTGTTGACACTAAAGCAACTAGATTCATGTTGTAATGGGGAAATGGATCCTGGTGCTCTCTTTTGTGTTTGTTTTTTGATGATGCCACATCGAATATTGTCATTTTTTTTGTAATATGACTTGACTTTGTGGTTTTACTCACTGTTAAAAGTGATTTCTTACGATGTCTTTCATTCCTATTGGATACCTACACATATCGATTGCGACACTTAATTAAAGTTAGTAAGAAAAATTTTAAAGTAGAAAAGAAAACACAATAATTGTTAAAAAAACATTGACGTCCAAAACGAAAAATAATTTCTTACCTTGGTATGGATATCCACGGATAGACTGCATAACAAAAAAAAACATTTTTATTAGCAAATCCTTGCCATTTCATAAGAGTTCAATTCAGATCATAGTATTTTCAAGGGTCTTTGTTATGTAGATAATCACAACTATCATTGCTTGTATCTTGTGGGTGTCAGACAATCATTAACCAAAACAATTAAATACATTCCACAACATGTTAACTCCAAATTCCAAAAACCATGCAGCATCACACCAATGAATCTAAGTAAGAAAGGTTTGGAACATGTAGATTTACCTTTCATTTATGTTCTCAAATATTAAGAAGTACGAGTTGTAAAATTTTATAGCCTAAAGCCACACCGACATTACCATTTCCGGGAAGAAATTGCAGGCTAGTGTGAATGGGTTCACATATAACAGTAATTGAGGAGTTATTTTGCCTAAAGATAAACAATAAACTATTTCCATGTGAACAACTAGGCTAAAAACAACTAGGCTAAAAAAAGCTAAAAATAATTGCTATGTGAACAACTAGGCTGAAAGAGCCATTACAGAAGTCCAATATAAAAAAAGAAAGAGAGAAAATCATCTAACGGTAATCATGTTGAGTGAAACACTTGAATGATATATTGAAGCAATGGATGCCACGTGCATGTCAATATCACTCCCAAAGCCATTGTGCTTATCATTCTATGGACTCCAAAAAAGGAAACTAAACAATAGAGGCTCATACTTTTCAGGAATAAACCCCTGTTTCTCTGGAATCTGTCTACATTCGTCTTCATGTGACTACCTTTTATGCTTCTACATAGAATTTGTAGCATACACTAATGTAAAGAGACCTGTTGTGTCATCAAGCATCATTAAATAAGGATTACAATTTTAATTCTAAGTGAAATAGTTTAGGAATGAGGGCTGGACATAGCTAAAACAAGATGGAATTGGTAGTTGAACAACAGTAGAAGAGAAAACTGCACAGGTAGTTGAACAATAGTAGAAGAGAAAACTGCACAGGTAGTTGAAAAACAGTAGAAGAGATAACTTCACAGGTAGTTGAATAGTAGTAGAAGAGACAACTACATGCTAACATACTGGGCTTTTAGTTGAAAAAGGAAAAAAAAAAGGCTGCCATATACAAAATGATGAAATTCAATGGGTTATCATAAGCATTCAAATTATATAAGAGATTCAAAGTGGTCTAGATTCTTGATGTTGTTGGGCACTTTTTTATAATTTAGGGACTTGAAGAACTATATAAATTAATGTAGGTCCATCTTAACCATGGATCTGTTATAAATTTGGGTGTGAACGTGTCACAAGAGGGACTCGTACCTAGGTGGAGAGAAGCTCAACACCCTTGCATTACCAACCAACCAACGAAGCTCCCATTTATAGTAGAATGTCCATTAAAAAATAAATAAAAATAAAAATTAACATATATAAACAATGCATCTGACAATAGAATGTACATTTGAAAAAAATAAACAAATAAAAATTAACATATAAAACAGTGCATTTTCTAGAGCGTCACACACATAAAGGCGAATTGTTGATGGATCCGGCTAGTTAGGCTATGGAAATGCTTCTCAGATTGACATAAACAACTAGATTTGTTGATGGAGAAAACTTTCAGTGCATATGCAGAGGGTAACACACATTAAAACAAATTGTTGATGGATCCAGCTAGCTAGGCTTCTCATATTGACATAAACAACGAGATTTGTTCATGAAGAAAATTTTTAGTGCATCCGCAGACGGTAACAAATAAAAATGAATTGTTGATGGATCTCGCTAGCTAGGCTGTGTAAATGCTTCTCAGGATCACATAAACAAGAATTGCTGATGGACACAACAACTAGCATTGCACATAGACAACCATGAAATGTTGATTGCACACCTGTTTCAGAGATAAATGAACATGACATTGCTAAAGACCAAATACCAACCACTTCGATTTCTAAAATTTTTAAATCCGTTTTCTAAAATAAATATCAATTTTTTTAACAAATGCCTCTCTCGGCACTTGAAGGTTTATTTTAGTGTTAAAGTGAATAGTATGTGTCATCTTGGGAAATTAAATCATGCACACCTATTTTAGACATACAAAAAAACGAGACATTGCTAAAACCAAACACTTGCGGCTTCAATTTCTGAATTTTTTAAATCCAGATTTTCTAAAATATATATAGAAATTTATTTAGAATCATAAAAATCAACTACAAATAATTCAGGGTTATAAAATATAAATTTACCCTTAAAGTTAAAATCGATCTAAAATCACAAAAAAGACAACTTAAAATAATTCGTTATTATAAAATATAAATTTACCTCTTTTCTTTTCCTCTCCTTGTAATCATGGCGCGCTTACTTCTTAGTGACTCCAACTTTATCTAAAGCACACTCAAACACATCTTCAAACAAAATTTTATTGAATAGAAATGAGTTCTATTCTCAATTTAAATAAAACAATGCTTAAAAAAATAGTAAAAAACCCTAATAATATTGGTCGAAATATTGGTGGGAAATCTAAATCTTAATAAAAATGGTGGGAAATCTAAATCCTAATAAAAATGGCAGGAAATATAAATAGTGATTTCATTGAATAGGAATGAGTTATATTCTCAATTTAAACAAAATGGAAATTAGAAACCCTTAAGAATATTGGTGGGAAATCTAAATCCTAATTTCATTGAATAGTAATGAGTTTTATTCTCAATTTAAACCAAATTATTAAAAAAAAAGATTGGAAACTCCATAAAATATTAGTGTGAAATCTAAATCAAATGGTAGAAATTCTAAATCTAATTTAATCTTATGACACTCTTGAGATGTTTCTACTTGTGCAATTGTGCTTCCAAATATGTGAACTCAACAATAAAACACACCTTAAAATACACGAATCATGTCTCTCAACGTGTGAAAGAAAAAGTAAACCAACTAGCTATGACGTTCTTATTTTATACATGAAACCCTTGACTATGCCATGAAATCCCGCAAAATATTCTTAAAGGATGGGAGCTCCTCTTCATGCATGAAACTAGTGGAATATGACAAGTTATCCAAAGTTCATCCAAATATGTGACTTGTGCCTTGGGAAATGTGAAAGGTACCCTTGGTGGAGAAACATGCATAAATATTTGTTTCCAAGTGCCTTAAGTGTGAGATGTTGCCACTTGTCAATTGTGCCTCTTGTTGATGATGAAACTGACACCCTAGTTTTGCAAGGATCATAAAGTGTCATTTTGCATCAACCCAAGGTCGTTTCCAATGTCACCTAAGCAACAAATCCTCTCACTTTAGATTAATTATTGAATCCTAGGGGTGTTCCAAAGCACAAATTTATGGGGTACTCTTTTATGTGACTAGATCACTAGCTAGCATTGAAAACCATCTTTACATTGTATGGTTCAACATCTTGATGATCCCTGTCCTATTGACCACAACTTTTGTATTCGTTATTGCTTTCATTGCAACACCTACAATAGATATTGATGGTGTTCATAAGCCTATTTCTAGTTGTGATAAGTGGATTAGGGGCTCCCTTATCACAACCCATAACCCCTAATATGTTTACTCCCCTAGCCAAGGGGGACCAAGGGTGTACTTGTAGGGGCATTGAGACCAAATTTGGGGGGTCATAACATTAGGAAAAGTGGAATGACATAACCAAAAAGTTTGTGGGGCGGTGGGGGAGGGGGGGGGGGGGTATCTTATGGTGTATTGAATAGGGCAAGGGGAGTCAAGGGTGGAATGTATGTGTAGAAGTCAGAGGTGCAAGCATGGTTTACTAAGATCTATAATCCTAGCATTAGAGAATGAGAAGGGGGCTTACGACCTAATTTCATAGGGCCTAAGGGACCTAGAGGGAAGGCAGCGAGAGAAATTGATAGGGGAACCCCAAATAGTGATGGTAAGCGGATTAGGAGTCCAATTATCACAAAACATAAGCCATTAACCCATAACCACTAAATTCCCTATCCCCTTAACCCAAAATCTATATTCCCTTAACCCCTGCACTCATAAATAATAACCCATAAACCCCTTGATTCATTAAATCTTATGACATTAACCCCTAAACTATAATACGTGAACCTCCTAAGCCATAAATCCTTATCCTCTTAACTTTTGACCCTTAACCCCTAACCCTTCACCCCTAAACACCTTAACTACTAACCCCTTAACCACTAAAACAACACCCCAAACCAGCAAATTGACCTCCTAGGAGAATCCTTCATCTCTAACTGAGCATATTAGAAACATTGATTGATTCTTAGAGAACTAGGTACTGGTTACGAGGATATGTGTTTGTGGGTAATGCCATTAGTATCATGTATACCACATGTAGACAATTGGATAATTTGTAAAGCCTAGATTTGAATTACTCACAATATCTACACTTCATCATGTTGAGATGGAGCTTGTAGTGTTCTCTCACATAAGGAGTTGTAAATGAAAAGGAGAAAGCTCCCATCACAGGGAGGGTTTAAATAGTTTAAAGAGGAGAAGGTTTAAGGAGATAAGAGTGGGAGCACAATCTCAGTTACCTAAAACCTTATTTCCAAAATTTCATACTATGTTTTTGGCACACTTCCTTACAAACTGAAAAGTAGAGAAACACATTTACATAACATAATGGAAAAGGATTAATATATGTCGAGTGAAGATCCTTCTTTGTATTCTGAGATCTACTAGTTATTGATTAGATCATTTTTTATTGTTTTGTGCCCTTTGTTTATTGCCTTGATGATTAGAGCATTCGTAGATAGAAACTATTTATTCCTTCTGCCCCTGAGGTTGCCTATTCAAGGCCAAATTCTCTGATCTTACCTAAAACTTCAATTATTTTATTGTCTCTCTTACTTTTTCTATCATGTATTTGTTGGCTTTGCTCAAGATGTATCTCTTATTTTTAGAGGTTATTTCTATTAAGTTCATATCTATTGTTGGTTTCCGAGGATATTTCTGGTCGATCTGTTGATGGTGAGAGATAGAGTGATGATCCCTCTGTGCGTTGGAGACAAAGAGATTTGGTTGTGCTTCTATATGCACCTGATGACTAGGTGAAGGACTATGCGGAGACTGCAAAGCTACAGTGCAGAATGGAGGATCTAGCACCTCTTGAGGAGAACAACTCTAAATTCAAAAAAATCAAGGATGATAGTGAGGGAGGATTTGGAAAGAGATCTATAGGGCTGTGCAAAGGGAAAACTTAGCAGAGAGAGTGAGAAGGAATAAAAAACAAAGCCAAAATGAAGTTGATGGAGAAGAAGGGACAGTTAGTGATTGAATGAAGTGCAATTGGGCTCGAAGTAGAAGCTCGAGATAGAGCGCACTTGCTGTAAGATGAGTGGGAGAGAGGATGGAGAGCTGAGAGCGTAAAGAGAGGGGCAAATAGCCACGGAGAGAAAGGAGTGTTCAAGCTTTCTAGGAAGCATATTCTGGACAACGGTCAAGAATGACATGAAGAGGGAGATGGATCGAGCCCGATATGGAGGAGCTTAATGTACTTATATGCTTAAAAGCACAAAATCAGAGTGGACAGATTCAATGGGAAGGAATCTTTGGGCATGAATGCGATCGGGGATTTCAGGTGAATTGAGGAGGGTGACACTTTGGATATTATATAAAGATAGGGATCCCGTCGATTGGAGAGTCACAGGAAAGAGGAGAGCTAAGAGTAGAATCCAAGAATGATTGTTTTAGATATTGTTGGTACAAGAAAATATTCGGTTTCCGGGCTTGTTAAGGGTATCGTTGATTTAATTGAGAGAGATTCCTTCCTACATGCTTGATTTCTGGTAGTTTTTCTTAATCCTCGCACATCCTTCATGTTGTCCTTTGGCTCACTCCTGTCTATGTATTTTCTGACTGCATTTCCAAGGGTTTTGACAAATTCATCTCGCTAGCAATGCAAGGGAATATGTGGTAGTCGAACCCAGACCATGACAACATTCAGGACATCCAGTTCGGGATCAAAGTCTGGAGTCCAGCTATTCAGATAGAGACCTCTTATATCCATAAAATACGGACTGCTTATAAAGATGAGGTCTCTATCCTCCTTTGTTTCGAAGTGAAAGGTGAAGTATCCCCTTCTGTAGAATCTGATGGCTACTTTCCCTTGTGTCACTTGAGACCAGTTTCTATCTACCCACTTCTGTACTATTTTTGGTGAGGGCCACAGTCCTGTGAACTGACCAACGAGTCCTTTTTCTAATAATGAGAGGGCTTCTTTGTGTGGGAGTGTTGGAGGCATAGTGGTTTCTGGTATTCCATCGAGTTTTTTCACAAATTTTGTTACAGCTGGGCATGATCACAGAGGTCCCATTGAGGAAACTAGAGAGGCAGAAGCGATTGCAGATTTGTCATGAGGAGGCTGCACATCATTTTGAGGAGTAGCAGGGGGTGGTTCCCCACTAGGATCAAACTCTAGGGGGCCATGGTGGCGGAGGGCCGAGTCAGAATTTCAAACACTAGCCTAGGTCAAGCAGCACGCACGAGCTCCCGTGTAAAAAATATATTCCCTAATATAGTTTTTATTGATGCTCTAATTAAACTAACATTAAAATAACATTATTACTTTATGGGTCTTCAACGTCATTAAATATTAAATATAAATTCTATTTGAAATGAACTCCTTTTACTCAAATAAAAATAAAACTTAATGAAAACCAAAAATACTAGATGACCTCCTTTTGCTCAAATAAAAATAAAACTTAATGAAAACCATAGCCACCATATCAATTGCTTTATAATTTTTTACTACCTATTAAAATCTAATATGGCCGCTAGTCTAAACTCTAAATGGGCCTATTTAAATTTATTCCTATATGTGAAATGACCTCCTTTGCTCAAATAAAAATACTAGATGACCTCCTTTTGCTTAAATAAAATTAAAACTTAATGAAACTCAAAACGACTATAGAAATTGCTTTATAAGATTTTGCTACCTATTAAAATCTAATTTGGCAGCTTCTTAAAATTTATTTTCGGGCGGCTATTCTCCCTTGCCAGGTTTGGGACAGAGTTCAGTGACTTTTCTATGCTAATAATATTTATGATTTCGGCGCAGATTCCATACCCTTCTATTCTTCGACGCACTCTGGATTCAACTATATTTTTAACGCAATTTTATTATATTAGATCTAGTTTAGCTCTTTTTCCGGCTTTAATTGAGATACTCTTCTCTTGATTTTGGGGTTTCCCTGTAATTCAGAGTAGAAAACATTTGGTTCGTTGCCAGGATATGGAGATAAAATTGCAACCTTCAAGAAATCAGAGAGGGAGAGTGTGTATTGATAAGTTTGAAAGGTATTTTCCTGATATCTATGATTTTTATTGTTGAAATTTCAAAATATTTAAACTTGTATATCGAATTATGTAGAAGAAGGCAACGGTAGGGTTGACAAGATTTTATAAAATCAATCATATTTTTTTTTTTCGTGATTAGCAAGACCAGGCACTCCTTAGAGCTGCTCCCATACCCTGATTTCCCCTTACTTTTGTTGTAGGAATTAGGCCTTACGGCCCCTCCAACAAGCCTAATACAGACATGCGTTATCCCTGTAATAACTACAATATCTGAGACTCTCTTAAACAATAAATATGCCACCCCGTTTGGTACCAAAACAACCCTCTTATCAACATATTTACGCAGCTACTCCTCCGCATTGTTATATCTTCTAATCTGACCTCAAAACAGTCATTTCAGGCTTCAAACTTCTCTTCTTCAAGTTGTGGCTTACATCATAAGGTGTTTTACTCCTACAATTTTTTCGCTTGGATGTTATCTTAGCCTCCAACCTCACCTTCTATTTATATGCAATATAAGGGCTTCATTTGGGCATCCACATTGGCTTGACAAGTTGTCACATGGCTTATTAACATCAAGCCGACCTAGACTCTTCTTGTGCAAACCAAACCATATAATTCAAAAATTTACAACTCCCTCTTAGCCTACATGATCTCCACTAACTCAGTATTGCAAGCAATCATCCTTCTAGATCAAATACCACTCGTGAAAATCCATCCAATCTTGGATATGCAACATCACGATCAGATGAAGACTCTAGCCTACCAATATCTAGTCCATCAAATGAATCCATCTCAATCAACCTCATCTCGTCCATGCCAAAGAAACCCTCGAGCTGTCCTAATTTCTAACCATCCATGACAAATCAATGAAATTCCATGATAAAAAATCTGCCCTACAAAAAAATTTTGTTCACTAGGCTCTCCACCAATCCACCAAAACTCCCAGCCAATCTCGCCTCCAAGTCAGTCAAGACCACATCTCCATGTCCTTAGCTGAAACTTTTGCTCCTTGATCTAGACACCCACAACTCCCTTTGAGTTGCTTCGCTGAGCACAATCTGATTCACTGTCCCTCAAAGTAGCTCAGATACCCTCTGATACCATGTTGTTTTTCCAAGATCTTGGGTCTAGGATAGAGTCTTAAAATATTTCACACTACCAAACCAAGAATTAAATCTACCAATGCACAAAATATAGACAACTTCTTACAATTTTTAACCCAACTTCGTTATATTAATCAACATATAATACAATAGTCTAGGGCTCCCTTACCAGGGATAATGGCCCTCATACACTGTTAAGTCCCTATATTAATAGTGTAGTCCCTTATTATGTTAGTGTAGCCCCCCTTATAGTTATTGTTGTACCCCTATAACCCCCATATTTTTATTATTGTGCCCTTACATTATTATTGTTAGGTCGGCTAGGATTACATTGTGGCCCCACTAGGATTACCTTGTGGCCCCATGAACTCCTATATATAGAAAGGAGGTTTTGTCATTTGTATCATCCAAGAATTGTTCATTCATGTAATGTATTGGAGGTTTCCCCCTCGAAGTGGCTTATTTATAAGGCGTTTATATCTCTTTACTTCTATTTTTGGAGTTGGTTTCACAACATTTGGTATCAGAGCTTTGATTTCTAGGGTTTTACTGCACCAAACAGTTCATTGTGGAATTTTCACTATAATTTATTTTCTACGAAGGTTCAAAAGCTGAATTTTTAGAGTGTGAAGCCGAAATCCTGAGGAACATCGTCACAAAATTTCAGAGCTTGGGTCACAATATTTTAGGAGATATGATCTGTGGAAGTTAGGTCTTTTTCAGGCTCCCGAATTTCATTTCAAAGAGGTGATCGTGGGAAAATCTTCATAACTCTCTCTTTGAGCGTTAGATTGGAATTATGTAAAAAACGGCTGGAAGTACATGGAATGTAGTGTCCTATCTATCAATTTCAGAGTCAAAGGAGGAAACAGTGACACGTGGCAATTCGTACAAGTTTACTCTACTGAACCAGTCCATAATTAGGTCATCGTAGGAGATTGGGCACAACTTTGAATTCAAGAATCCAAATCAAGTAAGACCTATGGAATTCCAAAGATAATTCAGAGGGCT
This sequence comes from Pinus albicaulis, assembly GCA_034641835.2. Taxonomy (NCBI): domain Eukaryota; kingdom Viridiplantae; phylum Streptophyta; class Pinopsida; order Pinales; family Pinaceae; genus Pinus; species Pinus albicaulis. The sequence continues at coordinate 752,821,521 of CM076578.1, forward strand.
ACCGTAGTGCCAAATTTTAGATATTTAAGATCTGAAATGACAGAGATAATTCAGTTTCAATATCGAGCTTCTCAAAAGCAAGAAAAATGTGTGTATTCGGTTTTTAAAATTGCATAACGTTTGTTTGAAAAAGCAGTTTGAAGTGATTCCAAGGGCATATTTTAGAATTTTTATCAGTATTAGGTTCTATAATGCCTCCAAAAAATAATTCCATACCCATTAAGCCCTCAAAAAGCTATACTATGGTGCATGAAGAGGAAGAATTGCAATATGAGATATCAAAATTACGGTACCAAGTGCAACAAATTTCGATCTTACGAAGAGCAACCGAAGATGACATAGATGGTTTAAAATTAGAAATGGAGGCTAAGTTGGATGTTTTTAAGGATCAAATAATAGCTAATATGGATGATAAATTAGTGGAAGATCACATCGAGCATCAACAACAAGTTCTCCAACTCTCAAAGGATAACCTAACTTTGGTGCAGAATCTAATGAAACAAAAGGAAAATCAAAATCACATCGATAGAAGTTCTGAAGCAGTCATAGAAACAAGAAATCGACAAGTACAATCAATTTCAGAGTATCTTAGCAAGTGGAAGAACTTTCCTGTAGAAGACTCCACATGGGAGGATGAGAATTTTATACAGAAGCATCAAGAAATAATCAAGCGTTGAGGACAACATTTGTTTGAAGGAGAGGGGCATGTTAAGTCCCTATATTAATAGTGTAGTCCCTTATTATGTTAATGTAGCCCCCCTTATTGTTATTATTGTACCCCTATAACCCCCATATTTTTATTATTGTGCCCTTACATTATTATTTTTAGGTCGGCTAGGATTACATTGTGCCCCATGGACTCCTATATATAGAAAGGAGGTTTTGTCATTTGTATCAGCCAAGAATTTTTCATTCATGTAATGTATTGGAGGTTGCCCCCTCGAAGTGGCTTATTTCTAAGCCGTTGATATCTCTTTTCTTCCATTTTTGGAGTTGGTTTCACAACATTATCTGAACTCCCAATCCAATCCACCAGAACTCCCAGCCAATCTCGCCTCCAAGCCAATCAAGACCACATCTCCATGTCTTTAGCTGAACCTTCTGCTCCTTGATCTAGACACCCACAACTCCCTCTGAGTTGCTTCGCTGAGCACAATCTGATTCACTATCCCTCAAATCATATACCCTTTGATACCATGTTGTTTTTCCACGATCTTGGGTCTAGGATAGAGTCTTAAAATCTTTCACACTACCAAACCAAGAATCACATTGATACTACTTTGCACAACAAAATATAAATAGCAGTAAATCTACCAATGCACAAAATATAGACAGCTTCTTACAATTTTTAACCCAACTTTGTTATATTAATCAACATATAATACAACAGTCTAGGGCTCCTGTACCAGGGATAATGGCCCTCATACACCCATTGATACAAGATACAAAAATGGGCTTAGTGTCATTCCATCAAAAATCAATCTGCCCTCAAAAAGATACTGTGACCATGTCACTATCACATTCTCTCTTAGGTCTTCTCGGTCATACCCTGTACCAGCTCGATCCTTTGGCTCCTGATCTGTAACTCTTGACTCTATTACACTCTAAGTCCATCTAGCCACTAAAGCTTGGCTACCAATCTGGTCACCAGTTCTGCCTTAGTCCATCAAGGGCACAACACATTGAGACTCCTGTCGAATTGTTCAAAACTTCGTTTGTGAACAATTCTCAATCTTCTCATTGCTACTCCTCAATTACTTAGGGACTTCAGCCCACTATGGTCTTCCTGTGCTGCATTGATGAAGGCTAACATAGGGCATGAAGGGCTACCACCTATCACTGTAAGATGTCTATATCCCACAATGAACATGGGCTAGAATGACTTCCCATCATCTGCTATAGAAGTCCTTCTCCACGCACGAGTCTAGGGCTACACAAAACCGCTCCTGGTTGATTAGACCCTTGGCCTCTAGCAACCATTGAGGTCCATGAAGATGGCGCACACTAGGACCCAACATGGGTACTATCACACTATCCTCCAACAAACCATAAATGCATAATCCACGTTCACACTTGGCCCACTCTCATGCTGCCATCCAGCAGACCACGAGTGACCAATACTTGTTGTAGCATCTACCTCTGGATAGGGCATCCTCACACTTAGGAAACCCTCCTCTTCACTTCCAAGAGACTTCTCTAACAGTCCTGTCCTAGGATACCCATTAATTCATTGCAAGATCTACTCCTAGTTGGGGTTTCTTAACACCCAAGAGAATCCCAAAACATGGCTCGCACAAGTTGCATATGAATTTGATCCAATCACTAATCATTACACTGGTTAGGGCTTCTAACCAACATGTTAGCCCTCCCTTCTTCACTTCCACAGGCTGTACTAAAATGATCCAACTGTCCAAACTAGGACCAACAATTTAACACAAAACATACCTTCTCATGTGTTGGTACCCTGTTCTATTCTGCAATCTGGTTAGGTCTTAGCCACAATCCATGTCAGCCCTCTCAACACTTGCCAACAATCCCTTCTATCAATGTTGCTTACCTTTACCCTATAGTTTCTCCCCCTACGCTGATTGTCCCTTAGTTATGTTGTAGGAATTAGGCCTTACGACCCCTCCAACAAGCCTCATATAGACATGCGTTATCCTTGTAATAACTATAGTGCCTGAGACTCTCTTAAACAACAAATATGCTACCCCTTTTGGTACCAAAACAACCCTCTTATCAACGTATTTACGCAACTACTCCTTGACCTTGCTATATCTCCTAATCTGACCTCAAAACAGTCATTTCAGGCTTCGGCCTTCTCTTCTTCAAGCTGCGGCTTACATCAGAAGGCATTTTACTCCTAAATTTTTTCACTTGGATGTTATCTTAGCCTCCAACCTCACCTTCTATTTATACACAATATAAGGGCTTCATTTGGGCGTCCACATGGGCTTGATAAGTTGTCACATGGGTTATTAACATTAAGCTGGCCTAAACTCTTCTTGTGCAAACCCAACCATATAACTCAATAATTCACAACTCCCTCTAAGCCTACACGATATCCACTGGCTCAGTCTTGCAAGCACTCATCCTTCTATATGAAACATCACTCGGGCAAATCCCTCCAATCTTAGATATGAAACATCACGATCTGATGAAGACTCTAGCCTATCAATATCTATTCCATCACATGAATCCATCTCGATCAACCTCATCTCGTCCAAGCCAAAGAAACCCTCAAGCTGTCCTAACCATCCATGACAAATAAATGAAAGTCCATGATAAATTTTTTTTCCCTAAAACAAACTTTTGTTCACTAGGCTCTCCACGAATCCACCAGAACTCCTAGCCAATCTCGCCTCCAAGCTAGTTAAGACCACATCTCCATGTCTTTAGCTGAACCTTTTTCTCCTTGATCTAGACACCCACAAATCCCTCTGAGTTTCTTCGCTGAGAACACTCTGATTCACTATCCCTCAAAGTAGCTTAGATACTTTCTGATATCATGTTGTTTTTCCACGATCTTGGGTCTAGGATAGAGTCTTAAAATATTTCACGCTACCAAACCAAGAATCACAATGATACTAATTTGCACAATAAAATATAAACATCAGTAAATCTACCAATGCATAAAATATAGAAAAATTCTTACAATTTTTAACCCAAATTCATTATATTAATAAAAATATAATACAACAGTCTAGGGCTCCCGTACCAAGGATAATGGCCCTCATACACCCATTGATACAAGATACAAAACTGGGCTTGGTGTCATTCCATCGACAACCAATCTGCCCTCAACAAGATACTTTGACCATGTCGCTGTCGCATTCTCTCTCAGCTCTTCTCGATCATGCCTTGTACCATCTCAGTCCTTCGGCTCCCGATTTGCAACTCTTGACTCTAGAAATGCTCCAAGTCCATCTAGCCACTAAATTTTGGCTTCCAATCTACTCACTAGTTGTGCCTTAGTCCATCAAGGGCACAACACATCGAGACTCCTGTCGAATTTTTCACAACTCTGTTTGTGAACAATTCTCAATCTTCTCATTGCTGCTCCTCAATTACTTAGGGAATTCAACCCACTATGGTCTTCTTGTGCTGCACTGATGAAGGCCAACATAGGGCATGAAGGGATACCACCTATCATTGCAATATTTCTATATCCCACAATGAACATGGGCTCAGAGGACTGCCCATCATTTGCTGTAGAAGTCCTCCACACACAAGTCTAGGGCTACACAAAACTGCTCCTGGTTGATCAGACCCTTGACCTCTAGCAACCATCGAGATCCATGAAGATGGTGCACACTAGGCCCCAACATGGGTACTATCACACTGTCCTCTAACAGATCATAAATGCACAATCCACGTTCACACTTGGACCACTCTCACATTGCCATCCAGTAGAGTGAGGATGCATCTACCTTTGGCTAGGGCATCCTCACGCTTAGGAAAATCTCCTCTTGGCTTCCAAGAGAATTCTCTAACAGTCCTGTCCTAGGACACCCATTAATTCATTGCAAGATCTACTCCTAGTTGGGTTTTCTTAACACCCAAGAGAACCCCAACACATGGCTCCCACAGGTTGCATATGAATTTGATCCAATCACGAATCATTACACTGGTTAGGGCTTCTAACCAACACGTTAGTCCTCCCTTCTTCACTTCTGCAAGCTGTACTAAAATGATCCAACTTTCCAAAATAAGACCAACAATTTAACACAAAACCATACCTTCTCATGCGTTGGTGTTTTGTTCTATTCTGCAATCTGGTTAGGGCTTAGCCACAGTCCATGTCAACCCTCTCAACACTTGCCAACAATCCCTTCTATTAATGTGGCTTGCCTTCACCCTAGAGTTTCTCCCCTACACTAATTGTCCCTTAGTTATGTTGTAGGAATTAGGCCTTACGACCCATCCAACAAACCTAATACAGACATGTGTTATCCATGTATTAGCTACAGTGCCTGAGACTCTCTTAAACAACAAATATACCACCCCTTTTGGTACCAAAACAACCCTCTTATCAATGTATTTATGCATCTACTCCCCGACCTTGTTATATCTCCTAATATGACCTCAAAACAGTCATTTCAGGCTTTTACCTTCTCTTCTTCAAGTTGTGGCTTACATCAGAAGGTGTTTGACTCCTACATTTTTTTTGCTTGGATGTTATCTTAGCCTCCAAACTCAACTTATATTTATATGCAATATAAGGGATTCATTTGGGTGTCCACATGGGCTTGACAAGTTTTCACATGTATTATTAACATCAAGCCAACCTAGACTCTTCTTGTGCAAACCCAACCATATAATTCAAAAATTCACAACTCCCTCTGAGCCTACACGATCTCCACTGGCTTAGTCTTGCAAGCACTCATCCTTCTAGATCAAATACCACTTGTGCAAATCCCTCCAATCTTGGATATGCAACATCACGATCCGATGAAGACTCCAGCCTACCAATATTTGGTCCATCACATGAATCCATCTTGATCAACCTCATCTCGTCCATGCCAAAGAAACCCTAGAGTTGTCCTAACCATCCATGAAAAATCAATGAAAGTCCATGATCAACAATATTCCCTACAACAATTTTTTTTTCACTAGGCTCTCCACCAATCCACCAGAAGTCCCAGCCAATCTCGCCTCCACGCCAGTCAAGACCACATCTCCATGTCTTTAGCTGAATCTTCTGCTCCTTGATCTAGACACCCACAACTCCCTCTGAGTTGCTTCGTTGAGCACAATCTGATTCACTATCCCTCAAGGTAGCTCAGATACTCTCTGATACCATGTCGTTTTTCCACGATCTTGGGTCTATGATAGAGTCTTAAAATCTTTCATGCTACCAAACAAAGAATCACAATGATACTACTTTGCACAACAAAATATAAATATCAGTAAATCTATCAATGCACAAAATATAGACAAATTCTTAAAATTTTTAACCCAACTTCGTTATATTAATCAACATACAATACAACAGTTTATGGCTCTTGTACCAGGGATAATGGCCCTCATACACCCATTGATACAAGATACACAACTGGGCTTGGTGTCAGTCCATCGACAACCAATATGCCCTCAAATAGATACTTTGACCATGTCATTGTCGCATTCTCTGACTCTCTCAGCTCTTCTCGGTCATACCCTATACCAGCTCGGTCCTTTGGCTCCCAATCTGCAGCTCTTAACTCTATCAATGCTCCAATTCCATCTAGCCACTAAAGCTTGGCTGCCAATCTGCTCACTAGTTGTGCCTTAGTCCATCAAGGGCACAACACATCGAGACTCCTGTCGAATTTTTCACAACTTCGTTTGTGAATAATTATCAATCTTCTCATTGCTACTCCTCAATTACTTAGGGACTTCAACCCACTATGGTATTCTTGTGTTGCACCGATGAAGGCCAACATAGGGCATGAAGGGATACCACCTATCACTGCAAGATGTATATATCCCACAATGAACACGAGCTAGGAGGACTGCCCATCATCTGCGATAGAAGTCCTTCTCCACACACAAGTCTAGGGCTACACAAAAATTCTCCTGGTTTATCAGACCCTTGACCTATTGCAACCATCTAGGTCCATGAATATGGTGCACACCAGGCCAAAACATGGGTACTATCACACTGTCCTCCAACATAACATAAATGCACAACCCACGTTCACACTTGGCCCACTCTCACGTTGCCCTCCAGTAGACCACGAGTGACCAATAATTGTTGTAGCATCTACCTTTGGCTAGGGAATCCTCACACTTAGGAAATCCCTTCTCTCAGATTTCTATATAGAATTATTACAACGAGGAAGGGTGTGAAAAGTGTTGAACCTTTAGTTGATCTGTGGAAAATAAGCATTTCGAACTGGTGCACAATGACTCGGACCTACAACAAAACCCTCGGATCTGTCTTAGAGCCTCAAAAATACCTTGTCTCTGTGCTGTAACTTTGAATTATGGTTTCATCTCTTCAGAATTGCATGGTTGCAGTGAGGGTACTTCAATTTGTTTTGGATCAAAATATTCACCTCATTTCTTTTGGACCTATGTTGTTAAGGTGTTTTTTGGAGGTTAGCTAGGGCTTTCCAGGAGAAGTGACATTTTAGTGAATATTTATAGTGCATTATGAACTTTCTACAATGTGTGAGTACTATGGATCTGCAAGAATTTTGAACCTGATATGAAACACAAAACACTAAATACATAATTTCCAAGGTTAAGTGTGAATGCCAATTCCTCTCTTAGGCCCATTACTGCAACTCAAAAATGCCTTTTTAATGTTCACATTCAATCAAATTATTATATATTTTTCCCTCAAGACCACACATTCGGGGAGCTATGCATTCACTAGTGTGGCAAAAAAATCAATTTAACTTCAGGCTTTGCTAGATTGTCTCTAGATTGTCAGGTTAGTCTAATAAGTGGTCAACATCGTACGGAAGGAATGATCATAGATACGCTATAACCTTGAGTAGGTCTAGAATAAATGTGGCCCTTGCAATCATTAACCAGTAAAACAATGGATTGCACCAACATAAATACACCATTAGAAGGTTCTTTTACATATGATGTGTCATTACATAGGGATGTTAATTTTTTGTTACAAATCTAGGCTTGTTTTCAACAACATCTATCTTTAGTTCACTTTTTATCTATCTTTAGTATCAAATAAATTATATAGCTCTTTGCAGACGCAATTTCAAAGGAGCTTGGAACATATTAACAAATGGATAAAAGAAATTGGATGAAATTGAAAAATAGGTATAGTTTGTATATTTGATTATTCATCGTGATATGCCAAAAATGAATAAGTGGTAACTTGTGCTCAATTAAATTTATATGAATTGTAAATTGGTTATGTGTAGAACACTAAAAGAATATAGAGATGGGGTTGAAGAATTCCTAAAGTTTTCCGAGGAGCATTCACGGAATAAGATGTCCACAAAATGTCAATGTAATAAAAATGGCATAGTGAAAGTACAAAAATTTGATAAAGTACAAGAGCACTTGATTTGTGATGGTATAATCGAACAATATAGAATTTGGTATTTCCAAGAGAGAGAATTCCCAATCATGTATCTTGAATTTTTTTTGAATTGATCTAGTTTCACTCTTATATGTTTTACAATAAAGATATCACTTATTTTTATATGTGCAAACTTCAATTTTTTTTCTTTGTCTCCTTTAGATTCATCTATTATTGACAAGGACAGGCAACATTATGAAAATGAGCCACATGAACTTCTCGAGCATATTTCATCTCAATTGGTAAGCCATTTCATATTAGTCAAGGGTCCTATTTGAATAGGTTGACCAAATTCTACTGATTCTAATTTTCATAAAAACCATAAAATTATTAACATAAATTTTGATTTTCTTATTAATAGGGTTATGAACATGTTGTGGAACATGATTATGATAATCAGGGTGATGAGCATGAAACATTGTTTAGGAATGATAGTGAACCTCTAATTGATGATGATGATGCAACCATTTTTGGTGATAAAATGCTTGAAATGGTGAATGATGTCAATTGATGTCTTAATCAAAACATCAATGAGAGTTGTGATAATGAGGGGTTGGCATCAACAAATGTACTAAATGAATTTAATGAATATAAGAAGCTTATCAAAGATGCCAAGAGGCCATTGTACCCAGGTTGTGTTGACTTCACAAAACTATTAGCCACTGTAGAATTCTACAATCTGAAAGTGAAGAGTGGATGGTCTGATACAAGTTTTGACCAAATGTTAAAATTGCAAACAAAGGTGCTTCCTAAAGATAACACATTTCTAGATTTTTCATATGCTGCAAAAAAGTTGATAAAATCATTGGGGTTAAACTATGATGTGATACACGCATGTCCAAATGATTGCATTTTATATCGAGGAAGTTATGAAAGTAAATATCAATGCCCAACATGTGGAAGATCTCGATGGAAGGTGGATGCTCAATCTCAAAAGGTGCAGAAAAGTGTTCTAGCCAAGGTGTTAAGATATTTTCCCATAGCACCAAGGCTAAAAAGAATGTATAGGTATGATCTTGAACACTATACTTTTATTCAAGTTTTCCCCTTATTGTATTATCTTTACCATTTCTCATAGTGTTATTATATGATAATACTTTATATAAATGATTTTTTTTTCATTATAGCTCTACAGATATGTCACAAAAAATGAGGTGGCATCATGAGAATGCAAGCAATGATGGTCAAATGTGCCACCTTGTTGATAGCCCAACATGGAAAAATATTGATGACAAATGGCCTAGTTTTTCAAGCGAACCTCACAATGTACGACTTGCAATGGCAGAAGATGGATTTAATCCTTTTGGAGATTTGAGTAGCACATACAGTCTTTGGCCTGTACTGTTAGTTACATACAACCTTCCACCATGGTTGTGCACAAAAAAGAATTTTTGTATGCTAACATTGTTAATACCTGGTCCCAAGCAACCAGGAAATGACATTGATGTGTATTTGGAACCCTTGGTAGATGAACTAAAGGAATTATGGGACCAAGGGGTATGGACATATGATGCTTATAGTAAGACATCATTTAACATGAAGGCAATTCTTATGTGGGTGATCCATGATTTTCCTGCTTATGGGAATATGGTTGGTTGCACAACAAAAGGCTATAATGCATGTCCCATATGTGGCCCGGAACATAGAATCAGAGTACCTCATGTTAGGTTCCCGTAGTTTGTAATATTGGCAAGAAAAAACGCTGCAGGGCTTACATCAAAACCACTTTGGAATCCTAGGATCTAGCCTTCCTGGATTCAGAGAGGGATCTCTCTATATGTGTTTTAGAATGATATGCTTATAGGCTCATGATATGATATTAGGTTAGTTATGAAGCACAAGGGATTTGTTTTTGTTTTGGTTGGGTAGGATATCATCAAAATAAAGGAAGTCTTTTGAAGGGTAAAGGTATGAGTAAGTTGAAAGAATGGTTCAGCAGATAGGATAGGTAAGAGACAATATCAATCCATTGGGCTATGGAGTCACAAAAGGATTTAATTGCACAACAAGTTTCAAGAGTGGTCCATGGGGCAAGTCATATATATCAAAGGATCTCTTTAGATTGATTTGTGATATGGAGCATTAAAAGTGTGGTGAAAGAAGAAAACCTAATAATCATTTAAGAATCTATTAACTTCACTAAACAAGAAAAGCCTTTCAAAGTAATTGTTTGAAGCAGGCCAAAGATAGGGCAAACCATATAATTCTTTGGGAATTTTTTTACTAAAGCACACTTTTCAGACAACAATCCAAAAATCTAACAGATTACCTTCAGAAAGAAGAAAACATATAGGAAAACAAAGGGCACCTTAAGATTAGGTAAGGACTTTGAACCTAATCTGCTTTTGGCATATTCTCAAGGATCTTTTCAAAGCAACTATTAGATATAAACTAGAGGACATGGCTAACCATAGACTTCTCTAGTTCAACTTTAATTAGCAGACTTTTAAAGAACTTTCAAAGACAATATCTCAAGTTGTACTCAGGAAACATGGGCTCACTAACACTTCACTGGTTATACTTTATTGAATTATCCTCAAAGCACATAAAGATAAAGCTTATCAGTGAGAATTAGGGTACCTTTTACAGTAAATCCTAATCTAAATTTGATATTCTTTATCAGAGAAAGTGGACAGTATGAGAAACATGAGGAAAAACAACAATTACAACAAGAAAAACATCACCATTGACATAGACTAGGATCCCATAAATCAACTTGTATATTTGATGTTCAAACCAGTTACAATCTTCAAGTCCAGTAGGTCTTTACAGCTTCAAACTTCTCTTCTCAGCCTATCGTTCTTCAATTACTAGCAGAGCTTTAGCAGCTTTAGCAAATATTTACATTCAACAAGTAACCAACCAAAAAACAATACTGGGCTCCTCATATGATATATATAGATAAATTGAGGAGGTGGAGTGAAAGGAAGGTCCAACTATTCAATGAATACATAGTAAATACTTCTCGACCTTTGGGAGGCCTAATGGAGAAGATGTCTAATGTGTTAACTCAGTTAATTGATTTTTACATTAACTTTCATCTACTTTAGTCACTTTTGTTGAATTTTGAGGCTTTTGGTAGCTGGCAATTACTTTCTGAGATGTCTTTGCAAATATCTCTGACTGTGCATTGAATTTGTATTCTTTTGAGGAAAAATAAACTGGTAGGTGACATTTTTGGTCTTTGGAGAATTAAAGGATTTGGTGATTTGGCATTTGAAGCCATCTTTCTGCTGATCTATCATGATTTGTTGCTTCAAATACTGATTTTCCTTTGATTATGATTTAAGGCTTTCATTAATCATCTTCAATCTTCGAGCTTGTGTCTTTAATCTTTAAACTACAAAATAAGCCATAAATCTTCTTGCTTTATGCTTAACCCTTTTAATCTTCATCTTTAATATCTAATTAGTCTTCACTGTTCTTCACTTAACTTTATTGTTTCGCTAACAGGTGCTTTCTTTACGCTGGAGGGTTTGTCGTGTAATCAATGTCCATGAAACATTTGATTAAACTTTGAAATTCGACTCTTTTTTGTCCCTTTTCTGCATTTGATTAGGCTTTGAGGATCGTCACCCTCGGCCTTTTTCCACTGGAATTTTTTGGCTGTGGGAGACCTGCATATTAATCCACCATGAAACCTGCAAATAAAACATCAAACCTTTATATAATCCTACGCATTGGATAAAATGCTTCAGAGGGTTTGGTGAGGGCGAAAAGGCAGTGCGGAAGGAGGAAAATGCATTAAGGGAGGATTCCATGGCGGGAGGGTGGAAAAACCAGGGTTTGAATTCAAATATGGGTGCAGAAAAAATGATAAGTGGTTTTTGGAATACCACGAATGGTATTTACGTGTGATAAAGGTGGTAAGCAGTAAGAGGCGCAATGGACGCGATACGGTCGAGAGGATGACATGTATCCCCCTCAAAATTTACTATTTCGTGCGGAAGGTGCGCGTTTGGAGGCTTTGGGAGATCAGGTGTGAAACGATGTGATAACTGTTGGATCTGTGGTTGTAGATCCAACGGTGAACAGGGAGCGCAAAAAGGTAAAGGTGCACGGGAGGATGAGCGGTGGGGACAGGTTGGACCGGGAGGTGACATCAGCTTCTTCGTCAGGTAGTGGAATGTTATTGGACAGGCTAAAAAGGTGAGGAGGCGTGATGACCGTTAGATCAGCAAGATCTACGGTAGAAATTAACTAAGGGGAGAACGTAGCGCGGAGAAATGAAAAAGAAAAAGGAAGGGACTAAAGGAAAGGGAGAGATGTGGTCCCGTGGGGAGTATGATAGGACTGAGGGTTTAAGAGACAGGAGTGTAGGCTTAGCGAAGGGTCTCGAGCTCTTGTTCTTATGAGGAAAAAGGAGCGGAAGGCTTAAGCCCTCAGGGGCTTAAAGCCTATATATAAAAAGGTCGGAAAATAAGCATAAAAGAAGGATTTTAGGCCTTTTTTAGAGTTCTGATAGGGATAAAAAGGAATTTAAAAGCAAAACCAAAGGATTTTCATGGTTAGAAAAAGGGTTTGTTAAGGAGAAATGGGGAAAAATAAAGGGAAAAGGGGCCTTTTTAGAAGATAAGGAAGTGTTGTTAGGAAAAGTGAAATAACGAGTGAAATGGAGGGATTTTGGAGGAAATTATGAAGGTGAAAAGATGGAGAAAATGGCTGAAAACAGTCTCTTTTATAACAACAGGGTTTCTTAAGGAATTTTGAATGAAGATTATCAATGGAATGGATTTCTTGAGGATAAAGAACACAGAGAGGCTTCAAGAAGTCACAAATTTTGCATGAAATTTGTTTCTTGAAGACTGAAAGAATAATTTAGCCATCATGAGATATGACAGAATTTATAGATGGCTAACAGTGGCTCCATTTGGGGAGGGCAGCTCCTTGCAGGTGTCAAGAACCTCGTAGATTTATCTCTGGAATGTAGACCTGTGCTTTGCATTTTGACAAACTTTTATTCTTTGATCATGCTGCTTGAAAAGATGATCAATATTTGTATCAACAAAATGATTTTCTCTCAAACATTCTACCTACACAGCCTACTTGCCTTGACATTTTTTCTTCATAAGGTGCACTTGTACTTGAAAACCTTTAACATCAACATTTTATTCTTTCATTGAAAGAAAGAAAACTAATCTAAAACTACCCTTATAACTTCCATGAGTCCAGATTAAACAGTTGGACTCAAAAAGTCTCTACCTAATCTACTATCTACCAGGATTAAACTGTCTGACATATCTGCATTCTCTACATTCTAAAACAGAAATTCAAACACAGAAAAACCAGGATTAAACTGTTTGATTTGTTGTAAGACTATGACATAAAAACAAGCTGCACATAGACTGAAATTTACAGAAATTTAAAACAAAATTGTGAAGGCTTAAGATCTGAAAATTAAGAACATCCTTCTTTCCTCTTATGACTCAGATTTTGATCTGTTTAGAGTCATCCTTTTTCTTTCTCGGTTCAGATTTTGAGCATGTTTGAACCATTTTCCTCTATTTTTGGCTCAATTTTTGGTCTGATTAGAGCCATTTCTTTCTATCCTAAACTATTATACTGATAAACCAAGATTTCATTGTTTGACAAATCTTCCTCACTAACCTATGAGCAATAAATTGAAATCTATCTAGTCATGATTAGGCTATATGACTAAATAGCAGTGCTCTTTCAAGTAGCGGCATTTAGGCTTGCACACTTTCAGATTTTTCTTTTCTTTTTTGGTATGGGTTTGTACCTTTCTTCTTTTATATCTACCATCTTTTCTCTTTTTTTAGTGTTTTTTTTTTCAAATTCAAAGCAGTGTTATATATAATGAACAAAAAGCTTTGAAACCAAAGTATTAGTTAAGAAAAATAATATTTGAGCATCCTGCCATTGACAGGACCTCCAAAATATTCAGCTCCATCCAATTCTTGCAGAAAGAATGCATTGTTTCAATAGCAGATTGAATAAGATAAGGGCTTTGCCATAAATTATCAAATTTTCCATGTTTGCCCTTATCTTCTCTCCTTGAATCCCATTTCAATAATTTGTCACCAATTTTAAAGTCACTTGCCTTGGTTCTTTTTCCAAACATATTCTTGATGTTTTCTTGTAGTTGATGTTCTCTAATGTATACTTCTTCCTTGGTTTGTTGTAGATGTATAGTCTGGTGTATTCTTCTTGTCATATCATCATCTTTAGATTGTACTTTTTGGATCAGCTTCATCATTGGCACTCCTAAACTGGTTGGAAATATTGCATCTGTTCCATAAACTAGCTGGTAGGGAGACATTCCAATTGACTTTTTAACTGTCAATCTATCTTCCCATAATGCATGTACTAGCTTGTTGTGCCATGATTTTTTGTTTTCTTCCAGCAACTTCTTGATTATGTTCACCACACTTTTATTTGAGGATTCTGCCAACCCATTACCTTGAGGGTGATAAGCTGTAGAATGACCCAATATAATCTGATATTTATGACAGAATTCCATCATCTTTTTAGATCCAAATGCAACAGCATTGTCAGTTACGATCTTTCTAGGATAGCCAAATCTAGACAGTATATGGTTTTCAAGGAATGAAATGATAATTGAGTCTGTGGCATTCCTAGAAGGGATGACTTCTATCCATTTGGTAAAATATTCTGTTGCTGTGAGAATCCATTTGTGTTGGGCAGATGAGGTAGAATGAATTTCCCCAATGAAGTCTAGACCCCACTACTGAAAAGGAGCTTCAACAGTAATTAGTTGCAGAGGTAGGGAAGAAACTTTCTTTTGCTTTCAAAGATTTGGCATTTGTGACAGACAATAATTGTTTTGTGGATATCTTGAAAGAGCGTGGGCCAATAATAGTTAGCTCTAAGGATTTTGTTAGCAGTTGACTTCCACTAGAGGTGGCCTCCACATTCTCCTTCATAAAACTCGTGCTTGATCTTATCTGCATCATTTTCAGGCAAACATTTAAGCAATAATCCACTAGCAGTTTTCCAATATAAACATTTATTCAAAATGCAGTAATTTACAGCTTTCAACTTTAATAATCTTGCCTTTGTTTTAGACAAACCAGGAGGGACATTTAGGTTTAAAAACACATACAAAATATCAACATACCAAGATGAATTCATAAAATAATCTTCAATAATTGGAGTTGTCAACTCCTCCTGTTAATCTAATGCATTAAACATGTTTATATTAAGAGCTTGAAAGTTGGATTCAGCCAAAATTTTTGCTAGTCCTTGACCTTTTATGAGCTTTGTGGGCTTGATTTCTAAGTTATATTATAAAACTTCAGCAATCCACTTTCCTCTTTTTCCATCTGGATCTTGGGTCAATATGTCTTTTACAACTGAATGAGGCACAAATGCTATAATGTGGGAATGTAAAAAGTAAACTCTGAAGTCTTTTAAGTCTTTGACTAAGGCAAAGGCTTGTTTTTCATGATATTGTACTTCAAAGGTGCATCTCTTAATGCCTTACTGAAAATGCAATTAGCTGCTCTTGTTCCTTCAATTTTTTCTGTAATAGGACAACAACTACTGTGTGTTCTGATGAAAATGAAAAAAATGAAGAAATCCTTTGTAAAATCAGGACTGATAAGAACTGGTGTTTTGGTAAGTGCTTTTTTTACCAGCTCAAATGATTCTTTGCTTTTAAGGTCCATTTAACTCCTTCTCTTTTAAGCATGTTCGTCATGTTTCTAAGGAGTTCAACTAGATTGGGTACGAACCTTCTCAAGAAATTAATCTTTCCAATGAAAGATTGAAGTTACTTGATATTTCTAGGATGGTTAATTTGCAATATACCATCGATCCTCTTTGGGTCTATCCTTATTCCTTCTTCATATATGATATGTCCAAAAAGTTTACCTTCTTGGAGACCAAACAATGTTTTCTTTGGATTTAAAGATAAACCATATTTTCTGCATTTCTCAAAGACTTTTCTCAAATGTATCAGGTGTTCTTCATCTGTTTTTGAATATATAGTTATGTCATCTAAGTAAATCACTATGAAGTAACCTATTTCTTTTGAGAATGCAATATCCATGGCTCTCTGAAATGTGGCACCAGCATTCATTAAACCAAAGGGCATTTTCAAATACATGAAAGTACCCCAAGGAGTAGTAAAGACTGTTTTAAGTTGATCATTAGGATGTACCAATATCTGATTGTAACCTGATAAGCCATCTAGCAAAGAAATTCTTCTAGAACCAACTACCCTTTGTAATATATGATTCATTTTGGGGAAGGGATAGTTGTCCTTTAATGAGGCTTTGTTTAAGTTTCTGAAATCAATGCAAAGCCTTATTTCTCTTGTTTTCTCCTTAACTGATACAAGATTAGACACCCACACTGAGTATCTCACAGGGACAATAATTCCAGCATCATACATTTTTCTAATTTCTCTCTCAACCAAAGGTAATTGAACAGAGTTTATTCTGCGCAATTTTTGTCTAAAAGGCTTCTGGTTTTCTTTGAGGGGTATCTTATGCTGGATTATATCTGTATCATATGAATTTAGATCTTCATAAATCCATACAAATAAATCAGAAAACTCTCTAAATAGCTCAATGTATTTCAGTTTAATGTGAGCTGATAGTGTCTTGGATAGTTTAATCATTTTGGGTTTCTTTTCACTGTCTATGTTGCATTCTTCCACTTCAGCTTCAATAGGTTTCAGTTTTGGATTTTTGGCAACATCATTCAAGACAAACAATTCTTCTAATGGGACCAGTCCTTTTGGAAAGCTTTGATTTTTAGATTGCAACACTTCTAAGTCTTCTTTTTCTAAATCTCTGCAGTTTTCTATCTTGTGTTTGGGTATATTAGTTAACAGATTTATTTCAGCAATCTCAGGAGACTTCTTCTTTAAAAAGTGGGGTTTCTTCAGTAGGAAAGTCTTCATCATACTCTGAATCTGAGCTTTTCACTTTAAATTAATTTCTGGACTGTAGGAAGTCTTCTATTTGTTTATCTCCTTCAAAAACTTGCCAGTATTTTTCAGTATCTGGGACAACTGGTATATATTTTACTTGGATGGTGTATTGTTTGCTTTCATAAGGTCTTAGAAAAGTACTAGCAGCAAAGGCTAATCCATTGGAAAGAATGTTTTGGTTCTTTGGGACAAAGGTAAGTTGGAATTCAACAAATGTTTTTAACAAGTCCATGGCATCATCTCTATAGGCTCTAAGAATGGGTTGTTTAGCAGTATATTCCCCATTTACTTGCCTAATTATCAATTCTGAATCCCCATGAACTGTTATTCTTTTGGCCCCTAATTTTTTCAATACATGCAGGCCTAAAAGGAGAGCTTCATACTCTGCTATGTTGTTTGTGCATTGGAAGTTTAATCTATAGTAATGACCCTCAACATGATTGTTTTCAGTGTTGTGCACCCATACGCCTGCTCATACACCAGTTTTAAAGCAAGACCCATCAAAAATCATACTCCAAAGAGGACTGTTTTCAAATTTATCATTTATTTCACTTCTGTCCTCTCTTTCTTGTCCAACACTATGTTTTGTGTAAGGGCCTACACTATGTTTTTCTTTGATTTGTTCCTCAATATTTTCATTGTATTGAGAGATTATTCTTTGATTATCATGATCTGCACTATATTTATGACTATTTTGGACCTCAAGACCTTTAATTTGTTTGCTTTGAATTTCTGAGTTTGCAAATTGATCTAATGTTTTTTCCTCTCTCCTTTCCCTCTATGGCTGCCACTATATTTGGATGTGGAGTGGCCAATATATTGGTTGATGTTTCATTTACTAATTCTTGCTCATTAGGAATCTCATCATTGTAAAGAATGAATGAGTCAAGGTCAGTGTGTATGGAATAGAGGGGAGATTTCTGGTCTTCCTTGACTACTCACCATATATTTCATGTGTGTTTCCCTATATAGTTTTCTAGGTTGATTGAAGACAGGGATGGTGGCATAAGTCATATCCATCTGCATAGTACCTTGCAACTTAACACCCCATTATCTTGAAAGAGGCATGCCGTATTTGGGGGGTATATTAGCCACTACAATGTCCATCACTAAGCTTTTGGCTGGAATTTGGGCTAAGTTAACACATAGATATTTTACTAGGCCTAGGCATTTCACCCTACTTGAATCAAAGGAATATAAATCTTTATAAGGTATGGTTACTTCAAGTACTAATATTTCCATGATTACTTTTGGAATGAGATTATGTGATGCTCCTGAATCAAGCATGGCATTGTGAAAACTATTATCATGGATGTTCAACTGATGTAGAATGGAGGGTTAGTTCCTTCTTGAAATTTTCCTTCAATCTTTGGACCGAACAAAAGTTCTAGTGTACCATCATTTAAGTTAACAGTATCATGAATATATTTTATGTTCAAAGCTTTCAAAACTTGACATATATATATATATTTTGAGTGACTAACTTAGTGAGTGGGACAGAGATTTTGATTTTGGCAATTTCATTCTCTAGGCTGAAGGGAATCTGATTTTTCAAAATGTTTGACTCAACCTTGTTAATCACTCCTTTATCAGCGAAATCAGCTTGCTAATTTCTACTATTTACAGCAGTCAAAATGGTTTTTTCAGGAGCATTAGCTGAAATGCTAGTGCTGCTAGGGTCACCACTCAATTTTTCATTGATTTGGATGTTTTTTCCCTTGTTTGGATTAGAACCTTCATCCCCTATGCTATGATTTTCTGTTGCCTTTTTGGAAGTATTTACAGGGCTATTTTTGGCAGAGTTATCAGAGGT
Source organism: Pinus albicaulis (assembly GCA_034641835.2). NCBI lineage: Eukaryota > Viridiplantae > Streptophyta > Pinopsida > Pinales > Pinaceae > Pinus > Pinus albicaulis. The sequence goes on from CM076578.1 coordinate 752,840,292, forward strand.
TTTCTTTTCGGGAGTTTCTAGGTTCTTTTTACTTCTTAGGTCATATTTTTTGGGTGCTCTTATGATGGAATTTTCGAAGTCTTGGTCAGAGTATTTAGTTTTTGTCTTCTATCATCATAGGGTGTATATAGACCTTGTTTTCTTTTATGGAGGAAATCAGAATCCTCATTATTCACCTCTAGCATGTTCATGTTATCATCCTCTGTTTGTTCAATTATTTCTCCATTCTCATTAACATAATTCTCTTAGAAAGGAGGTCTGATTTGTTGATCAGGATCTCTTTTTCTGTTTTGAGGTTGATTTCTCCTAAAGTTCTGATTTTGATTCTGGGATTGGTTTCTATTTTGAGGAGCTGTTTGGTTTTCTCTAGGTTGAGCTTTTTCATATATGCTCATCCTCTCCATCACCCTTTCCATCACCCTTTCCAGTTTTGAGTCGGATGTGGAAGGTGTATTTTCATCTCTATATGATACCCTCTTCTCAGTCTTTATTCTAGCTCTCTTGGCAATCAAATTTGCCTCAACACTTACTGCCCTTGCTTTCATATCTTCTAATGTGAGGGGTTCCCTTTCTTTTAGTTGGTAGGCCATTTCAGGATCAAATGCATCGGGGAATTTCATTAGAGCTAGGCCTTGTGGAGGTTTCATATGGATGGGTAGGGTATTATACACACTATTGAATCTAGTGCAGTACTCTTTAACTCCTTCTCAAACATTCATTTTAATGTTCTCATATTCAGATAGAATCTGTAGGGGATTCTTTTTGACCTCCCATTTGACTAAAAATAATTGATGGAAAGCTTGGAGGTCATTAATAATATTAGGGGTTAGGTTTTTGAACCATTTTCTTGCTTCTCCCCCTAAACTTTGAGCAAACAATCTGAGTTTAACGGTTTCATCATCTATCTCATTTCAATCAAAATAGTCATTCATCTTGTCCACATGTTGTAAAGCAGTAGTACAACTACTAGCATCATATAATGGAATCTTAGACTGATAGTCCTATGAAAAATTTATTAAAGGTAAAGGAAGGACTAGAGGAGCATACCATGTTGCCATGATAGGAGGTTGTGGAAAAAATGGGGGGTTTACAAGTGGAAGGTTTGTGAAAGGAGAAGGAGGGTGGAATGGAGTAGTTTGAACAGTGGGTGTATGGATAACAGAAGTGCTTGGAACAGCTAAGTAATGTTGAACAGATTTAGGATGAGAGAAACCAAAATTATGAATGAATTGCAGATCGGGTGGGGTGGTTTCTCTGCTATCAGTATGATCACCACTAGGTTGGGGTGAAAGTGGAGGGTCAAAGTCTCTCTGATCTATACCACTAAGTGACTTAGTTATGGATAGGTTTCTTATGAAAGGTAAGTCAACTTGAGTATCTTGCAGAGCTGTAAGATTTTCAGGGACAAAATTAGTTCTATGAATTGGTTTGACAACAGTTGAAGTCTTGGATTTAGGAGATTTCCTAAGGATACTTTCTCTATTATCAACTATCTCAGGAGGATTTGGGTCAGGATAGGCTCTAGTATGAATTATTTTAGAAGCCACTATGTTTTGTTTTTAGACTTAATGATGAGAAAATTTCAGCCAAGTATGACAATCTTTTAAAGGCTAACTAATATTTTTCAAAGAAAACTCAATCCTAAAAGTCTTCTTAACTGGGTTTGAATGATGTTTGAAGGATAAAATAATCTCCCAGTGGAGTCTTACGAAAAACGAGTGGGTTCAGTAGGCCTACTGAATACCAATGGAGTTGCCAGGTGAAGGATTTTTACTTGTTTTCAAGGTTTGGTTGTTGTTCAACACCAACAATCAATAATAACCAATCTTGGTGAAACTTGTCTCATTTAGGAATAGGGGTTCGTTGAGTTGTGAAGTTATCTATTACTCAATATTTTTCCCCAGCATGGTCGCCACTATGTTAGTGTCCCATAGTTTGCAACATTGGCAAAAACAAACGTTGCAGGGCCTACATCAAAACCACTTTGGAACCCTAGGATCTAGCCTTCCTAGATTCAGAGAGGGATCTCTCTATATGTGTTTTAGAATGATATTCCTATAGGCTCATGATATGATATTAGGCTAATTATGAAGCACAAGGGATTTGTTTTGGTTTTTGGTTGGGTAGGATATCATCAAAATAAAGGAAGTTTTTTGAAGCGTAAAGGTATAAGTAAGTTGAAAGAATGGTTCATCAGATAGGATAGGTAAGAGACAATATCAACCCATTGGGCTGTGGAGTCACAAAAGGATTTAATTGCACAACAAGTTTCAAGAGTGGTCCATGGGGCAAGTAATCTATATCAAAGGATATCTTTAGATTTATTTGTGATATGGAACATTAAAAGTGTTGTGAAAGAAGAAAAGCTAATAATCATTTAAGAATCTATTAACTTCACTAAACAAGAAAAGCCTTTCAAAGTAACTATTTGAAGCAGGCCAATGATAGGGAAAACCATAGACTTCTTTGGGAATTTTTTTACTAAAGCACAATTTTCAGACAACAATCCAGCAATCTAACATATTACCTTCAGAAAGAAGAAAACATATAAGAAAACAAAGGGCAGCCTAAGATCAGGTAAGGAATTTGAACCTATCCTGCTTTTGGCATACTCTCAGGGATCTTTTCAAAGAAACTGTTGGAGATAAACTAGAGGATAGGGCTAACCATAGACTTCCCTAGTTCAAATTTAATTAGCAGACTTTTCAAGAACTTTCAAAGACAATATCTCAAGTTGTACTCAGGAAACATGGGCTCACCAACACTTCACTGTTTATACTCTATTGAATTATCCTCAAAGCACATAAAGATAAAGCTTATCAGTGAGAATTAGGGTACCTTTTACAGTAAATCCTAATCTAAATTTGTTGTTCTTTATTAGAGAAAGTGGAAAGTATGAAAAACATGAGGAAAAACAACAATTACAGCAAGAAAAACATCACCATTGACATAGACCAAGATCTCATAAATCAGCTTGTATATTTGATGTTCAAATCAGTTACAATCTTCAAGTCCAGTAGGTATTTACAACTTCAAACTTCTCTTCTCAGCCTATATTTCTGCAATTACTAATAGAGCTTTAGCAGCTTCAACAAATATTTACATTCAACAAGTAACCAACCAAAAAACAATACTGGGCTTCTCATATGATATATATAGGTAAATTGAGGAGGTGGAGTGAAAGGAAGGTCCAACTATTCAATTAATATAGAGTAAATGCTTCTTGACCTTTGGGAGGCCTAATGGACAATATATCTAATGTATTAACTCTGTTAATTGATTTTTATATTAAATTTCATCTACTTCAGTCACTTTTGTTTACTTTTGAGGCTTTTGGTAGCTGGAAATTACTTTCTAAGCTGTCTTTGCAAATATCTCTGACTGTGCATTGAATTTTTATTCTTTTGAGGCAAAATAAACTCGTAGGTGTCATTTTTGGTCTTTGGAGAAGTAAAGGCTTTGGTGATTTGGCATTTGAGGCCATCTTTCTGCTGATTTGTCATGATTTGTTGATTTAAATATTGATTTTCCTTTGATTATGCTTTAAGAATTTTATTAATCATCATCAATCTTCGAGCTTGTGTCTTTAATATTTAAACTACAGAATAAGTCGTAAATATTCTTGCTTTATGCTTAACCTTTTTAATCTTCATCTTTAATCTCTAATTGGTCTTCACTATTCTTCACATAACTTTATTGTTTCGCTGAAAGGTGCTTTCTTTATGTTGGAGGGTTTGCCGTGTAATCAATGTCCATGAAACATTTGATTAAACTTTGAAATTCAAAACTTTTTTGTCCCTTTTATGCATTTGATTAGGCTTTGAGGATCGTCACCCTCGGCCTTTTGCCACTGGAATTTTTTGGCTGTGGGAGACCTGCATATTAATCCATCATGAAACCTGCAAACAAAACATCAAACCTTTATATAAACTTGCGCATTGGATAAAATTCTTCAGAGGGTTTGGTGAGGGAGAAAAGGCAGTGTGGAAGGAGGAAAATGCATCGAGGGAGGATTCCATGGCGGGAGGGCAGAAAAACCAGGGTTTAAATTCAAATATGGGTGCAGAAATAATGATAAGCGGTTTTGGGAATACCACCAATGGTATTCGCATGTGATAAAGGTGGTAAGTGGTAAGAGGTGCAATGGACACGATACGGTCGAGAGGATGACACGTATGCCCCTCAAAACCGCCTATTACTTGCAGAAAGTGCGCGTTAGGAGGCTTTGGGAGATCGGGTGCGAAACGATGCGATAACCATTGGATCTGTGGTTTAAGATCCAATGATGAACAGGGCGCACGAAGAGGTAAAGGTGCACGGGAGGACGAGCGGTGGGGATAGGTGGGACCAGAAGGTGACATCAGCTCCTTCGGCGGGTAGCGGAACGTTATTGGTGGGGTTAAAAAGGTGAGGAGGCGTGATGACCGTTAGATCAGCAATATCTACGGCGGAAATTAATCAAGGGGAGAACGTAGCGCGGAGAAATGAAAAAGAAAAAGGAAAGGACTAAAGGAAAGGGAGAGATGTGGTCCCGTGGGGAGTATGATAGGATCGAGGGTTTAAGAGACAGGAGCATATGCTTAGCGGAGGGTCTTGGGCTCTTGGTCTTATAAGGAAAAAGGAGCGGAAGGCTTAAGCCCTCAGGGGCTTAAAGCCTATATATAAAAAGGTCGGAAAATAAGCTTAAAAGAAGGTTTTTAGGCCTTTTTTAGAGTTCCAATAAGGATAAAAAGGGGTTTAAAATCAAAACCAAAGGATTTTCATGGTTAGAAAAGGGTTTTCTAAAGAGAAATGGGGAAAAGTAAATGGAAAAGGGGCCTTTTTAGAAGATAAGGAAGTGCTGTTAGGAAAAGTGAAATAATGAGTGAAATGGAGGGATTTTGGAGGAAATTATCAAGGTGAAAAGATGGAGAAAATGGCTGAAAACAATCTCTTTTATAACAACAGGGCTTCTTGAAGAATATTGAATGAATATTATCAATAGAATGGATTTCTTGAGGATAAAGAACACAGAGAGGCTTCAAGAAGTCACATATTTTGCATGAAATTTGTTTCTTGAAGACTGAAAGACTAATTTAGCCATCATGAGATATGACATAATTTATAGATGGCTAACAGTGGCTCCACTTGGGGAGGTTGGCTCCTTGGAGGTGTCAAGAACCTCAGAGATTTATCTCTGGAATTTAGACCTATGATTTTCATTTTGACAACCTTTTATTCTTTGATCATGCTGCTTGAAAAGATGATCAATATTTGTATCAAAAAAATGATTTTCTCCCAAACATTCTACCTACACAGCCTACTTTCCCCAACATTTTTTCTTCATAAGGTGCACTTGGACTTGCAAACCTTTAACATCAACATTTCATTCTTTTATTGAAAGCAAGAAAACTAATCTAAAACTACCCTTATAACTTCCATGAGTCTAGATTAAAAAGTTGGACTCAAAAAGTCTCTACCTAATCTACTATCTGCCAGGATTAAACTATCTGACAAATCTGCATTCTCTACATTCTAAAACAGAAATTTAAACACAGACAAACCGGGATTAAACTCTTTGATTTGCTGTAAGACTATGACATAAAAACAAGTTGCACATAGACTGAAATTTATAAAAACTTAAAACAAAATTGTGAAGGCTTAAGATCTGAAAATTAAGAACATCCTTCTTTCCTCTTATGACTCAAATTTTTATCTGTTTAGAGTCATCATTTTTCTTTCTTGCTTCAGATTTTGAGCATGTTTGAACCATTTTCCTCTATCTTTGGCTCAAGTTTTGGTCTGATTAGAGCTATTTCTTTCTATCCTAATCTATTCTACTGATAAGCCAAGATTTCATTGTTTGGTAAATCTTCTTCACTAACCTATCAGCAATAAATTGAAATCTATCTAGTCATGATTAAGCTATATGACTAAATAGAAGTGCTATTTCAAGTAGTGGCATTTAGACTTGCACACTTTCAGATTTTTCTTTTCTTTTTTGGTATGGGGCTGTACCTTTCTTCTTTTGTATCTGCCTCTTTTCTCTTTTTCTATTGTTTTTTCTATTTTTTTTTTTCAAATTCAAAGTAGTGTTATATACAATTAACAAGAAGCATTGAAACCAAAGTATCAGTTAATAGAAATAATGCTTGAGCATCCTGCCATTGACAATATCTCCAAAATATTCAGCTCCATCCAATTCTTGCAGAAATAATGCATCGTTTCCAATAGCAGATTGAATAAGATAAGGGCCTTGCCATAAATTATCAAAATTTCCATGTATTCCCTTATCTTCTCGCCTTGAATCCCATTTCAATAATTTGTCACCAATTTTAAAGTCACTTTCCTTGGTTCTTTTGTCAAACAACTTCTTGATGTTTTCTTTTAGTTGATGTGCTCTGATGTATACTTCTTCCCTGGTTTGTTGTAGATGTATAGTTTGGTGTATTATTCTTGTCATATCATCATATTCAGACTATAATTCTTGGATCAAATTCATGATTGGCACTTCTAAACTGGTTAGAAATATTGCATCTGTTCCATAAACTAGCTGGTAGGGAGACATTCCAACTGAATTTTTAACTGTCAATCTATCTGCCCATAATGCATGTACTAGCTTGTTGTGCCATGATTTTTTGTTTTCTTCCAGCAACTTCTTGATTATGTTCACCAAACTTTTATTTGAGGATTCTACCAACCCATTACCTTGAGGGTAATAAGCTGTAGAATGACCCAATATAATCTGATATTTATGACAGAATTCCACCATCTTTTTAGATCCAAATGCAACAACATTGTCAGTTATGATCTTTCTAGGACAACCAAATCTAGACAGTATATGGTTTTGAATGAATGAAATGATAACTGAGTCTGTGGAATTCCTAGAATGGATGAATTCTATCCATTTGGTAAAATATTCTGTTGATGTGAGAATCCATTTGTGTTGGGTAGATGAGGTAGGATGGATTTCCCCAATGAAGTCTAGACCCCACTACTGAAAGGGAGCTTTAACAGTGATTGGTTGCAGAGGTAAGGGAAGCAAAATTATTTTGCCTTCAAATATTTGGCATTTGTGACAGGAAATAATCGCTTTGTGGATATCTTAAAAGAGGGTGGGCCAATAATAGCCAACTATAAGGATTTTGTTAGCAGTTGACTTCCACTAGAGGTGGCCTACACATTCTCCTTCATGAAACTCGTGCTTGATCTTATCTACATCATTATCAGGAAAACATTTAAGCAATAATCCACTAGAATTTTTCCAATATAAACATTTATTCAAAATGCAATAATTTACAGCTTTCAACTTTAAGAATCTTGCCTTTGTTTTAGAAAAACCAGGAGGGACATTTAGGTTGAGAAACACATACAAAATATCAGCATACCAAGATGAATTCAGAAAATAATCTTCAATAATTGGAGTTGTCAACTCCTCCTGTTCATCTAATATATTAAACATGTTTATATCAAGAACTTGAAAGTTGGATTCAGCCAAAATTTTTGCTAGTATTTGACTTTTTATGAACTTTGTGGGCTTGATTTCTAAGTCATATTCTAAAATTACGCAATCCACTTTCCTCTTTTGCCATCTGGATCTTGGGTCAATATGTCTTTTACAACTGAATGAGGCACAAATGCTATAATGTGGGAATGTAAAATGTAAACTCTAAAGTCTTTTAAGGCTTTGACTAAGACAAAGACTTGTTTTTGCAAGATATTGTACTTCAAAGATGCATCTCTTAATACCTTACTGAAAAATGCAATTTGCTGCTCTTGTCCCTTCAAATTTTTCTGTAATAGGACAACAACTACTATGTGTTCTGATGCAAATGAAAAATGAAGAAATCCTTCGTAAAGTCAGGACTGATAAGAACAGGTGTTTTGGTAAGTGCTTGTTTTACCAGCTCAAATGATTTCTTTGCTTCTAAGGTCCATTTAACTTCTTCTCTTTTAAGCATGTTTGTCATGTTTCTAAGGAGTTCAGCTAGATTGGGTATGAACCTTCTCAAGAAATTAATCTTTCCGATGAAAGATTGAAGTTCCTTGATATTTCTAGGATGGTTAATTTGCAATATACCATCGATCCTCTTTGAGTCTATTCTTATTCCTTCTTCAGATATGATATTTCCAAGAAGTTTACCTTCTTGGAGACCAAAAAATGTTTTCTTTGGATTTAAATATAAACCATATTTTATGCATTTCTCAAAGACTTTTCTCAAATGTATCAGGTGTTCTTCATCTGTTTTTGAATATACAATTATGTCATCTAAGTAAATCACTATGAAGTAACCCATTTCTTCTGAGAATGCAATATCCATGGTTCTCTGAAATGTGGCACCAACATTCATTAAACCAAAGGGCATTTTCAAATACATGAAAGTACCCCAAGGAGTAGTAAAGGGTGTTTTAAGTTGATCATAAGGATGTAGCAATATCTGATTGTAACCTTAGAAGCATCTAGCAAAGAAATTCTTCTAAAACTAACTACCATTTGTAAGATATGATCCATTTTGGGCAAGGGATAGTTGTCCTTTAATAAGGCTTTGTTTAAGTTTCTGAAATCAATACAAAGCCTTATTTCTACTGCTTTCTTCCTAACTGGTGCAAGATTAGACATCCACTCTGAGAATCTCACAGGAACAATAATTCCAGCATCATACATTTTTCTAATTTCTCTCTCAATCAAAGGTAATTGAATAGGGTTTATTCTACACAATTTTTGTCTAAAAGGCTTCTGGTTTTCTTTGAGGGGTATCTTATGCTGGATTATCTATGTATCATATGACTTTAGATCTTCATAAATCCATGCAAATACATGAGAAAAATCTCTAAATAACTCAATGTATTTCAGTTTAATGTGAGCTGATAGTGTCTTGGATAGTTTGATCATTTTGGGTTTCTGTTCACTGCCTATGTTGCATTCTTCCACTTCAGCTTCAATAGGTTCCAGTTTTGGCTTTTTGGCAACATCATTCAAGTCAAACAATTCTTCTAATGGGACTAGTCCTTTTGGCAGGTTTTGATTTTTAGATTGCAGCACTTCTAAGTCTTCTTTTTCTAAATCTATGCAGTTTTATGTCTTGTGTTTGGGTTTATTAGTTAACAGATTTATTTTAGAAATCTTAGGAGACTTTTCTTCTTTAAAAAGTGGGTTTTCTTTAGTAGGACAATATTCATCATACTCTGAATCTGAGCTTTACACTTTAAATTCATTTTTGGACTGTAGGAAGTCTTCTATTTGTTTATCTCCTTCAAAAAATTGCCAGTATTTTTCATTATCCGGGATAACTGGTCTATATTTTACTTGGATGGTGTATTTTTTTCTTTCATAAGGTCTTAGACAAGTACTAGCAGCAAAGGCTAATCTATTGGCAAGAATTTTTTGGGTCCTTGGGACAAAGGTAAGTTGGAATTCAAAAAATGTTTTTAACAAGTCTATGGCATCATCTCTATAGGCTCTAAGTATGGGATTTTTAGCAGTGTATTCCCCATTTACTTGCCTAATTATCAATTCTGAATCCCCATGAATTGTTATTCTTTTGGCCCCTAATTTTTTCAATACATGCAGGCCTAAAAGGAGAGCTTCATACTCTGTTATGTTGTTTGTGCATTGGAAGTTTAATCTATAGGAATGACCCTCAGCATGATTATTTTCAGTGTTGTGCACCCATATGCCTGCTCTTGCACCAATTTTAGAGCAAGACCCATCAAAACTCATACTCCAAAGAGGACTGTTCTCAGATTTATCATTTATTTCACTTCTGTCCTCTCTTTCTTGTTCAACACTATGTTTTGTGTAAGGGCCTGCATTATGTTTTTCTTTGATTTGTTCCTCAATATTTTCACTGTATTGAGGGCTTATTCTTTGATTATCATGATATGCACTATATTTATGACTATTTTGGACCTCAAGGCCTTCAATTTGTTTGCTTTGAATTTCTGAGTTTGCAAACTGATCTAATGGTTTTTCCTTTCTCTCCTTTCCCTCTATGGATGCCACTGTGTTTGGATGTAGAGTGGCCACTATATTGGTTGATGTTTCATTTAATAATTCTTGCTCATTAGGAATATCATCATTGTAAAGAATGAATGAGTCAAGGTCAGTGTGTATGGAATAGAGAGGGGTGTTTTCTGGTCTTTCTTAACTACTCACCATATATTTCATGTCTGTTTCCCTATAGAGTCTTCTAGGTTGACTGAAGACAGGGATGGTGACATAAGTCATATCCATCTTCATAGTACCTGTTACAGGTCAAAATACCTCCTCATCAGCTCAGAGGAGAAGACAAATATCGAAGGAATACAAAGACCTAAAGTAAACCTATTTCTTCCAAGGTAACGCCTCTCTATAACAACACAAGAGTGTTATAACACAGCTGATCAGCGAATAGGTCACGTTAGTGGCTAGGGAAACACTCTGTTTACACTAGAGGGCAGTGTTACCCATGTTTTAAGTTTGAAACGGGAAAAAACCACGGAGAATGATTTGAATCTCCAGCTTTTTCTCACAAGAGAGTCAGTACAAAAAAGGAAACTGCAAAGCACTAACTCTTATTGGGCATTGCCATAAACAACTAAACTCTCAAAGAAGGCAAAAGCATGGAGGTTGGGGAAACATCTTGGTTTTTTCTATTCAGAATTGGTGGAAAGAGAAAGTCAGTGATTGCTCTCTCCATCTCCTATAAAATGGAGTTGAAGGCTCTTGGTTCAAGGTCGAAGGATTGTCAAGTTTTCGAATACTTTTGAAGTAGAGATCATTGTTGTAGTGTGAAGGTCAAAGGTCAAAGAGGTTCATTGAGAACTTATTGATCAAGACATCACCACTTTGAGAGATAGAGAGATTGGAAGGCTGAGGAGGGCTTGGTGCAACCGACGGTTGTAATCCTCCTTTTTATAAATCAATAGAACTGTATCTGTTTTGTCCATTCTATGCATTGATATTGTCGTTAATATTTAATCACTTATATAGCATGATATGAATGGCTTAGATGTGCAAAATTTAAATGTTTATTATATATTGACTTAATTGGTAGGAAATGTATGTTATGTTAGAAATTACACGGGTGCTTTAATTGATTGTAGGACCTAGATTTGGAGCTGGTGAAGGAGAATCACTGCTTCGCTACCTAGTGCTCTCCAAAGGAATCCATGATCATTAAAGAGGTAACCTTCTATCTTTTTCTATCAAGTGGTTTGAAGTTAATATGAACATGTATATGCCATATTTGTGAACTGTACAACTAATCTTACTGTCTACCTCGGGCACCGGAAAGCCCTGAGAGGGATATATGATAACCAAAAACCCAAGCATTTTACCCTATAGCAGTACCTTGCAACTTAGCACCCCGTGATCTTGAAAGAAGCATGCCATATTTGGGGGGTATATCAGCCACTACAATGTCCATCACTAAGCTTTTGGCTAGAATTTGGGCCAAGTTAACACATAGATATTTTATTAGGCCTAGGCATTTCACTCTACTTGAATCAAATGAATATAAATATTTATAAGGTCTGGTTACTTCAAGGCCTAATCTTTCCATGATTACTTTTGGCATGAGATTATGTGATGCTCCTGAATCAAGCATGGCATTGTGAAAAATATTATCATGGATGTTAAAACTGATGTAGAATGGAGGGGTAGTTCCTTCTTGAAATTTTCCTTCAATCTTTGGACCGAACAAAAGTTTTGGTGTATCATCATTTAAGTTAGCAGTATCATGAATATCTTCTATGTTCAAAGCTTTCAAAACTTGAAATATATATACATTTTGAGTGACTAAATTAGTGAGTGGGTCAGAGATTTTTCTTTTGGCAATTTCATTCTCTAACCTGAAGGGAATTTGATTTTTCAAAATGTTTGATTCAGCCTTGTTAATCACTCCTTTATCAGCAAAATCAACTTGTTGATTTCTACTATTTACAGTAGTCAAAATGGTTTTCTCAAGAGCATTAGCTAAAAATCTATCGCTGCTAGGGTCACCACTCTGTTTTTCATTGATTTGGGTGTTTTTTCCCTTGTTTGGATCAGGACCTTCAGCCCCTATGATATGATTTTCTGCTGTCTTTTTGGAAGTATTTAAAGGGCTATTTTTGGCAGAATTATCAGAGGTTTTCTTTTTGGGAGTTTTCGGGTTCTTTTTACTTCTTAGGTCATATTGTTTGGGCACTCCTATGATGGAATTTTCGAAGTCTTGGTTAGAGTATTTAGTTTCTATTCTTCTATCATCATAGGGTGTATATAGACCTTGTTTCCTTTTATGGTGGAAATCAGAATCCTCATTATTCACCTCCAACATGTTCATGTTATCATCCTCTGTTTGTTCAATTGTTTCTCCATCCTCATTAACATAATTCTCTTGGAAATGAGGTCTGATTTGTTGATCAGGATCTCTTTGTATGTTTTGAGGTTGATTTCTCCTAAAGTTCTGATTTTGATTCTGGGATTGGTTTCTATTTTGAGGAGCTATTTGGTTTTCTCTAGGTTGAAATTTTTCATATATGCTCATCCTCTCCATCATCCTTTCCAGTTTTGAGTCGGATGTGGAAGGTGAAGTTTCATCCCCATATGATTCCCTCTTCTCAGTCTTCATTTTAGCCCTCTTGGCAATCAAATTTGCCTCAACACTTACTGCCCCTGCTTGCATATCTTCTAATGTGAGGGGTTCCCTTTCTTTTAGTTGGTAGGCCATTTCAGGATCAAATCCATCAAATAATTTCATAAGAGCTAGGCTTTGTGGAGGTTTCATATGGATGGGTAGGGCATTGTACACACTATTGAATCTAGTGCAGTACTCTTGAACTCCTTCTCCAACATTCCTTTTAATGTTCTCATATTAAGATAGAATCTGGAGAGGATTCTATTTGACCTCCCATTTGTTTAAAAATAATTGATGGAAATCCTGGAGGTCATTAATACTATTAGGGGTTAGGTTTTTGAACCATTTTATTGCTTCTCCCCCTAAAATTTGAGCAAACAATCTGAGTTTAACGGTTTCATCATCTATCTCATTTCAATCAAAATAGTCATTCATCTTGTCCACATGTTGTCAAGCAGTAATATCACTACTAGCATCATATAATGGAATCTTGGACTGATAGCCCTGTGGAAAATTTACTAAAGGTAAAGGAAGGACTAGAGGATCATACCATGTTGCCATGATAGGAGGTTGTGGAAAAAATGGGGGGGTTTACAAGTGGAGGGTTTGTGAAAGGAGGAGGGTGGAATGGAGTAGTTTGAACAGTGTGTGTATGGATAACAGAAGTTCTTGGACCAGCTAAGTACTGTTGAGCAGATTTAGAATGAGAGAAACCAAAATTATGAATGAAATGCAGATCAGGTGGGGTGGTTTCTTTGCTATCAGTATGATCACCACTAGGTTGGGGTGAAAGTGGAGGGTCAAAGTCTCTCTGATGTATACCACTAAGTGACTTAGTTCTGGATAGGTTTCTTATGAAAGGTAAGTCAACTTGAGTATTTTGCAGAGCTATAAGATTTTCAGGGACATAATTAGTTCTATGAATTGGTCTGACAACAGTTGAAGTCTTGGATTTAGGAAATTTCCTATGGATACTTTCTGGATTATCAACTATATGAAGAGGAATTGGGTTAGGATAGGCTCTAGTATGAACTATTTTAGAAGCCACTATGTTGTGTTTTTAGACCTAATGATGAGAAAAGTTCAGCCAAGTATGACAATCTTTTAAAGGCTAACTAATATTTTTCCAAGAAAACTCAATCCTCAAAGTCTTCTTAACTGGGTTTGAATGATGTTTGAAGGATAAAAGAATCTCCCAATGGAGTCTTAGGAAAAACCAATGGGGTTAGGAGGCCTACTCAATACCAATGGAGTCGCCAGGTGAAGGATTTTTACTTGTTTTCAAGGTTTGGTTGTTGTTCACCATCAACAATCAATAATAACCAGTCTTGGTGACACTTGTATCATTTAGGAATAGGGGTTCATTGAGTTGTGAAGTTATCTATTACTCAATATTTTTCCCCAGCATGGTTGCCACTATGTTAGTGTCCCGTAGTTTGCAAGATTGGCATGAACAAATGCTGTAGGGCCTACATGAGAACCACTTTGGAATCTTAGGATCTAGCCTTCCTGGATTCAAAGAGGGATCTCTCTATATGCATTTTAGAATGATATTCTTATAGGCTCATGATATGATATTAGGCTAGTTATGAAGCACACAAGATTTTTTTTGGTTTTGGTTGGGTAGGATATCATCAAAATAAAGGACGTCTTTTGAAGGGTAAAGGCATGAGTAAGTTGAAAGAATGGTTCAATAGATAGGATAGGTAAGAGACAGTATCAACCCATTGGGCTATGGAGTCACAAAAGGATTTAATTGCACAACAAGTTTCAAGAGTGGTCCATGGGGCAAGTCATCTATATAAAAGGATCTCTTTAGATTGATTTGTGATATGGAACATTAAAAGTGTTTTGAAAGAAGAAAAGCTAATAATCATTTAAGAAAATATTAACTTCACTAAACAAGAAAAGCCTTTCAAAGTAACAATTTGAAGTAGGCCAAAGACAGGGCAATCCATAGACTTCTTTGGGAAATTTTTTACTAAAGCACACTTTTCAGACAACAATCCAGAAATTTAACAGATTACTTTCAGAAAGAAGAAAACATATAAGAAAACAAAGGGTAGCCTAAGATCAGGTAAGGACTTTGAACCTATCCTGATTTTGGCATAGTCTCAGGGATATTTTCAAAGCAACTGTTGGAGATAAACTAGAGGACAGGGCTAACCATAGAATTCTCTAGTTCAAATTTAATTAGCAGAATTTTCAAGAACTTTCGAAGACAATATCTCAAGTTGTACTTAGGAAACATGGGCTCACCAACACTTTACTGGTTTTACTCTATTGAATTATCCTCAAAGCACAATTAGAAGAAAACATAAAGATAAAGCTTATCAGCGAGAATTAGGGTACCTTTTACAGTAAATCCTAATCTAAATTGTTGTTCTTTATCAGAGAAAGTGGACAGTATGAAAAACATGAGGAAAAAAAACAACTACAACAAGAAAAACATCACCATTGACATAGAACATGATCCCATAAATCAGCTTATATAGTTGATGTTCAAACCAGTTACAATCTTCAAGTCGAGTAGGTCTTTACAGCTTCAAATTTCTCTTCTCAACCTATATTTCTTTAATTACTAACAGAGCTTCAACAGCTTCAACAAACATTTACATTCAACAAGTAACCAACTAAAAAACAATACTGGGCTCCTCATATGATATATATAGGTAAATTGAGGAGGTGGAGTGAAAGGAAGGTCCAACTATTCAATTAATGCAGAGTAAATGCTTCTCGACCTGTGGGAGGCCTAATGGAGAAGATATCTAATGTCTTAACTCTGTAAATTGATTTTTACATTAACTTTCAACTACTTCAGTCACTTTTGTTGACTTTTGAGGCTTTTGGTAGCTGGTAATTACTTTCTGAGCTGTCTTTGCAAATATCTCTGACTGTGCATTGAATTTGTATTCTTTTGAGGCAAATTAAACTGGTAGGTGGCATTTTTGGTCTTTGGAGAAGTAAAGGCTTTGGTGATTTTGCATTTGAAGCCATCTTTCTGCTGATTTTGTCATGATTTGTTGCTTTAAATGTTGATTTAACTTTGATTATGATTTAAGGCTTTCATTAATCATCTTCAATCTTTGAGCTTGTGTCTTTAATCTTTAAACTATAGATTAAGCCGTGAATCCTCTTGCTTTATGCTTAACCTTTTTAATCTTCATATTTAATCTTTAATTGGTCTTCACTGTTCTTCACTCAACTTTATTATTTTGCTGACCGGTGATTTCTTTACGCTGGAGGGTTTTCCGTGTAATAAATGTCCATGAAACATTTGATTAAACTTTGAAATTCGACCCTCTTTTGTCCCTTTTCTGCATTTGATTAGGCTTTGAGGATCGTCACCCTCGACCTTTTGCCACTGGAATTTTTTGGTTGTGGGAGACCTGCGTATTAATCCACCATGAAACTTGAAAATAAAACATCAAACCTTTATATAATCCTACGCATTGGATAAACTTCTTTAGAGGGTTTGGTGAGGGCGAAAAGGCAGTGTGGAAGGAGGAAAATGCATCGAGGGAGTATTCCATGGCGAGAGGGTGGAAAAACCAGGGTTTGAATTCAAATATGGGCGCAGAAATAATGATAAGTGATTTCGGGAATACCGCCAATGGTATTCGTGCGTGATAAAGGTGGTAATTGGTAAGAGGACCAATGGACGCGATACGATCGAGAGGATGACACATATGCCCCTCAAAACCGCCTATTTCGCGTGGAAAATGCACGTTAGGAGGCTTTGGGAGATCGGGTGTGAAACGATGCGATAACCGTTGGATCTGTGGTTGTAGATCCAATGGTGAACAGGGCGCGTGAAAAGGTAAAGGTGCATGGGAGGACGAGCAGTAGGGATAGGTGGGACAAGGAGGTGACATCAACGCCTTCGTTGAGTAGCGAAATGTTATTGGTGGGGTTAAAAAGATGAGGAGGCATGATGACCATTAGATCGGCAAGATCTATGGCAGAAATTAACCAAGGGGAGAACGTAGTGCAGAGAAATGAAAAATAAAAAGGAAGGCACTAAAGGAAAGGGAGAGATGTGGTCCCGTGGGGAGTATGATAGGACCAAGGGTTTAAGAGATAAGAGCGTAGGCTTAGCAGAGGGTCTCGAGCTCTTGGTCTTATGAGGAAAAAGGAGCGGAAGGCTCATTAGGGGAATTTTGAGGTCTAAAATGGGCCTCCTAAGAAAAATGTACAACCAAAATAAACTTTATAAGGACCAATAGGATTCAAGATGATGATGTCAACCATGGGGGATGATTCACCATTTTTTAAGTAAAAGAGTAAAAAGATTAAAAAATAATAAAATAATAAAATTATTTTTTCAACTTGTATTTTCAACTTGTATTTTCAACTTATCTCCCAAAGTTTTTACTCAAATTTTGAGTGGGAGTACTCGTTGGATGCAAAATTTAATTCCTCATCCAAGGAGTACCCATGTTGAATACTTTCGATGGACTTTGCTATGTGAAAAATGAGAAATACATGAAAAACGTGATTGCAATCATGTTTTTCATGTATTTCTCATTTTTCACGTATCAAAGTCCATCGAAAGTATTCAACATGAGTACTCCTTGGATGAGGAATTAAATTTTGCATCCAACGAGTACTCCCGCTTGAAATTTGAGTAAAAACTTTGGGAGATAAGTTGAAAATACGAGTTGAAAAAATAGTTTTTTATTTTTTCCCTCTAAAATTTGATGATATCATCAAATCTTATTTTATTATTTCCACTATTATTATATAATTTTCTTAGGAGGCCCATTTTAGACCTCAAAATTTCCCTAATGTAAGCCTTTAGGGGCTTAAAGCCTATATATAAAAAGGTCGGAAAATAAGCTTAAAAGAAGGTTTTTAGGCCTTTTTAGAGTTCTGATAGGGATAAAAATGGACTTAAAAGCCAAACCAAAGGATTTTCGTGGTTAGAAAAGGGTTTTTTAAGGAGAAATGGGGAAAAATAAAGGGAAAAGGGGCCTTTTTAGAAGATAAGGAACTGTTGTTAGGAAAAGTGAAATAATGAGTGAAACGAAGGGATTTTGGAGGAAATTATGAAGGTGAAAAGATGGAGAAAATGGTTGAAAATAGTCTCTTTTGTAACATCAGGCTTCTTGAGGAATTTTGAATGAAGATTATCAATGGAATGGATTTCCTGAGGATAAAAGACATAGAGAGGCTTCAAGAAGTCACAGATTTTGCATGAAATTTGTTTCTTGAAGACTGAAAGACTAATTTAGCCATCATGAGACATGAAAGAATCTATAGATGGCTAATAGTGGCTCCACTTGGGGAGGGCAACTCCTTGGAGGTGTTAAGAACCTTAGAGATTTATCTCTAGAATGTAGACTTGCGCTTTGCATTTTGACAACATTTTCTTCTTTGATCATGCTGCTTGAAAAGATGATTAATATTTGTATCAGCAAAATGATTTTCTCCCAAACATTCTACCTACACAGCCTACTTGCCCTAAAATTTTTTCTTCATAAGGTGCACTTAGACTTGCAAACCTTTAACATCAACATTTTATTCTTTTATTGAAAGTAAGAAAACTAATATAAACTACCCTTATAACTTCCATGAGTCCATATTAAACAGTTGGACTCAAAAGGTCTCTACCTAATCTATTATCTCCTAACATTAAACTGTCTGACAGATCTTCATTCTCTGCAATCTAAAACAGAAATTTAAACACAAAAAATTTAAACACAGACAAACCAGGATTAAACTGTTTAATTTGCTGTAAGACTATGGCATAAAAACAAGCGGCACATAGACTGAAATTTACAAAAATTTAAAACAAAATTTTGAAGGCTTAAGATCTGAAAATTAAGAACATCCTTCTTTCCTCTTATGACTGAGATTTTGATCTATTTATAGTCATCCTTTTTCTTTCTTGGATCATATTTTAAGCATGTTTGAACCATTTTCCTCTATTTTTGGATTAATTTTTGGTCTGATTAAAGCCATTTCTTTCTATCCTAATTTATTCCACTGATAATCCAAGATTTCATTGTTTGGCAAATCTTCTTCACTAACCTATCAGAAATAAATTGAAATCTATCTAGTCATGATTAGGCTATATGACTAAATAGCAGTGCTCTTTCAAGTAGTGGCATTTAGGCTTGCACACTTTCAGATTTTTCTTTTCGTTTTTGGTATGGGGATGTACTTTTCTTCTTTTATATCTATCATCTTTTCTCTTTTTCTATTGTTTTTTGTATTTTTTTTTCAAATTAAAAGCAGTGTTATATACAATGAACAAAAAGATTTGAGATCAAAGTATCAGTTAACAGAAATAATGTTTCAACATCCTTCCATTGGCAGGACCTCCAAAATATTCAGCTTCATGCAATTCTTGCAGAAATAATGCATTGTTTCCAATAGCAGATTGAATAAGATAAGTGTCTTTCCATAAATTATCGAATTTTCCATGTTTGCCCTTATCTTCTCTCTTTGAATCCCATTTCAATAATTTTTCACCAATTTTAAAGTTACTTACCTTGGTTCTTTTGTCAAACAGCTTCTTGATGTTTTCTTGTAGTTGTTATGCTCTGATGTATACTTCTTCCCTAGTTTGTTGTAGATGTATAGTCTAGTGTATTCTTCTTGTCATATCATCATTTTCAGACTGTACTTCTCTGATCAACTTCATGACTGGGACTCATAAACTGGTTGGAAATATTGCATCTGTTCCATAAACTAGCTGGTAGGGAGACATTCCAATTGAATTTTTAACTGTCAATTTGTCTACCCATAATGCATGTACTAGCTTGTTGTGCCATAATTTTTTGTTTTCTTCCAGCAACTTCTTGAGTATGTTCACCAAACTTTTATTTGAGGATTCTGTCAACACATTACCTTGAGGGTAATAAGCTGTAGAATGACCCAATATAATCTGATATTTATGACAGAATTCCATCATATTTTTAGATCCAAATGCAAAAACATTGTCAGTTATGATCTTTCTAGGACAACCAAATACTGACAGTATGTGGTTTTCAAGGAATGAAATTATAACCGAGTCTATGGAATTCCTAGAAAGGATGGCTTCTATCCATTTGGTAAAATAGTCTGTTGCTATGAGGATCCATTTGTGTTGGGCAAATGAGGCAGGATGGATTTCCCCAATGAAGTCTAGACCCCACTACTAAAAAAGAGCTTCAACAGTGATTGGTTGCAGAGGTAAGAGAAGCAGTTTTATTTTGCCTTCAAAGATTTGGCATTTGTGATAGGCAATAATCGTTTTGTGGATATTTTGAAAGAGGGTGGGCCAATAATAACCAGCTCTAAAGATTTTGTTAGCAGTTGAATTCTAGTAGAGGTGGCCTCCACATTTTCCTTCATGAAACTCGTGCTTGATCTTATCTGCATCATTCTCAGGCAAAAATTTAAGCAGTAATCCACTAGCATTTTTCCAATATAAACATTTATTCAAAATGTAGTAATTTACATCTTTCAAATTTAAGAATCTTGCTTTTGTTTTAGACAAACCAGGAGGGACATTTAGGTTTAAAAACACATACAAAATATCAGCATACCAAAAAGAATTCAAAAAATAATTTTCAATAACTGGAGTTGTCAACTCCTCCTATTCATCTAATGCATTAAACATGTTTATATCAAGAGCTTGAAAGTTGGATTCAGCCATAAGTTTTGCTAGTCTTTGACCTTTTATGAGCTTTGTGGGCTTGATTTCTATGTCATATTCTAAAATTACAGCAATCCACTTTCCTCTTTTTCCATCTGGATCTTGGGTCAATATGTCTTTTACAACTGAATGAGGCACAAATGCTATAATGTGATAATATAAAATGTAAACTCTGAAGTTTTTTAAGGCTTTGACTAAAGCAAAGGCTTGTTTTTCCATGATATTGTACTTCAAAGGTGCATCTCTTAATGCCTTATTAAAAAATGCAATTGGCTGCTCTTGTCCCTTCAATTTTTTATGTAATAGGACAACAACTATTGTGTGTTCTGATGCAAATGAAAAAATGAAGAAATCCTTTGTAAAATCAGGACTAATAAGAACTGGTGTTTTGGTAAGTTCTTGTTTTACCAGCTCAAATGATTTCTTTGCTTTTAAGGTCCATTTAACTCCTTCTCTTTTAAGCATGTTTTTCATGTTTCTAATGAGTTCAGTTAGATTGGGTATGAACCTTCTCAAGAAATTAATCTTTCCAATGAAAAATTGAAGTTCCTTGATATTTCTAGGATGATTAATTTGCAATATACCATCGATCCTCTTTGGGTCTATCCTTATTCCTTCTTCAAATATGATATGTCCAAGAAGTTTACCTTCTTGGAGACCAAACAATGTTTTCTTTGGATTTAAAGATAAACCATATTTTCTGCATTTCTCAAAGACTTTTCTCAAATGTATCAGGTGTTTTTCATCTGTTTTTGAATATAAAGTTATGTCATCTAAGTAAATCACTATGAAGTAACCTATTTCTTCTGAGAATGAAATATCCATGGCTCTCCGAGATGTGGCACCAACATTCATTAAACCAAAGGGCATTTTCAAATACATGAAAGTACCCAAAGGAGTAGTAAAGGCTTTTTTAAGTTGATCATCAGGATGTACCAATATCTGATTGTAACCTGAGAAGCCATCTAGCAAAGAAATTTTTCTAGAACCAACTACCCTTTGTAAGATATGATCCATTTTGGGCAAGGGATAGTTGTACTTTAATGAGGCTTTGTTTAAGTTTCTGAAATCAATACAAAGACTTATATTTCTCCTGTTTTCTTCCTAACTGATAAAAGATTAGACACCCACTCTGAGTATCTCATAGGGACAATAATTCTAGCATCATACATTTTTCTAATTTCTCTCTCAACCAAAGGTAATTGAACAGGGTTTATTCTGTGTAATTTTTGTCTAAAAGGCTTCTGGTTTTCTTTGAGGGGTATCTTATGCTAGATTATCTCTGTATCATATGACTTTATATTTTCATAACTCCATGCAAATACATCAGAAAAATTTCTAAATAGCTCAATGTATTTCAGTTTAATGTGAGCTGATAGTGTCTTGGATAGTTTGATCATTTTGGGTTTCTATTCACTGTCTATGTTGCATTCTTCCACTTCAGCTTCAATAGGTTCTAGTTTTGGCTTTTTGGCAACATCATTCAAGTCAAACAATTCTTCTAATGGGACTAGTCCTTTTGGCAAGCTTTGATTTTTAGATTGCAACACTTCTAAGTCTTCTTTTTCTAAATCTATGCAGTTTTCTATCTTGTGTTTGAGTCTATTAGTTAATAGATTTATTTCATCAATATTAGGAGACTTTTATTCTTTAAAAAACGAGTTTTCTTCAGTAGGAAAGTCTTCATCATACTCTAAATCTGAGCTATGCACTTTAAATTCATTTTTGGACCGTAGGAAGTCTTCTATTTTTTTATCTCCTTCAAAAACTTGCCAGTATTTTTCATTATCCGGGACAGATGGTCTATATTTTACTTGGATGGTGTATTGTTTGCTTTCATAAGGTCTTAGAAAAGTACTAGCAGCAAAGGCTAATCCATTGGCAAGAATGTTTTGGTTCCTTGAGACAAAGGTAAGTTGGAATTCAGCAAATGTTTTTAACAAGTCCATGGCATCATCTCTGTAGGCTCTAAGTATGAGATGTTTAGCAGTGTATTCCCCATTTACTTGCCTAATTATCAATTCTGAATGCCGATGAACTATTATTCTTTTGGCCCCTATTTTTTTCAATACATGCAGGCCTAAAAGGAGAGCTTCATACTCTGCTATGTTATTTGTGCATTGGAAGTTTAATCTATACGAATGACCCTCAACATGATTGTTTTCAGTGTCGTGCACCCATATGCTTGCTCCTGCACCAGTTTTAGAGCAAGACCCATCAAAACTCATACTCCAAAGAGGATTGTTTTCAGATTTATCATTTATTTCACTTTAGTCCTCTCTTTCTTGTTCAACACTATGTTTTTTGTAAGGGCCTGCACTATGTTTTTCTTTGATTTGTTCCTCAATATTTTCACTATATTGAGGGATTATTCTTTGATTATCATGATATGCACTATATTTATGACTGTTTTGGACCTCAAGGCCTTCAATTTGTTTGCTTTGAATTTATAAGTTTGAAAACTGATCTAATGGTTTTTCCTTTCTCTCCTTTCCCTCTATGGTTGCCACTATGTTTGGATGTGGAGTGGCAACTATATTGGTTGATGTTTCATTTACTAATTCTTGCTCATTAGGAATATTATCATTGTAAAGAATGAATGAGTCAAGGTCAGCGTGTATGGAATAGAGAGGGGAGTTTTCTGGTCTTCCTTGACTACTCACCATATATTTCATGTGTGTTTCCCTATAGAGTCTTCTAGGTTGACTGAAGACAGGCATGGTGGCATAAGTCATATCCATCTGCATAGTACCTTGCAACTTAGCACCCCATGATCTTGAAAGAAGCATATCATATTTGGGGGGTATATCAGCCACTACAATGTCCATCACTAAGCTTTTGGATGGAATTTGGGCTAAGTTAACACATAAATATTTTATTAGGCCTAGGCATTTCACCCTACTTGAATCAAAGGAATATAAATCTTTATAAGGTCTAGTTACTTCAAGGCCTAATATTTCCATGGTTAATTTTGGCATGAGATTATGTGATGCTCCTGAATCAAGCATGACATTGTGCAAAATATTATCATTGATGTTCAAACTGATGTAGAATGGAGGGGTAGTTCCTTCTTAAAATTTTCCTTCAATCTTTGGATCGAACAAAAGTTCTAGTGTATCATCATTTAAATTAACAGTATCATGCATATCTTCTGTGTTCAAAGCTTTAAAAACTTGACATATATATACATTTTGAGTGACTAACTTAGTGAGTGGGACAAAGATTTTGATTTTGGCAATTTCATTCTCTAGGCTGAAGGGAATTTGATTTTTCAAAATTTTGATTCAGCCTTGTTAATCACTCTTTTATCAGCAAAATTAGCTTGCTGATTTCTACTATTTGTAGCAGTCAAAATGGTTTTTTCAGGAGCATTAGCTGAAATGCTAGTGCTGCTAGGGTCACCACTCCGTTTTTCATTAATTTGGGTGTTTTTTCCCTTGTTTGGATCAGAACCTTCAGCCCCTATGTTATGATTTTCTATTGTCTTTTTGGAAGTATTTACAAGGCTATTTTTGGCAGAATTATCAGAGGTTTTATTTTTGGGAGTTTCTGGGTTCTTTTTACTTCTTAGGTCATATTGTTTGGGCGCTCCTATGATGGAATTTTCGAGGTCTTGGTCAGATTATTCAGTTTATAGTCTTATATCATCATAGGGTGTATATAGACCTTGTTTTCTTTTATAGAGGAAATCAGAATCTTCATTATTCACCTCCAGCATGTTCATGTTATCATAATTTGTTTGTTCAATTGTTTCTCCATCCTCATTAACATAATTTTCTTGGAAAGGAGGTCTGATTTGTTGATCAGGATCTCTTTGTATGTTTGGAGGTTGATTTCTCCTAAAGTTCTGATTTTGATTCTGGGATTGGTTTCTATTTTGAGGAGCTGTTTGGTCTTCTCTAGGTTGATATTTTTCATATATGCTCATCCTCTCCATCATCCTTTCCATCATCCTTTCCAGTTTTGAGTCGGATGTGGAAGGTGCAATTTCATCCCTATATGATACCCTCTTCTCAGTCTTCATTCTAGCTATCTTGGCAATCAAATTTTCCTTAACACTTACTGCCCCTGCTTGCATATCTTCTAATGTGAGGGGTTCCCTTTTTCTTAATTGGTAGGCCATTTCAGGATCAAATCCATCAGGGAATTTCATTACAGCTAGGCCTTGTGGAGGTTTCATATGGATGGGTAGGGCATTGTACACACTATTGAATCTAGTGCAGTACTCTTGAACTCCTTCTCCAACATTCCATTTAATCTTCTCATATTCAGATAGAATCTGGAGAGGAATATTTTTGACTTTCCGTTTGTTTAAAAATAATTGATGGAAAGATTGGAGGTCATTAATACTATTAGGGGTTAAGTTTTTGAACCATTTTATTGCTTTTCCCCCTAAACTTTGAGCAAACAATCTGGGTTTAATGGTTTCATCATCTATCTCATTTCAATCAAAATAGTCATTCATTTTGTCCACATGTTGTAAAGCAGTAGTAGAACTACTAGCATCATATAATGGAATATTGGATTGATAGTCCTGTGGCAAATTTACTAAAGGTAAAAGAAGGACTAGAGGAGCATACCATGTTGTCATGATAGGAGGTTGTGGAAAAAATGGGGGGTTTACAAGTGGAGTGTTTGTGAAAGGAGGAGGAGGGTGGAATGGAGTAGTTTGAACAGTGGGTGTATGGATAACAGAAGTGCTTGGACAAGCTAAATACTGTTGAGAAAATTTAGGATGAGAGAAACAAAAATTATGAATGAAATGCAGATCATGTGGGGTGGTTTCTCTGCTATCAGTATGATCACCACTAGGTTGGGGTGAAAGTGGAGGGACAAAGTCTCTCTGATCTATACCACTAAGTGACTTAGTTCTGGATAGGTTTCTTATGAAAGGTAAATCAACTTGAGTATCTTGCAGAGCTGTAAGATTTTCAGGGATAGAATTAGTTCTATGAATTGGTTTGAAAACAGTTGAAGTCTTGGATTTAGGAGATTTCCTAAGGATACTTTCTGGATTATCAACTATCTTAGGAGGATTTGGGTCAGGATAGGCTTTAGTATGAATTCTTTTAGAAGCCACTATGTTGTGTTATTAGACCTAATGATGAAAAATGTTCAGCCAAGCATGACAGTATTTTAAAGGCTAACTAATATTTTTCAAAGAAAAGTCAATCCTCAAAGTCTTCTTAACTGAGTTTGAATGATGTTTGAAGGATAAAAGAATCTCCCAATGGAGTTTTAGGAAAAACCAGTGGGGTCAGCAGGCCTACTGAATACTAATGGAGTCACCACGTGAAGGATTTTTACTTGTTTTCAAGGTTTGGTTGTTGTTCACCATCAACAATCAATAATAACCAGTCTTGGTGACACTTGTCTCATTTAGGAATAGGGGTTCGTTGAGTTGTAAAGTTATCTATTACTCAATATTTGTCCCCAGCATGGTCACCACTATGTTAGTGTCCCATAGTTTACAAGATTGGCAAAGACAAACACTGCAGGGCCTACATCAGAACCATTTTAGAATCCTATGATCTAACCTTCCTGGATTCAGAGATGGATCTCTCTATATGTGTTTTAAAATGATATTCTTATAGGCTCATGATATGATATTAGGCTAGTTATGAAGCACAAGGGATTTGTTTTTGTTTTGGTTGGGTAGGATATCATCAAAATAAAGGAAGTCTTTTGAAGGGCAAAGGTATGAGTAAGTTGAAAGAATGGTTCAACACATAGGATAGGTAAGAGATAGTATCAACCCATTGGGCTATGGAGTCACAAAAGGATTTAATTGCACAACAAGTTTCAAGAGTGGTCCATGGAGAAAGTCATCTATATCAAAGGATCTCTTTAGATTGATTTGTGATATGGAACATTAAAAGTGTTGTGAAAGAAGCAAAGCTAATAATCATTTAAGAATCTATTAACTTCACTAAACAAGAAAAGCCTTTCAAAGTAACTATTTGAAGTAGGCCAAAGATAGGGCAAACCATAGATTTCTTTGGGAAAACTTTTACTAAAGCACACTTTTCAGACAACAATCGAACAATCTAACAGATTACCTTCAGAAAGAAGAAAACATATAAGAAAAAAAAGGGAAGCCTAAGATCAGATAAGGACTTTGAACCTATCCTGCTTTTGGCATACTCTTAGGGATCTTTTCAAAGCAACTGTTGGAGATAAAATAGAGGACATGGCTAACCATAGAATTCTCTAGTTCAACTTTGATTAGAAGACTTTTCAAGAACTTTCAAAGACAATATCTCAAGTTGTACTCAGGAAACATGGGCTCACCAACACTTCACTGGTTATACTCTATTGAATTATCCTTAAAGCACAATTAGAAGAAAACATAAAGATAAATCTTATCAATGAGAATTAGGGTATCTTTTACAGTAAATCCTAATCTAAATTTGCTGTTATTTATGAAAGAAAGTGGACAGTATGGAAAACATGAGGAAAAAAAAAAATTATAGCAAGAAAAACATCACCTTTGATATAGACCAGGATCCCATAAATCAGCTTGTATATTTGATGGTCAAACCAGTTACAATCTTCAAGTCCAGTAGGTCTTTACAGCTTCAAACTTCTCTTCTCAACCTATCTTTCTTCAATTACTAACAAAGCTTCAGTAGCGTCAGCAAATATTTACATTCAACAAGTAACCAACCAAAAAACAATATTGGGCTCCTCATATGATATATATAGGTAAATTGAGGAGGTGGAGTGAAAGGAAGGTCCAACTATTCAATTAATAAAGAGTAAATGCTTCTCGACCTTTGGGAGGCCTAATGGAGAAGACGTGTAATGTCTTAACTCTGTTAATTTATTTTTACATTCAATTTCATCTACTTCAGTCACTTTTGTTGACCTTTTAGGCTTTTGGTAGCTTTACTTTCTGAACTGTATTTGCAAATATCTTTGACTGTGCATTGAATTTGTATTCTTTTGAGGAAAAATAAACTGGTAGGTCGCATTTTTGGTCTTTGAAGAAGTATAGGCTTTGGTGATTTGGCATTTGAAGCCATCTTTCTATTGATTTGTCATGATTTGTTGCTTTAAATACTGATTTTCCTTTGATTATTCTTTAAGGCTTTCATTAATCATCTTCAATCTTCGAGCTTGTGTCTTTAATATTTAAACTACAGATTAAGCCGTAAATCTTCTTGCTTTATGCTTAACCTTTTTAATCTTCATCTTTAAGCTCTAAAATGTCTTCAGTGTTCTTCACTTAACTTTATTGTTTCGCTGATAGGTGCTTTCTTTACGATGGAGGGTTTTCCGTGTAATCGATGTCCATGAAACATTTGATTAAACTTTGAAATTCGACCCTTTTTTGTCCCTTTTCTGCATTTGATTAGTCTTTGAGGATCGTCACCCTCGGCCTTTTTCCACTAGAATTTTTTAGCTGTGGGAGACCTGCGTATTAATCCACCATGAAACCTAAAAATAAAACATCAAACCTTTATATAATCCTATGCATTGGATAAACTGCTTCAGAGGGTTTGATGAGGGTGAAAAGGGAGTGTGGAAGGAGGAAAATGCATCAAGGGAGGATTCCATGGCAGGAGGGTGGAAAAACCAAGGTTTGAATTCAAATATGGGCACATAAATAATGATAAGCGGTTTTGGGAATACCACCAATGGTATTCACGCGTGATAAAGGTGGTAAGTGGCGCAATGGACGCGATAGGGTCGAGAGAATGACACGTATGCCCCTCAAGACCGCCTATTTCGCACGGAAGATGCGCATTAGGAGGCTTTGGGAGATCGGGTGCAAAACAATGTGATAACCGTTGGATCTGTGGTTGTAGATCTAACGGTGAACAGGGCGCGCGAAAAGGTAAAGGTGCACGGGAGGACAAGTGGTGGGGACAAGTGGGACCTGGAGGTGACATCAGCTCCTTCGTCGGGTAGCGGAATGTTATTGGTGGGGTTAAAAAGGTGAGGAGGCATGATTAGCATTAGATCGGCAAGATCTACGGCGGAAATTAACCAAGGGGAGAACATAGCGCGGAGAAATGAAAAAGAAAAAGGAAGGGACTAAAGGAAAGGGAGATTTGTGGTCCCGTGGGGCGTATGATAGTACCGAAGGTTTAAGAGACAGAAGCATAGGCTTAGTGGAGGGTCTCGGGCTCTTGGTATTATGAGGAAAAATGAGTGGAAGGCTTAAGCCCTTAGGGGCTTAAAGCCTATATATAAAAAGGTCGGAAAATAAGCTTAATATATGGTTTTTAGGCCTTTTTTAGAGTTTCGATAGGGACAAAAAGGGGTTTAAAAGCCAAACCAAAGGATTTTTATGGTTAAAAAAGGGTTTGTTAAGGAGAAATGGGGAAAAATAATGGGAAAAGGGGCATTTTTAGAAGATAAAAAAGTGTTGTTAGGAAAAGCGAAATAATGAGTGAAATGGAGGGATTTTGGTGGAAATTATGAAGGTGAAAATATGGAGAAAATGGCTGATAATAGTCTCTTTTATAAAAACAGGGCCTCTTGAGGAATTTTGAATGAAGATTATCAATGGAATGAATTTCTTGAGGATAAAGAACACAGAGTCTTTAAGAAGTCATAGATTTTGCATGAAATTTGTTTCTTGAAGACTGAAAGACTAATTTAGCCATCATGAGATATGACAGAATTTATAGATGGCTAATAGTGGCTCCACTTGGGGAGGGCAACTCCTTGCTGGTGTCAAGAACCTCAGAGATTTATCTCTGGAATGCAGACCTGTGCTTTGCATTTTGACAACCTTTTCTTATCTGATCATGCTGCTTGAAAAGATGATCAGTATTTGTATCAACAAAATGATTTTCTCCCAAACATTCTACCTACACAACTTACTTGCCCTAACATTTTTTTTTCATAACGTGCACTTGGACTTGCAAACCTTTAACATCAACATTTTATTCTTTTATTGAAAGCAAGAAAACTAATCTAAAACTACCCTTATAACTTACATGAGTCTAGATTAAACAGTTGGACTCAAAAAGTCTCTACCTAATCTACTATCTGCCAGGATTAAATTGTCTGACAGATTTGTATTCTTTACATTCTAAAACAGAAATTTAAACACAGATAAACCAAGATTAAACTATTTTATTTGCTTTAAGAATACGACACAAAAACAAGCTGCACATAGACTAAAATTTACAAAAATTTAAAACAAAATTGTGAAGGCTTAAGATCTGAAAATTAAGAACATCCTTCTTTCCTCTTATGAATCAGATTTTGATCTATTTAGAGTCATACTTTTTCTTTCTTGGTTCAAATTTTGAGCATGTTTGAACATTTTCCGCTATCTTTGGCTCAAGTTTTGGTCTGATTAGAGCCATTTCTTTCTATCCTAATCTATTCTACTGATAAGCCAAGATTTCATTTTTTGGCAAATCTTCTTCACTAACCTATCAACAATAAATTGAAATCTATCTAGTCATGATTAGGCTATATGACTAAATAGCACTGCTCTTTCAAGTAGTGGAATTTAGGCTTGCACACTTTCAGATTTTTCTTTTCTTTTTTGGTATGGGGTTGTACCTTTCTTCTTTTATATCTGCCCTCTTTTCTCTTTTTCTATTGTTTTTTGTATTTTTTCTTTTTTCTTTGTTTAAAATTCAAAGCAGTGTTATATACAATGAACAAAAATATTTGAATCCAAAGTATTAGTTAACAGAAATAATGTTTGAGCATCCTGCCATTGATAGGACCTCCAAAATATTCAGCTCCATCCAATTCTTGCAGAAAGAATGCATTGTTTCTAATAGCAAATTGAATAAGATAAGGGCCTTGCCACAAATTATCAAATTTTCCATGTTTGCCCTTATCTTCTCTCCTTGAATCCCATTTCAATAATTTGTCACCAATTTTAAAGTCACTTGCCTTGGTTCTTTTGTCAAACATCTTCTTGATGTTTTCTTGTAATTGCTGTGCTCTGATGTATAATTCTTCCCTGGCTTGTTGTAGATGTATAGTTTGGTGTATTCTTCTTGTCATATCATCATCTTCAGACTGTACTTCTTGGATCAGCTTCATGGCTGGCACTCCTAAATTGGTTGGAAATATTGCATCTATTCCATAAACTAGCTGGTAGGGAGACATTCCAATTGACTTTTTAACTGTCAATCTGTCTGCCCATAATGCATGTACTAGCTTGTTGTGCCATGATTTTTTGTTTTCTTCCAACAACTTCTTGATTATGTTCACCAAACTTTTATTTGAGGATTCTGCCAACCCATTACCTTGAGTGTAATAAGCTGTAAAATGACCCAATATAATCTGATATTTATGAAAGAATTCCACCATCTTTTTAGATCCAAATGCAACAACATTTTCAGTTATGATATTTCTAGGACAGCGAAATCTAGACAGTATATGGTTTTCAAGGAATGAAATGATAACTGAGTCTATGGCATTCCTAGAAGGGATGGCTTCTATCCATTTGGTAAAATAGTCTGTTGCTGCGAGGATCCATTTGTGTTGGGAAGATGAGGCAGGATGGATTTCCCCAATGAAGTCTAGACCCCACTGCTGAAAAGGAGCTTCAACAGTGATTGGTTGCAGAGGTAAGGGAAGCAGCTTTCTTTTTCCTTCAAAGATTTGGCATTTGTGACAGGCAATAATCGTTTTGTGGATATCTTGAAAGAGGGTGGGCCAATAATAGCCAGCTCTAAGGATTTTGTTAGTAGTTGACTTCCAGTAGAGGTGGCTTCCACATTATTCTTCATGAAACTCGTGCTTGATCTTATCTGCATCAT
Source organism: Pinus albicaulis (assembly GCA_034641835.2). Lineage (NCBI taxonomy): Eukaryota > Viridiplantae > Streptophyta > Pinopsida > Pinales > Pinaceae > Pinus > Pinus albicaulis. Next base: position 752,871,260 of record CM076578.1, read on the forward strand.
TCTCAGGCAAACATTTAAGCAATAATCCACTAGCATTTTTCCAATATAAACATTTATTCAAAATGCAGTAATTTACAGATTTCAACTTTAAGAATCTTGCCTATGTTTTAGAAAAACCAGGAGGGACATTTAGGTTGAGCAACACATGCAAAATATCAGCATACCAAGATGAATTCAGAAAATAATCTTCAATAATTGGAGTTGTCAACTCCTCCTGTTCATCTAATGCATTAAACATGTTTATATCAAGAGCTTGAAAGTTGGATTTAGCCATAAATTTTGCTAGTCCTTGACCTTTTATGAGCTTTTTGGGCTTGATTTCTAAGTCATATTCTAAAATTACAGCAATCAACTTTCCTCTTTTGCCATCTAGATCTTGGGTCAATATGTCTTTTACAACTGAATGAGGCACAAATGCTATAATGTGGGAATGTAAAATGTAAACTTTGAAGTATTTTAAGGCTTTGACTAAGGCAAAGGCTTGTTTTTCCATGATATTGTACTTCAAAGGTGCATCTCTTAATGTCTTATTGAAAAATGCAATTGGCTGCTCTTGTCCCTTCAATTTTTTCTGTAATAGGATAACAACTACTGTGTGTTCTGATGCCAATGAAAAATGAAGAAATCCTTTGTAAAATCAGGACTGATAAGAAATGATGTTTTGGTAAGTGCATGTTTTACCAGCTCAAATGATTTCTTTGCTTCTAAGGTCCATTTAACACATTCTTCTCTTTTAAGCATGTTTGTCATGTTTCTAAGGAGTTTAGCTAGATTGGGTATGAACATTCTCAAGAAATTAATCTTTCCAATAAAAGATTAAAGTTCCTTGATATTTCTAGGATGGTTAATTTGCTATATACCATCGATCCTCTTTGGGTCTATCCTTATTCCTTCTTCAGATATGATATGTCCAAGAAGTTTACCTTCTTGGAGACCAAACAATGTTTTTTTGGATTTAAAGATAAACCATATTTTTAGCATTTCTCAAAGACTTTTCTCAAATGTATCAGGTGTTCTTCATCTGTTTTTGAATATACAGTTATGTCATCTAAGTGAATAATTATTAGGTAAACTATTTATTCTGAGAATTCAATATCCATGGCTCTCTGAATTGTGGCACCAACATTCATTAAACCAAAGGGCATTTTCAAATACATGAAAGTACCCCAAGGAGTAGTAAAGGCTGTTTTAAGTTGATCATCGGGATGTACCAATATCTGATTATAACATGAGAAGCCATTTAGCAAAGAAATTCTTCTAGAACCAACTACCATTTGTAAGATATGATCCATTTTGGGCAAGGGGTAGTTGTCCTTTAATGAGGTTTTGTGTAAGTTTATGAAATCAATACAAAGCCTTATTTCTCCTGTTTTCTTCCTAAATGATACAAGATTAGACACCCACTCTAAGTATATCATAGGGACAATAATTCCAGCATCATACATTTTTCTAATTTCTCTTTCAATTAAAGGTAATTGAACAGGGTTTATTCTGCGCAATTTTTGTCTGAAAGGCTTCTGGTTTTCTTTGAGGGGTATCTTATGCTGGATTATCTCTGTATCATATGACTTTAGATCTTAATAACTCCATGCAAATACATTAGAAAACTCTCTAAATAGCTCAATATTTTTCAGTTTAATGTGAGCTGATAGTGTCTTGGATAGTTTGATCATTTTGGGTTTCTGTTCACTACCTATGTTGCATTCTTCTACTTCAACTTCAATAGGTTCCAGTTTTGGATTTTTGGCAACATCATTCAAGTCAAACAATTCTTCTAATGGGACCGATCCTTTTGGCAAGCTTTGGTTTTTGGATTGCAGCACTTCTAAGTCTTATTTTTCTAAATCTGTGCAGTTTTCTGTCTTGTGTTTGGGTCTATTAGTTAACAGATTTATTTCAACAATATCAGGAGACTTTTATTCTTTAAAAAGTGGGTTTTCTTCTTTAGGACAGTCTTCATCATACTCTGAATCTGAGCTTTGCACTTTAAATTCATTTCTGGACTGTAGGATGTCTTCTATTTGTTTATCTCCTTCAAAAAATTGCCAGTATTTTTCATTATCCGGGACAAATGGTCTATATTTTACTTGGATGGTGTATTGTTTGCTTTCATAAGGTCTTAGACAAGTAATAGAAGAAAAGGCTAATCCATTGGCAAGAATGTTTTGGTTCCTTGGGACAAAGGTAAGTTGGAATTCAACAAATGTTTTTAACAAGTCCATGGCATCATCTCTATAGGCTCTAAGTCTGGGATGTTTACCAGTGTATTTCCCATTTACTTGCCTAATTATAAATTCTGAATCCCCATGAACTGTTATTCTTTTGGCCCCTATTTTTTTCAATACATTCAGGCCTAAAAGGAGAGCTTCATACTCTGCTATGTTGTTTGTGCATTGGAAGTTTAATCTATTGGAATGAACCTCAGCATGATTTTTTTTCAGTTTTGTGCACCCATATGTCTGCTCCTGCACTAGTTTTAGAGCAACACCCATCAAAACTGATACTCCAAAGAGGCCTGTTTTCAGATTTATCATTTATTTCACTTCTTTCCTCTCTTTATTGTTCACCACTATGTTTTGTATAACGGCTTGCACTAGATTGGAAGTGAAACTATAACGATGTAAAAATATCAATAATGTTCTAATAACTGCACATAAATTTGAAAATCACAATTTTGATCTTTAGTGGGCCCTGGACATGCATGCTATTAAAGACTACTTGCACTTAGCAAGAGACTGGTAAATCAGTGAAACTATTTTGGTAGACTTAGTACTCTCACTTGAATTTGTACATTATAATTATGGAAGTGTAGGAAGATGCACAGGGAGAAGTACTGTAGCACTGCATTTTATGAATTTTCCATAGGTATATCTACAGGTGGCTGTGTGCAATCAAGTCAGGCTGTAAGTTGTAACACAAATTTTAACTTGAGAAATGAAAATTTTCCACTTGGCATGCAATTTTGACACCTTGGGGTGCATTATAAGTATGGAATATGATGTTCCATGGCATATAGGATAGCCCCTTTTCCTTACCATCCATCAGGTTTTCTATTTATGTACTTGGCATGTAGTTTTTAATGCAAGTGGAAATTTTGGCACTATGAAAATAATAAATAGAAAGCACAATAGTAATAAGGAGACACATGACCTTGGAGATGCATTGGAGCTTAGGACCTTTGGAGGATTGTTGGATCTTGGGGAGCAGTGCTCATGCCATGGAGGGCTTGCTTTTTAATCACTGTCACCTTTGATGCTGACTCATGTCACATAGAGTAGAGTGCTTCACATGGGTGTACCTACTTGTGTCTTGCAAGTTTGCTTGTAGTGGACTAGGTCCACTAAAGCCCCTTTACCTCTCATATAAAAGGAGGAAGGAGTGAGTTGTTATTATAGTCGGTCATGCACTTGTGCATATTCCTTTCAAGCTTGGGTTACGGATGTAAGAGCAGTGCTACTCTCTCCCTCTCTATGTGACAATATATCTAAGTTGATGTGTATGTTGGTGACAATATATCTAAGTTGTTCTTTGCTCTATCTTCCTTACAAGGATTCCTTGAAAGATAAGTAGATTGGTGAACATAAGTAACTAATCTTAACTGTAGCAAAAAATATGATATGAATCTGCTATTAATTAAGGTTCTAATACCAATGATGCGAGCCAACCCAGAATTCTGCTATTATAACAGAAATTTGAAATCCAAAAATTCTGAAACTAGATCTGAAATATAAAAAATAAAGCAGACCAAAAAACCAAACAGTTAAAAGTCGAGCGGTAGACATGAAACTAATTAAGTCCTCCACTCAAATCTTGTATCTTTATCTGCATATGTTTTAGAGAGAAACCATCACCGTTTTTCTCCAGGGACTTTATTGGCTCAAAAACCTGTCAGTGTTTATAGCCAAGCTCAATGATAGTGAAACAAGCCATTCTCCATGAACATTTTCTGTTGTTTGGGACTAGGTGCTCTTCTATGAAACAAACCTAACAATGTTTTCAATAACATTGTCAAATTATAGCTACTAAAACTATGTGGCTATAGTCATGTTTCATGATGGTTTCCTACTTTCTTTAAGCAATAGGCACTTTTTTAGGAAACAACTGGATGGACGAAATTTAATGGAATTCTTTCTAGTTGCTCCAATTTGCTTGATGACAAGAAAGCGAAATGAAACTGAAAGAAATTTAGAATAGTTCCTTGAATAAATGGAGTTGTTGACCAATGCACATAGTGCATCAACACGTTGAAGCAGAAAAATCCAGAAGATTCCCTACAAATAGTGCACATAGTGGGTCATCATGTTGGATAAAATATAAATATTCTTGAAATAATAATAGCATGAATTTTACATTGATGGAATTGTACATTGGAGGTGGTTTACCATTTGCTGCTAGACCCTGTTTGGATGTTTGAAAGACAATATTCCTCGAAGTGTTGGATTAGTATGGAGCTTGGTGACTTCATGTTGTTGATGCATGAAGGGATTTTATGTGCTTGGAGTAGAGTTGGGTATTTCACCATGAAAAAAACATCCCAAAATCAACATGAGCACAAAAAATCCCTTAAAATGTGAACTCTTGGGTTGAGGGAGTGGATATGTAGGTGTGGGAGTCCTTAAGGTGACACATTACCTTGGATATGCATTTCACTTAAGGAGACACATGACCTAGGAGATGCATTGGAGCTTAGGACCTTTGGAGGATTGTTGGACCTTGGGGAGTAGTGGTCATTCCATGGAGGGCTTGCTTGTTAATCGTTGTTACCTTTGATGCTGACACATGTCACGTAGAGTAGAGTGCTTCACATGGGTGGACCTACTTGTGTCTTGCAAGTTTTCTTGTAGTGGACTAGCTCCACTAAAGCCCCTTTATCTCTCATATAAAAAGAGGAAGGAGTGAGTCATTATTATAGTCGATCATGCACTTATGCATATTCCTTTCAAGCTTGGGTTAGGGATGTAAGAGCAATGCTACTCTCTCTCTCTCGGTGACAATATATCTGAGTTGATGTGTATGTTGGTGACAATATATCTGAGTTGCGCTTTTCTTGATCTTCCTTACAAGGATTCCTTGAAAGATAAACAGATTGGTGTCTTAGTCATCATCAATTTTTGCCTTTGTAGATGACTAAATACTTATTATAGATTTATAGAAACAAAGTTCATGAACATTGTGAGTTCTAGAAATATCATTGTCTTCATTATCCTTAAGATAATTTTTTCACTATTTCATTATCCCATCATGTCAAACTCAGCTCACCAATTCCAAAAGACCAATCATGGGCTCATATCACTCATTTTGTCTATGTTTTGTCACCTTTGGCCTCAATTCTCTATTTTGTTTTTCCTAAACCCTCCACTACTACCTAGGGCCACCAATCAACCAGCTCTCTTACATCTCCAAAAATACCTCAAGCACTGATAGTCTCAAAACTATCTTTGTAGGCTCTTTAGATAAATCAAGTACATTGTGTTATCACCCAAAAATTTTCAAAACATCATTGTGTCAACTATGTTTTTGATCATGGTCTCAAAATGGGTTTGAAAGTCATTTTAGGTTTTGGTTAAGGGTAGTTTAGAGTTTTTATAAATTTAAAGGTCACCATTGAATTCATATAAAGTCTTTAGAGGTCCATTTCATGATCAAATACTCACATTTTCCATTTAGGAGTCATTACATAATGTTTTGAGTTAAATTTATACAATTAGCCAAGAATCCTCCATTTCGTAGTGTCGCTAGTTCAAAAAAGAGGATTTGCACTACGAAAGTGCTGATACTTTCATAGCAAAAACTATGAAGAATACACTGTGGGCGCTACGAAAGCATGGTTTCTTAACCATCTTGTCAATTAAGCCAAAATCTCTCAGAATTCGTTGGGGAATGATAGGATAGAGGTATGGTGAGTCAATTTGAGATCAGATTCAATGTACTTACCTGTTTCACAGTCATCATTGTCATGATAAGGCATCAATGAAGCATCATTCAGTTACGAGATGACACCTTAAAATCAAATTATTGCCTAATTTGGTCATTCTCATTTTCATTTGCTTCCATACAAGTGTATAAGCTCTGAAGTTGTCAAACTAAGTCTGTGGGTGTTCTATACAAAGCCTATCTTTCATATTCACAAGCGAGGCTGTTCCATAATCAAGCGAGCCTGATCATATATTCAAGTGAGGTTGTTTTACAGATTCAAGAGAAGCTGACAGGTTTTTTCTAAGAAACATGGCAGAGGAGAAGAAAGTCCATAGAGGTGAACATTGCTTAAGATATGAGCCTAAAAATGTGAAGGCTATAATTGAATATCAAATAGTGATGGAGGCTTTTAGCAAAGCAGGTTGTCTCCGGTTTTGTGAAAAGCTGCAGGGTTGCCATACTCAAGTGTCTAAAGAATTTTCCTTACACTTCAGTGGAACCATGACAAAGATTGGGATGTTAAATGTGCCAGTTACTCTTGAGATCATTACTTCTATGATAGAAATACCAAGGTGGAAAGAGACTTGGTTTAAAGGTTTTACGTTTGACACGGAACCATGCGAGGAATTCATAAAACCTGAGTATGCTGATATGGACCTGAACAATGCAATACCTAGAAGTTGTATCAAAGACACCTATGCCAAGCTGCTATTCAACATTCAAAGATACTTTCCATGTGAAGGCAAGTACCATAAAGTTTATACTTATCATTTCAAGCTACTTTTGAATTTCACAAGTATGATATCACTAGATTTGCCCTTCTACTTGCATAGGAGCCTTGCCAAAATGTCTGTTAAAGTACGATATAAGTCTGATGGTTGTGAAACATCTTTGTTTCACCATGGTTTGATAAAGTTATTTGTTTTGAATGAGATTAAGAAAATAAGCAGGTATTGGTTATGAATGGATTTGAACTGGAAACCCTAACCCCAGCTAGAAACCCTAAAACTAAAGGGAATCCTTCACCACTAGTAGTAGAGTCTAGTCAGGCTGTGGTTGCAAAAGCAAAGTGGTTTGTAAAGTTGAAACCAAGGAAACATGTTGAAGATAGGAAAAAGAAGACACAGTTTCTTGTTGCAGCAACTCCATCACCTGCAAAACAGAGGTCAAAAGGTGTTAAAGAGGCTAAAAAAAACAAGTGGCCAGCAAGCAGGAAAGCAAGAGAGTGACAAGAAACCAAGCAGTGGCATCAAAGGGAAAAACAATTGTTTCAGGTACAGAAGACATCCAATGATAAAAGGAAATTTAGATGACATCCTTCGTGCAATTGATATAGAGGAATCACCCATTGTGCAAGCTGATTTCATTGAAGTATATGAACACAAACATAAAAGGATTAAGTCAGCAAAGAAACTTGAATTCGAAGGTGAAAATGCAGCCTTTATCTTTCAAGCAAGGAAACCTTTAACTAGGCATGCTAAGAAGCTCAAAGAAGCCATTAAGGAGGTCCAAGAAACTTTTGAAACAGTCAAAGACCCTGAAGAGGTGGTTGACCTTTCATCACCAACGGTGGAGCATGCAGCTAACAGAAAAATGAAGGAAAAAGAAGAGGTGACAGAGTGTCAACGTCTTGAGGAGAAATTGAGGTTAGAAAATCAAGATATCACTATGATGAGGAAGAGGGCCAGAAAGCATAGTGTTGAGAAAACAGAGTTTAAAATAATGAAGGTAGTATGGGAAGACCAATCTGGTTCTAGGTCTGAGATTCCAAGCAGTGCAGAACAATTTTTTACATGGACAGTTCCAGCCATCAAGGAAGAAAAATTTGTTAGAGTGATCAATACTCATTTGAGAGCCAGTAATAGAATACTAAGAGGTCAAGTGGAGGACTTGGAGCAGAAGCTGAAATTGACCTAGGATGAGCTAAAAAACAGAGGTGAAGAATGACATTCATAAAAAAGTTAAAAGCTAAAACAAATGGAAAATGAAGAATAAGCCTCATGAAAATTGTGTTTTTAGTTCACATGGCTGTTTGTTTTGATGAAACCAGTGGTATTCTAGAGTTTTGGCACATTTTTTTTTCAAATTTTGAATAAATCTGGGAAAAACTACTCACTCAGTAGTTTCGTAGTGCAAACAGTGCAAAAAGAGTGAAAAGCGCTACGAAACTGCTGTAGCAACTTTTTTCACCCTTTCTCATAAATTTTTGGAGGGAAAATGTGTGTATTATGACATGAAATTGCTAGGGAAGTTGTTTTAAGTGAATATGAAGATAACCCTGGAGGAAAGAATTTTTTTTTGAAGGCAAATGTGTTAAAATACTGTGATAGAAAAAGCGCTACGAAACTGTGCTGTTTTCGTAGCACAGGTCTGTTTCTACTATTTTGGACAGTTTGATGGTGATTTTGTACAGTTGGCACGTAAGGATGATTTTGGGCATATGATATTTCATTTCCTGACAGAAAATAACCTCGAAGTCATGGGTTCATAGTGGTCAGAGTGTCTCAAGAACACAAAGAATCTTAAGCCTAGAAAACAGGGGACAATTTCCTAGTTTGCAAGAGATCAGCATTAAGGTCATAAAGTGTTGGAGCTTATCATCTGGATTCGACCTTATGGGAATAAATTTGGAAAATGATGTAATCTAGTTTAGATAAGGTTGTTATGAGTAGAGTTAAGGAGTTTGAGTCCTATTTTTAATAGGAATGTTCATTAGTTTTGCATCTGTCATTTTGTAATAAATACCATGTCACATGGTTAGGAAAGGTGTAAAAAAGTAGGAATTCGATGTATCTAGCTCAGGATAAGGTTATCCTATGTTGTAAATGATTTATAAAGATGAAGAATTTGAAATGATAAGGGTTGGAAATTAAAAAAAAAAAGACTGTGTTTTTTGTAAGTGACTAGTTTTCAGCTTAATACAGAGTTTTCTACTTAGTCTACTCAAGATTCATAAAGATTTCTAGTGTGTTCTTTTTATAATGGAATATTTTTACTATACTATTGCAGTGGTGTTTGCTTATGTTACTCAGAAGTCATCATTGATGCTCTGACTTCCTTCATAGGCAAACTGACTGTGTGTTTTACAGTTTCACATGTGTTTCTCAGGACTAGAAATATGATATGCCTTGACTTCCATGCTGAGTAGAATGTTTTGTTTTACTGAAGCTATTTTGAATCCATAAGCCCAATGTGCACTTGCTAATGAGATTTACAGAAAATTTCAATCATTTATCTGCTTATTACCCCACGTAGAGTTGGCCATCTATATTTTGTTGAACCCTTAGTTAAACTGAGGGGGGGGGGGTGAATCAGTTTAACACATTCATGAGCTTTTAAAAATTTTCATCAAGCTTATTTACAACTTAATTTCATAATCAACTTTACATGTGAACGATCTTAATATGTGAGTAGCAATTATTAAGATAATGTGACACCAAACTTATTATGAGAGCAGCAAGTATTAAGCAGATTGGATAGAACATATCAACACATAGGCATCACACACAGAGATATTAGATATAAGTGGAAACCCATAAAGGGAGAAAACCACATCTTATTATTGTTGTGATGAAAAGGCAAGCTCCAACTCCCTCTCACCACTGATTTTCTAAAGGCACTACCCACAGGAGGCTCCAACCTCAATTCTGCAAGCTACAACTTGCAAGGAAGCTCCAACTCCCATCAATTTTCTGCAGGCACCAACCTACAGGAGGCTCCAACCTCAGTCAGCTACAACTGACATCTATCAAGCTACAACTTGATAGGGAAGCTCCATCTTCTTCATTCTATAAAAATAAAACATTTTTTGATTTACCTTGGATATCAGCTCTGTTATGTACCTCTTTTGTGCTGTCCTCCAGTCTTCAAATCTGTCTTATAGCATCTCTTTCAGCTCCTCCTTCTTCTTATCTTCTCTACCTCAATTCTTCATACTTTGCATTCTCTAACCTCTCCATGTATATCAATGTGATATCATTTATACAGTTTGCCTCATAACTATTTGTATTCCACAGGGAATTCAATGTGAATAGCCCTAACTCTTTGCCTTCTGCCTCCTCACTTCTTTATCCAGCTTATTCAGAAAACTACAACAATTTGTACAAATTTCAGTTTTACAATGGAGTTTTGTTTCCTAAGGAGACTTGCTAGTGCAGCACAAACAATATAAACCAATAAAAAACATTTACATTCAGTTACAATATGGATTACAAATCAACCCATTCAGTTTTGGAGCACCGTGTGTTTGTCTTTTCTGTGACTGTCTCTGTCTTTTTCGTCTCTGCTTGCTTTGTTGTTCATAGAAATTATGAATCCTTTTGTGTGTGTGTGTGTATATATATATATATATATATATATATATATATATATATATATATATATATATATATATATATATATATATATATATATAACCTCCCTTTTATATAACGCAAATCAACTCTCGGAGTAATAGTAAAAGACCTTTTAACACATAAAATGCCCTTTCGGGCCCACCATCCGAACTTTGTTTTATGCTCCGATGCGATGAGTCTCCTCCAGAGATTTCCGATTGCGATTGATCGCAATCGCAAACTTCATTAACCTGTTCCGCTGTGTTGCCTTCCTTTGATGTGATTGCTTCCTTTGCGGTGGTTCCGATGCGATGATCGCAATCAGAAATTTCAATGGTATTGTGCCACTGCTCCTTTTATTTCGATGCGATGGATTACTGTTCAATGATAAAAGTAAATATATATATCTCTTGTTTCATATATATATATATATATACTTGCCGCTTACTTTTGTTTTACTCTTTAGATTTGGTTATTTGATTTCCTCCGAATCGATTAGTAAAGGCCCCACCATGTAATCAAACGATTCATATCCACCGTCCATCCTTCAGCAAATTCGACGACTATCATCCGATCGCTCAATCACAATTGGAACTTTCAATTTGTTCGTCACTCTTTCACCTCCGATGCGATGAATCACTTCGATGCATTTTATAGTTCTTAACCTCAAACACATGATCACCATTTATAATATCTGTTCCGCTTTTATCGCAATTGCACCCAACCTTATTAACATGTTCTCATTATATGTTTTTTCCCATATATCTCACTTATTCATATGTATATATGTATATTGTTTCATATATATACCTTTCCGCTTCAACTTTTATATATCCTTCAGCTTGGGTTAAGATTCTCGGAATAAACATGCATTGAACTTTTCCTTTTACATGGGGTCCCACACTACACATATACTCTGCCTCTTTTATATTTCCATTCATAAGGTCCGCATTCAAATATTATAAGTTCTTCGATCTTTAGTTTATTTCAAAAGAGATGAACCCTTTTACTAGGTTTACCACAAAACCTTTGAGTTAAATAAGTTGCTTCCGCTGCTATATGTCAGTCATATCATTCATATAAAAATGTCAAATTATCATTTGAATATTACAATTTTGGACCATTGTAAACATTTAATTTTCAATCCTTATGTGCGGCATTTCCTTTATGAAGACTATGCAAACCCCAAATTTCATTTGGTGAAGGGTTTCGCTTTATATAACTCTTAATGTGTTTGGGCCCACAACATATTTCAAAGCCTTTGGATCAATATCCAACGTCTTATAATATCAATACCATTATATTCTATTAACGTTCAAATTGGTTATGAAACTAATTCTACATGTGTTACTTCACGGGCATGTAACTTACCTTTAGACCATATATTAAACTCAAACACTCCATGTAACTACACTTGGGCCCATAGTATCCCTTTGCATTCACAATACAGTTTATATCGACCTCGAAGCATATGAAAGACCTTTCAAACGTTATACCACGACTTTGATTAATCACAAGGACCAATGTATATTGGTTCTAGGCCCCACAACATATTGCCTTATGTTAACCTTTATCCATAGCGCTCCATGTATTACAGCCTCCGTTGTAATATTATAATAAAACCCTCATCCTTGGACTTAAAAAAAATGATAACATATATGACCTTTGATTCTATCACAGTTTATTAACTTCCAGCTTCCATCAAACCATCGCATCATATTACAAAGCATCTGGGCCCACAGTAACTTATAACATACCTTGCCACAAATCTTCGTCCATCGCGCGATACAGTGACCGTTGGATTTCCTATGCTCTAGATCGAATGACTATAGCACATATCACGTTATTTCTTCCTCCGTGGGTTAATCCTCCAAAATTACGCGATATAAATGGTATTCAAATACCACTTATAGCCAAGCATCGAATGAAGACCCATATTGCGTTCAAAAAGGTGAAACCACTTACCATCTCCAAACTCACGCGATACTGCTGGTATTTTCACCCCCGGTTTCGCTGTTCATGCAAGGTTCCGCATCCTCTGGCTCAAGGTTCCGCACCGTGTGCTATCAACGTTTTATTATCATTAACCTCCACTTCTTAACTACAGGTTATTTTGATTCGGGCTTCATGTGACGCACCATGGCATCTATTTAAGGTTTCGTTATGAAACCGTGCCATTGCTTCCATAACTACAAATAGAGGTTAAACAACCCCTCGTGACTCACCTTGGTGCTTCCATAATACACACATAAATCAACCAACCACTATTTCCTACACAACCACTATTTTAGAGTGACCGTTTCTCTGCATTCAGTTACTATGCATGTCAGTGTATTCTCTATATACTCTGTATCTGTATTCTATGTCTCTGTCTCTGTGCATGACTGTTTCACTGTTTCAATGTATTCTCTGCATATTCTGCAGCCTGGGCTGCTTCAAATGGCCCTGCTTTGCAGCTGCTCGACCCTCTACATCCTCTTTAGATCTCTGCCGCCTCTCTGCTACTACTCTACCTCTTTTGCTCTCTTTGCCTTTCAACAGTCTTATTTTGCTATCTCTCTGCTTTTATGCTGTCTCCTTTGCCATCTCCTTGGCCATCAATGACAAAATTTCCAACAGTCTCCCCCTTTGGCATTGATGGCAATACACTTCCTCTACTTGCCTTTTAGGACCCTTTCTTATGTTGCTTGCTTTTCCTCCCCCTTTGACATCAATGGCAAAGGGTTGCCCATTTCCCAGTGTGATTTTAAATCTCGTCCATGTTACTCTGATCTTGAGGACCTGTTTCATGCCTTGCTTAGTTTCTCTAGCTCTTTTGTAATTCTCTTTGTTGATTGATCTCCCCCTGGAATGATGTCTTCTTTTCTGTTCTCCCCCTGGAATGATGCTTTCTCTTCATGTCAGAGAGTAGCATCTGCAAATACTACCCCTAGTTTGTCTCTTAGATATTCGAATGGTTCTCTGGCAAGAGGTTTTGTGAATATATCTATTGTTTTTTCTTTTGTTGGCACATATTCCAACTTCACTACCTTCTGTGCTACTTTTTCTCTGAGGAAATGGTACTTTATTGGGATGTGTTTAGCTTTTGAATGAAGTACATGATATTTTGATATACTTATTGCACTTGTATTATCACATTTGATAGAGATATTTTCATCAATGCTTACCTTCATGTCTTGGAGGGTTTGTTTCATCCACATGACTTGTGTGCAACATGCTGCTGCTGCTATGTATTATGCTTCTGTTGTAGATAGAGAGATAGATGTTTGTTTCTTGCTTAGCCATGCCACCAGGCTCTTTCCCAAATAGAATGCACCTCCACTTGTGCTTTTCCTGTCATCCACACAGCTGGCCCAATCTGCATCTATATATGTTGTCAAAGTGAAGCTCTTGCCTTTTGGATACCATAGCCCATACTGTGCAGTTCCTTGTAGATATCTGAATATTCTTTTGATTGCTAGAAGGTGATTTTTTTTTTGGTGCTGCTTGATATCTAGCCACAAGTCCTACTGCCAACATAATGTTTGGTCTAGATGATGTTAGGTATAGTAGAATTCATATCATGGATCTATAATTTCTTTGATCTATATCAACAGATCCATCATCAACACATAGCTTGCATCCAGTGATCATGGGAGTTGACACAGGTTTGCAGTCTTCCATTTTGAACTTTTTCAACATCTCTTTTAAGTAATTTTCTTGTGAGATGAATGTACCTGTGTTATTTTGCTGAATTTGAAGTCCTAAGTAGAAGGTGAGCTCTCCAATCATAGACATCTCAAACTCTGATTTCATTTCTTCAGCAAATCCTTTTGCTAACTCATCTTTGTTGCTTCCAAACATGATGTCATCAACATATACTACAACAATCAGGAGTTCATTTTCATTGGCCTTTATGTATAGATCACTGTCTACTCCTCCTCTCTTAAATCCTTTTTTTTGCAAGTACTTATCCAGCCTTGAATACCAAGCGTGAGGAGCTTGTTTAAGCCCATATAGAGCCTTCTTTAGTCTGCACACATAGTCTTCTTTATCTGTTAATGAGAATCCTTCAGGTTGTTCCATGTAGACTTCTTCTTCTAGATATCCATTCAGGAAGGCAAATTTCACATCCATTTGATATACCTTGAAGTCATGGTAGCATGCAAAGGCCAAAAACATTATAATAGCTTCCATTTTGGCTATAGAGGCAAATGTTTCATCATAATCAGGACCTTCAATTTGTGAATATCCCTTGCATACAAGTCTGTCTTTATTCCTGATTACATGTCCTTGTTCATTCATTCTATTCTTGAATACCCATTTTGAGCCTATGAAATTTTTCTCAGTGGGTCTTGGAACTAATTCCTAGGTATTTTTCTTCTCAATTTGGTCCAATTCTTCATTCATAGCATTCACCCAATACTTGTCATTGCTAGCTTCTTCAAGCTTCCTTGGCTCTATTTGTGATAACATAGCTAGGTATACCTCTTCTGTCTATTCAGTTAGTTGTCTTCTTGTCTGGACTCCTACACTCTTGTCCCCAATGATTTGATCTTCTGGATGGTTCTTTTGAGTGTATCTTGAGGGGCCTTTTGAGTTCAGTTCAGTGTCTTCTGTTGTCTTGCTTATTTCATCATCATCTTGGTTCTCTTCTTCACGATCTTCTGGAGGATTGCTGCAACCTGTACTTCTTGCTTTGTTTGGTAGTTCTTTATCATATCTTACATCAATGCTTTCCATAATTTTTCAAAGTGTTTTGTTGTAGCACCCGTAACCTTTACTCTTGGATGCATATCCTAAAAATATTCCTTCATCAGTTCTTGCATCAAACTTCCCCAGATTTTCATCATTATTCTTTATGTAACACTTTCTTCCAAAGACTCTAAAGTGCTTGATTGATGCTAGTTTACCATGACATAGTTCATAAGGAGTCTTGTCACTGTTTGGTCTTAAATGAGCTTTATTAAGAATATGCACAACTGTGTGTACTGCTTCTGCCCAAAAGGTTTGGGGAATATTACTTTCTTACATCATGGCTCTAGAAATTTTTTGTACAGACGCGTTTTTTCTCTCTGCCACTCCATTCTGTTGAGGTGTCCCTACAATAGTAAACTGTTGTTTTATCCCATGTTCATTGCATAGATATGCAAAATCATAGTCTATGAATTCACTTCCTCTGTCTGATCTGATGCACTTTATCTTGCATCCTGTTTGATTTTTTGCCTATGCCTTGAATATCTTGAATTTCTCAAGTGCTTCCGATTTATATTTGAGAAATGCAACCCATGTCATTCTATAGAAATCATCTATTATCAGCATGAAGTAGGATTCTCCACTTGGTGATTTAGTTCTTGAATGTCCACACAGGTCCATGTGTACAAGCTGAAGTGGCTTACTTGTTGATAGCTCATCTTTGGTCTTAAAGGATGTCCGGGTCTGTTTTCCCAATTGGAAAGATTTACATATGGTATTTGAAGGCTTCTTTATTGCTAGCATATCTCTAACTTCTTTCTTCTTGCTCAGTCTGATGATATGGTCGAAGTTAAGAAGTCCCAATCTCATGTGCCATAACCATGACTCCTCAAGTTTGCTAAGGTGGCATGCTTCATTCTCTTCTTTCACTATGTAGACATTACTCTCTGTTTGAACACCTTTGATCAGAGTCTTTCCCGTGGTGCTTGATCTGACTTCACAGTATTGTGCTCTAAAAAGAACTTCACAGCCTTTATCACACATTTGATTGACACTCAGCAAATTTGCTTTCAGCCCATCCATAAATAGTACATCTTGGAATTTTCCTCTGCCATTATCTAGACTGAATGAGCCTTTTCCTTTGATTTTCCCTGCTTTGTGATTGCCAAAAGTAACATTTCCAGATTTCTTTTCATCAAAGGTTATATACTTGCTTCTATCTCTAGTCATATGCTTTGAGCAACCACTGTCCAAATACCATTGGATTTTTAGGTCTTGAATTGTTAGAGCCAGGTCACATTTATTCACCTTCTTTTTCCACTACATGCATCTTTTTGTTTGGTACCTTTTCTGAGATGATGACCCACATTCTCTGAGAGGACATTTGGAAGGCATATGTCCAATTTTATTGCATACACAACATTTAATCATATTTTTAGCAGAATTATGAGTATGATTAAACTCTCCATGATTCATAAACCTCCTTGATGTTTTTAACATCAGTATTTGTCCATATTTTCTGCATTCTATGATTTTATGGCCAATTTCCTTACAATAAAAACAGTATCCATAGAAACAATTTGCACACCTGATGAAAGGTTGTCTTCTCCATTTGTTTGCTTGAGATAATCTCTTCACTGTTTGCATCCTTTGCTGGTTTGAATTAATCCTCCTTGTATGACAGTATGCAACAATATTTCCCAGCTTGTGGTAGGCATAACAGGTGGCATTTTTCATAGGAGGGAAGAATCTCCTTTGATGGCTTCCAAATTTGACATACTCAGGGGTATATGAGCCTTTTTCTATTGGCCGAGTATTTATTTCATTCTTTGTTATTAGAGGTTCCTTCTGGTTTCTGTCTCCTTCATTGCATGTTTCTTCTTCTGTAGGAATCATCTGAGCTGCTTCATCATCCTTATTTGCTTTTACCAAAATAATATTTTTGTTTTCCTTTTCTTTGCCTTTACTTGATTCTCCTTCATAGCCTATCCCAATTTTTATCAAAGGAGATCTTTGAGCATCCAGAATTTCATTAAACTTACTAGAGCTTATCATTTGGGAAGAATTTATTGACACTTGCTTTTGGGCATTCTATAATTCCTTCCTCAAGCATACTACTTCTTCTTCCAATTTCTCTTGTTCCTGAATTTTATCCTTAATTTTCTTAAGTAAAATGTCTTCTACCTTCTTGGCTTCTTCAAGCTCTACTTTCAACTGAATGAGAACTTCTGAATTTTTTTCTTCTCTTACATACTTGAGGAGAATGTCTTTCTATTTTTTTCACTTCAGTTTGAGTCTGTCAATTTCCAGGGCACTTTTTAGCTCCCCCTCAAGATCAACTTCACCTTCTTCGTCATCTTCTAGAAGGAGTACTTCAAGCTCTTATATGGCCATCAATATAAATTCAGAGGTTCCTTCTTCACTGGAAGGTTCATCTGAGTCTTGAGATGTACTGTTGTCGTGTTGAGCATAGAAATATTTTCTATTGAATTTCTTTCCTTTTTGCCAGTTCTTTGATATTGTTTTATCTGAATTTTGAGTCAGATTCTTTGTTTTCTTATGGGGACACTTAGCAGCATAGTGTCCAACTCTTCCACAGTTAAAGCATTTAAATGGAAGTTTACCTTTATATTTACCTGAGCCTCTGTCCAATTTCCTGAAAAATTTGGCCTCTTCTTCATCAGAGCAAGAGCATATATCTTATTTTTCTTCTTTATTCTTCTCTATCTTAAAGGTTGCCTCCCTCGCATTTGACTTCCTCTGTGGCAGTTTGATCTCATAGGCTGTTTTATTTCCAAGTAACTGGTTCATGGTCAAGGTTTCCCAATCAACTATTTCTTCTATGGCAGAAACCTTGGGGTTAAAGCTGGGTGGAAGAGATATCAGAATATTTTGAACAATTACAACTTCTTTTATGGTTTCTCCCAGAGCTTTCATGTTATTCACTAATTCTGCAACCCTTAAAAAGAAGCTGGCAATGTCTTCATCATCCTTCATTTTTAAATTTTCAAACTGGGCTCTATAGACTTGAAGTTTGGCTGTCTTCACCTTCTTGTCTCCCTCATGGATGTTCTCTATAGTATCCCACATCTCTTTGGTAGTATTTCTATGCATTACTTTGATAAATTCAGCGTCACACAGTCCATTTAATATTGCATTCATGGCCTTTGCATTAGCTACAAAATCTTGTTTGGCTTCCTTTTCAGAGTCAGTTGCCTGGGGCATATCCAAATTCCACAACCGCCCAAACTTCTATTCCTAGAGACATTATGTATGCTCTCATTTTGATTTTCCAGAAGGCATAATCAGCACTGGTGAAAAAAGGGGCTTTATTGGTTGAGCTTCCTTCTTGACTAGCCATCCTGGGGACCTAGGATCTCCTTTCAGTTGTTAAATCGATACAAAAGGAACCTGTTTTGATACCAATTGTTGAACCCTTAGTTAAACTGAGAGGGGGGGGGGTGAATCAGTTTAACACATTCATGAGCTTGTAAAACTTTTCATCATGCTTATTTACAACTTAATTTCATAATCAACTTTACATGTGAACAATCTTAATATGTGAGCAAAAATTATTAAGATAATGTGACACCAAACTTATTATGAGAGCAACAAGTATTAAGCAGATTGGATAGAACATATCAACACATAGGCATCACACACAGAGACATCAAATATAAGTGGAAACCCATAAAGGGAGAAAACCACATCTTATTATTGTTGTGATGCAAAGGCAAGCTCCAACTCCCTCTCACCACTGATTTTCTGTAGGCACCAACCTACAGGAGGCTCCAACCTCAATTCCGCAAGCTACAACTTGCAAGGAAGCTCCAACTCCCATCAATTTTCTGCAGGCACCAACCTATAGGAGGCTCCAACCTCAGTTAGCTACAATTGACATCTATCAAGCTACAACTTGATAGGGAAGCTCCAACTTCCTCATTCTATCAAAAGAAAACATTTTTTGATTGACCTTGTATATCAACTCTATTTTGTACCTTCTTTTGTGCTTTCCTCCGGTCTTCAAATCTGTCTTATAGCATCTCTTTCAACTCCTCCTTCTTCTTATCTTCTCTGCCTCAATTATTCATACTCTGCATTTTCTAACCTCTCTGTGCATATAAATGTGATATCCTTTATACAGTTTGCCTCATAATTGTTCTTATTCCACAGGGAATTCAAAGTGAATAGCCCTGACTCTTCGCCTTATTCCTCCTCACTTCTTTATCCAGCTTATTTAGAAAACTATAAAAATTTGTACAACTTTCAGTTTTACAATGGAGTTTTGTTTCCTACAGAGATTTGCCAGTGCATCACAAACAATATAAACCAATAAAAAACGTTTACATTCAGTTACAATATGGATTACAAATCAACCCATTCAATTTTGGATCATCGTGTGTTTGTGTTTTCTGTGCTTGTATCTGTCTTTTTCGTCTCTGCTTGCTCTGCTGTTCATAACAATTGCATAACTCCTGTGTATATATATATATATATAACTCAAATAAACTCTTGGAGTAATAATAAAAGACCTTTTAACATATAAAATGCCCTTTCGGCCCACCATCTGAACTTTGTTTTATGCTCCGATGCGATTGCTTCCTTTGTGATGGATTGATCAATGTGCCAATCGGAACTTTCAATTTGTTCGTCACTCTTTCACCTCTGATGCGATGAATTACTTCGATGCACTTTAAGCCGGAACTCAAACACATATGACTCACCATTTATAACATATCAGGTCTGCTTCTTTATCATAATCGCAATCGCAACCTTTATTAACATGTTCCGCTGTTATGTTTTTCTCCGATGCGATGGGTCATTGTTCACAGATATATGTATATATGTATATTGTTTCATATATATACTTTGCCGCTTCAGCTTTTATATATCCTTTAGCTTGGGTTAAGATTCTCGGAATAAACATGCATTGAACTTTTATTTTTACATGGGGTCCCACACTACACATATACTCTGCCTCTTTTATATTTCCATTCGTAAGGTCCGCATTCAAATATTATAAGTTCTTAGACCTTTAGTTTATTTCAAAAGAGATGAACCCTTTTACTAGGTTTACCACAAAACCTTTGAGTTAAGTAAGTCACGTCCGCTACTATATGTCAGTCATATCATTCATATAAAAATGTCGAATTATCATTTGAATATTACAATTTTGGACCATTGTAAATCTTTAATTTTCAATCCTTATGTGCGGCATTTCCTTTATGAAGACTATGCAAACCCGAAATTTCATTTTCTGAAGGGTTTCACTTTATATAACTCTTAATGTGTTCGGGCCCACAACATATTTCAAAGCCTTTGGATCAATATCCAATGTCTTATAATATCAATACCATTATATTATATTAACGTTCAACTTGGTTCTGAAACTAAGTCTACATGTGGTACTTCACGGGCATGTAACATATCTTTAGACCATATATTAAACTCAAACACTCCATGTAACTACACTTGGGCCCACAGTATCCCTTTGCATTCACAATATAGTTTATATCAACCCCGAAGTGTATCAAACACCTTTCAGATGTTATTCCATGACTTTGATTAATCACAAGGACCAATGTATATTGGTTCTGGGCCCCATAACATATTGCCTTATGTTAACCTTTATTCATCGTGCTCCATGTGTTACAGCCTCCGTTGTAATATTATAATAAAACCCTCGTCCTTGGACTTAAAACAAACGATAACATATATGACCTTTGATTATATCACAGTTTATTAACTTCCAGCTTCCAATCAAACCATCGCATCATATTACAAAGCATCTGGGCCTACAACACCTTATAACATACCTTGCCACTAATATTCGTCCATCGCGCGATACAACGACTGTTGGATTTCCTCTGCTCCAGATCGAACGACTATAGCACATATCACGTTATTTCTTCCTCCGTGGGTTAATCCTCCAAAATTATGCGATATAAATGGTATTCAAATACCACTTATAGCCACGCGTCGAATGAAGACCCATATCATGTTCAAAAAGGTGAAACCACTTACAATCTCCAAACTCACGCGATACTGCTAGTATTTTCACCCCGGTTTCGCTGTTCATGAGGGGTTCTGCGTCCTCTGGCTCAAGGTTCCGCACCGCGCGCTATCAACGTTTTATGATCATTAACCTCCGCTTCTTAACTACAGGTTCTTTTGATTCGGGCTTCATGTAACACACCATAGAATCTATTTAAGGTTTCGTTATGAAACTGTGCCATTTGTTTCCATAACTAAAAATAGAGGTTAAACAACCCCTTGTGATTCACCTTGGTACTTCCATAATACACACAGAAATCAACCAACCACTGTTTTAGAGTGACCATTTCTTTGCATTCAATTGTTGTGCATGTCAATATATTCTCTGTATACTCTGTCTCTATATTCTCTATCTCTGTCTCTGTGCATGACTCTTTCACTATATTCTCTGCATATTCTGCAGTCGGGGCTGCTTCAAATGGCCCTAATTTGCAGCTACTTGACCCTCTACATCCTCTTCAGATCTATGTTGCCTCTCTGCTACTACTCTACCTCTTTTGCTCTCTTTGCCTTTCAACAGTCTTCTTTTGCTATGTCTCTGCTTCTATCTTGTCTCCTTTGCCATCAATGACAACATTTCCAACAGTCTCCCCCTTTGGCATTGATGGCAATACACTTCCTCTGCTTGCCTTTTGGGACTCTTTATTCTATTGCTTGCTTTTCCTCCCCCTTTGACATCAATGGCAAAGGGTTGCCCATTTCCCAGTGTGCTTTTAAATCTTGTCCATCTTGCTCTGATCTTGAGGACCTGTTTCATGCCCTGCTTAGTTTCTCTGGCTCTTTTGTGACTCTCTTTTTTTACTGATCTCCCCCTGGAATGATGTCTTCTTTTCTATTCTCCCCCTAGAATGATGCTTTATTTTTCTGTCAAAGAGTAGCATCTGCAGACACTACCCCTAGTTTGTCTCTCGGATATTCGAATGGTTCTATAGCAAGAGGTTTTCTGAATATATCTTCTCTTTGTTCTTTTGTTGGCACATATTCCAACTTCACTACCTTCTGTGCTACTTGTTCTCTTAGGAAATGGTACTTGATTGGGATGTGTTTATTTTTTGAATGAAGTACAGGATTTTTTGATATACTTATTGCACTTGTATTACCATATTTGATAGAGATAGGTTCATCAATGCTTACCTTCATGTCTTGGAGGGTTTGTTTCATCCACATGACTTGTGTGCAACATGCAGCTGCTGCTATGTATTCTGCTTCGGCTGTAGATAGGGAGATAGATGTTTGTTTCTTACTTAGCCATGCCACCAGACTTTTTCCTAAATAGAATGCCCCTCCACTTGTGCTTTTTCTGTCATCCACACAGCTGGCCCAATCTGCATCTGTATATGCTGTCAAAGTGAAGCTCTTGCCTTTTGGATACCATAGCCCATACTGTGCAGTTCCTTGTAGATATCTGAATAATCTTTTGACTGCTAGAAGTTGATTTTGTTTTGGTGCTACTTGATATCTAGCCACAAGTCCTACTGCCAAGATAATGTCTGGTCTAGAAGCTGCCAGGTATAGCAGACTTCCTATCATGGATCTGTAATGTCTTTGATCTGTATCTACATATCCATCATTAGCACATAGCTTGCATCCAGTGATCATGGTAGTTGACACAGGTTTGCAGTCTTCCATTTTGAATCTTTTCAACATTTCTCTTAAGTATTTTTCTTGTGAAATGAATGTTCCTGTGTTCTTTTGCTGAATTTGAAGTCCTAAGTAGAAGGTGAGCTCTCCAATCATAGACATATCAAATTCTGATTTCATCTCTTAGCAAATCCTTTTGCTAACTCATCTTTGATGCTTCCAAACATGATGTCATCTACATACACTACCACAATCAGGAGTTCATTTTCATTGACCTTTATGTATGGATTGTTGTCTACTCCTCCTCTCTTAAAGCCTTGTTTTTGCAAGTACTTATCCAGCCTTTAATACCAAGCACGAGTAGGTTGTTTCAGCCCATATAGAGCCTTTTTTAGTCTGCACACATAGTCTTCTTTATCTGTTAATGAGAATACTTCAGGTTGTTCCATGTAGACTTCTTCTTCTACATCTCCATTCAGGAAGGCAGATTTCACATCCATTTGATATACCTTGAAGTCATGGTAGCATGCAAAGGCCAAAAACATTCTGATAGCTTCCATTCTGGCTACAGGGTCAAATTTTTTATCATAATCAAGACCTTAAATTTGTGAATATCCCTTGCATACAAGTCTGGATTTATTCCTGATTACCTGTCCTTTTTCATTCATTTTATTCTTGAATACCCATTTTGAGCCTATGACATTTTTCTCAGCGGTTCTTGGAACTAATTCCCAGGTATTGTTCTTTTCAATTTGGTCCAGTTCTTCATTCATAGCATTCACCCAATACTTGTCCTTGCTGGCTTCTTCAAACTTCTTTGGCTCTACTTGTGATAACATAGCTAGGTATACCTCTTATGTCTGTTCAGTTAGTTTTCTTCTTGTTTGGACTCCTACACTCTTATCCCCAATGATTTGATCTTCTGGATGGTTCTTTTGAGTGTATCTTGAGGGGCCTTTTGAGTTCAGTTCAGTATCTTCTGTTGTCTTTCTTATTTCATCATCATCTTGGTTCTCTTCTTCATGATATTTTGGAGGATTGCTGCAATCTGTACTTCTTGTCTTGTTTTGTAGTTCTTCATCAAATCTTACATCAATGCTTTCCACAATTTTTTGAAGTGTTTTGTTGTATCACCTGTAACCTTTACTCTTGGATGCATATCCTAAAAATATTCCTTCATTTTCTCTTGCACCAAACTTTCCCAGATTTTCCTCATTATTCTTTATGTAACACTTGCTTCCAAAGACTCTAAAGTTCTTGATTGATGCTGGTTTACCATGCCATAGTTCATAAGGAGTCTTGTCACTGTTTGGTTTTAAATGAGCTTTGTTAAGAATATGCACAACTATGTGTATTGCTTCTGCCCAGAAGGTTTGGGGAATGTTTCTTTCTTGCATCATGGCTATGGAAATCTGTTGTACAGACCTATTTCGTCTCTCTGCCACTCCATTATGTTGAGGTGTCCCTGCAATAGTAAACTTTTTTTTTATCCCATGTTCATTGCATAGGTCTGCAAAATCATAGTCTGTGAATTCACCTCCTCTGTCTGATCTGATGCACTTTAGCTTGCATCCTGTTTGATTTTCTGCCAATGGCTTGAATATCTTGAATTTCTCAAGTGCTTCTAATTTATATTTGAGAAAGGCAGCCCATGTCATTCTGGAGAAATCATCTATTATCAGCCATGAAGTAGCAGTCTCCACTTGGTGTTTTAGTTCTTGAATGTCCACACAGGTCCATGTGTACAAAATAAAGTGGCCTACTTGTTGATAGCTCATCTTTGGTCTGAAAGGATGTTCGGGTCTGTTTTCCCAATTGACAAGATTTACATATGGTATTTGAGGGCTTCTTTATTGCTGGCGTATCTTTGACTGCTTTCTTCTTGCTCAGACTGATGATATGATCGAAGTTAAGATGTCCCAATCTCCTATGCCATAACCATGACTCCTCAAGTTTTTTTAAGGTGGCAAGATTCATTCTCCTCTTTCACTATGTAGATATTACTCTCTGTTCAAACACCTTTGATCAGCGTCTTCCCTGTGGTGCTTGATATGAATTCACAGTCTTGTGCTCTAGAAAGAACCTCAGAGCCTTTATCACACATTTGACTAACACTCAGCAGATTTTCTTTCAGCCCATCCATAAATAGTACATCTTGGGCCTTTCCTCTGCCATTATCTAGACTAACTGAGCCTTTTCCTTTGATTTTCCCTGATTTATCATTGCCAAAAGTAACATTTCTAGATTTCTTTTCATCAAAGGTTATAAACTTGCTTCTATCTCTAGTCATATGCTTTGAGCAGCCACTGTCCAAATACCATTGGCTTTTCAGGTCTTGAGCAGTTAGAGCCAGGTCACATTTATTCACCTTATTTTTCCACTGCATGCATCCTTTTTTTTGGTACCTTTTCTAAGATGATGGACGACATTCTCTGAGAGGACATATGGAAGGCATATGTCCAATTTTATTGCATACACAACATTTGATCACATTTTTTGCAGAATTATGAGTATGAGTAAACTCTCCATGATTCATAAACCTCCTTGAGGTTTTGAACATCAGTCTTTGTCCATATTTTCTGCATTCTATGATTTTATGGCCAAAATCCTTACAGTAAAAACAATATCCATAGAAACAATTTGCATACCTGATGAAAGGTTGTCTTCTCCATTTGTTTGCTTGAGATAATCTCTTCACTGTTTGAAGGTGGGGATGTGTATTTAGCTTCTTCTTCAAATACACATGTAGATCATGAGGCATGTTTGATTGACATAGGTGCATCCTTTCACTTCACTCCACATAGGGAGTGGTTCTACGAGTATGAGAAGTATGATGATGGTGATGTCTTCTTAGGAGAGGATAGGAAGGGCAGAATCGCCGGACATGGAAAATTAAAGATAAATCTGTAAGGTGGAAGGATTAGAATACCTCCTATTGTTCTGCATATTCTTGCATTGGCCAGAAATATGATTTATATAAGTAAGATGGTTGATGTAGGTGTAAAAACAGTGTTCAAGAAATATACCTGCAAGATGCTTTGGGGAGCACTCGTATTAATGTGAGGAGTTCATATTGGAACTCTGTAAAAGCTTCAGGGTAACACTGTTATTGATGGGTGCAACAGTTTTGTGGTTCCTAAAAGCATAGCGGAAATCATAGCAGTCTCTAGAGAAAATACAATGCTATGGCATCAAAGGCTTGGACATATTGGAGAGAACGACCTTCATATACTGCATGGTAATGGTATGGTAGAAAGGTATGTCTAATTTCTCTATGTGTTTCTATTTCTGTGAACATTGTGTATATTGGAATCAGAATCGGGTGATTTTTCCTTCTGGTGCTAAGAGGGTGAACAAGATATTAGAGCTTGTGCACAATGATGTGTTTGGACCTGTGTCGGTTCCATCGCTAGGAAATTATATTTACTATGTTTCATTCATATATGACTTCTCAAGTTATACATGGATATATTTCTTGAGGAATAAATCTGAATACTTTGACAGATTTAAAGAATTTAAGGATTTGGTGGAAAACTAGACAGAAAAGAAGATTAAGGTGTTGAGGACAGATAATGATGGAGAGTTCTACAAGAAAGAATTTGAAGAGTTATGTAAGAAGTGTGGTATATCATGACAGAAGACTACTCCATACACACCTCAGCAAAATGGATTTGTAGAAAGAATAAACATAAAATTTATGGAAAAGGTAAGAAGCATGTTGAATGTTAGCGGGTTAGGATAGGAATTATGGGCAGAGGCAGTGGAGATTGCATTTTACCTAGTTAACAAATCACCTTCATCAGTGTTGGAGGATAAGACTCCACATGAGGTATGGACTAGTAAGAAGCCCTATCTTTCACATATGAGGGTATTTGGATGTGATGCATATGTACATGTTCCAAAGGAGAAAAGGACCAAGATGGATAATAAATCTGAAAGGTGCATCTTTATTGGGTATAAGGATGGTTTAAAAGGTTACAAGCTTAGGAACCCAGAAACAAGGATGGTTGTGTACAGTCGAGATGTGGTGTTTAGAGAGGTGAAATATGTTGTTAAACATGAATTCCTACCAAAGGAACATGAGAAGATATAGTTTGAGCTAAAGGAGGATGAATCAGACACTACTACAGAAGAAGATTCAGAAGAGGAAGAGTCATAAACTCCAGCTGTGAGAGGATCAATTCGAGAAAGAATGTATTCAGAAAGGTATAATCCATCTACTTTCTGTTCAAATTTTTCTTTAACTATCACTGATGATGATCCCATAACTGTCAGGAAGGCAGTGGATTAAGAGGATGGAAAAATTTGGAAGGAAGCCATGGTTGATGAAATGGCATCCTTGCACAAAAATGATGCATGGGATCTGGTGGAGTTGTCAGTGGAAGGAAGCTCGTCGGGAGAAAATGGGTGTTTAAGAAGAAGATTAATGTAGAAGGCAAGGTGGATAAATACAAAGCTCTGTTGGTAGAAAAAGGTTATTCCCAGGTGTCGGGAATTGATTTTGGTGATATTTATTTTCCTGTTGCGAAGGTTGCTTCTATTAGATTAATTTTATCTGTTGTTGTTGCATTTTATTTTGAGATAGAACAGATGGATGTGAAGACAATATTTCTTCACGGAGATCTAGAAGAGGATATCTACATGAATCAACTTGAAGGATTTACAGTGAAGGGTAAGAAAGAACTGGTATGCAAGTTAAAAAAGTCTTTGTATGGGTTAAAAAAGTCACCAAGGATGTGGTATCAGAAATTTGATACCTATATACGGGCACTTGGCTTCATCAGAAGAAAAGAGGATCACTGTGTGTATTTTAAATTATTGGTGACCATGTTATTTATTTTGTCTTGTATGTGGATGATATGTTGCTGATTGGAAACGACAAAGAAAATATCCAATATTTGAAGACCCAATTGTTCTCCAAATTCAACATGAAGGATCTTGGTGCTGCAAACTATATTTTGGGCATGGAAATTAAGAGAGATCAGGTAAAGAGGAAGCTCTGGTTAAAACAGAGGAAGTATGTTGAGACAATATTGCACAGGTTAAATATGTAGGATAGTAAACTGGTGAAGGTTCCTATTCCTGTAGGTGTAAAGCTATATGTTGAGTAGTGTCCCAAGACACAAGAAGAAGAGGAGGATATGTCTCGTGTTCCATATGCAAGTGCATTGGGTAGCCTAATGTATGCAATGGTATGTACTAGAGCATACATTGCACATGCAGTGGGAGTATTGAGTAGGTTTATGTCAAAACCAGGGAAGGAGCATTGGACAGCAGTGAAGCGGGTTTTCAGATATTTGCGTGCCACTAGTGATTATGGTTTGTGCTACCATGGAAGACCAGGATTGGAAAACGTTTTGGACATCTGTGGTTTTGTTGACGTAGACTGGGCTGGAGATTTGGACCAAATAAGATCTACAAGTGGGTATGTGTTTAGCCTATTTGGAGGTGCAGTCAGTTGGATGAGTAAAAGAAATATTGTAATGGCTCTTTCAACTACAGAGGCAGAATACATGGCAAGCATTCATGCAAGCAAGGAAGCAGTGTGCTTGAAAATATTGTGTTCAAGTATGGGGTTGGTGCAACGAGTGGTAAGGATAGACTGTGATAGCCAAAGTGAAATTTTCTTGGCTAACAACCCTGCTTCTCATTTAAAGGCAAAGCACATAGATGTTCAATGTCACTTTGTGAGAGATATGGTTGAGGATAAAAATGTGTTGTTGGTAAAGGTGGACACTTTGAAGAATGTTTTAGATGCATTGACAAAGTATGTGAGCACTCAGAAGTTCTCTTGGTGTAGAGAAACAATGTGTGTTGCAGTACTGGACTAATGAATAAGCTCTCTTGTGCCCCCCTGCAGAAATAAAACAACAAGTGGGAGAATGTTGGTAATTTATTATATTATTTCCACGATTAGTTGCACACGCGGTGGGGGGCTCACATCGCTCCCCTATTCGTTGCATTGGACGCAAGAAGGGAGGGTGACAACCCACCCTGTCCAGGGGTTCGCAAGGGTAGGGTAGCTCCCTGAGCGGAGTCCGGGGCAGCGCCCCGTGAAAAACAAATTCCTTATTTTTTGGTGGACAGTCCTCACTATGGTTTTGTGCATTGGTTTGCACATGGTTTTGGGGCATGATGGTTTTCAGCCCCTGCTATTTTTTAGATCCGGTCAAGGGAACTACATTTATGTTTCTAATCCAAGGTTAATGGATTGGGGTTTATGAATTCTTCAACATGTATATATATGTGTTGTAACACTAAAAGTAAAATAATGAAAAATAAAGCTGGTGGTCCTGATTTGGGATCCAGGGTAAAATCTCTGTGTATATCTATTTTATGCTTTATGCTCTCTCTATTTTTTATTTTCTGTCTTTAAGAATTCATTCACAGATAATTTTTGTACAGGGTTAAAACCTACACTTAAGTACTATAACTCTTTCCTATTCAAGGTTTTAATAATCTCATACTCGCAAAGATTATAAGGATTTTACTCAATGAGAAATTAGATTTCTTGTATTTAGAGATAGAAGATCATACCTCTTATTTTGGCCATCCTATAGAATGTATACACCTTTATATAGTAATAATTATAAATTTAAAAAAATACACAAAACATGGTATTGATACTATTAATATGGAAATGAAAAAAAAATTATAGAACTCTAAAATAATATATCATAGAATCAATATCCCATATTAATAAAACTTTTAAAAACCCTTAAATGAGGGTCATTCTTAAGAGGAGTTAGAGGCTAGGAATTTTTTCCACCACCCCATACTTGATAGGCGATTTAATGTAAGGGGTGGCGTGGCCACCCTCTCACACGCTTAAGAATGCAACACTATTGATATCCTTGAACCATGTAATGTAACTAGGTGGTGCCAAGTGAGGGAGGTAGCGGATTTGAGGATCTTCCCACTCGACAGAAGAGGACTTCTCTAAGCTAGAAGATAATAACGGAATGATTTTTGTAGAGGAACTTGGACTCTCAAATGGTAATTAAATTTAGGAAGGCTAAATTAGTTGGTTTGAGGTATGCATGGTTGATTAATTTGAGAAATCCGTTGGAGAACGAGAGAAAAACTATCGATAAATAGGGACAAGAAAGATATTTTATCTTGGCGACTACTCAATCTTGGTCGTGAAAAACTCAATCTAGAGTGATCCATCTTACCCAAACAACAGTAGGAGGTATCTTTTGTGCTACTACTAGATAATCCTTCACCCCCATAGTTATTTCCTTGAGCTATGTTTGGTTTAGGTATAAAAATATATGTATTTTCTTTTACCATGGTTTTCTATGGTTTTTTACAAGATAATTCTAATTTCAGTTGTCTCGTCCTAGACAAAGGTCAATTGTCTTGCAACTGGGTCCCTTTGTGTCACTTCTTTGATGTGTTGGATTTGGGTCTACTAAAACCCAATAATATGTACTGGGTTTTTACAACTTTGTATGTCCATCCTACTATGGGATGGTTTCATTCTATTATGGGTCCTTTCTATTTCAAAGTTTGTACTGATTTTATTCTATCGTGTGATTGAGGAAACCCACTGTCAGTCGTCGACCCACGACAATTGGGTCTAAAGTGATTCTCATTAGGGGGCAGCTATTAGGGGTATAATTTGTTCTTGGCCTAACAAGTACACTCCCTCTCTCTAAGGGATGTAGTCTGGGAGCCTTATTTCTAGGGTGAATTGACATTAGTTGATCATGATGCGCCAAATAATGTGTAGTCGGCATGGTGGCAAGGGTAGAGTCCCCCAAGGCCATAGTAGAGACCAAAAAAGGATTAGGAAACTATTCAAGGCTTCCATGCAGTGATTCCTCCTTATACCAAAATTAAATTTGAAACTTGGAGTCTTATGACATTAATGAGAGACAAGTATTATATGGCTTTGAAATCATAAACAATGTTTCCACCTGGATCCTTGACCCCTGACACACCTAGGCACAACAAAAACATTATTTTTGATATTTAGCTCTTTCTTGGAAATTGAAGACCCTGTTGGGCGGGATTTTATTAGATAAGTAAGCTGATAAATACATCATAGTTGTTGGGTTGAAAGATGTTCAAAGATATCAATGTAACTAGAATTTTTGCATAGACAAAATTGAAGAAAGACTTGCTCACGTTGAGTTACACTCCAATTGTAATAGTTTTTCTTAAACCTCTAGATTTCAGTGCTAGATTTGAGTGCTCGATATATGGTCCCTGACACCTCTTCAAATACATGAGTCTTTAATATATTTACTAGTTTTTGTTTTTATAATTAAATTACATACATAAATAATTTGTTCATGCTAGAAACTCGAACACTTCCTTAATTTTGAACTAATTACTCTATAGATAAATTATCAAAAACATCTAGTTTCTCAACGAACAAATTTAAACGAGCTAAATAATATCATAGAACTTCATATATATACTTAACATATATATATATTTTTAAATACAATCTGAACGAATGAATAAATAAATCATATTTTATAAAGTAAACACACATTAAAGCCACCACATACTAGAACAATTACCTTCAAAATACACGAAGACATAAAGTAACCGTTAATATTGCAATATATGGACCATCCCGAAAGAAAAATTATCATTTCATAGTAGTAGGGAAATATATACATTTATAAAGTAACGAGGTAAGCTATATTGGTTGAGCTTCACATAAGTTCATTATGATGCAAGGATATTTATCTTATTTTTATTTAAAGATGTTGAATTTATTAACATAAAATATTTTAGTCAAAATTATCTAGAAAAAATAATTCAATATATTTTATTTATATATTTTTTAATTTTTATTTAAGATTATAAAAAAAAATTCAATATATTTTATCTATTTTAATATTTCTTAATTTTCATTAAATTGAAATTTAAAATTAGGTAACAAATTCAATATTTCTTAATTTTTGTTTAAAAAATAAGATAACGTCTAAAATTTGTTAATGGAAATTCCATATTATGTACAATACCAAAATTGCAGAGGCATTTATAAAAAATCATAATGTTAGTGTTGTATATCATATTACGAGAATTGGGGAGGCATTCATAAAAAAATCATTAATGTTAGTGTTATATACCATATTTATTAAGTTAACAATTTTATGATGTTAGTAGACTAAAAAAACAAATTTATTATTATTTTTTTGGTTTACATTATATTAATAAAAATGGCATACATAGAGTACACGTAGGTAAGCATAGAGAATCATGACTTCAGGGCACTATAGAAAGATGTCAAGGGCAGAGTATTTTCTCTAAGAAAGGGAAAATAGATGGACTACCCATGAAAAAGTAGAGTAAAGACATTTTAAGAGTTAAATCTGAACAAAACCAGTGGGTTGAGTAGGGCCAATGATTATGAGCCTCTATCTGTGTTCTAACAGTAACATACTAACAAAATAGGTTGACAAAGCTAATGAGAAAACATGCTAACATCAAAACCATTGACAAAGTGGGCCTAGTCAAGTTGAGCTAGCGCCATGTAAGTTGGAGGGAGTGTGGATGTTCTTTTGTTGCACGTGCTCGCCTTTGGATGGACTAGCAACCTTTGTGTTTCCAGGGCCAGAGGGGCCTACTTCAGGCGTCTTTTTGATGATGTGGCAGCTAAATGGACTGTTGTGAGTGGGAGAGAGTTTGTCTCCAGGGAGTTACCCATCCATGGGACTGAGAGAGGTGTCCCGAAAATCTGGAACAAGAGAATTACAGACAACGAAAAAGATGGTAGAGGGTGAGGAGGAGCTAGGCAGGACGAAAATTTAAGCAGAGGGGCTAGGAGAGGATGAGGATGGGATATACGGAGGTAATATAGCTCCAAGTTTGTGGGGAAGATCCCCCAGGGCACACCTCCTAAGCTTCCAATTCAGTCACCCTTTGATGGATATGGGTTGGGATGTTGTTGTCAAAGAAATTCAGTTCAAATTCCACTGTTGGGGCAACGGGAAGACTTCCTCATCCTCAACCATGACCACCACACCATGCTCGGCCTCATTCTCAATTCATAGGAGTGAATAGGAGGTTTATGGGGTTTGTAGGAGTCATAGAAGACACGGGAGCCAAATAAGCAGAAATGCAGGGTGGAGCATGAAGCAGAACAACTAAAGAAAAAGGAGGGAGACTCCACATTGTGAGCATGATAGGAATTAATGTCGGCGAGATGAAGGGCATGAGCTCAATGGATCAAAGTGTTCAAGGACGCGACAAAGGACAAAATTTAACGAGGAGTGGAAGCACAGATGATCATGCTAGCGGAAAGTAATGCCAAGTGGAGGCGATTTAGTTTGAATGTCGACAAGTGTTTAGGTTGTAATAAACACCTGGATCAAAAGAAAATAACAAATTTGTTATTCAAAATTCAAATATTCTCATACATATTTACCAAATTTCACATAAAATTGAAGTATTTTAATGTTTTTCCATGATGATAAATTTATTAATACAGTAAAAATATATTCTAAATAGTAAAATCTATAATTTTATTATAATGACTAGAATTTTATTATAAAATTATAATGATGTCTCCACTACTATATATATATATATATATAATTTTAGAAGAACTATTATTAACTTCAATATTATAGTATGATCAGATTATATAGCTAGGTTAAATAAGATTTATTGGTTTCTACCAAGTTAGAAAAAGAGAATGTTGTTATTTTTTTAATTATAATTGAAAATTTTATATTATTAAAAATACTACATTAAAATAAATGTAGAAAAAGAGAAATTACTTACATAAAATTTTCCTATAAATGTTTCAAAGTCTTGTTTCATCAAGAAAATATAATGGAGAAGTATAGGTTTTCTAAAATTTTATTTTAATATTCAATATGTGTAAAAATATTTTTGTAGAAATTACATTAAAAAAATAATATAAATAACTAAACATAATAATTTATCATGTGAAACTTTATACTTATTAGTATAGGAAGACATGGAGGTAGCCTTATTATTATATGGAGATAGGAAGGTAACCGAAGTTTCATGTTTCTTGTTAATGGAGGTAAAAAATTGAATCTTTATTTAATATTTGAAGATTTCACATTTTTTTACTCATAAATTCAGCCATTCTCTCCCTTTCTTCTTTGAACTTCTCCCTTCAGAAGCTTGATCTTTTTATAAGGGATTTGAAACCCAAATTTAACTCTTAGTGTTGTTTATCGGATCCATCACCATTGTTTCTTCTTTATTTCTTATTTTTGTGATGACCAACCATTAAGATCTCAGTTATTCTTCATGGGATGTATAGTAATAGGTTTTTATTTCTTTTCCTCTTGAGATTTCGGAGCTCTAAATATATGGGTGAGAAGTTAATATTTTGATTATTAATATGCTTATATAAATGTCTTTCTGATTAATCACATCATTAGGATTTGGTCGACATTTCGAACCATATAATGTGGTTCATCCTTAGGACAAGGTAGTTATGTAAAGCTTAAAAAGAATCCCCTTAAATCAGTTTCTAAGGAGGTTTCCCTTGCCATTAAGTCTAATTCTTCCCTTAATCCTCTCTCTAGAAAGCTTATTGAGATAAATCCCCTCACCCCCAGGATTTATGGTCTTCCTAAGATTCATAAATCTGGAGGCCCTTTAAGACTTATTGTTAATACAATAGGTGGTCCCTCCTATAATCTTGCTAAATTCTTATCTCAGAAGCTTAAACCCCTCTTGGGTCTCACTGAGTCCTTAACAACTTCCTTTATCAAAGAATGGAAGGACATAAGGTTGAAATGTGGCGAGTTATTACTAATCTTTGATATCGTGTCCCTTTTTACAAAAAATCCCATCTAGGAAGCCATTGATGTCATTAGACAGATCTTTGACCATGAAACCTCTAAATTAGTGGGTCTCTGCCTCACCTCGACTTTTTTCAGTTTCCAAGGTGAGTTCTATGAGAAAACTTGTGGTCTTACTATGGGTTCCCCTCTTTCCCCTATTGTTGCTAGCTTATTTATGGAATATTTTTTAATCAGTGTAGCCTCGCTCAATTTCGACACAGGAAATGGAATAGGTTCATGGATGACACTTGTCTCATTGGCCCCACGGTCACTAAAAGTTAGATACGTTTCTTAAGCACGAACTCCTATATGATTCCATAAAATTCACGATGGAAGTGGAGGTGGGTGGTTACTTACTGCCCTTCTTAGATACTCTTATTTCTAGAAGGATGATGGTTCCATTTCCCACCAAGTTTGTTGCAAGAAAAATCACGTGAACCGGTATCTTCATGCTAGTTCTCATCATTTTCCTTCTTATAAATTTGGTGTTCTTTGCACTCTTTCTCGTGCTCTATGAAGTCTCTTATGACAACCACTTAGAGTCGAGATAAATCCCATCTTCTTAGTGTTTTAAAATAATGGTTATCGTAGATCCTAAGGTCCTTAAGGCCTTTAACTTATTAAAGGGTTAAAAGGCAAATTGTCTTGTTTGAACTGTCTCCAAAAAGTTCATCTTCCATTATCATGGGGACTTCATACGGAATTTCTCATGTCCTTAAAGCGAAATAATGTCTCCTCATCTTTAAAACCTCTACATCTTTATTAGAAACTCACTCGGTCCAGTAAACACCCTATTGACCTAAAGACATGAAGGGTGTTTGCTCACAGTTCTAGCTTCTGCGGTACTCCTATATTCGAGAAACATGTCTATCTATTAGACAGATAATCCAAGAGCATGTGTCGGACATTAGGCCTGATCGACCACTTGCTTGACTACGGCAAAACATGAGGAAAAATCATGTCACCATGTATGCATTGAGGACTCCAAAGTCATTGCTAGGGTTGACCACTTCCACCATAGGAAGCTCAAGGAAGCTATTGAGATTGAGAGACATGCTATTAATCTCAGGAGGGATGATGGGTGGAAATTGAGTAAGAGCTAGACTCCGGCTCTCTGCATCAGTTGCTACCCTCTTGTGTTAGAGCTTTGTGGGGATTTCTATATCCTTATGGTGAGCCCTTTTTTTATGATCCTTGATTTTATGTTTTCCTTTAATCTGCTTCTTTAGTTCTTTTTCTTATTTTTGTCCTTCCTTATTTCCTCTTAATTCTGATATATTTTATATAATCTTATGATTTATAATCCTAGATATATAAATAAGAGTTTTTAGCTTTTATTTCAAAAACAAAAGAAACCCTATTATAATAATTTATATTAAAATATTAAAATATTAAAAACCATCGTTTATTTAAATATTTTAAACAAATTAGGTTTATCTTTATTTCTTAATAGGGGGTTTTTAAAAATGTTTATTAAAATAATTACAAAATAAGCTAGAAAACCCTCTTTTATTTAAATATTTATTAATGTTTTCCCTTATTACCCTATTATAATATTAATAATTTTATAGATTTTTAATCGATAAAAATCTGTTTTCATTAACCTCTTGTAATTAAATTTTCTAAACTAACACTAATAACGACTAGTTTTTAACGTTGGTTTTTCAATGGCTATTTTTGAGGCGATGATGCATCTATCTTGTTATTCATTAAGATCAATCATATTTTTTCACCATTTGTCCTCGGGATAAACCACATTATATGGTTCGAAATGTCAACCAAATCCTAATTATGCAGTTAATCCAGAAAGACATTTATCTAAATTATGGATCACAAAAGTCTTAATTCTAATATTAATATGTCATGTAAATTCACATGAATGAATGAATGAATTTATATTATTATTATTATTTTTAAATTAAGTTATTTTTAATGTAAATAAATTTATTATAATACAAAATTTTAAATTGATTTATTTGTATTTAAGAATAATAAATTAATAATTTATGTTATATTTAAATTAATAAATAATATTAATTTAATAATAAAACATAAATGATATTTTTAATTATTTTTTTAACGAATGAATATTATTTAAATATTAGTGTTTTTGGGGCCCTAAAAAAAATTCTAGTGATGTTATTTATGAAGATCTTCACAATCCTCCCTACCATATATGCACAACGGAGAGATCTCCATAAATAGCATTACGTGATTATGGACCATGGAAGCACATGTTGATAAAAAAAATATTTTTATTAATTAAGAGAAAGCTACATATGGCTTGA
Source organism: Pinus albicaulis (assembly GCA_034641835.2). NCBI lineage: Eukaryota > Viridiplantae > Streptophyta > Pinopsida > Pinales > Pinaceae > Pinus > Pinus albicaulis. The sequence continues at coordinate 752,907,899 of CM076578.1, forward strand.
ATTTTCGAGAATATATTTAAAATCTAGCGAGATACTTGAAACTAACAATTTGCACACAGCACAAGAATAAGAACTATTACTATAATCATAACAACATAGAATACTCCTTGAGGATTTAAGATTTCAAGGAAATACCTTCGACATTTGCATGAATTTCCAAAAGTTGAAGTATTGCTCATAGTCTTCATGGATTCGTGCCTTATTTCTCTTATGGTCACATTTTTTGCTTCCTTGTCTTGCTTGAAAACAATCTCGAAATTAACAGTGACTGAACCCCAAGATTGGACTGCGAAGAACTAAAGCCTAATAGTTTTTCTTTGAATATGCCTTATAGAATCTAGTCTAGTGAGATGACATGCCTATCACATCTTTTCCATGCCATTCTTCCACAAGGGGAATTACTCGTGGGTTATCCATATTGATATCTTTTGGTATGGATTTTTATTCTCAATATCTCCATATGTAGGGTTTTGGATTTACCTTATATTGATTACATAATTGATTGAATGTCCACTTGCTTTAGATACTCTTATGGAGAGGAGCTCAAACCTATATTTAGATCGAAGAGAGTTTTTAGGCTTTGAGGTACCACGAGGACTCAATTTAGCTTCTTTAGGGAATTTCTCTCGAACCAGCGGCTCTTTCACAAGAAGGCTTTTTCTTCAAAATTTTCTTTGGTATTCATCCAACGAGTCCCTAATAAGATGCTTGTATTGATGACAATGTACGCATATAAAGGGGACTTTTCATAATCTAGAAATTAGCACAACCACTATCGTGATACTACATATCTATGAAGGATGGAAGAGGTGGAGAATTTCAGTACGTACCTGAATCATACCCATGATGCATTGATAGGAATTACCTCGGTGCATGATTTTATGAATATTATGAAGTTTGTTCTTATCTTAGCATGTTGATTTTATTATTTATGCTAGGAAAAAAAAAAGGGACATTCTTAGTCTTCTATATTATGGTCGATCACCTCCTTATAGCATCTTAAATTTTTAATTTTTTAATTAACTGTGCATCACAAATTTCTCCTTAAATTAGATGTAATAATATTTTTAGTATTATCGTTATGCAGTGACCTCTTACTTTATATCCTAATGGTTTAGCCAAGTCATGACATCTTTATGCCAAACTCCCATGAGACATATGTCGTTTGATTGAATTTGAAGAAATCTTAAGAAGTGTCTTGGCTTCCATGTTATTTCTCTTATTTTTGTACATGATTAGGTACCTAGTCATAGTTATGTTCCTTGTGAGGGAATTCACTTTGAATTTGAAATTATGAGTTATAAAACACTTTCGGATTTTTTCTCATCTTTCTCCGAGTTATTTAGAGGCCTTTATCCCCAAACTTCACAACGAGATAATATTATAAGAGTGACGAAATGAGGAGTTTCTTCTTATTCCATGGCCAAACATTCATTGTTTTGTTGTTTCTTTCAAGCCCATAAACAACTCGCCACCCTCCATTTATTTTTTTCTCAATTTTGTAGTTTAAATTGAAATTATGATGAAGATTGATTTTAAGATATTTGTATGAATTTATTTCCTCCAATATTTTCTTTGTATACGTGAAATTAATATATGTGGTATTTTTGAATTTAAATATCCAAACTTTGTTTTGTTATTGGCAATAGTGAAACCTATACTATAGCAAAAAAATCCTTGATACTTTTAATTGGTTTGTCGAGATAATAGGGGTTTCTCATCATAAGAACAATATCACCAGTCTAAGGAAGAAGGATGAGTGACTATACTCCTAGATGAGCTAACACAACCCACTTCTTCTCAAAAAACCCTCTAACTTGTCAACATATATGACAAAAGAGGTATGCCAAAGGGGAGTGGGGGATAAAGGACAACCCTTCTTTAATTCCTATAGTACGATAATAACTATTTTCTTTATATGTGTTTTTTTCATTAATGAATTTATTCTCACCAATAACCTCTTTTATTTAAATATATATATTATATAAAAATCAAATCACGTAAAGGGGGAATTATTTAGCATTTAAAATTAGATGTATGCGTGTTTTCGTGGACCTAATAGTTGGAAGCATGCGCTTCCTCATAAAAAATTTAGTCTATAGAAGAAGGATAGTGACTATACTCTCTAGAGATGAGCTAACGCCCTTATCCCAAACAACCTGTAACTTGTCAACATATATGACAAAATGAAATATGTCAAAACGATAGCGGATAAGGGATAACCCTTGCTTAATTCGATATTACGATAAGAACTATTTGTCTTTATATATGTTTCTCTTTTATTTATTAATTAATTCTCAAAAATAACTATTATTAAATACATATTAAATAAAAGTCAAATTTAAGAAAAAAAGATTTAGCATTTGATATATATATATATATATATATATTATATATATATAATCTTAGTTAAAAACATATACTTCCTCGTAAAAAAATTATAAATTAGAGGACATCTTTTGATTTACAATAGTAACCATTCAAATTTAATAAATAAATAAAATCAATTAACAATTTTTTTCAAAATTATCAATAAAACTTTATTGTAATAATTAAATTGTTTAAAAATTAAATATATCAATTTAAAATATTTTATAAATATATTTTATTTTAATAGAAATAAGTTTAATATATATGTTTAACAAATAAAAAAATCAGTACTTATGGAAAACTATAATCCTTAATGGAAAAAATAATAAATGTAACTTTTATATATATATATATATATATATATATATATATATATATATATATATATATATATATAATATATTCTTAAATATATAAAATAGAGGTTGAAGTTTTAAAAAATATAACAAAGCATTAGTCATAAAATGACGAAAGAGAATTTTAATATGATTGACCTCATGATACACTCCCTCGATGTATCCACCTTTCTTAATTATTTAGTTGGGTTAACTCGAGCCACATCCTCAACTATACCATAACTTTATTTATTTATTTAATATGTAATCGTGCCCCTTACATAAATGATTCATTAATGGTAATGTAAAACAAATGTACATGCCATTTCAATATAAAATTACCCACTTAATTATTTAGTTTTAGCGTGACAACCAACCTCCTTAAATATACCATCAACCTCTTTAAGATCCTCCTTAAAGATCCTCCTCGTTTAGAAATTAAAAAAATCATTGAATTGGACAGTGATGGAAATGATAAAAGTTAACTGTTGTATTCTATGTAAGTAAGATCCAAAAAGTGTTTTCCAAAGGTACCTCACTATTCTATTAACGTTATTTTGATCACAACACAAAGTTGTTAGACTTTCAATTTAGGAGTTCACAGATCTAGATGGAAAGCATCATCGTTGATCACTTTTTAAGAGGAATGTATTTATTTTATTGTTCATCTCTTAACTTGTATTTTTAAATTATTGTACATAAAAAACTACAATTGGGGATATGTTTTTTTTTTTTTTTTTTTCTATTTATTGGATAGATGAGTTAAAATTAGAATAGTTTTTGTCAGTTATGTATTAACAAAACTCTGAGTAAATTGATATATGCACGTTTAGATGATTATTTTATTTTCATTCACAAAACATATATTGTATTGTGGATAAAGTCATCATTTCATATTGGCTCATATAATTTTGAAAACTATATATATATATTGATTGAAATAATAGTAAGAATAATTAATTAATTAATTTTTTAGATGTTTTAGATTAAATAATTAATTATTATATTGAGTTGTTTTTAATGTGATTTTTTGGAAATTTTTCTTGTGCATTTTTTAGGGTAATTTTAGTTATGAATTGAATCATTTTAATATAATATCATTTGTTTTTGTAAATTCAGAGGAGGGAGAGGGATAGGGATTCTTATTAATCCCAATGGAATAATTGTAGAGCGGTATGATTGGGACTTGGGAAGGAAGACAAATAACCAGAAGGAGCCTGAGTTATATTTTAGCCTCACTTTAGCTTGATGAGAAGGAATCTAGGATATGAACATATTAGAATTGGATTATTTGTCTTGGTTAAAACACATGGACTCAAACTTTGTAGCCCGGAAAAACAAGTTAAAAAAGATACTAAAAGAGAGCCAACAGCTTTCTCCTTCTCTTTAGGAATGCGATTGTTTCATATTTAAAAGTCTAAATAAAGAGCAAACATACGAAAGCAGATTTGGTGTGCCAAATGAAAGATGCGACAAGCTAAATGGAATTGAAGGCTACCTTCTCATCAACTAAACTTGAGTATGAAGTCCTAATTCTATGACCAATCTCTCCTCCTATCTTAAAGATCAAACCAAAAAATAATGCACCTTGGATTTAAAATTTATAAAAATATATGCTACCCTTCCCTCCCTTAGGGGTGAATTATTCTTGTCTCCTATGTTCCCTACCCCTTCTTCTTATCCCCCTCTTCTTCCTCCACACTTCTAGCTCTTCGAATCCCTTTTTTGTCCCCCTCCACAGCCCCCTCATTCTCTTCGCCCACTCTTTCACCACTCCGTTCCCCCATCACATCCAACATCCCTATTTTCACCCCCTCATACCCCCCATATAGAATCTTTTGTGCCACACCCTTACCTCACACTCTACTAGTGGTTGCACATCTTTCAATGACAAGAACACTTGGCATGAAAGAATAAATCTGAGAACTATCTTGTGTTAGTTTAAATGTCAATTCTATATGAACAAGAAAATGATGTCATGCATGAATCCTCAAATAAAGAGCCTCATTTAATTCTCCTTGGCAAGATCAGATGGCTCACACGAAGGATACGTTAATTTGCATAAGGTGGAAGTCATTTCGGGCTTCAAACTTGGAAAATTTGGAAGACATCATGGTTCTACCAACATAGACTCATGGGAATATCTTGTAGACTTCCTGGTCATCAATCCAAAAGTATTTGGATGGACATCTACGTCCCCAGGAAGACCATGGTCGACAACATCGGATGGATATATAGGATGTCTAGATGGCAACATGTCAATTGCGAGAGGAAACGTCATCAAGAATATTATCTTTTGTATCCTACGGCTAAAACAAGTCAGCCTCTTTGTAAAATTTCGGCTACGGCCTCTAGATATCAAGAAGAAAAATTTTGTTCGCCCCTTTCCCTAGATGAAGCTCACGGGACTTAAAAATCAATTTAGAAGATGATGTAATAAATAACTTCATCGACAAACTAGTTGTTATTGGAAACCCAACATGCTAAATGCTAAAAGCTACCTTGATAATGATGCACAAGGAGATCCCTTATAAAATTTGAATGACAATCATATTCCCACAACTACTTCCCATAACGACATTCCAATTGAAATAGAAATAGGAAATACCTTTAATATTAATAATGTTGGCTTGAAAAAACATTACCGGCGGTGGTAAGGTTCTGCGTAAATACGACGAGTTTTGCAGGAATATTCGGACATGAAAGATATTGAACCACGGTTGTGCACCCATCACATCTATATCGAGAAAGACATTTGCCCTATTCGGTAGCCCCATTGGAGGTTGAATCCACACCTCGAGAGATATTTTGAAAGAATAATTGCATAAATTGTTGAATGTAAACTTTATATATGCCCAATTTCGGATAGCCGGTGGGTTTCCCCATTAGTAGTCGTCCCTAACAAAATGGGAAATGGAGGACATGTAGATTACATAGAACTTAATATTAAAGGCTACCCAAAATACCATTTTCCCCTTCCTTTCATAGACCAAGTCCTTGATACTTTAGGCCCGGAAAGGGTATTTCTTTTCTAGATGGTTTCAATGGTTCTGATGATTCATATTGCTCCAGAAGACTAAGGTAAAACCATGTTTACTTGTCCATGGGGACATTCTCATATAGGGTTCTACCCTTTGGACTATACGATATCGCAACATTCCAAAGAGAAATATTGAGCATTTTTCGACGTTAATGAGTGACTTGGATTGTGTATGGATGATTTTACCCCATTTGGGGATGATTTTGATTAAACTCCTAAAAAATTTAGAAAAAGTTCTTGAACATTGTATCACTACAGTTTGTTTTAAGTAATGAAAAATTCCATATGATGATGGCCAGAAGGGTTTATTTTTAGGGCATTACATTTCTTTTTGTAGGAATCCGAGTGGATTGATAAATTAATTAATCCTTAAAGCGCTTATGCCCCACACACAAATAGAGGTAGGAAGTTTTCTCGGTTATGCAAGGTATTATTGCGAGTTTATAGAAAAATTTCAAATATAGTTTGCACCTTTATACACTTTTGCTTGCAATATCGAATTTGAATAGTGCGATATTTGTGATGGTGTGTTTGCAAGACTCAAAGAACTCCTCTCGACAGCACTAGTATTAAGGAAGACAAAGTGAAATAAATTTTCACATCTCCTCGGATGCATCGGACACAACCATAGTCATTTTTTTACACGGGGCGAGGAGAGGATAAAAAACCTTATGCTATCTACTATATCGGCAAAAAACCTCACTCTTTGTTGAATTAAATTTTACGGTAAAAGGAAAGAATTTTTAGTTTTTATTCATCTTATTATTAATTTCAACATTATATATGTTATCAAGTTTTTATGTATACTTGCCCTGCACTATTAGTTATTTAGCTAATAAAACCATTACTAATGGTCGGGTGACTCGGTGGTTATTGTTGTTAATGAATTTGATATCACCATCGAAAGTGCGACCGAGAAAAGAAAAATTTATGGCAGAATTTATATCTCAAGTACTCGTAGATGATCATCGGTAGGTGGATGACCAATTTCTAGATGAGCATCTGTTGTCGTGACAATAAAGAGAAACACCCTGGAAATACTGACTGATGTGGCAAACTACTTGAAGTAGGAAACTACCAATACATCTATCACTGCGAGAAAGTAATTTGATCATACAACATAGTGCACGCTTTCTGGATCGGTAGCTATCTTTTCACCTTGGATTCTGATTTTCAAATTTGAGTGTGGAGAAAGTGGATACAAACATCCACGAGTGTGTGCCATGACGGACACTTTGCGGAACCATTGAAATGGACATAGGATTCTTCAAATGGGCTACTATTGTACAAGATTTAGATATGCGAAAAAATATGTTCGAGGCTTGTGATAGTTGTCAATGAATGGGTCGTGTTAGCCAAGATGGAAAATTCCCTTACAACCACCAGTGGTGGTGGAAAGATTCGAAATATGGGCGTTGCAATGTTCAGGCCCACACAGCTTTTGCCATAAACAAAAGGTGTACATATTGGTTTGCACGGATTATGTAATCAAACGGGTCGAGCGATAGCTGGCAGAGAGAGCATGGGGGAGCGGTGATTAATTTCTTGTTAGAAACTTTTGTACAATATAGTTATCAAGGGAAGTAATAACGGATGAAGAGGTTGCAATTCACGAGTCATAATATTTCGGATGCTCTTTGAAGTTATCATATCAAGCATATAATTTCTTCCACATAGCACCCCCATGCATAAGCAGAGATAGTGGAAAGCCTTGTAGTCTATAAGAAATTTTGAAAACTAAGCGTATCCACAAATCGTCGAAATTGGGAAACCCAAACTCACACCGAAGCACTCTGGGCGTATTGGTTAGCATGATTTGAACACTAAGCCATGGCCATATCACCTTGTCTTCGATGAGAACCAATTTTTCAATAGAATTTGAAATAAATACTCTCAGAAAGATGCAGGGAAATCGGTTAGTTTTGCAAAGGCAAAAACAGTCACCTCCTGACAACTTAATAAGTTGGATGAACCATGTTTGTTTAATATGGAAAACACTAATATTATACTTTGTAGAAAAGAGCTATACGGCATGACGGAAAGCTAATTAAAAACAAATAATTTCAAATTTTAGCAGTTGGACTTTGCTATATGATTTTCGGCTCCACGATTTTCCATGGAAATTACAAACATGGTGGCTTGGACATACAAGATCAAAAGTCCACAATAATGGTACCATAACATTAAACACCATCGACGAATCCCACAGGCACTATTTCTATTAAATGGAAATCGGCTGCGCCTTTACCACCAGCCACTCACAAGGAGTGATTTTAGCACGGGTAAGCAATGATCCTATTTTTTCGGATCTTACTTGACTCGGGTAGTAACTTGATAGCTTCATATTCATAAATATTATTTTCTTTAGCAAACTTTGTATATAATGTACATAAGTTTTCTTTAAGAAGTTAATTAAATTTCTTGTTTTCTTTCTTTTCTTTGCTTCATATACTCTCTGATAATAAAAATAAAGGGTAAAAGAGGCCTTCGGCACAATTGTTGTTCCCTTGGCTAGTTGTTATTTCTTTGTCAGCTGGTGTGGTGCCTTTGGGCTTCAATTGTTGTTCCACTTCTCTTTCACAATTTTTGTTCCTGTGGGCATATTTTTTGTTCCTTCGACACAATTGATGTTCCTTTTCCCTTTCACAATTGTTGTTCCTTCGCTTTATAATTATTTGTTCCCTTCAACACGATTGTTGTTCCTTTACGCCAAACCATTTCTCATGTAATTAATTCCAATATTTGAAAGGGAACTTAAAAATGTTGATATTTATTCTATCATGATGTTAAAAATGATGCATTATTTATCACTAGATGAGGAACATTATTTTATCCTACGGCACATCCTACTTTAAATATTTTCTTATATTTGGATCTTTACGAGCAATTATAATTGTTCATGATTTATCACCATGATAGTACTTTTGTATATTTTTGTACATCTTTAAATCATGATTCTCTTTAAATATAACAAGAGGTTGACACATATTTTATTTTAGCATCCTTTTTCGTAGTATGCCATCCCTAAACTTGATGCGGATTTTATGCGGGAATGCAACATATCTAGGATATAACCATAGATACGAGGATACGGCGGAAATAATGCTTAAATTTTATTAATAAAAGAATGGCTATAATAAGCTTACAAACATAATGGAAATAAACTAAGTGTGGTAGCGTATCTCGAGAAGAGATGTAGCGTACGAGCCTACGAGCTGTGTTACATTGAGGCTCGCGGGCCTATTACGGAACAATGGAAATAAAGAAGCTATGAATGCGCGGCGTAATACGAGAAGGAATGTGGCGGCTACCCGGCCACTTGGGGTGTGTTCTGATACGGTATGATGGAGATGCGGCGAGCTGGGGCAGCGTGGCGCTTTATCTGCGAGAAGATATATCGGCTCCCAACCCCCTGACATCACACAGCCAAGCTCGAGGCCTATTTATTGAGAAACGATAGCAGTCTGAAACGTCCAAAACCTAGCTGCCAGGAGATGAAGGCGCCCAAAACGGTGGGTCTAGTTTTGGGTAAGTTGGTGGTTCAACTTCCTAGGGCGTAACTTTGGCATCCGATCTCCCGTTTGACGCGCTCGACTGGCTAGATTAGAAAGATCTGTCAAGAAAATTCAATTTTGAACGAGAAACATCGGTCCATGGATATGTTGCTCTCAGTTTTTTCCCAAGCGTCGTTTGGGGCCTCCAAAACGACTCCAGGAGGTTAAGGCCGACGCAAAAATAGTAAGTTGTGCGAAACTTACAAGTTTGAAATGGCGATGGGTAGGGGTTCGAATGGACTCGATGGGTGGCCATCAATATCCACACAGATTATTAATACTTCATGACTCGGGTGTGCGGGGACTAGAAAACTTGCTATAAAAATAGTAGTACAATATTTGATGAAAAAGCTGAGAAATAATTGATCTTTTGCGGGTCCAAATGGAATGGGTGGAGGCCATGAGTATCCACTTTGGATCATTCACTCCCTCCTTGGAAGCAATGGTCTCCATTGCGTTAAGTTCTGTAGGGGGGGAATTTTGTGAACTTGGTGTTGGATGTAGATGTACTTGGGACGAAGGCGACCATTGAAGGATGCGAAAAAAAAATTGTCCGTCATCGCGTTCCTCTTGTTTCTCGAGGGGCATCCTCGAGCACGGTACAACCGGGATCTCCTGCTCCCTCATCTTTCTTTCCTTCGCGCCATGGGGGGTCGTCGGGGTTGCGAGGTTGAACTCCTTATACTGGCGCGTTGGGGACATCGACTTGAGAAAGAGCGACCCCCTCTCCAATCTCTTCGATCGGATTTTATGCGAGGGAACGCAACATAATACGGATATAACCATAGATACGGAGATGCGGCCCAGTATGCTTCATTTTATTAATAAAGAATATTTGCAATGACACAAACATAATGGAAAAGCTAGAGGCGGCTGGTAGCGTATCTACGAGAAGGGTATGGCGTACGCGAGCCTCTAATGTTGTGTTACATTGAGGCTCGCGAGCCTGTACGGACATAATGGAAATAGATGAGCCGAGTGCGGCGCGTGTCACGGAGAAGAATGTGGCGACTACCGGCCACTGACATGTTACAATGCAAACATGATGGAAATGTGGCGGTAGGAGCCTTTGGTAGCGCTTATCTGCGAGAAGAAGATGTATCGTCGGCCCACGAGCGTCTTTAATGAGGCTCGAGGCTTTGTTTATTGTTGAGAAACAATGTAGAATCCGACGTCCGAAAACCCTAGCATTAGGAGATAGACGCCCAAAACGGTGGGTCGGTTTGGGTAAATTGGTGGTTACGACTTCAGGGACTTTGGCATCCAATCTCGTTTGACGGCCGCTCAATAGCTCGTTAGAAAGATCTATTCGAGGACTTCAATTTTGAACGAGTAACATCGGTCCATGGACCCATGTTGCTCTCCGTTTTCAGCGTCGTTTAGGGCCCCACCAAAACGACTCCGGAAGTTGGGTTTAGAAAAGCTGCCAAAAATAATGGTTGGCCACCGAAACTTACAAACCCGAAATGGCCGATGGGTGGGGGTTCAAATGGACTCGATGGGTGTGCATCAATATCCACAGATTATTGTGCCCCCAGCCGGCTCGAGTGTGCGGGACTAGAAGCACGCTATAAATAGTAGTACATCTTGAAGGTAGAAAAAGCCGAAATAATTGATCACTGGGTCCAAATGGAATAGGTAGGAGCCCACCCAGGTATCACACTGGATCAAAACTCTTAAGGAGTTGATGAGCCACCCTTGATGAATAAAGATCAATTTTTTTTTTTAAGTGACATTTAGAAGTAGATTTCCTCATAAGGATAGGGGATCTCATCACGAGCACGCCTATATGATCATAAGATAATAACATAAGTAGGCCCCATTCCCATTATGGCTGCAAACTAGGGATATACCTTTTTGACACCGAGTGTCAAAAGGACGAAGGTCTCATCACAAGTCGGCTTGTTCACTTTGGTATGAGTTGGTGGGCTAGCATTGTTGCTATTTGGTCACTGCATTCAGGGCAATGACCTTTTTAGAAAAATCATCTTAAAAAATAAATATGATATACAATGCATAGGAGATTGGCTCTTCTATAGGTTAAAAGAACATTACTGTCGAAGCTATGGGCCTTTCTTGGCCATGATGCTTTATGCATAGTATTTGAATATATCTTGAATTGCCTTATCATAATTATGTTGTTAAACCTCTTTCTTTTATAAATAAATCACCATCACCAATATTTACACCTATTTTGTAAAAATAGATAGAGGTGGTATATAAAATATAACATGAGCACATATCTAAACTCCTAGAACCTCATAAATACACAATTATCTATAAGGAATGCCATAGGATATCTATTTTTTTTTATGTTCCTCAATGGTCATTTATCTTAAAAAGACAATTTTTTCACACATAGTATATCATTATTATTATCATCGTCGGCAATCCATATCTATGTGACAATTAATTATCCCCTCTACCTCGTTGCACCGATTTGACCATTCCCTTGCGCGTTAATGACTACTTGGCATGACCACTTAATTCCCATAATGCTACCCACTCATAATTCGACCTTTTTATTGGGGAAGGTAAAGCACAACATGTATAAATAAAACTAAACACAATTAACAAAATTAACAATTTTGTTGCACGAAAGCACATTAAAAAATGTTATTTTGCCACATCTCTCATTATATTTTTGGTTTTGAAGCTTGACTATGTGTTTAGTGTTTGTGGCAATTCTTTCCAAACCAACTACGTGTATAACTTGTTGCGGCAATTCCTTCAAAACCAACGGCAATTGGAGGTAAATCCATCCATAATGAGCACCTTTCTACGCTACGAATGGCTTGAACAAGCTCAAAAAATCCTGAAAGTGTCGGTTGGCTTGAGTATTTCACCCGATTGCAAGTTTTGATAAACTTGTGGCATTGGAATTTTCTGAGAATTTAAGGGGATGGAAACACAAATGTCAAAGGAAAGAATATACTAGTGAATGAAAATGTCTTGGCAGAAGTCACATGTCTCTCACGAAAGGAGAAGTGGATGGACTTAAACATGTTGGACTCTAAAGTGCAATGGAATTTTTATTCACCTTGGTGATGAATTGGTCCCTTAAAGGAAAATTCTTCCACCCTACCTCATTCGGGGAACCTTGACGAGAGCTTGCGGATATAATCTAGCGGTACATCACATGCTTATTTGCCCAGTGTAAAAGGCAGACCACGACATCTCAAACTATTAGCATCTTTAGGAGACGAGAAGATAGTGTTAAATATGTCGTTATTTTTTAAATTTTCTTTAACATGAGGTTGTTGGTAGAATGAATAAAGTTGGGACCCAAACACCATAGTCGATACCATTGTTTAATTAAATTGATAGTTAGTAGGGAATTGGCATCATCAGATAAGTTGGGACAATGTTTTAGGGCAGAATGACACCTTTGGATAAGAAAGGCAGGAAGAAAATACACATCCTAACACGAGAAAATAGTCAATCGAGAGAAAGAAAATGTTAGCCCATTTCTTTTCAAAAATTTCTAGAGCTAAGAAAGAGTTAGCATTTGTTCTAGTTTTTCACTTGACTAAGTGTAGAAGGTATGAAAGTATAGCCAAGGAAAAACAAACGGTAAATCCTGGTGATCGCTAATAGGAAGTGAACCTCCAATGGAACAACAAGGTAACTCACCACAAATTAGAGAAGAGGAAGTAGCCTAGGTTTTTCGAAAACATGGGAACCCTCTTTTATTCGAAGAATAAATATTGTTGTAATAATTTAGGTAAGGCAGAGGCTATTAATTTTCCAATCTACCCTAATTCTCATAACACGAAATCTTGTCATCCTCGCCAATCATATTGTAAGCAAGACCATCGAGGAAGATAGAGCCGAATGATAAATGAACCGGACTTTTATAGAGGATCATCTCATTGACACGATGACTGAGATTCGAAGGTAACTCCATTCTTATTATCACGATTGTTGAAGAAATTGAAGCTCCTCTTAATGTTATTATGATTCCATCTTCACTTACGACACCAATTACAAAACCCGCGAAACCGAAAACGGGGAAAAATATAAACAAAAAGAATCAAGTTATTGAAACAAGAAAACCACGATATTGTGGAAGAATATGGAACAACTGGAAACAACTTAGAGGTTACGGTAGAAATAAAATATGAACGTGACAATTGAGTCGAGGTGATAATTTCTTGAATCGTGTAGAAACACGGACTCGGGGGAAACCCCCGTTATTCATGCGGAAGTCCCGGACGAGATAAATCCCCATTACCTATACGAGAAAAATCAATTGAGGGACATTCCCACTAGTTCTATGGGAATTCGGACATATATTAATCTCTCTATGGTTACGAATTTGAGCGTGAGCAAAACGGATCTGTTTGGAACAACAGGAGAAGTAATACCCCAAAACGAACATCGAGAATTGTTACAAAATTTAAAACCTTAACCATCATGAGGACGAAACCAAATTCCAAACTTAGAGAAAAAGAAAACAAATAAATTACAGAAGGCGGCTTGAGCTTAGAACAAATAAAGGAGATATGTTATGTATGCTCACAGTGTATTTTCATGTAGGTCTCTAGCAAGAATTATTTTGCTTGTTTTGCTTGAAGGATACTTATTACTAAAAGTAAAAATCCCATCTGGGCTTGTCGACCGAGTTGAATCCGAGTTTTTTTTTTCAAATTTTATTAAGTGTTTTCATGAACGAGAAGATAATGTTAGATATCCTCTCTTATGAACTCTACATCCACAATTTCTTCTTGAAGGAACGGAGGATGGAAAGCCCGATCCTTTCAATTTGGGATGTACGGTTCAAGGCATGATATCCCTTTGAAATAAATCAAATCAAGTGGCACAAATCCTATAACATATTCCAAAGGAGAAAATGGGTTAGACCTTTGGGTCGGAGGAGAACCTAGTAGCCCTCTGCAAACCCTCATAAAACATAAAATGTTCATGCGACAACTCGAAGTCGTTTCGGCATTGGCTCCTACACATAAGGATGTTCTTATTTCGGGACTTTAGTAATTTTAATACATCAAAGAAAAGCCCTACATGCATCAGGAAGGGATGGAAGGTATCTCCTAAGGAGATTAAGAAGCAGAAACCTTTTAGGTATAGAAACTTCAAGCAACGGCTAACCGAATGCAGTATAATCATATGGTTATCTCTAAAGGACCTAATTAGATTGGACGTCGATATTGATGCCATGTTATACGGTATCCACAAATGGGTACTCAATGTTGAGTATGAACTCCTAGAAAGTGCAGAAAGTGACGCCTTCAAGGTTCTTAGGAGTAAGCATGATTTTGAACTTATGGCAGGCAATCTTACCCAACTTACTCTTTACTTTTGCTACATACGAATCATCTTTTAGCATGAGGACAACAAATAGGTATGTTGTGGGGTGATGTTGGGCCTGACAAAGGTATAATTCCCCTCCTTATTTCCTTAATAATTGTTATATTTTTAGGAGAAATTTATCCTTAACTCGTAATAATTCAAGAGAAAAGAATGATAAAATTAAGTAAAAATAATATAGTTAATGTGAGATTTTACGATATCAAAAAGGTTGTGATTCGAGTAAATCATTATGCGAATCGACCTAAATGAATGATTGTTTTTCTTGAGATATACAGGCAGATGTTGATGAGCCAATGTCGTATTTATAATAGGTTACAATTCATTATCTAAGCGTGATTGGAAAAGAAGGCCAATAGGAAATTGATTGTTACTATATGGAAATTTATAGTTGAAGGAGTGAGAATGTTTTGATTCTCGGGATAACTCTACATTCGAGTTTTCAAATGTAATATAAAGATAGCAAGTGAAAGACAAATGTTGTTCACTCATTGTTAATGTTCGATTTATTATTTCACTTTCTTTGTATATTATATACATTGAGCATGAGTTAAACCTTTTTTGAGGTTATTATGTAGCAAAAAAATTTGAGTTAATGAAGTTGAATGAGATTTTACTTTAGTCTTTTGGATTGATTTTATCTAGGAAGTACTTACGGAGACCTTGGGCCAGTCACCGGAAAACAGCATGCTATTATGTATCATTGATGATCGAGATTACCTTTATGTAATTTGCATTAGTTATATTACTTATTTTCCTTTTCATTTATCATAGGTAATTAATTGAATATTGTATCTTGAATTATGTTAAGTGTTTTAAAGTTATCGGTGAATTTTGTTACACGGATATGAAAAGTATGAATGCATGAATATGAAAGTTACTTTGAAATAGAGATTTTGTAGCATTTGTGTGATTAATAGTTTTCCTTATGCATAGGATTTTAAATATATCAAGGTGGTTTGTGAGTTAGAATAGATTCTTTCATTGTAATTGTAAGAGTATTATTGTTGTTATCATTTATTTGCACGCGGTTGAATTAGGATAATGATTTAGGTAATAGTTATTGTGCACTTTTCCATAGTCTAAAACTTTATTATTCATATATTTTTCCAATATCCTTGAAATCAAATATGAATCATAGGGTTATAAAATTAATGAGACGAGTTAAGATTGATTTTTAGGAGTCATCTTAGTGCCCAACAACATCGGTACCCACCATTGGAAGAAAATGATCAGTTAATTCAAATTAAAAAATTTATGCAATCCCAAAAGAACTCTAGATGGCTAACAATTAAGCCACTCTCCTGAGCCCTAGATTGTAGGGAATGGAAAGAAAAGGATGATTGAATTAACTCTACTACGGATCAAAATTGGGAAGCATTTCAACGCTTACTAGTTAACATGAGGATACATATGTCCCAATGATAGGACATTCTACGTTGGGGCCATAAATCTATAGGTACATTCACTCCTAAAAGAATTGTATGGAGATACTATTGATAATGCAACCTATCTAAAGCACATCATTGTGGAAGAATTTATGGAAAGATTCGGGTTGGTCGAAGTTTTAACATTTTTATGGAAAATTGTGTGGCGACATACATTCACTTGAAACCATTTTCATAAGAAAGGGTTACAAAGTTTCATCTTATTGTGCATTATGTAAACGGAAGCCGAATCATTGGATCATATATTAATGTGAGTACTCTTGTCGAGAGAATATGGAACTATGTTCAACGAGTGCTTGGAATCTCGCTACCAGCACGAATACTACATCGTGGATAGAACGTGGTTTGATCATTGGTATAAGAACTTTGGTAATTGAAAAGGCATCGCATCTAACATTTGGATTTACATGGTGGAATATACGGAGAAGAATGCAATGCAAGAATATTTGAAGGGCGATTAATACATATAAATATTATTCACTGAAACAGTCATAAGAAGCATTACGAGATACAGTTATAACTTATTTTTCTTACTAGGAGAAAAAAAAACCAAATGGATAGGAGCTTGCTATTATGAAGACGAGATATTTCATCTGAAATGTGGATATATAGTCTAATGGGGAAAATGTAAGAAAAGAAAAGGAAATAGTTATTTTATACCCTACATCATGTTTTGTTCGGATAAGTTTTAACGGAACATCAACGAGGGGAACCCAAGTTTAGGAGGATGCGGTGGGATTATAGGGAATGAGTACTCGAATGCAGCACACGTGTACTCAATCTCCACATGGTATATACGACCAATAACATGGCGAAATTTGGGGGGATTGGAGAGAGGTCTACGCATATGTCGAGAGAGAAAGGTTATCGCCTAATACGGGTTCATGGTAATTCCAAATTGATCATGCAAATTGTATCTAAGATACTTCAAGGTTACTTGTCAAGATCACTCATACATAGGCTAGAATTTTACAATCGAGTTCTTAGTAGCATAAAATACCTACTAGTTAACTTTGATTATGTCCTTACCAATTCACAGACGACGGAAGGTAAACTGCGTAGTGATGTCTTTGTGGCTTGGATTTGTAAAAAATGAACATGTCACTCTAGAAAAACATGGTTGGTGTTGGAAGGAAAAAAGGAAGTGGAGGAGCTAAAGAATGCATCTCACAAGACAAACTGGTGTTAGATCTCCGATCCCCCGATGGGGTTACTATAGAGAGAAATGTACAACTTCCCTCTAACTGCGGCGACAAGACCTAACGGTACACCTTAAGCGAGTCCAGTGACTAGCCCCAACGATGAATTTTTTAGCAAAAAATTAATTATGAGAATGTGCGATACACAGGTGGCTAATAAGGTGGCAGGACCTCGAATGTGATGCACGGTATTATGCTTGGTGAAAGAGGACGAAAGTGTGGGGAAGAGAACAACCCCACTCGGAAGTCTATATATGCTCATCTGATGTGCCTTAAATGCACACCACACAACCTATTTGTCCCTTTGTGTGGTATCATTCGAATTACTCCATCACCTTTTCGGTTCAAGTAGGGTATTCTTACACAAGTCGAGATTGAAGGCTTTTGTGTTTCGATGCGAAAAGGACGAATGCTCATTAATGAGAAAATAACTATTACTTAAATTCCAACGAAACTATGATGTTACATAGCGTAAATCTACTGATAAGGGACATGTCTCTCGCATTTTGAGCTACAATATAATTTCATGATAAAGATTGTAGGGTGGCGAGAGGGATTAGGCGTCGTAAAACGCTCTACGAAACACTATATAGATTCATAGCGAGGAAAAATAGAGCACGGTCGGTTAAATATCATACCTCTTATGGTGTGGCAAACATTGTGGAGGTAGTGTTCCATGTTAAGTTTATTTTTTTATTTCCAAGTCGGGGTATTGGGTATACTCTATTCCGGTCTGGAATTTACGGTTTTTTTGGAAAATTAGTAGGTCTCAATTTCATCCACAATGTTTTTTATAGCTACGTTACTATCTTTTCTTGGTCTCAATAATTACATTTAGCTTCTCTGAGTATTTATGGATGCTTCGGTTATGGTGATCGAAAAAATTAATTAAACATTTTATTTTTCAAGTGTCAAAAAATGTGCAAATCAATATTTGGTTGGAACTCTTGGTTTAAGAAAGGCTAGTTTTGCAAATCATCCTAGGAGTTCCTTGTGTTGAGATTTTTTTGTTTTGAGTAAAATAGTAAAAAAATCTCATTAGGTGACAAAAATTAGGAATTAGTTCCTTTAGATTAGCTCCGATCTGTTTGGGAGGGAGTTAATGCATGCTAAATTTGAGTTGAGAGGATTTGTAAATTTTTGTTAGATTCTCATATATAACGGGTATCCATACGTTTGTTTTGGAGGGTGTGTAAATTATGTAATCTCTGTTTGATTAATAAAGGCTAACGATGCTGTTGTGTGGACGTAGCCAGGAGGTTTGGGTGAACCACGTTAAAGTTTGTGTGTCTTTCACATTGCATGTAATTAATTTCTTTCATTGATGTGTTTTATAATTTCTTCTTTGCTCCAACAAATGGTATCGGAAGCGATGTTGGGTGCGTTGAATTCTTTGGTGCGGCCCAGATTACCGGTATTTTGGACGCTGTTTGCGATGACGGACTGCGGTGATGCACAAAACAGAAAGACGACGTCGGGGCCGTTAACCATTGATCAGAGCGAGGAGAAGGGCGTGAGGTACGAGTTGAAATGCGGAGGCGTTGGCAGATTTGCAGTAGGTTTATAAAGTTAAATGCGGTAGGTCCACTACGCAAGCGCATGAAGGCAATTTGTGAGGGGCTGGTAGAGCCCTTTCGCACCTTCGTTTGAAGTGTTTCGCGTGAAATTGGCAGGCAATGAGAGGTATGAGCTCTGAAATTTGCTCCATTGAGCGTGAATTTGTTTCATTTCGTATCAAGCGGTGATTCTTTGAGCACGATTTGAAACAAACAAAACATGAGTCGTTTGCTTTTATTAAAATCGTTTTTGATATTGGAGTATCGATGCTATGCCTTTTGTTTTTTAATCGATTTATTGGAATGCTCCAACAATTGAGTACGAGATTCGAGTTCGTTAAATGGATTTGTATATGCTCTAATCGATTAAATTTCCGGTTTTACATCGTAGGTTTGAAGTGGAGCTTAAGATGGATTTATTTTATTATAAATCGACTTGAATATTAATTGCCATTGGCATATGGTAAATCGATATTTGATTTGGACGATTTGAAATGGTCGATGGGTTTTAAATAATTAACATTGAAGTATAATCGCTTTGAAGTTTTGTAAAATGGTTACATATAAAAAGTTTTTAAAGTCGATTTGGAGTTTTTAAAAAGGAGTCACATATGGTATGTGATTTTATTAAAAGTCTTTTTTCATAATGTTTCAAAATGTAAATGCCATTTACACTTGTTTTTTTAAGTGAAGGCCTTTTTTTTTAAGGTGAAGGTGGCATTTTAAAAATTACCATTTACATGGTACTTTGAAGGGTATTTTTTGAAGTGGTGTTTGCCGCAGTATTTTTGGCGTTTAACATTTTTAAAAGAATATGTTAAGAGAGAAAAGCATTCATATAAGGTGAAGGGTAGCGTTTGTTTTTTGAAAGCAAAGGCATATAAGTGCATATGGCGAGAATTTGTATGTGAAAGAGCGGGATATCGAGTTTGTTTTAAAGGCATAGGCGGTGTTTGAGATTAACTTCATTTAAAAGGTTGATTTTGGAGATTATTGTGTTTTTTTACTGAAGAAGATGACGAAAACTCAAAGTGTAGTTTTGAGAACGATGTGCTTGGAGCCTTGTTGTCTGGTGAGAGCAGGAAGAAGTCAAGTACGGTTCTCTACATCGGGAGGTAATGATGGCCGAGGAGGTCGCTCGAGAGAGAGACACTGCGAGAATGAAAAGCATAGCAACTCTCGTTCAAAGTCTAAAGGAGAAAGAAGACAAAGGTAGATGCGGCATTGTAGGAAAGCTGGACACACGAAGAAGAATTGCTTTGGGCAATGACGACAAACTTCAAAAGCGAGATTCTTCGACGAGAGAAAGAGAGAGCAAAATGCGACGGATACGGGTTCGGCATGGTTCGAGGTATGAACGACGAAGTGGCCATGCGGTAATATGTCAAATCATGATCCAAC
Source organism: Pinus albicaulis (assembly GCA_034641835.2). Lineage (NCBI taxonomy): Eukaryota > Viridiplantae > Streptophyta > Pinopsida > Pinales > Pinaceae > Pinus > Pinus albicaulis. Next base: position 752,928,130 of record CM076578.1, read on the forward strand.
ATTGGTTGTTGGTCAAGTTACATCAAACCACATGTGTATTCATAGAAATTTGGTTTAAGACGTATCGTCTGTTGATGATGGCGTCGTGTACATGGTAATGATGTAACATGTAATATTGTAGAGATTGGGAGCATACAACTACAAATGTTTGATGGGACAACTAGATTGTTATGAGATGTGAGACATGTTCCGAGACTTAAGGAAAAATCTAATTTCTTTAGGAGCATTGGATTCGAATGGATATAAAGCGTAATTCAAGGTGGAGTTATGAAAATCTATAAGGTATTTTTCTTAGTAATGAAAGCTAAGAAAGTAGGAAATGTCTGTTTCGGTTAGAAGGAAGAACGAGGGTCGGTTCATGTGTCTACGGTGTCTGAACATGACGGTAAGTTCCGATCGCCTATGGCATCAAAGGTTGGGCCATATGAGTGAAAGAGGTTGAAAATTTTGGTGGAAGTCGCAAGTTACTTCCTAATCTAAAAGATGCAGGAAAGTTAGATTCCAATAGCATTGCTTGTTTGGAAAACAAAGTAAACAAAAATTTAAAGCAGGCAAACATACTAGTAAAGGCATACTTGATTATATCCATTCGGATGTTTGGGGTCCGGCCCCTACAACTTCTATATGGTGGTTCGTCGTATTTTTTTGTATCATTTATTGATGACTTTTCTAGGAAAGTGTGGGTCTACATGTTGAAAAGAAAGTCGATGTTTTGTCGGTTTTCAAGCCGAGTTTAGAACATTGGTAGAAAACAACAACGGTAGAACAATAAAGTGTTTAAGAGCTGACGGTGGTGGTGAGTTTACTTCGAGGAGTTTGTGACTATTGCAGGATGCGAGGATCGAGAGACATAAGACCACGGTTTATACTCCTCGGCAAAATGGAGTTGCGCCGAACGCACCAAACAGACTCTTAGAGAGCGAGGAGTATCTTTGATGTATTTGGTTTACGAAGGAGTTGTGGACGGAAGCGGTGGCGACGGCTTGTTATGTGATGGCCGTCTCCATTGTGACCATAGGCGCAAGATTCGCAAGAGGTATGGAAAGGACACCCTTGTGACTATTCTAAACTCGAGTGTTTGTTTGTGATGCATATGCTCTGGTGCCTAAACATCGGCGAACTAAGTTAGATCCAAGTCTAAAAGGTATGTCTTTGTTGGGTATGGTGTTGGAACAAAGGGATATAGATTGTGGGACCCTACCCCGCAAAATCATCATCAACGGAGATGTAAAGTTTGATGAATCCTCTCTTGTACGGTTAGATGTAGATAGAAATTAAAACAAGATGATGTATTTGATTTTCGGCACATTCGGTTTGACGACACTTCTAATGATAGTCATGATGACCATAGTTCGGATGTTTTAGTCATGAACGAGGTTTCGGAGCATGAACGGGGTTCGGGTTTAGATCATGAACGGAGTCTCGAGATGCGATCGGCGAGAAGTTCCCTCTGGTGGTAGTCGACCCGATCGAGGAAGCACGAGCTTGACCTTAAGGAGGTCGACGAGAATCAAAGCGACATAGAAAGGTATGATGATTATGTTACTTCGATTTGCATTTCTGCTAATGACAATGAACCTGCAGTGCTATCGGGAAGCTATAGAAGGTTCAAATAGTGATAAGTGGAAAGCGACCATGAAGGACGAAATGATAGCCTTGAGTAAGAACGGCACATGGGATCTGGTTGAGCTTAGAGAGAACGGGGAAAAGCGTAGGGTACTAAATGGGTTTACAAGGCTGAAACGAGGGTGTGAATGATACGGAGAGACGAGGTACAAATCGTGATTGGTTGCAAAAGGGTTTTCTCGAGAGCGGTATTGACTTTCATGAGATTTTTTCACCGGTGGTTAAAATAGTTTCAATTCGAATTGTGTTAGCTTTAGTTGCTTTGTTTGATTTAGAGTTACGGCAACTAGATGTTAAGGCTTCTTTTCTACATGGAGATTTAGATGAGGAAATATATATGGAACAACTGGAAGGGTTTGTTCGACATCATAATAAGAAATTTTGCGAGGCTCAAGAATCATTATATGGCACGAAGCATTCGCCTCGGCAGTGGTATAAGAAGTTTATTCTTTCATGTTGGTCGAGTATGTAAGAAGTGAATATGATCATTGTGTGTATTTCAAGCAATTGAAAAATGGCATGTTCATTATCATAGTGTTGTATGTTGACGATATGCTTTTAGTAGCAAAAGCATTGATGAAATCAACGAGTTGAAGACTCGGATAGCAGGGACATTCGATATGAAAGATCTAGGAAACGTGAGAACTGATTTTGGGCATGGAGATTTTCGAGAGACGAGGGCAATGGTAGGCTGTGGCTATCACAAAAAAAGTATATTGAGAAATACTTTTGAGGTTTGGTATGAATAATGTGAAACTGTGTCGGTCCTTTTCGCTTCCCATTTCAAGCTTTCTTCGGGTTTATGTCCTAATACGGATGAAGAAAAGGATTATATGTCTCGAATTCCATATGCTAATGTAGTAGTATGTTTTGATGTATGCGATGGTTTGTACTCGACCAAATATTTCACATGCAGAGTTGGGAGTTTATCATGAGTACATGGCAAAATCGGAGGTAAAGAACAACGTGGTCAACGGTGAAATGGGTGCTTCGGTACTTGAGAGGCACAAGTAGTTATTGTATCACTTACAATAAGGGTAGATTGTTTGCGGATATGTTGATTTAGATTTTGCGGGTGATTTGGATAAGAGAAAGTTAACCGAGTGCGTCTCGCATATACTGAATTGGGCTATCGAAATTTCGGATGTCGAAGCTACGAACATTGTTGCTTTATCCACTACTTGAAGCGAGTACGTTGTTGCTTCTCATGCTTGCAAAGAGGCGGTTTTGGTTGAAGGTTTGCTTGGTGAGTTTGGTAGGTTACGGGACAACATCGAGGTTACTTTGTGATAGTCGAAGTGCGATACATTTGGCTAAGAATCCGGCCTATCATAGTAAATCAAAGCATATTCCAATTAAGTACCATTTTGTAAGACGGATTGTGCGAAAAGGGAGTCTCTTGAAAAGGTGCATACAAAGGAAAGCGTAACGAGACATGTTCACGAAACCGATTTTGTTAGAGAAGCCTACGTTGGTGTTGCTTCTCTTGGCTTGCGAGAAAGATAAAATAATAAAGAACGGGGCATCGAGCTAATTGTTGTCGGGGTGGAGATTGTTGAGATTTTTGTTTTGAGTAAAATAGGCAAAAATCTCATTTAGGTGACAAAATTAGAATTAGTTCCTAGATTAGCTCCGATCATTTTGGGAGGAGTTAATGCATGCTAAATTTGAGTTGAGAGGATTTATGAAATTTGTTAGATTCTCCTGTATATAACGGTATCCATACGTTTGTTTTGGAGGGGTGTTTGAATTATATAATCTGCAATTTTGATTAATAAGAGCGCGATGCTGTTGTGTGGACGTAGCCCCGGAAGTTTTGGGTGAACCACGTTAAGGCGTGTGTCTTTCTGTGCATGATTAATTTTACGTTGATGTGTTTTATAATTTGTGCGCTCCAACACCTTGCTTTGTTACATCATAACAAAGCTATAACACAGGAAGATATAATTGATAATATGAGAGTTAGATTGGAATTGGGCCTTTAGATCATTTTAATTTATCTAGCCAAATTAGTATTAGTTAAATTGATATTATGGGCTCTTCCCAACTATAAGCTCTCATTAATTCCATTCCAATCTTTGTATCTTCGAAATTAAGTTCTATTTGGACAGAATTTTCTCTCATGAGGGACACCTAAAGATAGAAAGTGGTCCTTGTTGAGATGAAATAAATTGATCTCACCTAAACAATTTGTAGGCAGGTATTCACGATCTCATCTCATCATATTGGCATATTCCATGAAGCTATGGTGGCTTTGGGTTAGGGAGGTTCGTAACAATGGAAGAATATATGGATCCAAAAGTATATGCCAAATTCTTCACGGAAAACTGATTAATATTCGAAGGTTACATCAGCCGGATTTTGTATATGGAATTGGGTGCGTACTTGTAAAATCATATGCACATAAGCATTATTTTTGGGAGGTAAGAGTAGGAAAAAGCCCCCCTTAACTGCAGGAGGAATCATCGCATCGGTACCCACCATTAGAATAAAATTGTCGGTTAATTCAAATTAAGAAATTTGTACGATCGAGCTCTATAGGTGGCTAACTATTATAAGCACTCTCGAAAAGCCTGGATTGGATGAAATGGAAAGAAAAAGATGATTGAATTACCTCTACACATATCAAAATCGGGAAGCATTTCAACGCTTACTATTTAACATGAGGATATGTATGTCCCAACAATAGGACATTATAGATTGGGGCCATAAAGCTATAGGTACATTCACTCTAAAGAAGCATATGGAATGTTATTGACTTAACCTATCTACACCACATCATTATGGAAAATTTAGTGAAAGAGTCAGGGAGTGGTCTAAGATTACCGCAACATTTTTATGGAAAATTGTGTAGCGACGTACATTAACTTGGGACCATTACATAATAAAGGGTTATAACGGTCCATGCTTATTATACATTATATTCTTGGAAGAAGAATCATTGGATCATATATTAATCACATGTCCTCTTGCGGCGATAGTATGGAACTATATTCAACAAGTGTTTGGAAGCTAGGTACCCGCTAACACGAATACTACATTGTGGATACAACCATGGTTTTAATCGTCGGTATAAGAAGCTGATGATTGAAAAGTCACGACGCATACGAAATTTGGATTTACGTGGTGGAATATACGGAAAGAATTCAATGCGAGAATCTTTGAGCGTGATTAAGACATATATATATTTATTCTCGAGGCGGGTCATTGGCGCCCCGAAGAACAAGCGGCAAGACGATCCCGGGGGTCCCGTGAGGGCGCGGAGGGAGCGACATGCCCCATCGGACGGGCCCCACCTTGGGTTCACATAACGATCCCGTGAGGGTCGATGAATTGAGTTGGGCGGTGGGGGGCCACCCCCTCGGACTGCGCGTATACGAGAGCCCACATTGCATTTTAACAAATGGTTGGAGTTGTCTCTCTTTTGCCCATCGCACATTTTTTTAAAATTTGTTTTATGTTGCAATGTTATTTTGTTTTAAATATGGGTTATATATTTTATGTTATAAAGTTATACCCGTACATTATAATAGTAAGGTGAATATTTTTGTATTACACGAGCGGTGTATATATAAAAAGAAAAAGACGATGAAATGTAATGTCTTAATTACACGACACGGCGGTGCGGGGAAGATGAAAATATCAGGCCATGAGCGATTTGCCACATCGTGCATAATAGAGCGGTCTTTGACGAAGTAATGAGCCCATTAATGTTTTTCCAAGGTGAACTTAGTGGTTGAAGCAATTTATGATACAAATATTTTAATTTTGTAATATGTAGAAACTGAGAAAGATGTTTTGTTATGTAATGTTTTAATACACGGCGGCGTATTTTAAACGGAGATACGGAGAAGCGAGGATTTTTATACTGATGCATTTTGTAAAAAGAACAGAGTTGTAATTTTTTAAATTACACAGGCAATGAAAAGCAGTATTTCTCGGTGTGAGACGAGGAAAAGTGTTTTTGGTCTACATACATGTGTGAACGATGCAATCTTGTAATCTTCCCGGCGGTGGAAAGATAGAAGAATTATTCTGACGTTTTTTATATTGAATATAAATTTTACGGAGTGAAAACTGCATGCATGCAGGTAGATTTTAAATTTTCTAATAGCCAGGAAAGCAGTCTTATTGTTTTAGGTCAGCCAAAATTCCAACATGGTATCGAACAAATCCGGAGCTTTGAAAGGTCAGGCAAAATTTGAAGGGAAGGAGTTCTTTATTTACGTGACCTCTCCAATGTGATGAAGGTTCGATTAAAAAAAGAAGAATCCAAAAATGTATTTCTGTAAAATTTGTTGTGTAGTGATAACGATCTGTTGATTTATTTACATACACGATTAAGTGTTTTTATCTTAGTTAAATTGCAAAATGGCGGGGCTCTAACACGGGTATGATTTGAGAAATATCCATCTCCCACGATTCAATGGAAGAACCCATGACTGCGGACAATATTTATGAAAGCTTTATTTACCTCACGAAGTTATGGGGAATTAGTTGAGGATGGCTTTGAAGAGCCGACAAATGAAGCGAGTTTTCTTTTAACTCGAGAGCGGAAAGTCAGCACGAGAAGAGCAAATAGAAGAGAGATGCAGGCTCTTCTTCTTGTATCGACGATGCATGAGTGTGTTCCAAGGATAAACGTGACCAGAAATCCCGTTGAAGCATGGAAACTCTCGAAGACAACATGGGGTATGGAGAGAGTGAAGACGGCAAAACTTCGGTTGGCAGGAGAGACTTTGAGACTCTGCGTATGGAAAGTCGAATGTATGTTCGCTCATTCTTCACTCATGTGATTGGAATGGTCCCCTCGTCGAGGATCTCATGGAGAGACTCTTGAGGACAAGAGGATTGTGGAAAAACTCTTGAGAAGTTTACCCTCAAGATTCGATGTGATTTTTCACCACCATAGAAGAGGCAAAGAGATCTCTCACAAAGTTTCGGTGGATGAATTACATGCATCATGATTACATGACAGAGGATGGTGGAGTGAAAACTCATCTCTAGAACATGCTTTTAAGTCTGAGATGTCTTTAGGAAGAGGAAGAGGCCAAGCGAAAGAGAGGAAGAGCGGAGAGAGAACGAACGAGGCTGGAAGAACGATCCGGCAAATGCTCGGAAGGCGAGGCAATCCGTCGACATCAAGGCCAAGGCGGCCGGCCAACGGAGAATGGTCGACGGAAGATACACGAGGACAAGGTATGACAAATCCAATATGATGTTACAATTGTAAAAATATGGTCATTATGCTAATGAATGTAGAAGAAGAAGCAGAATGATATGAAGTGAAACTAGTGCAAATTTCACAAAAGAAAATAGCGAAGTAATTTGTTTTTTAGTTTGTAACATGTTTGAAAGAATGAGGATATATGGTTTCTAGACTGCGGGTTGTAGTAACCATATGACGGAAAGCATAGCAATGTTTTCCATATTAGATGAAAGTGTGCGGTCACAAGTCACACTAGGAAGCGATAGCAAAGTTCTTGTTATGAGAAGGAGATGTAAATGTTTTAACAAGATTAGGTCTGTGAGGAAAACCATATGAGATGTTTATTATATTCCGGGGAATGAAATGTAATCTCATGAAAGTGTTGAATGACTTGTCACATAAGGGAATATATTGTTTTCTTTGATAATGATGTTTATACCATCATGGATAAACCACCCGGTAAGCAAATGTATTGCTGAAGTGAAGACGACAAGGAATAGGATGTTCCCTCTCGGAATGAGACGGAGACTTGAAGAATGGTGAAGAAGAAACGGCGATTGCACAAGAGACTTACGAAAGCGAACCAAAGGATGATGGTGGGTTATGGCACTTGAGATTTGGTCATCTCAACTTTGGAGGTCTAAATGCGATGAACGAGAAAGGAATGGTAAGTGGTTACCATTGATAAATAGGAAACCGGCCTTTGTGAAGGTTGTATTCTTGAGAAACAACAGGATTTCCTTCAGGAAAAGCATAAAGGCAAAATCACCCTTAGAGATTGTCCACTCGAGATGTGTAATAGATAGATGCAAAACTCCATCACTTTTAAGCGGCCACTATGTGTTAACATTCATAGATGATTTTACGAGAAAAACTTGGGTTTACTTTTTGAAAAACAAAAGTGAAGTGTTTGAAAAATTCGCAATTTCAAAGCACTTGTTGAGAATCGAGAGTGGAAATTTTTGCATATCAAGGTCTTAAGAGCCGATAGAGGAGGTGAGTATATATCTAAATATTTTCTACGGTTTTGTAAGAAAATGGAATACATAAGCGATTTACAACTAGATATACACGCGGCAAAATGGAAGGTGGCCGAAAGGAAGAACCAAACCATAATGGACATGGCGAGGAGCATGTTAAAGGCAAGCATTTACTGAATGATTATTGGGCTGAAGCTATACATTGTGCGGCGTACATCTTGAACGGGTGCCCTACAAAAAGTCATGAAAAGTCTTAGGAAGAGGCATGGAGTGGCACAAGGCAAGTGTCACACATATGAAGGTTTTCGGATGTGTGGTATACGCACATTCGGATCGGCTAAGGAAGAAGTTGGACGACGGGGGAGAAATGTATTTTCATTGGATACGGTGAGGAATCCAAGGCATATAGGTTATATAACCCATCCGGCGAGAAGTTTCTTGTGGCCGGGGATGTTCGATTTGTTGAAGAGAAGCTTGGGATGGAAGCATAGAAGAAAACGATGAATGTTAAGCCTTGCTTCATTTTATCTCATGATGAGAATGATGATGAGGTGGCTGAAATAAATACAGTAACACCAACAAGAGAGCAAAGCACACCCTTGAGGAGAAATGACGTTGCTTCTCGAGCACCACAAGGCGGAAATTCAAGTGCTTCTTCAAGCACTTGTACACCCTGCGAAAGAGGTAAGAAATTCGGAAGCTTGAAAGACATTTATGAACAAGATATAGCTAATGAAGGTGTCGATTCTTTGTTTGCTCTATATTGTCATGTTGATGATCATTTCATTTCGAAGAAGCTATCAAGGATAGGAAATGGATAGAAGCTATGGATGAGGAACTTAATGCCCATGAGGAATAAAACTTGGGATTTGGTTGAACTCCCAAAAAAGGTAAAGATGTCATTGGTGTTAAATAGATGCAAGACCCAAGAGTAATGCGAAGGCGAGATAGAGAGACACAAGGCAAGGCTTGTGGTCGAAGACGCTATAAACGAAGCAAGGCATAGATTATGAGGAAACTTGCATGGGATTTGCCGAATGGAAACTAGTGAGCCCGATGTTAATCATAGCGGCCACAAAACAAGTGGAAAGTTTACCAAATGGACGTGAAGTCGACATTTCTAAATGGAGTGTTAATGGAAGAGGTTTGGTAGATCAACCTCTCATTTATGAGAAGAAAGGCCGAGCATGGTGAGTTGAAGAAAGCTCTTTATGGGGTGAAGCAAGCTCCGGGCGTGGTACGATGGGACAGATTCATATCTCTTGGAAAATGGATTTGAGAAGTGTGAGGGAGAACCCACCCTCTACATCGAAAGAAACAGACGGTAAAATTTTGATTGTAGTCTTGTATGTTGATGATGTTATTTTTACGGGTAATGATGATTGCCTTATTGAACATTTTAAAACGGTCATGAAGGAAGAATTTGAAATGATCGATATGGGTTTGTTGAGATACTTCTTGGGAATAGAAGTGAACAAGATGAAAGTGAGTTTTCATCTCACGAAGGGCAAAGTATGTTAATGAAGTTACGGAAAGATTTAACATGCGAGGAAAGCAAGCGACAATCACTCCCACGGTGATGGGATTAAAGCTCGGCGAGAGAGGACGGTAATGATTTTGATCCTAGTTTGTACAAGAGCATAGTTGACGTATATGTACTTGGTACCCAAACTGGCGGGGGGACATAATATACATCTTATTGGTTGTTCCGGAGTTCATGGAAAAGCCAAAGGATGCACATTGTGACGACAAAAAAAAATTTGAGGTATTAAAGTGTTAAAGATTTGGTATTTTTTATACTACTTGAGAATGTTGATTTAGTTGGATACTTGTGGGTGATTGGGTACTTGAAGTGTTGATGATCGGAAAACACTTAGGTTATGTTTTTAATATGGGTTCGGGAGCCATTTCATGGGCTTCTAAGCATGACCATTGTAGCATTGTCTACGGCAGGGCGGAATATGTGGCGGCTACAACATTAGCGTGTCCAAAGCGATTTGGATGAGAAAAATGTTGAGAAGCTTATGTCGGAGCAATTAAAAGGATAGTGATTTTTTGTGACAATAGCTCGAGTTTATTGCATTGTCTAAAAATTATGTTTTCATAAAAGGACAAAGCACATTGACGCTGATTTCCATTTCGTATGGGAATTGGTAAGCAATGGCGAGATTGTTCTGTCGCATTGCGGAAACGGAAGGGATCAATTTGCGGACATCCTCACAAAGCCACTACGGCGAAAAGCTTTGAATATTTCGGGGAAATGCTTGGGTATCACGGGAAAACCCGACGATTGATGAAAGTGTTGGAATTAATTCCAGCGCGAAGAACAAGCGAGCGAACGGTCAGGGAGTCCCGTGAGGGCGCGGGGAGCGACATACCCCATGAACTGGGCCCACACCTTGGGTTCACATAACGAGTCCGGGGGTCGATGAATTAGCAGGTTGGGCGATGGAGATTACCCCCTCGGACTCATACGGCATGTACGAGGGCCCACATTGCATTTTAACAAATGGTTGCGGGGGTTTAAATATATTTACCCATCGCACATTTTTTTTAAAATTTGTTTTATGTTGCAATGTTATTTTGTTTTAAATATAGGTTATATATTTTATGTTATAAAGTTATACTGACACATTGTAAAGCGGGAGTAAGGTGAATATTTTTGTATTACACAACGGTGTATATATAAAAAGAAAAAGCGAGCGAATGTAATATTTTAATTACACGGACACGGCGGTGCGGGAAGATGAAAATATCACGGAGCCACGGCCCAGTTTGCCATCAATGCATAATAGAGCGGTACGTGAGAAGTAATGAGCCCATTAATGTTTTCCGACGGTGAACTTAGTGGTTGAAGCAATTTACAATCTGAGATATTTTTACATTTTTATGTATGTAGAGACGAGAAGAATGTTTGTTATGTAATGTTTTAATACATAGCGGCGTATTTTAAAACGGTCTGAGAGCGAGTTTTTATACTGTGAGTGAATTTTGTAAAAAACGAGTTGTAATTTTAAATTACACGGAAACTGACGAAACGAGTATTTCTACGTAGCGGGAAGACGAGAGAAAATTGTTTTTGGTCACTTGTGTGTGTGAACGGTGGGATCTTGTAATCTTCGGCGGTGGAAAGATAGAAGAATTATTTACAACGAGTTTTTTATATATTGAATATAAATTTTTTAGAATTGAAAACTACGTACGTGAGTGAATTTTAGAATTTTCTGCGGCATTGGGAAGGCGGTCTTATTGTTTTGGAATTCAACAAAATTCCAACGGAAACAATCCTCGAAGCATTATGGAAAATAGTTAAAGCTTATTTTTTCTTTCTAGGAGGGAAAAAAAAAACAAATGGATAGGAGCTAAGCTATTTAGTATGAAGGCTAGATATTTCATACGAAATGTGGATATCTAGTCTTGCTATAGGGAAAATGTAATAAAATAAAAGGGACATGGTTATTTTGTACCTGCACTTTTTTGTTCGGATAAGTTTTGACGGAGAATTAAAAGGGAACCTAGGCGATGGGATTATCGGGAATGAGTACTCAAATCAAAACTTCACGTATACTCAATCTCTTGTGGTATATCAACCAATAACATGCCAAAATTTGAGGGATGGGAGAAGGTCTATGCATATCTCGGAGAGAAGGTTATCGCCTAATACCAAGTTCATGGTGATTCCAAATTAGACATACAAACTATGTCTAATATACTTCAAGATTATCATCAAAATGTCATACATATTTGAATATAAAAAGTAGTGCTTAGTAGCATAAATTACCTAGTAGTTAACTTTGAATATGTCATACCAATTCACACACGACGAAGGTAATTGCGTAGTCGATGTGCTAAGCTTGGATTTGTAAAAATGAACATGTCACTCTAGAAAGACCATGATTGGTGTTGGAAGGAAAAAATGAAGTGGAGGAGCTAAAGGAATGCATCTCTAAAGGCAAACTAAGTGTGAGATCTACAATCCCCAATGGGGGTACTATCACGGAGAACTAACCTGGCTTCCTTCGACTTTCTGGTGACAAGACCTAATGTTTGACCTTAACAAACTCTAGCAACTAGCCTCGAGGATGAACTTTTTATAGTGAAAAGTAATTATGAGAATGTGCAATACACAGGTGGCTAATAAGGTGATGGACCTTGAACGTGTGAAGCACAATATTACACTTGGTTGAAAGGGACGAAAGTGTAGAAACTGACGCTCGGAGGTCTCCATATGCTCATCCAGATGTTCCTTAAATGCACACACCCCACAACCTATTTTTCCACAAATTGTGTGGTGTCATTATAATTCTCCATCACCTTTGTCGGTTCGAACACGGGTATTCCTACACGGGTCATTGTGGGCAAATAACATTGTTCTTAGAATTCCATGAAACCAAAGAGTTGTAGGGTAAATCTACCTGCAGGGACTCATCTCTCGCATTTTGAGTTCTGATATAATTTCATGGTAAATATTGTAGAGTGGCGAGAGGAGTTGGGCATCGTAAAAAGCTCCTCGAAACCACTATATAGTTTCATAGCAAGGAAAACGTCTAACAAGGATTGGTTAAAGGTCATACCTCTTATGGTCCACCAGCGAACCGATTAGGTAGTGTTCCTTTGAACGTTTATTTTTATTTCCGGAAGTCACGTACGGGTATGCTCTATTCCGGTCTGAAATTTCTAGTTCGTTCGAAATTATTAGGTCTCAATTTCATCTGATATTTTTTGACTTCTTTCTCATTTCTTGGTCACTCGGTACTTACATTTTAGCTTTTGGTCCATTTTACGGTAGGTTTAGTTATTAAAGTTATTCTTATTGGTTGGACGAACATTCTCCTTATGCTAATGGTAGACATTTGCGGTGCAAGTTAGCATAGTTCTATTACTATCGATTGTTAATTCTCTACGCCAAAAAATTGTCTCTTAATGGGTAAAGCTAACTTTTGCTAGGTCAATGTTTTTGTACTCTTTATCCATAGCTCTTAGTATTGTCCCTCCTTTGAACTTATGCTGAGTCCTCCCTTTGACGCTCACGAGAACTTGGACCCGGTGGGATTTCCTTCCATTGTCCATTCTTGGTGGTGGATTTTGATACCTGATACCTTCTCAATATAGTTTTAAATGGGTTATTCATAGTCACATAACCTTACAACGTGTGGTCCTTCTTGATTTGTTCTCACATCTTGCATGTCATGGTTGTTTCTTGTCATACAGGTACACTTGTAGCTTCTTTATAAGTGATATAGTCGGAGGTAGTAGGGTCTTGCTCTTTGCGGGAATTGTATTTCAATCGCGCCAAGGTTACGTGCCTGCGATGGGTGTGGAGCTTTGATTATCTTGTTTACTTTTGTATCACGGCATTGGACCCCTATAACCTTAAATGGGCGGCGCGTCGCCGAAATGGGGTGTGTTGTCGTGGGGGTCTGGGGGGGGCGACAACGACTTTATGGAGCCCCCCCCACGGCGGGGGGGGGGTTTACACGGGGGCGGGCGCCCCGCGACTAAAAATAGATGTAAAATTGTCTTGTAAAAGTATAGTAATTTCCGGTCAATCTGGGCGGATTTCATTAGGCGAATGATCTATGATGGGGTATGTTTAGTTTAGGGTTTTTTGCCTAGAAAGCGACCCCTCTCTTTGTATGAGGGTATTGTATTGCGGTGTGTATTACATGTGTATTCTACGGCGAAACGAGATAGGGAGACGTGAGAAGGCAGAGGATATTACGAAATGGATTTCTTTGTGGGTTTTGTCTCTTCATTTGTGGATAATAGAAAGAAAGGAAGATGCAGGCACATTTCGAGTGGACGTAGCCCAAATTGGGTAGACCACGTATATCTGTGTCTCTACGGTTTTATGTGTTTTGTGTGCTTGTATTTTCGCATATTTTATGTGTTGCATTGCTCCATAATATATAATTTTCTAACGACCTCAAGATGCGAGGAGGCTCCTAGAGGCCCTCTTCCTTGTGTCACGAAGACGGCTTCTTGGTTGTGAATCTACCTTTTTTTATGCGAGAGTCTTTGGAAGTTCGCAAATAAATTTTTTCGGTTAGAGGAAAATGAATTTGGTGGTCGAGCCTAATTTTTAGACAAGAACATTGGAGGTAGCAGGTCTCAAATGGATCATGGATCTAGTGAAGTTTTATAGGTAAAGAGGATCCATTTCACTGCTCTCCATTACTCACCACTTGCGTCGAATGAAAACTCTACCGATTATAGTTGCAAGAGATAAAAAATAGAACATTGTAAACTCTATATGTCGAGGCATCAAGTGAGTCCTAAAAACATCGGAGTATAACTTGGATGACATAGTTGCTCGATTGTACAACATTGAATGCTATATAGTCTGGTTACGACACTAAGTCAAAGGAACAGCAAAGATGTACCCTAGGTCATTAATGCATCGACACAAGAAAACTCTCCCTCCAAACCAACTCTTCTGAATCCTCTCTAGCAATAATTCTTGACTAAGAAGTCCAACGGAATTTCAAAGGAAAATTCTTTTTGTGAGAATCCTCTCCTTGAGTTTTTGGATAATTTTGTCCTTTATATTACATATAACATTGAATGATAACACATTGTTATTGTTTTGTTTTTGATATCATCGTTATGGTAAAAGTTTTTTGTAATGTAATGAATGAATTGGCTATCTATTCTTGTTGGCCATAGTGCACTCAAATCATTTAAAAAATAAAGTTATAATTAGCATATTGTTTCTACGAAATAATTGATCAGCTATAAACTATTTCTTGCTATCCATAAAAATTTAACCTACAAATTTATTTATTTTTAAAAAACATATTTACGAAGCAACTTCTTATAAGAAAATGACAATATATGAAAGCGCTGTATCGATAAAAAATTAAAAATTAAAAAAAATCATTAAATAAATATTAATAAAAATAAATAAAAATAAAAATAAATAAATAAAAATAAAATTATGAATAAAAAAACTTATCGAAAAAACCTCCACCAAACATTTAAACAAAACCAAAAAACCAAAAATGCAAAAACCTGCATTCATAAATTCACCATTCGCATTTTCAATTATTTCTAATGCCATCGTTGTTTATAAGAAAAAAAAACTTGTCATATCAAACAAAGGCGAAGTTCTTGATGCGTCGCAAGCCTTTGCTAAGAAAGGCGTGTGAGCCAACACTAATATGGAAAAGAGAGTTTTAATGGATGAAAGCGACTCTTAAAATTAGCATATGTTTCCATGGCCAACGTAGAACCCATATTGTGGGTATAATCTCTTGCGAGTCAATATTGTAATATGGCTTGAGTCATGGTAGAGTACTTCAAGGGTGGCCAATGTTCTCCTGCATGATATCATCCAACCCCAACGAATTGATTATATATATAAAAAAGTTATGTGTAAAACATTTTTAATGTTAAATCGAAAATGTCTATACAAAATTAAATAGAATTTAAACATTTTTAAATAATTTATTTCACATATATAAAAAAATTCATAGATCTTTTCGGCAATTAATTGTCTCGATCTCGATTGCGAGCGAAAGCTCTTCAGATAAAGCGCTTAAATTAGTTCATCGACTGTATTGGCTCTCAACGGAGTGGTACTATATCTCAATATCGTCTGCCGAATCTTGCTCAACTCCTGCCCATGCCTTTGTTGCTTCATATGCCTCTGGTTCAAGATCAATAGCTTTTATATTACCCTTACGGGTGGTACTTTGGGTTCTTCATGCACGCATGGACTTCGGGGAAAGATGTGAAATTTGTTGCTTACTCCCAATGCGCTGCTTCCCTTTACCCTTCTATGCTCCTTTTTCTGCATCAACCTCTTTTGGCCACAGGTACATGTGCGGAACTATCAGAGGATGTTGGCTCATTTGCTGGAAGTGTTCCAATTCAACAGGCTTTCTGCCGACCGCTTTGTCTTTGCACAATACAATACTCTGCTTTGGCGGTTATGCATCCAAATCATTAGTGCGGTTTAAATAGCCTAGCTTTACTTTGGAGACCTCCTTACGATCGAAGTTGTTTCGTAGCGAGACTCTAATACTGTGATCCCGAAATTTGGAAGGGCTTCGGAGAAAAGGTATAAGCACCACTAGAAATCGTTTAAGCATCAAAAGCCAACACCTCAATCATTTCTTGAGACACGATTGAGATGGAGATTGAATTCGAGGCAAGCCGGACTACTAGTGTATATCGCTCTCCATAATCGTTCGAAGCTAACGGCACACGCGAAACACGGATGTGGATGAAGTTAGAGATAAAGATCCGAGAGGCATTTTGTTCTCGGTACGAGCATCCTTCTTTTTTGGTAGCTTGTTTATGAGTCATATCCGATCCGAGGCTTCGGTTGATCCGATTCAGAAAACGAGATCTGGTTGAAGTCGAAAGCAAGACTCATACGGCGAGATCCATCCTATAAAGAGCGAGACCCGGTGTCAACGAAACCGAGTACGTAGTGCCAAGTGCGAGCCGGTGTTCCGGAGCGAGGCCCGGCACATCCCTTCCATATCGATTGATCGAGCACCGACGGATCCGGTGCCGGTAACCGGGGCCGGCGAAGTATAGCCGGTGGTTTACTGATCCATAGCCTTGCCCGGCGCTTTACGGTTCCGGCTTGATTAATGTATCATGAGAGAGCAAGGGTATAACCCTTTGGTAGAGATAGAGATAACGGCACAAGGAGAAATTTGAGCAAGGAGGAAGCACCCGCCCATCGGCCTCAATGCCGGTCCGAGATCATCCTTGAGCAAGTGCGAGAGAAGCAAAGGTAGTAGGAATATCAATATGCAAAAGACGAAGGTAGAAGATGATGCATTTGATCCAATCGATTTGAGTACATTGGTAAAGAGTGGAGTCCGATCGACTTATCCACCACCATCCAAAACTGCATCTTACTTGACATCCTTCCGTCATATCTTCCCCTTCTAGTTCCCATAATATCGTATGTAAGATACCCCGTCACCGAACCTTTTTATTCACTTAGCGGTAGGAGATTGAGATCCGAATCCGGATTACATTTGACTAGCGAGCGGTGGCGGAGATGGTCGAAAAAGAAACATCAAGGTATATAGAACAAAGTAAGCCATGCTCCCAGGAGTAAAGGACTAGGACCGGCGGGGGGTTTGAAGCATATGAACCGATGTGTTATCTTAGGCGGGGGATGGAATTTATTCGCGGGCGGGGCTACTCAGGCGGGGCTGCGGGATCGCATGGGACTCGGCTTCCAGACTCTCGGCCTTGGATCCCGGAATGCTCCGTGAGACTCTTTGCGCTATTCAAAAGGCTATTAAAAAGTAATCGACGGACTGGTGGCTTGGATACTTTAGTTCGGTTCTAGAAACTTGAAGCCCTAATTCGCCATTCCAGTTAATGAAATTGCTCTTTCTTGATGGGGACAATTTAATAGGGTCAAATAAATGGATTTGATTCTTTTAAACTAGACTTTCGGGATGGTTTCCTATGATTTTAAGGTATTTATCACTCGATACGAGTTTTCATTCGCTTGATCCGAGTGTAGACGAGGTTTCATTCACTCAATCCAAGAGCTAAATCTGTGATCGATCATTCACGGGGAGGTACGGTCGAGGGGTTATGAGAAGAGAGAGATAGAGAGATAGCCGCCGTTCAAATACTAGGCGGGAGATGAACCTCGGTACCTTTGAAGTAAATGCATGGATGGAGTGATACCACTTGCTTCAACCCGGAATAGGAAGCCCCAGTAGCACGCTATTAACCCTTTCCACACCTCCTACCTTACTTTGGGTTATCAACTCTTCACCTGCTAGAACTAGGCGGATTTCGACCTAGACCTCTTTAGGAATGAATGCACCTAGTGTGGTGAGTCGGAAGTTGCTATTTCCCTCTTCTCTTTGAAGCACATCGGATGGATGGTCGAATAGAGTGGCCCAGGGACTTGTCATTAGCTAGCTTCCCATGCTCTTGTGGAGATGGTTGAGGAGCCAAAATAGGGTTCCCTTTAGATGATATCGTTTAGCTGCCCAGATAACTTGGATTATGGTCACATCAAGAGCGAGCCTCATTGGGATGGATGGGGACGAACTTACGTGCTTGGGAGACAAGATTGAGTGCAACCTATGACACGATCTGCGAGAAACACCCAGTTGGGTGGGGGTTGATCCCTTATCTTCCCGTAGCCTACAACGATTGGATGGATGGAGGAAGGACGAGTGTTCATACCCCGATGCTGACTTTGGTAGGTGGGCTAACCACATTTGGAATACATTCTAGTTACCTAAGAATGAAACTATCTTTAGAGATACCAGAAGTGCTTAGGATTCTTAGTGGCGACTGTCACACCATATTCCCTTGTAAGGATCCCATTTAGCTTATACTTCACAGCAGCTCGACACATAGAACTCTCATGGAAGGCTATCACTTCGATTGCTGTCCTTATTATACCCCTTACTTGAAAGTGTTTACTAACTTGGAGTATCGGATGAAACGCTTAGGCAAGGGACAATATCGCTATCAACATGAGCAAGAGTTGCTTGACATGGCGAGGGCATAAAACAACGACTTGACTCTTACCTTTGTACCATCACCCTAGGAAAGGAGAGATTGGAGTGGTGCTACCCCGTTCTTTGGGCTTGAATAAGATCGGTAGGGTACGGCACTATGATAATCCCTTGCACCTTGTTTCAACCATAACGAGAACTGGGGTTGGCCCTGGATGTGAATGCTTGGTTAGGAGGGTAGCGCAGGACCTTCGATTAGAAGCACCGGATATGGGTGGGAAGGATGTGTGATTGGCCACATGGGAGTGGTACTTTCGGTAGATAGATCATGGAGCTGACTTTACTGGATAGATTGATTCGAAGCAATGAGGACAAAGTCAATTTATTTAATTAACATTTATGCCCCATATTGTAATCGACAAGTTTTCGGCAAAAGGATGTTGGCCTCTAATATTCTATCGCTAGCAGAACTTGATTCGATGAGGGGACTTCAATCTGTAACTCTTCAAGGCATTGAAGTATGGGGTCATTCGACTAGTTTGGATCCTTGCCATCTTCATTTCTTTCGAATGTGTTTCTTCGAAGAGTACGCACATGGTGGATATTCGCCCATTTCCTCCCAGCCCTTCCCTTGGACTAATAAGCGGGTGGAAGAGAACGCTTTTGTAGGTAAACGATTGAGCTAGTGCTTTAGTTAAGGTAAATATTTTGGATAAGGTAAGAATGCCCCGCTCTATTGACATAATTGCCAGTTTGGCTGCCATGCCTATAAAACTTGCATGGAATGATGTAGCCATTTGCAGAAGGTAGACATTTTAAGTTCTACAATAAGTATTTGGCTGGGGATGAAGAAAGCATACAAATATGCAAAGTCGTTGGAAAATACGGTGTTGATGATATTCCTACGTGGCTTGGGTTGACATTCACCCATAAATACGATGATTTAAGAAGACTAAGCAATGGGAAATTGTAAAGAAAAAGGTACTTAAAAAGAACTACTTGAATTAACAATCGGATAGCGTAAATGTATGCATCTTTCCACACTTTTCTAATCCGGTGGATTACTCTATGGAGGTAATAACCCATCTCAGTGTGGGAAGGAAGGGGAAATCTGAGGATTGGAAAGAGGTCTCATGGATACTTAAAAGTAAAAGTTTCTTGGTTAAGGAAGACCTCAATACACATTTTCACCAAAGCGCAATGACGGGCAGTAATCGGAATGCCATCTAGAGGGTTAAAAAGATGGGACACTTGATTTCGTGCAAACTACATCGGAGATTCAAGGAAACTTATTCCTACTTCTCATATTTTATAAAAAATATCGGTCTATATGTCTTTGAGAATCAATCATGAGTCACAGATCCACATTGACGGATAACTTTGAAAGGCGGACATTGCGGTGATTGATAGATCATTGTGAGAGGTTCTTAAATCCTTTCCTCAAGTAAGTGCCACAGGCCGAACGGATGGCCTCTGAGAATTATTTATACACTTTTTTGATCTCTTGGGTGGAGAGCTCATGATTTAATGTTGGTTTCGAGATTAAAAGGACACATTCACCTGCAAATCTCAACTTGACTTTCATAGAATCTTATCCCAAAAATTTCGGATCCCCAAAATTTTACGGATTTCGAGCCTATATCTCTATGTAATCTTATCTATAAGGTTACCTCCAAAGATTATAGCAAATCACATTAAGGGTTGTTTGTCCAGGAATATCTCGAAGGAGAAATTTGGTTTTCTTGAAGAGTGATCAATACATGATGCTATCGCCATAGCACGAGAGGTGCTCCACTGGAAATACACTCGGGAAAAAGGGAGACACGATGATGAAAGTGGATCTTCATAAGGCGTATGATTCGGTGGATTGGTCCTTCATGAGGTACTACGCTCAAAATTGGCCTTGGAATTCGTGATGACCATTGGATCATGTCTTCTTCATATATCTCTTGCCAAATGTACGATAATTGTGAATGGTATGTGAGCAAATTTTTTTTGATGCGGTTGTGACCCCTACGTCGAGATGTGCTCTATCGCCGGTTTTCATTACGGATTTATGGACGGATTTAGCAAGATCATACACAAAAGTGAAACAAAGGGGTATCCTAAAGGGTTTGGTTTTTCACAAGGCATATCCACGACTCATTCTCTTTTTGTGTATGATCTATTAATCTTTGGTTACCTCATTAGAAATTTTGGTTCTATATCCACTTTATTTTCTTGGGTGGAAAGCTGCCCCTGCGGCAGTATTAACAAAAGTAAGTCTTTTCTTATTTATGATTTGAGAGAATTACGGAAATCGGTTCATTGCGGAGGTTGCAGGGGGTGGGTCTGATTGAGCTGTTAGGTTTCAAATATCTAGGATATACAATCAAACCATGCGGCTATAGAAACGGTGATTGGCTTTAGTTTGGTGGATAATTTCGGGTCGCATTGGTAGGTGGACGCATCGTTGGCAGCTCTCCATGGGGGGAGACTTATAATGATTCAAGCGGTTTTGTCTCGAGATGTTAGTTTACGGGACATCTCCATTATATTTACGGGCATCA
Organism: Pinus albicaulis; assembly: GCA_034641835.2. Lineage (NCBI taxonomy): Eukaryota > Viridiplantae > Streptophyta > Pinopsida > Pinales > Pinaceae > Pinus > Pinus albicaulis. The sequence continues at coordinate 752,948,951 of CM076578.1, forward strand.
TTAAGATGATTAATCATATCATTTCCAAATTTCTGTGGGCGGTGTTAATATGAGTCAAATACATCTGCGGTTTCGAAGTATGTTGCGACCAAGGATGAATGGTTGGGGCATTACCGAACGCCGTGTCTTTAATTACACTTATCATATGAAATCTTTTTGGCGGGCCATCTTTGGTCTAGCTTGTTGGACCGCCATCATTCGATCCAAATATCTCGATGGGGACATATTATTTAGGCTCGGTTGTCATGATATCTCTTTTCACGAGGTATATCATCCAAATGTGACGACTACAAGAAAGTCCTCAAATATTTTTTTTGATCATCGACTATGTTGGCGATTTCGGGATGGTGGCCGCATTCCGATTGGTTTCCGAGTATTCTATATCTTCAAAAAGCATCTTGGAGCCATCTCTACAATTGGTACATTTTACGGCACACGAGGGTATCGGCACATCTACTCTCCCGGAGTTATTCGTGAATGGTCTTTATTTGCCCTATGTTAAAAAACGATGTACAATTAGGTCGGCCCAGAGAGTTTGTTGTCGAATGGGAATCGCTTCGGGATGAACTCAAGGAAGGAAATTTGGTTTGTTACGACCTGGTGGTGATCTTATTAGATGGAATGGGCCTCTTAAAATAATATGATTATTTGTAAATACATTTATCATGGTATCATATCTGACACATTGGGGGGGTGGTCTTCGGGGATTTCTACCCATTTTGGGGATGGAAAATTCAACAAAAATTACTATTTTCGGGTGGTTAGTTTGGATGGGGAAAGTCCTCACATGGGAGAACTTAAAGAAGACAACGGGGCCACGCGGTGTGTTGTATGCGCAATGAGGGCAGAAACTATTTCCCACTTATTCTTCTCATGCCCGGTCATTCGGCGCTTGTGGCGATTATTCAATGTATTTCTATGGATCTGATGGAATCTGAGGGTTCTATCGTAGGCTGTAGATTGGGGGAAAAGGCGAAAACAAATTTCAATGTGCTTCCTTTCTTTCTCATTTGGGAGGTTTGGTTGGCCGAAATCGTTTGATTTTCGGCCTCCTTGGTGAGCAGGTATATGAGGCCATTATCGGATGGATTTCTGATCGGCCACATCGGGTGGAGGTGGTGGTCGACTATTCACCGCATTAGACCACATGTTATTGCCATCCCACATCAATATTTTTTGATGGGGCTTCGATGGGGAATGTTACGGGTTGTGGAGTAACGAATGTATCTTCCGTGCGCATTCATATCTTTTGGAATGGTGGCCCAGAGAAAAAATAACAAGGCGGAGATTATGGCTCTATGGGGTGGCCTATGGGCGGCATCGGAACTCTCTATACGGAGATACTGATATATGTAGAGGGATTTGAATCTAGTCATTGGATGGATCACAAACAGATTTGGCCTATTATCCACTTAACTACAAGGCTAGTTGGACGCACATGGGGTATGGAGGATGAATTGTCAGTCGATTAGTCATATATACGGGGGAAAATACTTGCTCGGTAGGATGGTTATCAAAAAGGGTCTTAGGCCCAGATTTGGGAATATGTAGGTCTCACATTACGGGGATGGCATTTTGATTCGGGAATACACTATTCCCATTAGTGAACTCTCGCTAGGCTATATCATTTAACTCTGTTTTTGTCTTTGGTCTCCATATGATTATCTCTCGATGCTTTGACTAATCATTTTTTGGTCCACAATTCAGGATTTTTATGGATGTGTATTAAGAAGTATATCTGCTTTGCTCACCGAGTCTTTTTCTGGCTTCTCCAACCAAAACTGCTCATAGTCGATCGAAGGCCACGGATCATGCCCCGGCAAGCGAGCACGCAAATCAATGACATACGACGCCAATTTTAATACAGACAATCCTCCTTTTATCAAGTGAGCCGGTTCTGTTATCGAGCGAGCGAGGTTTTAAAACTATACGTGTCTTCTATGGCGAACTTTTTTCCCTTATCGAGCGAGTCGGACTATCACATATCAGCGGGCACATTTTCGTTATAAACGGGCTTTGCTCATCGAATTATCACTTTTCATATCAACTGAGCTCCTTGGTTTCATTTCTTTGCTTTTAGGTTTAATCTTAATAGATTAACCTCTTCACATGTTTCGGCAATTGTTATTATCTAGGGTACATGATGAACATTTAACATTATGCTATACATCTCTTGTTTTTTATGCATATCTTAACGAAATACCTGACGTCATTTGGTTAAGGGTTGAATTAATTTCCCCACTGAATTTGAATTGCAGTCGTATTTTAACTTGCTTATTCACCTCATGAATCGGTTCTGTTGACTTTGCAATGTTACGATTTTCTCATTGAACTTGTTCAAGCTGAGTGTATTTGACTATGTCTTGGTATATCTAATATATGCAACGTTTTTTTCTTAAAAGAAAAAAAAGATATCAATATAACAATTGAAAGGAAATTTGATAAAAATATTACCATTTGAATAATGAAAGAGAATAAATATAAAATGTTAATATTTACGGAATCTAATAATAATTAATAATTTATGAAAAAAACAATATCAAATAAGTAAAATTAACAATAAAACTATTTATATTTATTCTTTATATTTTAACATAACCGCAGATATTTATAAAAATTTTAAATAATATTATTTAAATAATATTATTTTTAATTAACTTTCTATTTTTTAACATAGAGAGAAAAAAATAATAATAATTTAATTTGTTTTGTTTTTAATGAAAGTTATCATATATTTATCAAACTTATATATTTGACTTTTTGTGAGTTTAGTTATTTTAGAGTTAATGACAACTACTTTAAACATTATAGTTTCTTTTTGGTTGACTTTGAAATTTGACAACTTCAACGTTAAAACATTATAGTATTATAAAAAATAGAAATTAAACATCTAATTAAATGACCACAATATTTTTATATAAAAAAAATATGAAATTATTAAAATATAATTGTGAAATTTGGTTTTGTTAAAATGGATATTATCAAATGAAATGTAACTATATCATAACTATTTAAATGATATAAATATATAAAAAATTAACTATAAATTAGAATTACATAATCACAGTTATAATAAATTTATAAACCTATTATATTTAATAATACAAGTACATAAAAATTTTAATTATAAATTAAAATTACAATGCAAGTAAACTTTTATAAAAATATTGCATACTTTTTTAACACATTCAACTGAAATATATAAAAAAAATTATTCAAATAAAAAAATTTCTCAAAGCATTTTATATGAAAAGAATTAATATTGATATAGCAATATACATAATATTCTTATTTATTTATGGATAAATAAATAAATATTATTTAAATGTGAAAAACTAAATGATCTAAATAATATAAACTTATATTTTATAAATTTAAATATATATATATATATATATATATATATATATATATATATATAATAATAATAATAATAATAATAATAATGTTGTTTATTGCATATTAAAACCAATTGTGCTAATTAAATATATGCACTTTGGTTTGCGATAAATTTCAATAATTGAATGGTCATAGTAGATGTAATTATTTATTTATTCAAGGTAATTTATATTTTATATAGTTAGTTTTATTATGAAATGGTATTTTCAAAGTATTATTTTCTGATTAATTTTAATTAAGGTACGAATTTAAATTATATAATTTGTATAATATGAATGTTTTAAAAATTTTTGAGAATATTAAATTTATTTTATACATTTAAAAATATATTTTAAATAATAAAAATATTATAATTTTTATTTGAAATTATATCTTCAATTTTGAATAAGTAAAAAATCATTTCATCTATACACCTAATTTAACTTTTTCTTTTATATTTTATTTGAATGACAAGATTTTTGTTGAACCTAAGAGCGAATCGAGTGTCAAAATTGAAATTAAGCGTGATTCAATGGAGGATTTTGTTGAACACGAGAGCAAATCACAAATCGAAATTGAAGTTCACATTACATATATTTCTAGCTACACGTGTTCACTTTGAACAGCAATCTTTTAGCTTCTATTATAACTTTTCGGTAAATATGGCCATCCAATGGGCATCATTTTCAAATGTTTTTATTTTTTCAAAAAAAATCAAATATGTGAATAATACATATGTAGTTGACTTAAAAAAAAAAATTAATATATTTTTAGTTTTTGATAAATAAATTTTAAAGTAAATAAAATTATTATTTTTTATATTTTTTAGTGATGATGATGATGATTATTAATTTTTGGTTTATCGGACCTAAAGAAAAGAGTTATTTAATTTGATTTAAGATTTTATTGTATACTTAAAAAGTTTGGAGAAAAGCCTCCTGAGCTCACTCTAATGTGGTTGTACAGGCGCTCTAAGAGGAAGTGATTTTCATCTCGATGTGTGACTACATTTATTGCTAACTAGTTGATTAACTAGTTAAGTGATTATATATATATTTATTAAGAATTAACTGAGACAATTATGTTATTTATTTTAATTAATAGCATTGTTATGGAAAATAAGTTGGATAAAAATAAGTGAAAATTTTGTTGGTAAATGTTTCCAAAAATTGAAGTGGTTGGGAACAGTTGCGACTTGATTACTGCTTCTGCGAGGGATAAAAGGTTATGCCGGTGAGGAGTAGGGGTTATTCTAGTTTGGGAGAAAAGTGGAATTTTCCCGAGCTAGAGAGTCAGGTGGAAAAACACTCGAGAGAAAAACTGAAACTAAGTTACAGTCTTGGATGGACCCGAATGCCCTAAGGTCATGCTTCGAGAAAGAAACCACCTTTATTCCACTAGAACCATTCCGGGAATTGGAGCACGGGGGTAGGAGAAAGGACGTAATTGCCTTTCCTAAAGGTTGGGAGGACCACGAAAGCTAAAATCAACTAATCAGATAAGTAATATTAAGTAAATATGTTTGGTTTCTTTATGCGGATAGAAAATTATTATAGATAAATGTATATACATTATGACTTAAGCAAAGCTTTAGCATTAGTGTCTAGTAGATAATAATAATAATTTTGAAGCTATCATTCCTGAAGGAATAACGATCCTGGGATAACGGATAGATAGTAATTATTATCATGTTGTGCATGAGATGGAAGGTCATACAAATATAACTTGAGTGTTTGAAATGTAAATTTGGCGGTAGAATAAGTTTATAATCTGTACTTTTCTGTTAATTGTTTTATATTGTTAAGTGAATTATTGGAAACTTGGCGGAAGACAGAAAAATTTCTTTCTTTGGAATATAGAAAACGAAACGGGACATCATGTTAAGCTTTAAATGGAAGAAATTGAATAGCGGACTTTTGATCTCGGGTTTGGGCAAAAACCTACCCATGATACCTTGTCCAAATAAATAAATTGAAGACGGACACTAAGAGGGTGAGGTACGGTCACCATAATAAGTTGAACGGTATAAAATCAAGTGATAAAATATCTACCTTCGAAATAAGAGTTTTAAAGCGATTACGAGAAAGAATGAAAGACTTCCAAGTTATTAAGTTCTATACATGCTCTTTTTGCGAGAAATAAGTCTGCGTTAAGTATAAACTCATGGTTGAACTACCGGCCTCATAGGCCAAGAATGTACAAATTCTAGGATGGCAATTAATATATATAAAGAATATACTTTGCGGACAATAGTGAGAGGAAAAAACTGACATTCAAGATTTATAGAATTTATCCTTGAACGTTATGCCTTATTCAGGTAATAAACATATAACCCTTACAAGTAATTCTTTTTAACGAAAAGAGTTATAAGCTTGAAATCATGTATTTGAAGGCGGAAATCTTATGAAAAATTTTACGGTAAAGCTAACGAACAAGCTTAGAGAAAGAGATTAACAACTCATCATTCATCTTAAAGACAGAAATTACCAAATTGTCGAGTCGGCCCTTAAACTCAAATTCCAGAATGATTAAAACATTTCTTGCATAATTTCTTGCACGGGGAAGGTGTGTAATATATAAACCAACCTCCATAAGAGAAAATAGAAAACTCCAAGATAAAGATTTTACGGAAAGAAGCTAAACATCGTATATAATCATGTATTCATTATAAATTCCATTAAACACACAAATAAATTCGTATAAAAACTGCGGCGGAAGTATCCACCAAAGCAGGCACTATTCCCTACGGAATAGCCATACAAAAATAATAGAATGTTCTCGAAAAAATCCTAATACAATACGAGATCCAAATGCAGCCGAAGACATGTAGATTACGGTAAATAAAAATACAAGAGTAGCCTTCGGAAATGAGGCGGGGAAACCTCAGTGCACACAGTTAAGAAGAAAACTAAACGAAGTAAAGGAAAATGAGTAATAAGACCGAAAAGTAATCCTCATGCTTGGGCTTGATGGCGAGATTTTTTCTGCACCCAGAAAATAACGATTGAATAAATGAATAAGGGTAAGAATGAAAAAATAACGCAGCATTGATTGCGCGTCTTTAAACCACGAAGAAATTCAACATAGAATTATGTAGGAAATCCTTAACACTTGTGATTATGGATAAATACGGATATGGATCTCTTAAAGAGCGGGAGTTCATTTGGTAGAAGACATAAATTGAGTTAGTAAATGCTCTTTAAACGAGAATAAAATATGCGGACGATAAAAGAAAAGAAAAAAACGAAGTGTTGAGAGTAAAGTAGTTAATCTTACCCATTTGATTTTGGGGAAAATAAATTCTGCTTTCAGTGTCACACGGAATTGACAGTACGAGCATAGCCTCGAGTGTGAACTCTGCGGGCTACGAGCTCGGCTTAGTAAACCTGGCAGGTATAATGTTGGTGGAATTAGTCGCGGGAACGGTATTCGTTGGAGCAAGGTTGAAGGAATAGCGGCTTTATGGAAAATAGAGAAAATCGAACCGAACGCGAGCCATCACAACACGAATAGTCGAGTGATAAAAAGGATCTAGGATTTGGGGCGTGATTACCATATCCATTTCCCTTTAGAACCTCGACGGTAGATACGCTCCTAAGATCGACGGTAGAAAACGTATTGAGGGATCCATGGCATTTTATTCGAAATCCTTTTGTTGTAAGGAAGTATACGTGTGTACTCTCATCATAAATTCGCCGGAATATGCCGGTTCGATGGTGTCTGAGTCGGCTAGACCTTCTAACGGTGGAATTGAAAACCAATACATCATTGATTTGCATGTGAATATATATATGTATAGTTATATGCATAGTTTAAACTTAAAATTTCTATATGTAAATTATGAAAATTACTTTAAGGTAAGACCTTAATTTGCCATTTGATAATGGGTTTGTAATACTATAAATCTTTTGGTAATATAAATATTTCTATTGCCATGGTATAGTGAATATATATATATATATATATATATATATATATATATATTTTTACTTTGTATGTTTAGTAGTGACACTCGATGTTCATATTCTCATGAAGATCGAAAATCCTTTACATCCATGGTGTTTTAGCGTAACGACATGTTTCCATGAAGTATACAATAATAATATTTATTAGAAAGAAGACAAAATTCAAGAAAACGAAAAGAATAGAATATAATAATGAAATAAAATTATTATTTTTTGTATATTCCTTGAGGCTTCACATTAAGACATAAATTCATAGGCCTATATAACTTACAAACCTCATTTCCTCATTTTGTTTTCTTACACATAAAATATCGGATTAGGTTTTATGCCTTAATGTAGAAAATCATATAAGATTTTTTCCAAAAACATGAACTTTATTAAACACTGTTAGCTCTTATTATGTGTAAAATGTCACACAAAATTGGAATGATTACAAAATTAAAATGTTGGAATACTTTCAAAATTTAAATGCTGAAAAATTAAGTAAATTTATATCAAAGTTAAAACTTGTTTAAGTAAATTGTATTATAGTTTAAAACATTTTTGTGTGATTAAAAAAACACCAAGTACATTAAATTGGTATCATAGTTAAAATGTTTTTGGTAAAATTTATCCAAGTGAAATTAATAAGTATTTTTGAGATATATATAAATTATGTAAATTGATATTATAGTTGTGTGATGTAAATTTTATCCATGTAAAAACAATAAGTACAAGGGTAATAAATATTTCAAAAATGTATAAAAGAAAAACTAATAAGTATAATGAAATGCAAACCTCTTTTAGATTGAAAAGAAATTTGATCCCTCTATAAGTTTGGTAGATTCAGAGTTAACGTGGATTTAGATTGATATACATATCTTTCAAAATTATTATATGTTTTAAAATTGTTTTTACTTGGTTAAGAGTTTGCCCTTCTCAGAATTCGGAGGCATGGACAAGAGTGAAAGCCTACTAATTATGACATGATTTTCCTTGAATAATAATAATGAATCAACCTACAATGACTTATAGCAACTAGTAATTGTTCTCTCACTACTACTTTGATATTTGAGTTACAAAATTTCCCACTATATACTTTAAAAAAATTCAAAAATAAATAAACAACAAACTTTTATTGATTTTTTTAATAAAATATCTATATAAAAAATAATTAATAGAAAATTCAAGCTTATTTAATTAAAAATAATTAATAAATAAATATAAAAATATAAACAACAAAATCTAATAAAAATTTATATAAAAAATAATTAATAAAAAGTCAACCTTATTTAATTAAAATAAACGCATAAAATAACATTCCACGTCATATATAGACCCATACCATTCCCAAAACATTACAATAAGCAAATATAAAAACAACACTGCATATCATATCTTAATGTATATATATATATATATATATATATATATATATAACAGAAAGAATAAGAGGCACACATGTTGACGTACATGGAATGAATGATTTGCATGTTTAAACAACTTCAACGTGTTTTTCTTCATCCATCCAATTGCGCTTTCGTCTTTCTTATTTCATGTAACGTGTCGCACAAATTTATGTGGGGCCCTATGACGCGAATTTTTGGCCCCTATGACACAATGGAGCGAAATAAGTAGACATGTCCGAATACAATTTATACACTTTCTTTTAATTCATGTTAGATTAATAGTAGAGTGCAAACCAATTATATCCAAGGGAAAATGGGGTAATTAACATAGTAAAACAAGGGTACTAGTAGCATAGTCCCTGTATAATTAATTATTCTGGTTTCATCTTATGGTAGCGTGATTCATTAGAGAAGGCAACGTAATAGTTTTGAAAACAAGTTTCCTGCAATAAGATTGGTGGTTTCTCTATTGCTAGTAAATCTATCTGCTTTATATTCATGTCTTATACAAATTTTACACTAAGTACGTATGTGAAATACAAATTTAGATTTGTAATAGGAATATAAAACCATAATGGAAATGGAAATTAGTATGCATTGAATTATGTACTTCTTCCTCTTGTCATCGTTTGCTATGACCATCATTTTCAATAGTCAAACATGGAGTATTACTATTGAAATTATAATTTCTATAATGAGAACTATGCAGTTAAGTAAGTGCATGGAAGGATTCCACTTAGTTCATAATGGAGGAGAAGGCGGTGTAAATAAGCACGAAGTTATTCTTCTCTCACTTTGTAAACTTTTATGCGGTTGAGAGCAAGGTACATTGAGGGATTTTGTGGGTTGAAGATGGAAGAGGCCACAAAAACTTGAAACACTTCCTTTAAACAAAGCTAAAACAATAGAAAGGAAAAGAAAAACTTTGTAAGAACAAGTCTCTCTTGTTGAGAGAGTATCTTGAGAATAAACTTTGATACTGACATTTTCATTGCGTTGGAGTGTTTCTTGTCATAAGAAGTCTTCAAATGATTTCAATAGCATTGGGGACCACTATTAATTCTTCGCAGAACTCCTGACTTGAGCTTCTTTTCTACAATATTGGCTTAGTATTGATTCGGGGCGGGGAGCTAAGACCTCCCTTTGAAGGAAATAACACCTATCCAAAAACTAAAAACTTCTCTAGGTGGATAAATCTACCAAACCATAAATAAGAATCCAAAAATATAAAAGTATTTATGATGTCGAAAGGCCTTCCAAAATAAATACATAGAGGTCAATTAACCAAAACACATGAGGACTCCTTAGTACATACTTCCATGTAGATTCATATTCCCAAGGTTACAACCTTTCCCTAAGCAGTAGAATCTCTTCAAACAACCATGTTAGAGTATGCAACTCTTACTTGTCTTATGTGTCTGTGATCATAATTAATTGTTGAAGAAATTGGTCATAGTTGGGAAGAGATAGTTCTTTAAGTAAGTCTTTACCTATTATATAGAAGGTTATTTGAGACCTAGTTGGTGGGCTGATTTGTTTTTGGTCTCCTAGATTAGGGTGTGATTGAGATATTCACTAAACGAGATTATATGTCTCATATACCTTTCCTATCTTGAGTCATGACTTGTTGTATGGATATTTGTATCATTATGTTAGTGTTACTACACGGATGGCTAAGAACGATTTGTGTGTGCAATAATGTCTATTCTCCCATTAACATTGTATCGGAGCGGGATTGGCATTAGAGTCCCTCATAGGATGGCCCAAGATAATGAAAACATGTGGAGAGTAGAAAAATATGTTTATGCTCCCCAAGTTATCCATGAGAGTATCTTGTTTTTTCATTGATTTGTTGTCAATCTTTATATTTATTTGAGAAAAGGGTAAAGGATCGACTCGAGGAAGAAGAGGAAGAAAACAAAATTATTCATGTTATTTGGTAGCCATTGGTGAGTTTATCAGTAGAAGGTCGAGGATATGTAGAGAGTCCTTGCATAGGAAAGTGTCATCCACTAATGATAGACCTTCTTCTTTGGCATCCTAGAAATTGGTAGCACTAAAAGCCATGGAGCCAAAAACTTATTCGAGGGAAAAGAAAAAACATGAAAATTATTATAAGACTAAATCAAGAGGAAAATAGAGTAATGGTGATACTCAAGTTTTTTTGTTGGAAAATCCAAAAATAAATGGCCATGATCAAAAAAGTGAGAAATTAAATGCCAACAAGCAACAAGAGTTTGATTCTAACAAGTGTTAATGGTTTCAAGCTAAAACATAAGCACATCTATTTTTGTGAGAGTTGGAAATATGATGTGTAAGATAAATGCTCTAAATTTTTGTGCGATGGAGGACGTTGAGAAATGTTGAGATTCAATAAGAAGATTCGGTAGCCATGCACAGTGAATTAAACGCACTTGGTTGCATTTAGCTCCACAACACATTAAGCACCCAAACTAGGGTGGGGCCCATAGTGCTATTTTTGGTGCATGTCTATTTTTATTATCCCTTAATTTGGATGGATATTCATGATAATCTATTCTCAATGTGGAATTGAAATAGTTAATTGAAGTGGAAAATGCAATTAGCTAGTCGATTCGAGTTAAGAAGGTAGTTTGTGGGACATGCGAGTAATTCTAGTTGTATTAGAGTTCGAAGTGCGGTGGTGCATGAGTTGGTGCAAGTTGTAAACGAGTTTAACTCGGTTGTGCTAGTTGTAAGCGAATATGCTAGTGAGAGATCTAGTGAATTAAATATTAATTAATTCACAATCATTGATCTCACGGAAACTAAGGATTGCTATTACTAGCTACATGCATGTCGGATCCGATTAGGACCCGGTTGAGTTCTAGGTGAAAGGAGGTTGACTATTAATTATGACATTATACTTTGCCTGGCAGAACAAACACCATTGAGTGCCCTTGATACTTGCCGATCCAAGGCGAGGCAAAATTCCTATCTTTTAGGGATCTTTACCATCCAAATATTGCGCAAGCAGCGAGGTTGTCTAGAGGTTCGAATTGGCTATGTGTTGGTCATTTTTACATATGATAGTGTGAGACAATTGATGTGCGGGGGCTCTTATGAGAAGATTTTTGTATGTAATTGTTTGTTGGGTCCCTATATTACTAGTTTAGTCGCTTATTGTTATTAGTGTAGCCCCCTTAATATTATTTTTGTACCTATAACCCCTAATATTGTTATTATTATGCCCTTACATTATTATTTTTAGGTCGGCTAGGATTATATTGTGGCCCCATGAGCTCCTACATATAGAAGGAGGTTTTGTCATTGTAGCATCCAAGAATTGTTCATTTATATAATGTATTGGAGGTTTCCCCCTTAGAAGTGGAGATTTCTAAGGCGTTGTTCTCTCTTCTCTTCTATTTTTGGAGTTGGTTTCCTAACATTTGGTATCGAAGCTTTGGATTCTAGGGTTTCGCTACTCCAAAAAGGTCATCGACAAATTTTGACGTAACTTTTTTTATACGAGAGTTCGAAGCTAAAATTTTTAAGAGAGCGAATCCAAAATCACGAGGAATGTCGTGAAAAAATTTCGGATCTTGGTTCGCAATATTTTTTGGAGATATGATGCAGCGAAAGTTAGGGATTTTTTGGGGCTCACGAATTTAACCTAAACGCGGTCATCGTGAATTTTGCTAATATTTTCTCTGAGGAGTACCGAAACTAAAATTTTTACGAGCGAAGCCACAATCCTGTGGAATGTTGTGAACAAATTTCATTGTTTGATTCGCAATATTTTCGGAGTGTTGGAAATATGATGCAGTGTTGTCATGATGGCAACCCACTAATGGAGATGAAGACATGCGTCTATTGACATGTTGTCCTTGATGGCAAACCACTTTGATGAAGTTATGTTTGACTTGATGGACTTAGTAAATAATGTAAATACGATATGAAATGATGTTTGATAGCAATATGATGCTGAGTGTTGTCCTTGAAAGGCAACCCACTTGATAAAGATGATGGCAACTTCTTGATGAAGTTGTGTGCCTAGAATATGTTCTTGATGAAGAAAATATGATGTATCTACGGTGTGCAATGAAGAAAATTCGAATGTGCTCAAAGTATGATGAAAAAAATTGTCTCTGTCGAATACGCGGATATGTCTAAAAGAACGTGATAAGTCGCGTATGGGAAAAAGCTACAAAAAGTGCAAATCCGGGGGCCGAAGTGGTATTTGAAGGCTCATGGTATTGATGACTCGTGGTATTGAAGACTCATGGTATTGAAGACTCGTGGTATTGAAGGCTCATGGTATTGATGACTCGTGGTATTGAAGACTCATGGTATTGAAGGCTCATGGTATTGGTTTGACTCGTGGTATTGAAGGCTCATGGTATTGGTTTGGCTCGTGGTATTGAAGGCTCATGGTATTGTTTTGGCCCACGGGTATTGAAAAAGATAAACCTATATAAGGAGAAAATTCATTGTGCAAATCACAAGTGTGGGTGCAAGATACGAAAGGCTTGAATGAATACTTCTCTTTGAAGTAGATGCGAATAGGAAAGGGTTACACTTGAAAGATAAATACGAATGTATGATGCACCGATGATGAAGAAGGGGATCTGAATGCGAAATGCATTTGTATTTGCTAGATCGATTATGGAAGACGAATACACAGTGGGCGAACATCTAGGCGAACATACGTACGAAGTGAAAAGGAGTATGAAATATATACGGTCTCGTTACTGTTTGTGTTTACGATATACGTCTGTGTTGATAAGTATACGTTGGTGATGTATGTTTGTGCTAAAAAGTATGGAAAGGGTCCGGTGTGAAAATTGATGAAACGTGGTCAAGGTGGCGAGGGTTGTAGCCTTCGGTCGGAGGTCGTAGCTCCTTCCGGTGAGGCTGGTAAACGAGATCGGGGGGTCGTAGCTCCCTTCCCGGGGAGAGAAATTTGGTAAACGAGTCGGGGGTTGGAGCTCCTTCCGGGAGAAGGCGAAAATTAAACGAGCGCGAGGTGGGTGCTAACGTCTTTAGTCAATCTGCTTGACACATATGTTGTAAGATGTTTTCTCTATAATAAAATATTGAAGGGTGAGCCTTTGCGGCGGTGGTTTCTCCCGAGCTTGGGTTTCCACCTAAAAATCACGGTGTTCATGTGTGATGCTTTGTGTCATGATTTATTCGTTCTTCACGCATGTTTCTTGCTTATTGAATGTCTGATGAATAAATGAAGGAATGATTTGAGTGATGAATTAATGACATATATAGATATTTGTGTATACGCTAGTTTCGTAAAGGAAGTATCGCGTATATACGCAAATCTTGGTTCGAAAGTAGCGTATGCATTTTAGGAAAGCGAGAAAAAGTGAAAGTTTTGAATATGCGATAAATAACGATTCACCCCCCCCCTCTCGGTATTTTTCCCAACAATTGGTATCAAAGCCGAGTTCCTTCTCTGACTTGATCGCTTGAAGGAGATCCATCACAATGGGAAGTATACATACGAAAGCCTTCTTTGAATTTTGGTGCGAAAGTATGGGCTCTCGCAAAAAAGAATGTGATGAAGAAAAGTGCCTTTGTGGATTCTTTAGAAGACAATAATCTTCTTGAAGAAAACATTCAACTCAGAGTAAGCCTAGAAGAAAGAACATAATCATTGAGACTTTTAAAAATCGACTTGAAGCGAGAAACGCATGGAGGATCTAAGAATGTGAAGTAGTAAGTCTAAGGAAGGATAATGAGAAATTGAATTCTCTCAATCTCGGATTTGCTAAAGTTCGAAGAAACCTTGGATGAGATTAGCAACGGTACAACGGTCTCCTTTTATAAAAACGAGGTCTTGGATATCTTTGAAGTCTTCTCGAGAAATCGGCACCAAATTCTCTAAAAGCGACCCGCTGCTGGTTCTCTACATTCGGCCACTCGACGAAGACAAAGGATCTTTACGAGTAAAGCAAGATCACCTCAGCCAAAGAAACACTAACGGAGATCTTTCAAAATGGCTACAACCAACGAGGTAAAGTCTAATAGAATATTTCATGATCAGAAATTTCTACTTCAATGGTCAATGTTTCACATGTCACAACTTTGGTCATAAAGCTATTCAATATGTTGCATATAAAACCATCATGACCGAGAGAAGCGAAAGATCGGGATGAATGATGAACCAAAGAAGAACACCTACTTAATTTTTTCTCCCTCTCCAAAATGAAGTTGAATGTACTTATTGCAATAACTTTGGTCATGAAGAATCGAATGCGGGAGCAGGTCGACAAAGAGCATGTTCCCTCAAGCTCCCCAAAGTATGGAAAAAGAGAAAAAAATTCTGGGTTGAAAATTGTGGGATAGCGTTATTTGCGAGAGGGTGAAAAGAATCAATGGTATATTGATAGCGGGTGTTCAAGACACATGACGAGGTGACAAAAGCAAACTTCATACTTATAATGCTGCAGAAGGAAAGAAAGTTGCTTTTGGAAATGATGTCTCCACCTAACTTTGTTATTAAAGGAAAAGGGTCGGTATTTCTAAAAAGAAAAGGTGAAGGCTAAAGATGTCATGTATGTGGATGGATTAAGGCATAACTTTATTGAGTGTTAGTCAAATGTGTGATCGAGAGCGAGAAGTGGTCTTCGAGTTCCAAGAAATGTGTGGTTAGTGATGCCAGTACGAGGTAAAATCATTATAAAAGGAAAAAATAAATCCAAGCTTAACTTTGACATGTACTCGACGGCACCAAACGATGTTACTTAAGCAAATCTTGAGAAAATTGGATATGGCATCGAAAACCAGGACATACGAGTTTCTCTCAAATCAAGAAAACGAGCAAACTTCAAAATTTCCAGTTCGTGATCTTCCCAAGATCAATCTTCCGGAAAGTACCATATGCAAATCTTGTCGATTTGGTAAACGGACAGTCAGATTTAATGCCAAAGAAGGTTCATCGAAGTAAGCCTCTTGAACTCATTCATCTTTGCCCGACATCATGGACCTGTGAGAAAAAGTCATTACGTGAGGAAGAATACTATATCCCTGTTTATTGATATTTCTCCCGAATGTGTGAGATCGCGTTTATTAAACACACAGATGAAGCCTTTGAAAAATTTAGGAAATGCAAGCAACGGTAGAAAATAGTTAGTTCAAAAATCAAGTGTCTTAGATACGATCGAGGAGGAGAATATTCATCAAATGATTCTTTTGAATTTTGTGAACGACATGGCATTAAAAAGCAGGTTCTGTTAGCGGAGCACTCCACAACAAAATGGTGTAGCAGAAGAATGAATAGAACAATTGTTCAAATGGCCGAGCTATGCTTACGGCTCTAATGTTCCTAACATGTTTTGGAGTGAAGCGACTCGTGCGGCGATTAACATTCTCAACAAGGCTCATGTTCGGGTAAAAAACGGTGATAAAACTCCATGAACTACGGTATGGAAAATCTCCCAACGCAAGCATTTTAAAGTTTTTGGAAGTAGATGCTTTGTCAAAAATAATGATGAAAAACTTTGTAGGATTTCTGACCCTAGATCGGATGAAGGGATACTTCTTGGCTTCTCATCTTCAAGCAAAGCATTCACATGTTACAATAAAAGGCTTTAAAAGGTTGTTGAATGTATTGATGTTGTTATTGACGAGTCTCTACTCTTGACTCCTAAAGAAGAAAAACAAACAACGAGAAGAAGATGATGATGACATATGGCCTTCTACATCGGATGGAAATGATATAGACGGTGAATCAAATGAAGAACACAGAAAATGGTTATACAGAAAAAGCTCCATCAGATATGTTCAAAGAGAATCATCTTTGAATCTCAAATTTTGGGAGACGAGGAATCGGGTGTACGAACAAGGAGAACTCTTGCGGGATCTTCTAGTAATTTGGCACTTCTATCCACAATTGAACCACACAATGTCGATAGGTAGCAAATATGAATGTTGAATAATGCCATGGATGAAGAAATTGAGCAAATTGAAAAGAATGACACTTGGGATTTGGTACCAAGACCTCATGATAAAAATGTCATTGGAACTAAATGGATCTTCAAGAACAAGTTAAATGAGAATGGGGATATTTGTAAGAAACAAAGCTAGTACAGTTTGCAAAGGGTATACTCAACGAAGGTATAGACTTTGAAGAAACGTTTACTCTGTAGCTAGACTTGAAGCCATAAGAATGTTTCTTGCTTTCTCAAGCTATCAACGAATCAAAGTTTATCAAATGGATGTTAAGTCTTGCTTTTCTTAATGGTGATCTAGAAGAGAAGAGTTTATATAGAACAACTAGGAAGGATACATTTTGGGAAATGATGCAAATCTTGTTTGCAGACTTAAAAAATACATGTGGACTCAAACGAAGCTCCGAGGCTTGGTATTATCGTCTTGACAAATATCTTCATCCATAAAGGATTTTTCAAAGGGAGTCTCATGATAGCGAAACTTATATGCACAAAAGTTAGAAAATGATAAACTATTGATTGTAGTTGTATATGTTGATGATATCATTTTTGGGAGCAACGAAGAATCTATGAGTCAAGAATTTGCTTAAATGTGCGGCGAAAATTTGAAATGTCTTTACTTGGGGAACTAACATTCTTTCTTGGCTTACCAGAAGTGCATACGATTATGAGATGGTATGTTTCTATCACAAGCAAAATATCTTAAGCAAATTAAAAGGAAGAAGTATGGCATGGAAGAATGCAAACACAGCAAGTACACAGTATGGGATGCGGTCTCGGTTCTAATGATGATTCTCCCAACGTGATCAACCCGGAATACGAATCGATGATTGGAAGTCTACTTTATCTCAGGACCGGACCCGGCGGACATTATCACATCTTGTTGGGATTGTTGGACGATTCCAAGCCTAATCCCAAGAGTCTGCGCAGTACATCCAAAAGGATATTCAAATATCTACAAGGAACTCAAGACTTTGGTCTATGGTATCCAAAGGATCTTGAAATCGCTGTCTTCATGCTTACAGCAGTGCGATTGGTGGAAGTGTTGATGATCGGAAAAGCACTAGTGGTGGTGCATTTTACATGGGGCCTGAGTTGGTATCTTGGTTCGGCCAAGAAGCAAAGAATTTATTACTTGTATCAACGGTACAAAAGCGAGTATGTGAAAATTTCGCATCTTGTTGCACTCAACTCCTATGGATGATGCAAACCTTGCAAGATTTTCAAATCAAATGTGCAACTCCTATCTCCATTATGTGTGATAATACAGAATTATCGGTATCTCAAAGAATCTGTCATGCATTCAAAAACCAAGCACATTCCCATCAAATATCATTTCCTACGTGAACGAGTGCTTGAGCAAAAGTGAAGTTGGAGTATATTTGTTACCTCCAAAGAACAAGGCTGTGATATCTTTACCAAACCTGCGCGCGAGTATTCGAGTATCAAAGACGGAAAATTTGGGAGTGGTCTCTGCCAGGTCAAAAGGAAAAATACATAATTTTTAGAAGATGGCTTGGGATACGCGGGTTTCACAGGCTGTGATCGCGTATGTACGCGAGTTCCTGCACATAAAGCCGCGTATGTTTGGTTCTTGACAATTTTGGTTGGATCGGCCCTCTTGACACGGTACACAGGTCTTTGTTGGTATCTCGTCTTGTTTGTGCTTCTGAGTGGTGTTCCGAGTTCTCATAGTGTTTGTTTCTATTATTTTTGATGAAGATGCCTTGATGATTTGTTGGTGGAGGCTGGATGCAAGTAAGAGGGAGCCTTAGTCTTTTGGAAAAATTGCTTGGTTGCACGGATTCGGGGGGAGCATTAGCATTCTTGAGTATAATGCATTGTTTAGCATTATGATAGTTGTTATATGATCTCTCTTGAGGTCTTCTTAGTATTGGTCATGAAAAGTCATATTTGTTATTTTTGATGAAAAGGTCATGTTGAGACCCTTGATGTAAAATGTTTGCAATATTCAATCATGTATGTCAAATTTGTAAACCCTTGGTTGGGTGGGCGAGTCCAATTTTTGTAAGCCCCACTTGGTTGGGTAGGCCGTTAAAATGTGTAAACCCACTTGGTTGGGTACTTGAGTCTCATATGTAAATCCAATTGGTTGGATATTTGATGTAAGTATGAGTCTTTGGTGATAGGAAGAGTCATGTACTTTATTGAAAAATATGTTTGAAGATTCGACGCAGACAAGGGAAACTTGGCCACTTCGGCATATATCGGTTCTACGAATGTTTCTTCCACATGAGGAGAAAGGGGGAGAATGTTGGTTTCTCATTTGGTTTACCCTTTGCCCTTGATGTCAAAGGGGAAGTGACATGGTATCTATCTGCTGTGGTAACCAAACACCATCATGGTTGCCATCAAGTCGAGGAGATTGTTGGGGAAATATGATGCGAGTGTTGTCCTTGATGGCAACCCACTAATGGAGATGAAGACATGCGTCTATTGACATGTGTTGTCCTTGATGGCAAACACATTGAAGTTATGTTTGACTTGATGGACTTAGTAAATGTCATAAATACGATGAAATGATGTTTGATAGCAATATGATGCGGAGTGTTGTCCTTGAAAGGCAACCCACTTGATAAAGATGATGGCAACTTCTTGATGAAGTTGTGCTTGCTAGAATATGTTCTTGATGAAGAAAATATGATGTATCTACGGTGTGCAATGAAGAAAGGAATTCGGAATGTGCTCGAAATTATGATGAAAAATTATGTCTATGAATACGCGGATATGTCTAAAAAGAACGTGATAAGTGGCGTATGGGAAAAAGCGCTCAAAAAAAGTGCAAATCCGAGGACGGTGGTGAAGGCTCATGGTATTGATGACTCGTGGTATTGAAGACTCATGGTATTGAAGACTCGTGGTATTGAAGGCTCATGGTATTGATGACTGGTGGTATTGAAGACTCATGGTATTGAAGGCTCATGGTATTGGTTTGACTCGTGGTATTGAAGGCTCATGGTATTGGTTTGGCTCGTGGTATTGAAGGCTCATGGTATTGTTTTGGCCCATGGTATTAGAAAAAGATAAACCTATATAAGGAGAAAGAAATTCATTGTGCAAATCACAAGTGTGGGTGCAAGATGTACGAGCTTGAATGAATACTTCTCTTTAGAAGTAGATGCGAATGGAAAGGAGTTACACTTGAAGATAAATACGAGATGTATGATGCACCAATGATGAAGAAGGGGATCTAGATCTGAAATGCATTTGTGTTGCTAGATCGATTATGAGCTTAGTGCGTGATGAGGCGAACATCTAGGGCGAACATCTGTACGAAGTGAAAGGGTATGAAATATACGTACGGTATAGCTTGTGTTTCGATATACGATCTGTGTTGATAGAGTATCATTGGTGATGTATGTTTGTGCTAAAAAAGTATGGAAAGGGTCCGGTGTGAAAATTGATGAAACGTGGTCAAGGTGGATGCGAGGTTGTAGCCTTCGGTCGGGGGGAGGAGTGACAGCTCCCTTCCGGTGAGGGGGCTGGTAAACGAGATCGGGGGGTCGTAGCTCCCCTTCCGGGGAGAGGGCCCGGTAAACGAGTCGGGGGTTGGAGCTCCCTTCCGGAGAGGTTTGGTAAACGACGCGGTGGGTGCTGCGTCTTTGGTCAGAAGTCTGTGACACATATGTTGTAAGATGTTTTCTCTATAATAAAATATTGAGCGAGCAAGTTGCGGTGGTTTTCTCTGAGCAGGACACACCTAAAAATCACGGTGTTCATGTGTGATGCTTTGTGTCATGATTTATTCGTTCTTCTTGCACACATGTTCTTGCTTATTAGATAATACGATGAATAAATGAAGGAATGATTTGAGTGATGAATTAATGACATATATAGATATTTGTGTATACGCTAGTTTATTGAGGTATCGACGTATACGCAAGTACGGATTCGGGGGGAAAGTAGCGTATGCATTTTAGAAGCGAGAAAAAGTGAAAGTTTTGAATATGCGATAATCTTTGATTCACCCCCCCTCTCGATGTTTTCCCAACACGGAGATATGGTGCATGAAAGTTAGGGGTTTTTAGGCTCCCGAATTTCCATCTCGAAAAGAGGTGACCATGGGAAAATCATCATAACTCTCTCTGCGAGCATTGGATTGGAATTCTATAAAAAGTGGCCACAGTACACGGAATGTAGTTTGCTTCATATCAATTTATTTGAAAGGAAAAACGTTGTACGTGAAAAGTTATACTGTGATTCGCACCACAATAGACCATTCCATAGTAGGTCATCGTAGGAGATTGGGCCGCAGCTTTTCCTTCAAGAATCCCAATCGAGGTCAAACCTATGGAATTCAAAAGAAGATTTAGATGGATACTTTAGGGCCAAATTTCAGATATTGAAGATCTCAAATCACGAGTTAATTTAGTTTAAGTATGGAGCTCCTCAAAATCGAAAAAGGTGTGTTTTTTTTTCAAATTGCATAAGTCTTGTTTGAAAAATCGGTTTTAAGTGATTCAAAGGCCTATTGAGCATAGATATCGGTATTAGGTTCTAAATTCCTCCTAAAAAGAATTCAACGCATTAATCCTCGAATACTATGACTCATGAAGATGAATAATTGCCAACATGATGTTATCAAATTAAAATATACGATGCACAAATTACGCTCATGCAGAAACAGCAAAAAAGGAAATGGAAGTTTTGAAGAAATACATGGAAGCGAAGATGGATGGATTGAAAATAATATGGATGGTTTGAAGAAATGTGTGGAATCTAAGATGGATGGCATGGAAGCTAAGATGTATGGCATGGAAGAAGACATGGAAGGCCCAAGATGGATGACATGAAAGACAACATGGAAAACATAAAGAATGATCTAAAAGCAAACATGGAGGTTTGACAAAGTTGATAAAAGAAATGTTTCCTAATGGCGAGAAAAGATAGTGAGGGAAACTCATGATGAGAACAAAATAAATCTTAATTGTGATTTTATAAACTCTAATGTTGGATGGAAGAACCACCACATATTCCAAAGATGGATATGAGGAAGTTTGATGGCCAAGGATCTTGTAACATGGATACTTTCTGAATGGAGCAATATTTTGATCTCAATAATGTATAAAAACACACAAAATGTACGCATTACTGACTTTACATTTAGAGAAAAATGCATTTGTATAGTATCGATGGCTTTCTCCCATCATTTTTTTTCACTTGGTCAATTTTTATGGAGGAAATGATAGCACATTATGAGGATACAAGAAACAACACCTTCTTTAGCCAATTGATAAATCTCAAACAAAAGGGTTCGGTGGTGAAGCACATTGAGGACTTCCAAGAATTGAATGTGAGGTAAGCGATATTCCAAAGGAACACGGGATAGATGTCTTCATAGGGACACACAAGGATAACATCCAACATGAAGTTGCGTGTTTGGGGAGGCTCGATTCATTGGTGAAGACATTCAAATTGGCAAGAAAAAGCTGAATGTAAAATTATGGCGACAAGGAAACCTACCACTCACATCTATAAAGATGGAAGTGTTGCTACTCCCTAGACTTCCACAACCACCAAGGTTTATAGACTAAGATCCCTTAAGTGTCTTGAGAAGAAATTATTTTACATAGATTGTGGAGAGGAGGAGAAGAATATGAACAAGAAACTTCAAAGAAGAAGAGGATATACGGTAGGAACCAACGCTAGAAGAAGAAGAAGTAGGTGACCATATCGTGTAATGCATGTTGAGATTGCGGCAAGATGATGAGCTTAGTGGAAAGAAGTCTCCTTCACTAAAGTGGGCCATGAAATTATTTTTGGCCCAAGTCTATTTTTAGACTATGTCTATTTTTAGACATGTCGATCATATTCTATGAGTTGCGGGATGCTATTTGTGGATGTGGTTGGTCAAGTTGGAAAAATATATGGACTTTATTTTTAGACATATTGGGCGGAATCTATTTTTAGATTGCCGGTCTAAAAATAGATATGTAATATTATTAGCTCTTAATAATATTTGAATTTATAAACATTATCTTATTCTCATGGAGCACTTCGATTAAGCGCACGGATCGCATGAGGTATGGAAAGGTACGCTATTCAAGGAGTTAATTGGAGCTATTATGGAGACTTGATTAGAACTCATGTGACATAGTTTGAGTGATTTATTGAGGTAGTTGGTGGAGTTGTGTTGATTTAACTGAGTTAAACATAGTTGAGCTAGTTGTATCTAGTCTAGCCGGATGATACACTAGTGAGAGTGGTGTGAATTAATTATTAATTAATTCACTAATTATTAACTCATTAATCAACTAAAGAATACATCGATTAACTACGATGCATGGATGGTTTCGGTGGAACCCGGTGAAAGAGGTAGGTGAAAGAAGCCGGTGTGACTATCGGTTGTGACTATAGTGTTATGATTTGCAACACACGGTGGTTGGAGATGTATTGAGGATTGCATGACCAAGGCTGAACCCATTTTCGAGTTCATTTAGAGCCATTATTCGGTATTGATTGCGCGGTAGAGGCGAGGCTGGCGGTGGCGGAGAGATGGGGCATGGGATTTGTAGATCGGACTTTGATTGGTGTGTAGCGATTAGGTATCTTGTGAGAGATTGTGAGGGGCTTTGTATGATTATTGTTCAATGATCTCTATGACATATGATATACGGATAGTTGGGGGTTTTCGACTTTAAAAGCTTTCCCATAAATTACTTTGTTCATATGTGTGAATTTTTATGGTTTTAATGTGTGCATGCAATTGATTTTATTTCCATGAAAGTAATGATCAATGGTAGAAGAGATTATGTGTTGGCCATGGAGTCAAATAGTCTGTCGATCGGAGAATCTTGGATGTATAAAATATCGGTTATATAATTTATACATGGTATCAAGTAATCGGTATTGATCATTGGAGAAATTTCAAAGCATTGAAGTGGTTGACTTTTGTCTTTGGTGGAATTCGAATTTGCGACGATGTTTTCTTGGTGTCGAATTTGAATGTCTTTCAACAGTTGCGATTGGAGTATTCCCTTGAGAAATGAAGCTCAAATTATATTGAATGGAAGGACAAGATGGAGGTGGTCTTTGGAGGATAATGGGTTGAAGGTTCATAGATGCGAGAAATTCAGCGCTACAAGCGATCTTTGTCGCACTTGACGCATGGAAAAAAGAAGATAACCAAAATGTCGAAGGATGCAGTGGAAGGTGTGAAGGATCATAATTAATACGACCTTCATGGTAAGCTTCTCCATTATTGATGTGGAAAGCTTTGACGGACTTGTTCCAAAACAAGAGCGACCAAGGAAGTTGGTGCTCAAGGATAAGCTCGGAAATATAAAAATGGAGAAAGGTGACGGTATACCCAAGTACCTCACGAAGTTTGTCCGGTGCGAGGATGAGGGTACAGAGTATGGGGGTTACTATAGATGACGAGGACTTGGTGAGCTTGGCTCTCCTTGGGCTTAGAAGAGGTTGGCATTCCTGCTCGGGACTGCGTCGATGGTTGGGAGAAGCTGCCCGGGATAGAACAACTTTGGTTGGATCTTGTGCGGGGAGGACATAAGGCGGAGTACCGAGGACGGATATTCATCAAGAATGGAGATGAATAAAATTGCTCTTTGGTACGCCAAAGCAAGGAAGGGGAAGAGCAAGAAGAATGCTTCTCAATGCGATGCGAAAGGCAAGAAGCGAAGACATGTCGAGTGAAGTGCTGCTGTCACCAACACGGACATTACGCCACCTAATTGTCCATGAGAAGAAGAAAAATAAGCAAGGTTTGCTAGATCTGAGTTGGAGAGGCCTTGGCCTCGCGGTTTGGTGAGATTTTCCACACAGTCGCATGCTTGGTCTCAAGTATGATGGGTTCCCGGTGTGGGTTCTTGGCCGGTAGTGCGTCTTTTCATATGAGGGCGGAAAAAGATTTTTTAGTGATACGTGAAGATCTTGGAGTGCACATCGAGATAGGCGATGATGGTAGATACGATGCGACTAGTATCGGGACATTTCTTTGAGAGGGAGTCTAGTAAACCTTTCATATTGAAGGATGTCATGCATGTTCCAAGATTGAAGAAGAATACGATCTCGGTGGCCATGTTGGAAGGCAAGGGATATGATGTTGTCTTTAGCGAGGAAAGGCTTTCTGCGTAGTAAGGAAGCAGGTAAACACGGAGGATGGGGGTTGAGTTAGAGCCTTTATCGATTTGCGAGTCGATAGGCCCCGCACAATGGCGGGGAAAGGCGAGAAGGAGTGGTGAGCGGGATGAGGAAGCGAGCTATGGCACGGGGAGATTGGGCCATCTTCACCATGGTGCTTTGAAAATTTTACAGCAAATTTCTACGGGCTTCCCCGAGGTACACTTGCTGGAGTCGGACGGTACGAGGATGTACTTTGGGAAAATTTGTGAAAGCCACCTTTCACGAGAAGGATAGTTGCGCCATGAAGATCCTTGAGAGGATTCACACGGACGTGAGTGGAACTTTCTCGGTAGCTTCAACGGAAAATCATAGGTATTATGTGATATTTGTTGATGACTTTTCTCGGAAGTGTTGGATATTCTTCATGCGAGAAGAAGAGCGAGACATACTCAAATTTACGCTGAGTTCAAGGCACTAGTGGAGAAAAGGAGTCGGGAAGCGGTGAAGGCTCTTAGGAGTAACAATGGTGGTGAATTCATCTCTTGGTGGTGCAAAGACTTTTGCGACGCGAAGGAATTAGAAGAAGCTCATAGCGCCTCATAACCAAAGCGAATAGAGATTAGTGGAGCGAAAAGAACGAGAATGATTGTGGGGGTGATACACGAGGCGATGTTGCAAGATGGGGGCCTTCCCATACACTTGTGGGCAGAGGCATGTAATACTACGGTTTATGTGCAAAAGCTTGTTGTCCTCACAGTACTTGGCATGAAGTGCACCCCGAAAGAGGCATTTTACCGGTAGGCATGATATTTCTCATTTGAAAATTTTTGGCTCACTTGTTCATTCATGTGACCAAGGATGCCGGGGAAGAAGGAAGCGGAGGCTTAGTAGAGGTTGGGATATTTTGGAGTACAACGTGCTACCCACAAATATCGTGTGTATTTTCCGGACGATTCGAGGAAGACTATTGTGCGACGGGATATCAAATTTCATGAGAAGAAAGCCATAGTGTTCACTTGAGAGGAGCCACACTTGCATGCGGATGGGAGCGTAGTTCTGGAGACGAGCCTCGGGATGTGGATCGGCCACAAGAAAGGAGGAGTTCATGGAGTGGGAAGAGCCACTCGTAGGGCGCCGACCATCGAGAGGGCGGAAGCGCACTACGAAGAGCTGACGGCAGATGCGGTGGAGAAAGGTGTACAGGGCACCTACATCACGGTGCGAACGAGAGACGATCCTGGCCAGGTATCTTGGATACATGGCTGCGATGAGTAAGTGTATAAATGTGAGAACCATCCTCTTTTCCGAGGAAAATTTGTGGAAACCACACGCAGGTAGATGCCATGGTGGAAGAGTATGATTCGATTGTCAAAAAAAAGTGCATGGGATATTGTCCCAAGGCGGAAGGAAGTTAGTGGTAGGTTCGAGATGGATCTAAAGAGTGAAGCAAGTAGTTGATGGGAGCATTGAGAAGTACAAGGCAGGTTTGTTGCAGGGATTCCTCACCAGTTATTGAGTCGATTATGAGGAAACATTTGTACTGTCGAGTATTCTTCCATATGGACGATTCTTGCTCTCTCGGTGCGGATGGGGTGGCACATTCATTAGACGGATGTGAGAAATTTGTGTTCTCAACGAGTGATTGAGGAGGAGGTGTACATAGAAGCGACAGAAGGTTTGAGATCTTCGATGGCAGAGTCGCATGTGTCACAAACTCAAAAGAGCATTGTATGGGTTGAAACGAAGCACCTAAGTGCTTGGTACCTCGGATTGACGATTATTTCAGCGACTTGGTTTTTGCAAAGAGCGAGGCGGATCCCAACCTATACCGGATAGTGGTTGAGGGTAAAGTTGATAATCATTGTACTTTATGTAGATGATTTGAAATCTTGGCCATTGATGAACGATTGATACTCTCATGCAAAGGAGGTGATCTGCCAGTGTTTGAGATGAAGGACTTGGGCCTCTTCATTATTTCAGGATTAAAATTTGGCGACGCATGATGGGCTTGTTGTGTGTCTCAAGGCAAGTATGCTCGGGAGATTAACAAAGGAAGTTCAACATGCATGGCTGCAAGCCTATCGACACTCCTCTTCTGGTGGTGGGAGGAAAGAGGATGCTACATCGGCGGTAGTGGATGCCCTTGTTCTGAGCAATTGGTGGGGTCGCTTATGTATCTAGTCGATACCACGACACGACATATGCTACGTTGTTAACTAGCTGCAAGCTATGGTGAAGCTACCAAGCTCTTTTGGAAGGTAGGAAAGCATGTATTGAGATATCTCGAAGGGACATCGGGGATATGGTTATGGTGCAGAGACGATCGGATGAGGTGAAGTTGTGTGGCTTCACGGATGCGGATTGGGTAGGGAGCCCAACGGACGGAAGAGCACATGCGGGAGGGATTTTCGGTATCGGGTCGACAACGGTTCTTGGTACGGCGGGGAAGCGAGAGATCCATGGCACTCGGTTAGCGGAGGCGGTACATAGCGACGAGTTTGGGCATGCGAGGCTATATGGATAGGAAAGATCTTGGTTGGGTTGTTTGGTTCACACATAGATCCCCTCTTTTGTAGTATATTTTTATAATCGAGTTGCATAAAAATCTCGGTTAATCCGGTGTTTCGATAGATCTAAACACATTAACAAGCGGTATCATCGTAACATGCGGAGATTGTGTGCGGCGAAAGATCATGTTACTTTCATACATTCCCACGAGAGAGGATCATGACGTAATATCTTGACGAAGGAACTCACCGGAGAAAATTTGAATACCACGGGGCACGATCGCGGTGGCGGATAATCCCTATCTTGTTGAGAGGGATTGTTGAGATTACAACAAGATGATGAGCTTAGTGGAAAGAAGTCGCCTTCATGGCCAGGCTTGCGAAATTATTTTTGGCGCAAGTCTATTTTTAAACTAGCAACACATTTTTAGACATGTCGATCATATTCTATGAGTTGCGGGATGCTATTTGTGGATGGTTGGTCAAGTTGGAAAAATATATGGACTTCTATTTTTAGACATATTGAGAGGAATCTATTTTTAGATTGCCGGTCTAAAAATAGATATGTGAGGCATATTATTAGCTCTTAATAATATTTGGACTATAAACATTATCTTATTCTCTTGGAGCACTTTAGGTTAAGTGCACGGATGTGGCACGGAAGTGATAGAAGGAATTATGCTATTCACAAGGGGTTAAGTGGAGCTATTTCATGGAGACTTCGATTTAGAACTCATGTGACGAGAGTTTGGTGGAGTTATTGAGGTAGTTGGTGGAGTTGTGTTAAGTTTAACTCGGTTAAACATAGTTGAGCCAATTGTATCTAGTCTAATCGATTGATACACTAGTGATGGTGTGAAGTAATTATTAATTAATTCACTAATTATTAACTCATTAATCAACTAAAGAATACATTAGTTAACTACGGTCGTAGACCGATTTCGGTGGAACCCGGTGAAGAGGTAGGTGAAAGAGTAGTGTGACTATGGGTTGCTTATTTGACTATGGTGTTGTGAATTGCAACACACAATGGTTGGAGATGCCAGTAGGGATTGCATGAGAAAGGTACAGACCAATTCGAGTTCATTCGAGCCATTCTTGAAGGTAGTGATTGCACGGTAGAGGCATGCTAGTAGGTGGCGGGAAATCGGGAGCATGGGATTTAGCTAGATCGGATTTTGATTAGTGTGTAGCAGAGTGAAGATTATGCTGAGCTTGTGAGGAGCTTTGTATGATGATTGTTACATGATATCTAACAAATATGTATATAGATAGTTGGGGGTTTTCAGCACTTTAAGATTTCCCATAAATGATTGTGTTCATATGTGTGAATTTTTAAGGTTTTAATGTGTGCATGTAATTGATTTTATTTCCGCAAGTAATGATCAATGGTAGAAGAGATTTTGTATTGTGCATGAAGTCAAATAGTGTGTGATCGGGACAATCTCGGATGTATAACATATCAGTTATATAATTTCTACAATGCATTGGCAAGGGTAATACCACTCCTAAAACTCTCGAGATAGAAGGACATATCAGAAAGAAAAGGGTAATAGTGTTGATTGATTTGGGTAGCACCATAATTTTATTCATTGTAAAGTGGCAGAATTGAATATTTTCCTATGCCAAGCACCACAATGTCAAGTGTTGGTTGCAAATGGGCTTATGCATTGCTCACAGAGAAAATGTCATAATATCAAGCTAACCATGGGGGAATAGCATTGAATAGTCCAATTCTTTCCATTCAATGGGAGGTGATGATGTTGTACTAGGAAGTACAATGGTTACAATCCTTGGGGATGATATGTTGTTTTTCAAGAACTTTTCTTCAATTTTTTTTTTGGAAGGAAAGGAAGTCGAATTACGGGGTGTTGGAAGTCGAAAAGATAATAAGCTCTAATGTCATGACAAGCTTCTAAATAAAGAACAATGAAGCGTAATTGCACAATTATTCTCAATAGAAGTTCCAACATCAAAATCATCTGTTACAGGATCTCCAAAAGGTATTGGACAATCATTCCAAGGTGTTTGAAACTCCAAAGGACTCCCACCTATTCTGATCATGATCATGCTATTCATTTGATTCTATGAAGTGTTCCTCCAAACATCGGGCCCTTATAGATATCCTTATGTCAAAGAGCGAGAAATTAAATGTATGATTGCGAAATGTTAGAGGCCCCATTATAATTCAACCTAGTCAAATTTCTGCTCAATAGTCACAGTGCACAAGAAGGATGGATCATGGCGCAGCGGCCAATGGGATTATAGGGCTTCAATAAGCTCACCATTAAAGATAATTTCCCATTCTGTGATTGATGAATTATTGGTTGAATTTCATGGAGAAATTTATTTTACCAAGTTGGATCTTCGTTCGAGATATCATCGAGTGGAATGAAGGCCCAGATATTCCAAAAAAAACATTTCGGAACTCATCGGGGTCATTATGAATTTTTTGTCTTCTTGCTTTTGTGCCTTACCAATGCACCTTCTACATTTCAAGGGTAGAGTGAATTCCATTTTAAAACCCTTCCTTAGAAAATTTATTACTAGTATTTTTGATGATGTACTAATCTAAGAACGGTCTTTGGAAGGATCATGTTCAACATGTTGACGGGGTGCTCAAACTATTGCAGGGAGAAACAATTATATGCAAAAGCATCCAAATGTTTCTTTGGAGTACAAGAGGTGCAATATTTGGGTCATATTGTATCTCACGAGGTGTTAAGGTAGACCACAACAAAATTAAAGTCATTAAGGAATGGAAAGTCCCCACAACCGAAGTAGTTGCGAGGATATCTTAGGTTAACGGGGTATTATGTAGCAAGTTTGTTAAATTATGGAAGAATAAAAAACCCCACCTCTAACAACATTATTAAAGAAAGATGAATTTTTCATGGACTCTGAAGCAACTAAAGCCTTTGAACATCTTAAAGAGGCAATGTGCCTAAATAGATCTTAGCTATGCCGGACTACAAGAAGCCTTTTGTTGACAGAATCGATGCCTCGGAAAATGGAATTGGTGTTGTTTTAATGCCGAAAGAAACCCATTTCTTTTTAAAGTCGTCTAATCGAAAGGAAAGTATTCCTGACTATTTATGAGAAGAAATGTTAGCAATACTACATGCACTAAAGAAATGGCGACCTTGCCCCAGGAAGACACTTCAACGTAAAAGTACGATCATGATAGTCTTAAACACTTTTTGGAACAAAAGCTATGCGGAAAAGAGCAACAAAAATGGGTCGAAAAGATGTTGGGTTATGACTTTGAAATAATATACAAAAAAGGGAAGCTAAATGTTGTTGCGGATACACTCTCGAAAGAATGAAGAGGTGGAAGCATTACTTTGTGGCATTTCTATTATCCGGCCCAGTTGGATAACCAAAGAAAGGGATAGATGGAAGAAGGACGAAGAAGTGTGGACACTTATTCAAAATTTGCAACAAGATCCTAGTACATCGATACATTTAGTAGGAAAAATGATTCCTTATGGTACAGTCGCTTATATCTTTGTAATAATTCTAACTAAAACAAAAGATTATTTTTGGTGCACACTTCTCCTTTAGGAGGATACTTAGGATTTTTAAGAACTTACAACGGGGTGAAGAAAGAATTTTTTTTGGGATGGCCTTAAATACGATATTCAAAATTTTGTGGCGGAATGTTGGGTTTTCCGGCAAAATAAAGTTGAGACAATTAAGACCTCGGGTCTTCTACAACCTTTATGCATTCCAAGTAAACTTTGGGAGGATATTTCAATAGTTTATCACAGTTTTACCTAAGTCCAAAGGAAAGGTGTCATCATAGTGGTAGTTGATAGAATTACCAAGTATGCACACTTTTGTGCTTTATCTCATCCATTTAAAGAAAGTACGGTTATACTACATTTATGGACACAATTCAAAAGCTACATGGAAGCGAATTATTGTGACGACGAGAGATCCCAATTTTCTTGGAAATTTTTGGACGAGTTATTTTCTTGTTTTGGGTAGTCAAATAGCTCATAGCTCATCTTATCATCCTCAAACCAATAGTCAAGGCGAGATAGTGAATAAATTTTCGGAAGGATATCTTCGTTGTTTTGTATACGATAAACAAATACAATGGGTCAGGAGTACTTGCCTCCTGGCTAAATGGTGGTATAACACTTCCTTCCATCTGTGACAAAAATGACCCCATTTATGGCACTTTACGGATATCATCCACCATCCATCACATCATATTTAAGAGAAAATTCTAAGGTTCAAGCGGTGGAAGATCACATTGAGCATCGATAAGAATTTCTCCAACTCTTAAAGGATAACCTAGAATTTGGCACAAAAATCGAATGAAACAACGAAGCCAGGTCATTGAACACACACATGGTGAAACACACACGATGAGGAAAGATTCACACATAAACAAAAATATAGTATGAAGATAAGCGTGTGATGCTCATATTATTCACCATAGATGCATTTTATAATACATTTGTGACCCTTGGATTCGTCTTCCAAGTTCACTTGGACTCCTTTGTATTTATTACTTCCACACCTACCCATAGAGGATTAGGTGTCCAAGGTCCCAGCAATCCGAAGGGGGATAATAAGTCAAAGAAAGAGAGTTGTCTTAAAAATATGCAAAGTATGTAGGCACTTAATTTGAATCGGTATCTGAAATGTTGGCATAAAGAGGTGGTTTGGGATGGCCGCCAACAGCAGTTACAACACTTATTGTAGTTCTCGAAACTCTTTCAAATGCGGCGAAGGCAGGGAGCACGCTGAAGGAGAAGATAATCCCTCATATTTGAAAAGGAGACCTTCCAACCCCAAAGAAAGTCTACACCCTATGATCATTTAAGGATGACCACCAACAACACAGGACGCAGTGCATTTCACCAGAACTCTTCAGAGTTGGCCAAAAAGTTAAGTCAACACGCTGGAGAGTGTTCCTAAAAGAGGAAGGATATCAACCTCACATAGATGGTTTAAGGCTGCCCACCAACTAAAGGCATGCTCATGGGCATCGTGTCTGCGGCTACAACTGCGAATGCGGAATGACGGGTACTTGGCTCGGAAGCTCGCTTGATGTTGTGTCTCTTTGAGCTGCAAATGCGAATGCGAAATGAGGGTGTGGCTCGAGCTCGCTTGATGTGGCGTCGAAAGCACTTAGATGACCACCATTTCTCCCCATCGGTACAAAGGTGAGATGATGGCGAAAACTCAGAAAGGCTGCAAGATTATTTCAATATTCTAGAACAAGTTCGACATGTGACTTAAACATCTTCTTGGTTGTTGATGCCCATTTTAAGAAGTGATCCATCCAAGATGAATCTTTGTTGTGCAGAGGCTTGTTTAGGCTTGTCATGTGAAGATAGGTGTACCAGCATAGTGCTTGCATCGGTGAAGATCGAAGCTGACGATCTTTCATATGACGACGTGATCACGGTGTTGGCATTTTGCAGACACATTGTTGTTGTGGAAGAGGAGCGAGGATGCGGCAGTTGAAGGTGAACTATCGCTGAAAATCGGCCTCTACCGAAATTTGATGGGCCCAGGTAGTACGGGAACCTGAAGACTAACTCCTTGTCATATCGAACCGATTAACTTTGCTTGTTGTTGGAAAAGCTCTTCCCAGAATTTCGATGATGGGCTTGGGAAGTGCGGACGAGCCGCTTGCATCTACATGTAAATTTGCTCTTGTCTGAGGCCCGAATGTGAATCAGCGAAACTTTATATTATTGTTGCTGATCGGAGTCCCTCTCAATTTTACGAACAAAAACAAGTTGGAAGAATGATGACTACGCTATTTGTAATCCTTCTTCTTCTGATTGAGGTTCAAGGCACGAAAAATCAATCTTTTCATGGCCATTTTTGTAAACAGAGTACGATTTTTAGAGAGAGTCTTTGATGCGGATTGTGTCATCAACGGTACATTGTATAAGGTTTTTGGGAACTCTAATACTTCATGAAATTTAGCCATTTTCCAAACAAGTCAAGCTGAAAATGAAAGGTGTCGATTCAGCAGATGTGCACACGTTTACAATGTGATTGACTTACTTTCAAAAGAATACAAGTGACATCAAACACCTTTAATATTTCTTCCAAACCTTAAATTCCCAAATGACAAACTCTGCTACTCAGAGTGTGGAGGACGTAACTGAAAAATGAGTGACTTGGACTTTCAAGCAAATGGATTTCGGACAAATGGTTCCAAATTCTATCACTTTGTGGAGATCATCAGGAGTGATGCATTTTTTCATTAGGGTCCATTGACAATATTCTAGTGAGATTATAGTGAGGTTTTTACGCATTTCCTTTCCCTTTCTTTTTTTTTTAATACAAAAAATAATAGGAGCAATCTCACGATTACATTAATTACACAAACTTTCTCTTGATTTACACGCAAAAAAAACACCTTTACCAACTTGATGACTAAATCTTCATAGATCTTGGAATCAGCTTATTTTTGACGACTACTACTTTTGTTGTCGTTGCGGTGGTGTATGTTTGGACCACGGATCTCTGCTTTCTCCAACATTCGAATCAAAAACACGCCCAGTAGGAACCTACTTGTGTCCAAATTGGATCGGTTGGCTCGGAAGCCTCTTGTGTGATTCTTTACTATGGTTAGTAGTAGCGAGCGAGGCCATACACACACCTCCTCTGCAAGCGCTTTCCTGTCGACTCTCCTCCCCACGCAATGAGTTTCATTGAATGCCACTTCGCTTCCAAGATTTCAAACTTGGCGGGGCTATGGCACCTAAACATTGCGCTATTTTTTTTTAAATGAAATGAAATGTGGTGGGAGAGATCATAATTTTGGGCACCTTTTAATCACAATTTTGACAAAACAAGAAATAGAAGGATTATCGCCACTTTCATCCACGAAGACGGAAATAGAAATTATTCCCGCAATCGCACGACCACTTACGGACACATGGCACTCTCTTTTCTCTTGGTTCATCGCATCGACGACGGAGAGAGATGAAATTAATCCGGGACCACACGTTGGCACCTGGCATGCTCGCTCCTCGTTTCATCGCATCAACGAGAGAAGAGATGAAATAATTTCGGTATTCGACCATGTGGCACATGGAGCACTCGCTCCTCTGGTTCATCGTAGGTTTTCCCCAACTGGAAGTGCTTCATAAACCAATTTCGTGTGGCTCTTCGTCTCCCCATTCTTCCAATTCTGCGGTATTCCCAAATCTTCCAATCCATATTTCGTGAAGATTTTGTGTAGGCACATATACCCATGCCCATGCCTTTGCTTCTTGCGTGTGCATTCTGGAGAGATTCCCTTCTTGCTCTTGATAACTTGTGACCAAAAATAAGAAGAATGGATTTACATTTGTGTTCGACGAAGACACGGAAAATGTAAGGATACATCTAAAGGATGATTTACGAATGGCTCTTGTTCGATCCAAGAGCACCGCAACAAAGCTGCGAGGAGGGAGGTTAAGCGCTGATGCGAGGAGGAAGAGGTAGCGTATATGTTGGGAGATGGTAGAGGTTGCACTAATGAAACATAAGAGTACCAGCACTATTCGAGAAGCTTCAATGGGGGCTAGCGAAGCTAGAGCTACGATACCATGTTAAATACACAAATGGTGGAAACACACGAAGGAAAGATGCACATAAACGGGGAGAGAAAGATAAAAAGATAAACAAGATAAGCGTGTGATGCTCATATTATTCACCATAGATGTACATTTATAATACAATGGTGTGACCCTTGGATTCATCTTCCAAGGTCTTGGACTCCTTTGTGACTCTTACTTCCCACACACCCCGCAGAGGATTAGGTGTCCAACAAGATCAACATCGTAGCGAAGAAATTTTGATGTAGGAGACTAGGTAATTTTCGGCTACAACCATACAAACAATTGTCCACGAAGCAAGCTAGGAGGACAATAAATTATCATCAAAGTACTATGGTCCTTATAAGGTGTAGCGAAAATGTTAGTGCCTTGGCATCTGATTGGACTTCCTCCTTCTTCGCGGAAATTACACCCTATTTTCCATGTTTCATGCTTAAATAAGGTTATAAATTGAAAATATTCCGGTTCAAACATTATTAGAGAACTTGATGAGGAAGGAAAAATCATATTCGAACCTGAAGCGGTCATGGAAGCAAAGAACTCAACAGTAAAAAATAGATCAATTTAAGTATCTTATCAAGTGGAAAGACTTACCCACTAAAGATTCTACATGGGAGGATGAGAATTTTATCTGAGAAGCACTGAAATTTCTCAAGCATTGAGGAAAACTCTTTTTTGAAGGAAAGGGGCATGTTCGTCCTATATTACTAGTTTAGTCCCTTATTGTTATTGTTGTGCCCATGTGACCCCGATATTTTTATTATTTGTAACATTATTATTAGGTTGACGAGTTATATGTGGTCCCATGGACTCCTATATATAGAAGGAGGTTTTTGGTCATTTATACATCCAATAATTGTTCATTTATGTAATGTATGGAGGTTTCCCCCTCAAGTGGCTGATTTTCTGAGCATTGATCTCTCTTCTCTTCTATTTTTGGAAGTGGTTTCCTAGCATTTGTTTCATGATCATGCTTAATATAAAATAGAATATAGTGGGAGTTTTAACTTTAATATTTCCTCGGGAAATTATATGTGTTATTAATGTGATAGATCTTTCTTCATGTTCATGTGATTAGCAATTGTGTTTTTAATTTAGCAAAATTTGTAGAAACGTTCAGTATTTAACTTTATCACATTTTTTAATTGAATGAATCCAAGATATACATGCTTGTTGTATAATTTCTACATGGTATCATAGCATAAAATCCATGATGAAAGCGTTGAGTTTGTGACTGAGTAAATTTGAAATTACGAAAGACTTTTTCTTGGTGCTAGAGAGATGATTCAAGATCGAAATGGCTTTCAATGGCTTGAGGTTATAGTATGCACTTAGGGCCAACTCGAACTACATTCTTGGAAGGAAAGGATGGAGGAAATATTCGAAGACAATGGCTTGAGCAGATTCATTGACAAAGATGTTCACAAGCGAGATCTTGCGCAGAGATCATGTGTTAAGTGTGTAGAAAAGAAAGTGGCAAAGGTGAGGGAGGATCCTATTGGAAAGTGCGAGACACGTGTCTAAAGCATCCATGGAAAATCCACACCATATTCTATGGAAGGCTTTGTGAGATCTATTCCAAACCCAACGACCATAGGAAATAGGTGCTCAGATAAACTTAGGAAAATCAGATGGAAAGGGTGACACCATTCTAAAATATCTCATGAAGCTTGTGTCAATGTCGGGATGGCTTGGGAGTGTGCAGGGAATAAAAATGCATTGATGATGATTTGGTGACTTGGCTCTCCCTGAGGGGACTTTCCAAGAGTTGGCACGATTATCAAACCTCTTGTCCTTGAGAAGGAAAAATTTCCAAATTGGGAATGACTATGTCGGTTGGTGGGAGGAGTTCGAGGATGGAACACGAGAGATAGATCTTCATCTAAGAATGAGGATGAAGAGGATTTTTCTTGGCTGCCAAGGTGAGGAAAGGGAAGAGCAGAAATTCCCTTCAAAGATGAAGTCTAGGGCAAGAAGAAGGACATGTCAAGGTGAAGTGTTTTCAGCATCTGAACATGGGCATTTATTTACTAATTGTCACAAAGAAGAAGAACAAGAAGGTGCTATATCTACGGCTAGGAGGCCCTTGCCTCACATTTTTAACTCAGCTCTCATTGATCACATGCATGGTATACAGTGCATTGGAATCACAATGACAATGTGGATAATGGCACTTCCTTTCACATGGGAGAGAAGGAACTTTTTGGTGACTTGGAGGAGAAAAGATCTCCGGATGCATATTGAGATGGGAAAGCGATGGTCGGTACGGTGGTAGCAGTTGGTACCATTACCTTTCGGATGGAGTCGAGGTAAACTATTTCAATTAAAATATGTAATGCATGTCTACCCAGGAGTCTAAAGAAAAATTTGGTCTCGGTCACAATGTTGGAGGACAGAGAGCTATGACATTGTTTTAGTGATGGAAAATCTCTTTCACCGTGACATAAAACAACGAGGTCAAACCAAGAGTATAGCAGATTTGGAGATTGAAATATCTACAAGATGGAGGTAGATGGTTGTTGTCACCACCATGATGGAAAATAAAAAAAGTAGTGAGCCGGGATGAGGGCGAATTAGCACGAGCGATTGGCCCATCTTTATCATGGAGCCTTGAAAGTCATGCCATGGTGTACTAGGCTTCCAATGGGAAAAATTTACGGTTAGATGTGCAAGGAGTTTACCATGGGCAAATATCCATAAATTCCTCATTTCATGAGAAGGAGAAGGCGAGAGCTTCGGGGATCCTTGGGAGAGTTCACACGGACATGTGTGGACCATTCTTGGTTGCTTCAACAACAAAACATGAAGCCCCATGAAATATTTGTTGATGACTTCCTACGGCAATGTTGTATCTTCTTCATGCATAAGAAATATGAAACATTCTCTAAGTTCTATGAGTGTAAGGCATTGGTGGAGAAAGAGCTAGGGAAAGCGAAGTGAAGACTCGTATGAGCGATAATTGTGGAGAATACATCTCCAATGAATTCAAGAACTTCTCTTGACAAAGAAGGAATTCAAGGAAGACTCATGGCACCTCATAACCCACAACAAAATGTGGTTAGGAGAGGAGAATAGAACGTCCTTGGGTGCAGCACAAGAGATGTTGCATGATTAGGGCCTACCAATGCATTTGTGGGCGAAAGCATGGAATACGCATTTTATGTGCAAATAGTTTTCCTCTTAGAGTACTTGGCATGAGTACACCTCATGAAAGAGCTTTCTCACAATAAGAAACTTGATGTTTCACACTTCAAGATTACGGCTCATCTGATTTATGTGCATGTGACCAGGGAAACTGGGAAGGAAAATTTGGAGCCAGAAGCTGAAGTTGGGATTTTTTGGGTACACAAAAACACCCCATAATTATAATGTTATTTTCAAAACAATAGAATAATTGTTGTGCATCGGGATATAAAATTTGATGAGGGGAAAGCCATGTGGTTGTTCCTTGAGAGGGAGATGGACTTGCATGCAGAGGAGGAGCCCATTGGATTCCATGAAATATCGATCTCTCAGATGTGGATTAGCCTCCTTGTAGGGAGGTTCATGGAGTGGAGGAAATCACTCATGTGGGAACGCCATGAAAATGGTAAAAGGTGCACTATGGAAGTTGATAGGTTGGACTTGATGCTACACGAGAATGTAGGAGCCCTACTTCATAACGCGAGAAAAAAGAACGGTATCACAGGCGATTTAATGGATACATGGCTCTTATGAGAAAATGTATTGTGACTAAACCATATTCCTTTCGGGGAAGGCAGGTCAGCCACCTACTTGGAGGTCGATGCAATGGTGGAGGAAGTATGAATCCATTGTAGGCGATTGCATGGAGAGATAGTCCAAGACCGATCGACAAATAAGTGGTAGGTTTGAGATGGATCTAGAAGGTAAAGCACGTTGCTGATGGGAGTGTGGAGAAATACGGGGGCAGTTGTGGCACGAGGTTTCTCACATATCGATGGGATAGATTATGATGAGAATTCTATGCATGTAGAAGGTACTCTTCCATAAGATCCATCCTTGCACTCTCGGCACGAAGGTGGGTGCATTCATCGGATGGATGTGAAAAGCTGTGTTTCTCAATGGTATCATTGAGGAAGAGGTGTACATAAGTGGCCCTAAAGGTTTAGAGATATTCAACGGTGAGTGGCATGTGTGTGAAGTGAAAGAACGTGTATGAGGTGAAGCCAGCACCTGGAGTGCTTTAGTACACTAGGATAGACTATTTCTTGGTATAGGCTTCATCAAAAGTGAAGCGAGATGCAAACTTTCATGTAGGTTAGCTATTGGTTGATTGTAAGCTATATGTCATTTTTTCTTATGTTGATTATATAATTTTGGTAGTGATGGCTTGGAGTTGATACCCTCATACGGAAGTACATAGGAGTCGGAAATGAAGGATATGGGCCTCCTTCATTATTTCCTTGGATTAGAAATATGGCGGCGGGGATGGTGAAATTTTTGTGTCTCGAGGCAAATATGCAAAGGATATGCTCGGTAAAATTTAACTTGGAGGAAAGTGCAAACCATGGATACTCCTCTTCTAGTAAATTGGAGAACAAGATACTGCTTACGGAGAGCGGTGGATATACCCCATTTTATCAACGGTTAATTGGGTTCACTAATGTATCTAGTGAACAAGAGAACATACATTTACTACGTAGTTAACTGGTTGAGTCAAGCTATGGTAAGCCCTAACAAGCTCTTTTGGAAGGCGGAAACATGTCACGAGATACCCTAGGGGAACATCGGAGTACGTTTGTAGTCTGAAAAGGGATGAATGTATTGAAGTTA
This sequence comes from Pinus albicaulis, assembly GCA_034641835.2. NCBI lineage: Eukaryota > Viridiplantae > Streptophyta > Pinopsida > Pinales > Pinaceae > Pinus > Pinus albicaulis. Next base: position 752,988,588 of record CM076578.1, read on the forward strand.
CATGGCTTCACGGTACGGTGGTAGAATTCCATTGGACGGAAAGAAGCACATCGGGGGATTTTAGCATTGGATCGACGAGTATTTTCCTATGATGCAATGACTCAGCTATCTGTGGCATTCGATTCGTAGTGGAATACATGGTAGCAATTCAAAAATTTGCATGTGAGGCTATCTAGATGATAAATATCTTGTTTGGTTTGTTTGGTTCTCATATGGATCCGAAAGTGATTCATTGTGATAATTGGGTGCATTAAGCTGTCGATTAATCTTGTGTTTCATGATAGGTCCCGAGCATATAGATATACGGTACCATCATCTTAGAGATTGTGTGCGAGAGGAGGATCATGTTGCTTCGGTACATTCCCACGGAAGATCAGGGTGCGGTGTTACGACGACGCTGCGGGGAGCAAATTCGAATACCATAAAGACGAGGATCGAGGTGAAGGATAATCCCTTTTCTTGTTGAGAGGGTGTTGAAATTCAATAAGAAGATTCAACACCCATGCCTAGTGCATTAAGCACTGATTTCATTTAGCACTTTGGTTTCATTAAGCACCCAAATTAGGGGCGGGGCCACAAAGCTATTTTGGGTGCATGTATGTTTTTATTATCCCTTAATTTAGATGGACATTAAATTGTAATCTATTCTCCAATGTGGAATTGAAGTGGAAAATCTAGTTAGTTAGTAGATTTCAAGTTAGGGTTGGTTGGTGGGTTATGGAGAAGTAATTCTAGTCATGGCAGAGTTCTAAGTTTGAAGTGGTGCATGAGTTGGTGCAAGTTATAAACAATTTAACTCGAGTTAAGTGAGTTGAACTTAGTTGTGCTAGTTGTGGTGAAGATACATAGTGAGAGGTCTAGTGAATGAAATATTAATTAATTCACAATCGGTGATCTCATATGCAATCGAGATTTACTACTTATTAATTTGCATGCATATCGAGATCACTTTGGAGACCAGGTTGAGTTCTAGGTGAAAGGGAGGTTGCTGTCGATTTGTGACATTATATGTTTGCACACATGCGGGCAAAAAGCCATTGGAGTGCCCATGCTACCTTTTAGAGTTAAGGCATACGATAACTCACAACGTTTAGGGATATTTACCATCGAGGATTGTGCCAATGAGACTATACGGAAATTTGAGAATTGGCTATGTGTTTGTCATTTTTTCATATAACGATTATGAGACAATTAATTGATATGTTGAGGGGCTCTTGTGAGAAAGAGTTTTGTATGTAATTTGTTTTCATGATCCATGCTTAATATACAATAGAAAATAGTGGGGTTTTTAGGTGTAAGATTTCACGAGATATTATACGTATTTGTGTGTGATTGATCCTTCTTCTTGTTCATGTGATTAGTGATTGTGTTTTTAATTCATAAAATATTTGTAGAAGCGATTCAATATTTAACTTTAGAACATTGTTAGATTGGGTGAATCAAGATATACATGCTTGTTGTACTAATTTCTACGAAAGTATGATGATTTGATGAAGTTGGGGTGGCATACACCACGAAGAATAGTTGATCCTAACTTTATAGTACCCATTCAATCCAATGTTTGATCCACTCCTTGAGGCTCCAATGGAGGCTACAAATATCAACATCAAGGAAGGTAGTAGTGATGAATGGGTATAACAATTCAAGAAATTATGGAGTGTAGGAAGTTCATGTGAAGTATGGCATGAAATCTACTACAATTTTATATCATAATGCATGGAGTTGCTTGGAGAGGAGAGAGTATTGTTAGCAACTAGGATAGTGTATGAAGTGGTTGTATAAAATCATTGACTTTTGACATTGTAGCTATGTGAAAGCTATAATTTGTGGACCAATGAGGTTATTCCAAGTCTTATCTTGGCCATAATTAACTATCATCAAATTAATGTGGTTGGGAGTCTAACATGTCATGAAAAATGTATTGATATAATTCTTGTAGATAGAATTTCATTCTTATTGTTTTGTCATTTAGTCTAATCCATGTGTCATTAGTTTGAGTTTGTGTTGTAACTAGCCATTCCAACAAAGTTAACTCTTAATTTCAAGAAAATTTAATTACTACATTATACGAAGACATGATGAAGGCATAAGGTAAAGAAGAACCAATAAAAGATACCTAGGATGTGAATAACTAAAGAGAATGAAGATAGAACTCCCATCATATATGTCATGTTTTAGTATCTCTTAATGATATTTTGTAGTGTTGAAATTTTTTGTAATGTTAATTTCTAGGTATACTGACAGTTTACACGTGTAAGAAGTGTTGTTGTTGGAAATGATTTCTAGCTATGAGTTTTGATCCTTGAACTTTTTTTTGAGTAGTTTCACTCTAATTCATTTTGGCATGTGCATAGAAAATGTAATCTGAGATGGATACATCCATATTCAAACTAGTTTCCCTGAATGTGGAGAATACGAGAGATGATATCCATGTATCATAGTGAATGAGTAGATCCATAAGATATCTAGTTAATCGGTATTCATGGTTGGATTTATGATAGGAAATCGAGTACAATAGGTTTCTAGATGATCGGAGGTATCGATGGTATGATTGGTTTCCTGGCGGGTACAGAAAAGAGTTCTGTAGTTGTGTGGAAGATATGACACTTTCTAAGGTAGAAACTAGTTTCATTATTCTCACATGAGAAACAAAAGATAAGTTGCGGGATAATTTTTGAGGCAAATGATGAGTTTGCGGTAGGGAGGACATAGAGGTCCTTGACACAATATATAATTCTTTGGAGATTTATCCAAGGAAAGAATGGCATAGTTCCTATTAGTGGAGGATATTGTTTGGAGTAGAGAAGTAGAGTTCGATGATGGTGGAAAAATTAAGGTAAAATATTCGGTGGCGCATTGAGTAAAATAGAATCATGACCATATTATAGTGCTGAGTCACACATTGTAGTTGTAATAACTTTCTGTAGTATGTGACTTTTTGACTTGAAATAATGGTTGTTAGTCATCACTAATTTTGACTTTGTCCAACAATGACTAAATTACCAATCCTATATTTCTAGAAATAATATTTCAAAGAAGCATTATGAGTTCTAGAAATATCCACCGACCTTCATTATCTAGTCTGTCCAGGTTCATAGAATATCTTCATCATGCCTTCCTAAAAAATCACCTTTTGTTTCAAAAGGAAACATTTCATGCTATATTCTCATTTTTTATCTCCATCTCCTCTGCCCGAATTTTCACTCATTTACTCCTATCACGGTCATTATCCCCCATTTTCCCTTCTTTTTCCCTTCTCATTTACCCTTCTTTCCATAAAAAAACCTTCTAAAAACCTTCTAAACCATAAAAATCCTTCATTGGGTTTAAAAAAAACTTATTTTTACCTATCGAACCTATTTTAGGCCTTAAAAACCCATTTTTTGGCCTATTTTCGACCTATTAAACATTGGTTTAAGCCCCTTTGAGCAGCCCCTAGCTCCTTCTCCACCACATGTGACCCGCTCCATGATCGAGCACTTGGCTTTATCACATCATCGGCCCATCGACATTTCGCCGGTCCCATTCTTTGTTTTCCCCCGTGATGCGATCCCCAGAGGCTTAGACCCTACTGCCCCTTTTGCTCATACAGTAAACTCGAGACCCTCGCAAAAGCCTCCAAAAAGGAAATTTTTTTATTTTTTTTTTAGCCTTTTCTTCTCTTTTTACAAAAATTGGGCCTTAAGCCCTCGAGCATAATCCTTCGCCTTTCTTACTGTATGACGAGGGCACGACCATGAGCTAAGTCCTCTAGCCCTTATCCCTGCCTTGGGTCCCTACTCCTCCACTCGACCACCCTCTACGCACCTTCTTAAACCCTCGGCCCTTTTTTTTCTAAACCCCAATTCTATCCCTATCCCCACGGAGCCACATCTCCACCCTTTTCCTTCCAGCTTCACCTTTTCCTTGAACGATATTCATCATTGATCAAAGGCCCTAGGCACACAGATCCCGATAAGCGATGCGTTGTCCCCCTCACCCTCCATCCACCATCTCCTTAGTATCATTTCTTTTCCACGAGCTAATACCGCCATCGATCACGATGATGCGACGACGATCTCGCTTCCTCCGTACCTATTCTCCCCGGCCCCATTCACTATAAAATTCATATAAAACAAATCCCAACGAAGTGGATCACCTCGGATCCAACGGTCCACGTAAATCACCTCATAACACACTTGTACAGCCCACCTTCCATCTTAAAATCACCAATCCATTCACCTTTGTCCTCCACCTTTTCATACGCATGACACCTTTACCTTCACGCTCCCCTATAGCCATAGATCTACCACCCCCGGATCAATGGCTCAAATTCGTTACCATGTGAGAATTTGATGCCGGGGTTTAATGACCCAAATCGACGCGAAAAAATCAGTTTTGGGCAACACGCGTCACCCCTGCGGCGCTGTCGTGTTCGATTTGGGTTTTACCGCCCTACCTTGATCTTCAACGCGAAAACCACTCGCGATTTTTCCACATAAACCTTTTCCTTTTTTCGTGCCCAATTCAAATTTAAACCTTCCCCATGCTGCTTTTGCTTCATGGAACCTCTTCCTTGTGTTTCTCCCTCCTATAACGCACGCTCCCTCGCCCTCACCATCGCCTCTGTAGCATAGTTTTGACCACAATCTCGTGGGTTTTTGAGCTAATTTTGTGTTTTTGTTGCGGAGTTTAATGAAATTTAAGGCGAAAAGCCTTTCCCCTGAGACCATAAGGAAAAGCGAGGTCGAAGGTAGCAACAACACGAGGCCTAAATAACAAAGAGAAAGATAAAAGGGTGGAAATTCAATGTTTTAGCCCAAATAGTCTCACAAGCATTGGTTATGTATCAAAACCCTCCGGCGCGAGGAGCTCCCTCTTAGAAAATAGTGTTTTAAGTGGTAAAGATTGAAGATGAAGGTCGAAAGTGAAAGATAAAGACGAAAGAATTAAGAATAAAGTAGTTGTTTTTAACGGAAACGAGAGAAAGGCAATGAGGAAGGCTTAATTAATAGTTAAGGTTGTCGAAAACGGTGAAAACGGAAAGTTAAAGCCTAATCGAGGTTTTAAAGCTAAAAGACAAATGAACAAGAGTTTAAACGGTATATAAAGGGAAAAGACATCGGTGATAAATTATGAAGCCAAAAAGCATCATCGGGCCTTAAAATACGGTTTAATGATGGAAATAAGGTAAATTAGGCCTAAAAGTAGCCTCGAATAAGTCAACGGGGGAGGTAATTATTTCTCCAAAAGATCTAATTTCCACCTATAGCCTACCTTTTGTCTCAAAGGGAAAATTGACGGTTATTACACTAAAGAAGATATTTAAGTTTGTCGATCGATTATTGTAAAAAGATAAGATAAGATGTAAGTCAATCTTTTCAACTTATATTTATCTTAGAGAGTAAAGCTAGGTTATTAAAATAGAGAGGTATCTACGGATGTTCCTACCTTATGCCTTGCATGGTTATCAAAGTCGAGAATGTATTTACTCTGTAATAAATGACATTTGAACCCTAAAACATAGTTTCACCTCCTCATTTTGCGGTGTGTCTGACTTACTTTGGAACTCATTGTAAATGTTTAGTTTGATATTTGATCTTTGGAATAATACATAATCCTTTAAACTCTTGAAGAAGGCTTTGATGTCTTGGAACTCATGCATGATCTCATTTGCTTGTTGATGGAGAAGGATTGTTTGCGGCATCCATAGGCTTGGTTGATGGTGAAGTGTTCTTGTTTATGTTTTTCTAAGTTTTCCATTATGTTTTCCATCTTGCTATGTTGTAGTAGGACAAAGAATTTAGATTAAGAAATGTTTCTAATGGCACCTTAAATGTTTGTTTGTCCTTGACTGCTAATAATGTTTTAAATGCCTTAGATACATTAGAGAAATCATTTATTTCTCTCTAAAAGTTCTTGGCTAGTCCATTTCTTGAATAATTTATATCGGTTAGCATCAATTATGATTTATGGTTAGCCACTGCATATTGTTGCCATTGAAATATTACTTGCTCTTGGAATCATCTCTTTAAAGCAACTTTGTCTAGGTTTATCGAAGAATTCTATTTAAAATCAAGCTCTTTGCCTTTACTTAGGCAGAATTTTTGAAGGAAACCTTATATATTTTATTGTAACTTTGGATTTTATAATTTTCTCTCCTTCTATGGTTATAGTTACTTGTATATCTTAAATGTTTTTTTACTGCTCTAGATGATAAAAGCTCTGAAAGTTGGATAAGTTTTTTTTTTACCTTTACTGCGTTTTTATCTGAATGTTTGTCTTGGTTAATTATCGTTTTCAGCTCTGAAATCAAATGTATTAAGTTCTTGTTATACCTTTGATTCTCTTGTTGTTCTTATTAATTTTCCAACTCCCCTCAGTTTCAAGTATATAAGGGTCTTCATTTGACCCTTTATTAGTTTTTTGTTCTCAATCTTTATGTCATTTCACAAAATCCATCATAACCTTAAAAGATCACAAACCAAGTAAACTTGCCCTACACATGCTCTAAAAACCACATTGATGAACTCATACGGACCTTGTTAGACTCCATTTCCCAATGACTTAACAATATTCCATGTTTCCTATCTAAAATCTATTAAAGTATCATACTAAGCAAACGAACAAACAAACTTGCACTTAATAACTAGCCTAAAATCAACCTCTTAAAAGCGTCGAAGCTATATCCTTACGAAACATATTGGGGAATCCCTCTACGAGACTAGGAGGGCTAGATCCTAGAGCTCCTAAAGCTTGGTTTGATGTTATGCTTGTCAATTTGTATCTCAATCAATCTGAAAATTACGGGGGAGCTAACATAGTGGCGATCACGGTGGGATTTTCCGAGTTCATAGTTGCCTAGAAAGCCCTTATAGACTCATATACATCCATATCTTGACTTAAAAAACCAACCCATAGCGAGAATAGAAACTAATTGCTTCATCATCTTAGCAGATAATGACTTGGTTAAGGAATACTCCTACGTTACCTTGAAATTTGCGTAAAAGGCTTGAAAACCCAAAAAGTACTCCCAGTTGATCTTTTATCGAAGATTTGGTGGTGGACCATAAATTTTTTTTACCTTGAAAAGCTAAAAATTTCCACCTAGCGACTCCACTAGCCTCCGGTAGGCCTTCCTCATTCCACTAGTCCCATAGGTTGTTAGGATGCAATCATCGGTCCTAAACGAGTTTTAAAGGCCTAGTAATACCTTGTGTGAATAAAGAGAATCTTGCAGCTTCACGAAGGATCATACGATCACACCCAGGGCCCAAATCCTCCTACGCGAAGTAGTTGATAACCCGGAAAATATTTTGTGGAAAAATCCTAAAGCTAGAAAATCACCTTGTCGGGTTATCCTTAGAGCAAGTTCGCACTAGAACCTTACGAGTTTCACGGACCCTCGGTTTGATTTGCACCATACCAAGAATGTTGGAATGACCAAGTCACAAAGTAGGGTTGACCAAGGCCCGACTTTGAGCCCATATATTTATGTGGTGATGAAAGCTTCTCCTTCCTCTCCACGATTTGACTTCGCATCACTTTAGCCCTTTTCATCTCAAACCTACTCGGTCGGTTCCAGTCCAAGTACCTCAACACACCCATCCATACCACCGATGTGCAAACCACCTCACTCCATCCTCCTCCACCTCTCCACAAATCATCCCCTTGTAAATCGGCCTTTGCTTCCTTTCCCTCCCATAATGGCAACACAGTATGCTCACGGCTCTACAACAATCCAGCATTGCCTTTTCCAAATGACTATCGGTCCAAAATCCCTCACTTCGTAGGAATGGAATCCATCACTTTGCTCAAAAACATGTAGATAGAATTAATGATGCTTTTGACTATATGGAGATAGAAGAAGAAACCATAAAAATGAGAATTTTTGCTCGAGCCTGGGGGAGAACCCAAGAAATGGTTTAAAGACTTACCTCCCAACAACATTCACGATATGCTACTCTATACCAAACCTTTGTGAACGAATGGGAAATCGAAGAATCCCCTCCAAATTTTGTCCAAGTATAACAATATTAAGAAAGCTTAGGGAGTAAGCGTTCATGACACTCACCCAGGTTTAACGGTGTTTACAACTCTCTCCCACCTCACATGAAACCTCCCAAGGCTTGGCCTTGGTAAAATATCTGAAAGGCTTTGATTTTGATATGGCATATCAACTAAGGGAGAGAGATTACCAAACTCTGAAGACATCCAAAAGGGAAGTTTGTAAGTGTAGAGGCCAATTTGATTGAAAAAGAACTGGGGTGAAGGATACGAGAAAAAGGGTGATTTATAGAGATGACACAACACCTGTACCCTCCTCTTTTGAAGCCAAACTTGACTCCATAGTTAGGACAATGGAGAGGATGATGGGAGAAATTAGGTTTGAATGAGAGAACTCTTCCACCGAGAAAATCAAGCCAATCTTCAAAATAGAAATAGAAACCGAGAATTTTAAAAGAGACCCTCCTCAAAACGAGACGAAGAGAAAGTGATAACAAATCAAACCCCCTTTCCAAGACAACTATGTGAAGTGAAAGAAAGAGAGCTTGAGTAGTTTGGAAGAAGACCATGTAAATGTCATAGGTTTGGATGATGAGGATAACACATTCCTTACTAAAGAAGAACAAAGGATGTTTTTTCAAAACCAAATGAGAAATCATATGAAGATGCCGAAGACTATATATTACGATTTGAGAATGCCACAATGGAAGTCCACACGCGGTATAACCTTAGGAGCGAAGAGTTAGATGTTCCTAAACCGGATCAACCCAAACAACTACATTGTTAGAAATACCTTTGAACCTATTCCTAAAATAGCGAGAAAAGCTCTGAAATACTATGGCTAAAGAAAACCGAACTAAACAAGCAAAGACAGCGGCCTTTAGTAATGATTCAAACATCCCAGTACTTCAAATAGTGGCCACGAAAAAACCTTATTGTCGAAACCATGTGAGAATCAAAATCGACAGAATTAAAAACATAGAAAAGTTTATGGTGATAAAGCGTGTAGATGCAATAAAAATACTGCGCCTTTCGGTTTTGAGGGGAGATTTCCAAAATCAAGATCACTATACCCCTCCTTGAATTGGTAACCAAAGATGTATATAGATCCCGAGATTTTCAAAGTGTTAAACATAGGCGGGGATGCGTGCAGCAGACTTAGCCGATGATAAACCATAAGCTGTTGTTCGGTCTGAAGTACAAGGAAGATATCAAGAAGGAGCGATCCCTCCTTTCTATGTTAGTCTAAACGCATACATGACAAAATTACGCATAATGCTATGGTAGACTCTGGGGTACTCACACAATCTCATGCCAAGGTTGTGATGGAAGGTTGGTAGAAATCACAAAGCCCTACAAATACTTGTATTCTTTTGATTCCGGTACGGTTGGGGGTAATAGGGCATAATCAAGGATATGTGTGTCAATGCGGCACAAATCCCCTCTAAGAGTCTAGTCATGGATATAGTTGTGGTGACATCCCCCAAAGTATGACATGCTTTTATCTAGATCATGGAGCGAACTCCAGGGCGACCTTCAAATGGATGTATCACATGCCACCATCCCGAGTCTTCAATCAAACAAGAATATTGTCTTAGGAAATCCCACATGAAATACACGAGTGAGTAATATAGATAGGCCAAATAACACACCGGTTTATTCCATTCTGAGACCTTTATTCCTTCATCCTATCTGATGAAAAATGACACAAATGAACAAGTGAATGAAAATTAAAGAGAACTAAGTCCTTGAACAATCAAACCAACTCTCTAATCAAGAAATTTTTCTCCCAAACTCTAACGACCCCAGAAGTACAAAACATTGACAAAACTTAAGTGACACCCTTTGGCATGTGAGTTTTGATGGTTCTTATGGTAAAAATTTGGATCGGGGGTCGGTGTTTGGATTCGCAACACAAATTAAGGCCATTCCTATAGGTTATATTTTCAATGCACCAATAATGTGGCGAGTATGAGGCTCTCCTTATTGGTGCATACTTGTAAAAATCTCAAAGCCAAGAAAATCTTGATCCAAGGAGGTCAGACAATTATCGATCAAATTAAGGGAGAATATTTAGCCAAGAACCCTAGGTTAAGGGAATATAGAAATCTTGCTCTATATCTTCTCAAAACCTTTGAGAAATATGAGCTCACTTTCATCCTAGGGCCCGGAGCGCCGCACGATGAGCTTTGCCTTTATTTTGCCCGACAGTGCTCTTTACCTTATAGAAAATAATCGATGCCTTATCAAAATAAAGAACGAATACTCTTGTACTAGACAACTTGAACCATTGTGAAGTGTTTAAAATGATGACCAAATAGATGATTTTTGAAATACGGGAAATGACTTTTCGAAGCACAAAGCAGAGTTTGAGATTTGGAAAATAATTTTGCGAAAAGAAACTCCCAAAATAGGCGCACGCTGATGATGATATAAACCACCTTGAAAACCACGTATTTGCCAGTATTTGATAAATCGGATCAAGAGAACTTGAGAGATGCATCTGAAAGATGACACCTTGCCAAAGTGTACACCACTAGAGGAGTTGTTTTGATTTAATGATGTAGCTAAAGGCAAGATGGAACCAGAAGCAAATGTAGAAGAGTGTAACATTGGAGGGATAAAAGAGTCAAAAATGATCAAGCTATCCAAAACTCTCCCATCTCACACCATAGAAATACATTGAGCTTTTAGAGAATTTAAAGATGTGTTTGCTTGGGGTTTGAAGACTTGAATCTGTGACACCAAAATCATCACACAAAATTCCTCTCAAAAGAAAATCGAGAGACCATTTAAACAAAAGTTGAGAAGAATAAACCCCCTCTTGTTACCTCGGTTGAGAAAGAAATAAAAAAGATGTGCGATGTCGGGGATCATGGTCACTTTGTGATACTTAGAATGGGTGTCCAACCTTGTGTCGATTGGGAAGAAAGTAGGAAATTAGGCTTTGTATTGACTTGAGGAGAAATTTGAACAAAGCCTACTTGAAGCAATTACCCCTTGCCTAAAATGGATCACATACTCCAAAAGGTAGTTGGTTCACAAAGAATCTCATTACTAGATGGCTTCTCAAGTTATAAACAAGTACTAGTCTTTTGAAATGATGAACTTAAAGCTGGCTTTCACTACACCTTGGGGTATGTTCATGTATATTAAAATACCATTTTGTTTAATGAATGCAAGGGCTACTTTCGAATCGCAATGGACATAGATTTTTCGAGAAGACATAGGTTACTTCATAGTCATATACCTGGATGACATCACTATCTACTACGGGAGTAGGTAAGGAGCACTTAGTCCACTTGAGAAAATTCTTAGAAAAATACGAAGAAAGTATGGCTTTGTCCCTAAATCCCTAAGAAAACTTCTGTTTGGCCTTCGGGAAGAGGAAAACTCTTAGATCACATCGTCTACGAGGAAGAATCGAAGATAGATCCCAAAATAGAAGGCATCTTACAAATCGACCATCTTGGGAACATTAAAGAGCTGCAATATTTTATTGGAAAGATTAACTTCCTAAGAAAATTTTTCCCCCTAACCTTCTTCAGGCTCTGAGGAAATATCACGAATATGTTGAAAAAGAAAGTAGGAGTGAAGTAGAATATAGAAGAAAAACAATCTTTTGAAGTACAGTAAAACAAGCACTCACACAAACACCGATCTTAATCGGCCACCCCCGACTTCACAAAGAACTTTTACATGTTATCCTTTTCCTCACGAACATAATGTGCTTTGACCAGGTATTGTTGCAAAAGAAAATCATGGGGCAAGAGCAACCCATATATTTCTTTAGAAAAGCCTTGAGGGATGCCTAAAGTATAACATTATGGAGAAACAAGCCTTTGCCTTAATCAAAGCTTTGAAGGATTTTAAGAGTTTATATTTTGCATTCACATATGTAGCCTTTGTCCCAAACATGGTTGTCAAAGATATACTTAATCAAGTCTTTGATGGCAAAAGAGGGCAAGTGGATTTCTACCATTTTAGAATATGGTTGAAACCAAACCCACTAAATTGATTAAAGAACTGAGGACTTGCAAAACTCATGGTTGAGTCCAAACTTCCAAGATTTAAATATGAACATGGTTGATATTTTGGAAGAGATATAATAATGCACAACACCATTCATTGAAGAAACATTCATGAACTCTCCTTGGTACGGTGACATCATATGTGTTTAGCTGTCTGAATGCTCCTCCTTGTTTGTCAAAAACAAAAAGCTAGATTTTTCAAGCAGAAGGCTTTAAATTATTGTATATTATATGGAGTTTTGTATTGGAGGAATGATGTTAGAATATTTCTTAAATGTTTGCTTGAGATTAATTTAGGAAAAATCATGCATGGTACATATAAAGGAGAATGTGAAGGACATCTTTACTAGAAGACTATATGAAATAAAATCCTAAGATTTGGTTACTATTGGCCTACCCTTTTCCTAGATATAGGAAACTTGCCATGTCTTCCCATAAGTGTCAAATTTTTTGATAGCAGAAGAAAACTCCTACCTTTACCCTTACATCCCATCGGTGTTGAGCTCCTTTTCAACAGTAGGGTTTGGAGTCTATTGGGGAAATTCACCCATCATCTCTGACCCAACACAAATAGATCCTCACTTCTTGGCAGTTATTTTACCAAGTGGATAGAACCCATACCCACTATGAATGCTACGAGCTACCATACATGATAAAGTTCCTTGAAACTAACATACTATCTAGATTTGGTTGTCTGAAAAAATTATCATAGATAATACTGCTAACTTTCAAGTCTAAAAAAATAGACTGACTTCTGCCATAAATATCATATAACATTGGGTCATTCTCTGCCTACTATCCCAGAATGGATTAGATAGAATCCTCCAACAAAAACCTTGTCAATATTATAAAAAAGCTGTTGGATCGGAATCGAAATCATGGCATAGTAAGCTTATTCATGCTCAATGGGTTAATAGATTAACAGCAAAGAATCAATAAATATGTCCCCCTATTAGTTAGTTTATGGTATGGATGTGATCTTCCAACATCCTTAGGAGTTCCGGTCATGAAACTTCTTCAAGAAGTACAAAATTTGAAGAGAATGATATGCGAGAAAAGAGGATCAATTAAACCATTCATTTACAACAATCAAGAGAGGAAGTGTACAACGGAGAACACAAATAGTCCAGAGAACATCGAGAAACTATTTGACAAAGGACTAAAACAAATGATTTCCAAGTTGGAAATATAGTTCTAAAGTGGGATTCTCGAAGGGAAAGAGAAAGGAAAGCATGGAAAATTTGAAAATCTATGGAAAGGCCCACTATCATTGATTCGGTGAGAGGCAAAAATGCTTTCTTTTTGAAGGAACTTGATGGAATTGAAATTTTTGGAGGTCTTGTCGATGGAAAGATGCTCGAAACACTATTTACGCCAAGAATCTTAGTTTCAAAACTTTTTGGGTTGTATATAACATTGCTCTTTAAAAATTTTGAAAAAGAAAAACACAAAAACAATAGAAAAAGGAAAAAGGAAGATTCAAAAAACAAGGTACAAGCCCCATGCAGAAATAGTAATGCGAAAGTGAGCAAGTCTAAATGCCATGTAATCCAAAATGATATCTTGTTCGGTCATCTAACCTAATCATGGTGAACATGCTTTAAATTTATGTTGATAAGTTAGTTGAAACTTTAATTTATAAAACATTATTTAGACTTAACTTATTCCAAAGAAAGATAGCTTAGGAGATTGAAAAGATATTGGTTTCACATACTTAAAAAGGAACCAAAGAGATAGATAAACATGCCTCACAAAAAGGCAAAATCATGGCCTTATCTCCCCAGGATTTGCTTTTATGAAAAATAATGTTGGTGTGCAAACTCAAATGCCACTACTTGTAATTATTCAATCATACATCTAAACATGATTAAGTAAATTTGAATTTCATCTTGATAGGTTAGTGAAGAATATTTTCTAAACTATATAATCTTGGCTTATCGGTAGAATAGGTTAGGATAGAAAAGAATGGTTCAAACAAAATCAAAACACGAACCAAGGAAAGGAAAAATATAGCTCTAAATGATCAAAACCGAGCTGAAAATAATAGAAGGATGTTTATAATTTTAGGATCTTAAGCCTTCACAATTTTGTTTTATTTTTTTTTAAAATAAAGTCTATGTATAGCTTGTACATACAGCCATAGACACCATAGCCATCCAATTGAGTTTAATCCTAATTTAGCTATATTTTAAATCTCTGTTTTAGAATGTAGAGAATAAGATACATCTCATACGAGTTTAATCTTGTGAGATAGTAGTATAGGTAGAAACAGAGTTTCATGACTTAATATGAACTCTTGGAAGAAATAAGGGTAGATTTAGATTATTTTTCGTGTTTTAAAAAGAATAAAATGATGTTAGAAGTGTTTTCAGTCAGAATTGCACCCACGGAAGAAAAAAAATGCTAGGACAGAAGTAGGAATGGGTACATGGGGCTGTGAAAAATATTATATGTTGCAAATTGATAAAAGTTCTCTTTTTTAGAGAAAAATACGAAAATAAAAAAGTCTTGCTGACGGATAAGGCACTAGTACATTTGAAACTCAAAGATTATTTTACGTATTTTGGACACCTTAAAAAGCAATTTGTCCTCCCCAGTGGAGCCACTTTTAGTCATCCATAATTTTGACTTTGTCAAAAGATGACTAAATTACGATCTAGATTTCTAGAAATAACATTTCAAAGAAGCATTATGAGTTCTAGAAATCTCTGGGGCTTCATTATCTAAGTCATCGGTTCATCGGAATATCTTCATCTATGCCTTCTAAAAAATCACCTTTTGTTTCAAAAGGAAACTTGGATTCGAAATTTATATTCTCCATTTTTTATCTCCATCTCCTCTGTAATTTTCACTCATTTACTCCTATCCCAACGGTCATTCTCCCTATTTTCCCTTCTTTCCCTTCTCATTTACCCTTCATTTCCCTAAAGCAACCCGAAAAACCTTCTAAACCATAAAAATCCTTCATTGGGTTAAAAACAACTTATTTTTACCTATCGGAACCCTATTTTGGGCCTTAAACCCATTTTTGGCCTGTTTATTTATTAAACATTAGGTTTTAAGCCCATTTGGCTTAGCCCCTAGCTCCTTCTCCCGCCATGTGACCCGGCTCCATGGCCAGAGGCACTCGGCCTATCACATCATCGGCCCATCGGCATTTCACAGGTCCCATTCTTTGTTTTGCTCGTAGAAAGCGATCCCTCGAGGGGCTTAGACCCTCTCGCCCCCTTGCTCATATGGCTAAAGCCTAAGAACCTAAAGCTAAAAGCCTCCAAAAAGCCAAAAAAACACTTTGTTTTTATCCTTTTAAAAGCTCTTTTTTTACAAAAATTGGGCCTTAAGCCTGAGGGGCAACCCTCGCATTTCTTCTCCATATGGCTTGAGAGGCCCAACGGCGAAAACTGTTCCGCTGGCCTTATCACAGCTCCCGGTCCCCTACTCTTCCACACGACCACCCTCTCGCGCTTTCTTAAACCTCGGCCCCTTTTTTCTAAACCACCGGGTTCTATCCCCATCCCCAGACCACATCTCCCTAGCCTTTTCCTTACCCCACCTTCACCTTTTCCTCGAACGATATTCACCATTGATCAAGGCCCTAGGCCTAGATCAGCTAGGTCGTTCGTCCCCCTCACTCTCCATTCACCATCTCCATGCCGTTTCTTTTCCTCGAAGTAATCCACCGCCATCGATCACGATGATGCGACGACAATCTGCTTCCTCCATTACACATTCTCCGGCCAGTTCACTACTCCTTTCACCCTCCAAACAAATCCCAACGTGCATCACCTCGGATCCAATAGTCCATGTAAATCACCTCTTAACACCCCCACTGGCCCACCTTCACTTCCTAGTCACCCAATTCATTCATACCTATCCTCCACCTTTGCCTTCCACCAAGCACCTTTACACCTTCGCACTCCCTGGCAACCATAGATCTACCACCCCTAGATCCAACGACTCGGATTTGTTTCGCGCGAGACTATGGTGCGGGGGTTGCGGCCAAATCGACACGAAAAAAGCGGTTTCGAGTACACGCGTCACCCTCCAACGTGTGTACGTTCGATTTAGAGTTTTACCACTCTCCACCAATCTTGACGCAAAAACCACCCACATTTTTTCGCATGGCGCCTTTTTTTTTCAACGATTCAGACATTATCACTTTGCTTTTGCCATGGAACCTCTTCCTTGTGTTTCTCCCTCCCTCATGGCGCGCTCCTCGGCCCTTTGCCATCGCCTTTATAATTCCGATTTCGACCCCTTGTTTACCGGGTTTTGAGCTAATTTTATGTTTTTGTTGCGGGTTTAATGAAAGTTAATGCGAAAGCCTTTCCCACATACCATAAAGAGGCAATTCGAAGGTAGAAACCTTTTGAGGCCTAAATAACAAAGAAGAGACAAAAGGGTCGAAATTCAATGTTTTAGCCAAAATTGTCTCACGAGCATTGGTTATGTATCCAAAACCCTCCAACACCAGAAGCTCACCGTCGAGCTTGATGTTTTAAGTGGTAAAGATTGAAGGTGAAGTCTAGAAGGGCCGAAGGATAAAGCTAAAGAATTAAGGAATAGAGTAGTTGTTTTAACGAAATAGAAAGACAAGGAAGACTTAATTAATGATTAAGGTTGTCAAAGCGGTGAAGAAATGAGATTAAAGCCTAATCGAGGTTTAAAAGCTAAAAAAGACAAATGAACAAAGGTTTAAAAGCGGTATATAAAGGGAAAGAACCATGATGCATTATGAAGGCCAAAAAGCATGATCGAGCCTTAAAACATGGTTTAATGATGAAATAAAGGTAAGTAGGCCTAAAACGACCCTCGAATAAGTTAACGAGAGCGATTATTTCTCAAAAGATCTAATTTCCACTATAGCCTACCTTTTGTCTCGAAAGTCAAATTGACGGATTATTACACTAAAGAAGATATTTAAACTATCGGGACGGTTATTTTAAAAGATAAGATAAAGTTGTAAGTCAATATTTTCCTTATCTTTATCTTAGAGAGTAAAGACAGAGTTATTAAAACGGAGAGGTATCTATAGATGTTCCTACCTTATGCCTTGCATGGTTGTCGAGTCGGGAATGTATTTACTATGTCATAAATGACATTTTGAACCCCTAAATAATAGTTCCACCTCCTCATTTTCGGTATAAATATTTATATGGAACTCATTGTAAATGTTGGATTTTGATGAGTGATGTTGGAATAATACATAGTCCTTTGAAGCTCTTGAAGAGAGAAATTTGATGTCTTGGAACTCATGCATCGTCTGATTTTCTTGTTGATGGAGAAGGATTGTTTTGGAGGATCCATAGGCTTGGTTGATGGTGAAGTGTTCTTTTGTTTATGTTTCTCTAAGTTTTCCATTATCTTTTCCATCTTGTATGTTGCGGTAGGACAAAGAATTTAGATTAAGAAATGTTTCTAATGGCACCTTAAATGTTTGTCCTTCACTACCTTAATGTTTTCTTCGCCCAGATACATTAGAGAAATCATTTGTGCTCTCTAACAAGTTCTTAGCTCATCCATTTCTTGAATAATTTAGATCGATTGGCATCAATTATGATTTATTCTTATGCAGATATTGTTGCCATTGAAATATTATGTTCTTGGAATCATCTCTTTCATGACTTTATCTTAGAGTTTGTCAAAATTCTGTTTAAAATAAAGCTCTTTGCCTTTACTTAGCTAAAAATTACTCAAAATAATAAACACTTATATTTGTAACTTTGGATTTTAGAGTTTTCTCTCCTTTACATGGTTATAGTTACTTGTATATCTTAAATTTTACGCTTTCTAGATGATAAAAGCTGCGAAAGTTGGATAAGTTTTTTTTTTTTTTTTTTTACCTTTATGCGTTTTTATCTGAATGTTTGTCTTAGTTAGTGCTCTGTTTTCGATGCGAAATCAAATTTATTAATTTCTAATTGTGCCTTTGATTCTCTTGTTGTTATTATTAATTTTCCAACTCCCTCGAGTTTACAAGTATATAAAGGATTCTGTTTTGAGCCCTTTATTAGTTTGTTTTTCTTAATCTTTATGTCCATTTCATAAAATCCATCATAACCTTAAAAGATCCACCCGTGAAGTAAAATTTCCACCTTTTACATGCTCCTAAAAACCATTGATGAACTCATATGTACCTTGTTAGACTCCCATTTCCAAATGACATGTGTTCCATGTTTCCTATCTAAATATATCAAAGTATCATGCCCAGCAAACCCAGAACAAACAAACTTTCATTTTAATAACTAACTAAAATCAACCTCTTAAAACCATCAAGCTATATCCTTACCTAAACATATTGAGAGATCCCTCTGCGAGACTAGGAGGTCTAGATCACAGAGGCTCTAAAGCTTGGTTTGATGTTACCCTTGTCAATTTTGTATCTCAATCAATCTAGAAAATTACGAGGCCTATGATAGTGTTTGAGAGTTTGAGTTTCTACCTAGTGTCTTTATGAATTGGAGTGTGTATGTATCTTTAACTATATAGCATGAAAAAGTAATATCGTTGCAAGACTTGGAGCTAGGCATATTGAATTATATAGTTTATTATATGAGCGTGATGTGTAATTCCTTCCTTGGTCAGCCTCGAGTTGTTTTGTCACTTTAAAAATAAAAATAAAATATTATCGACAAAAAATAATATTGGATATAATAATAATAAAAATTAATATACATGTTTTAGGTTAGTTTTTAATTAAAAGCATTATAAACTTCAATAATCGTACTATCATTGTCATTAGTGAGTTCATTGTTGATATTACAATGTAGTAAGATGGAGATATGGTAGAACTATTTCACTCTTATTCTCAAACTTAAATAGAAAATTTCGATATTAATTATGAAATAACATAATTTTATATATCCACAGTGGGGATGAGTAACGATGAAGTGAATGTTCCCATGGGAACGTGGTATGACATATGACTAGCACATGGAGTAAGCGAGGGGGTGACGCACTCACAATGAGCCCTCATCACCGGAGTACGTAGGAGTTAAAGTGGATCATGGGAAACTTAATATTGCATTGGGGAATGTGAAAGGTGGTGGAGGAAAAATATATATGGAGGGTGGCAAGGGAAATCGACGGTCGACCGTTGCTATGGTGAGAGTTCAAGAGCAGTGCGCGAGGTGTCGAGAGGAGGATGATGCTGGGGATATTTCCGGGGCGGTGAGGTGGGGCAGACAAGGTTTCTTCTCCCATGTTGGTGGGTAATAGGCGTGGCCCTCGGTGAATTGTGCACGATAAGAGTGAATTTTATAGGGAGAGGTGCATGTGAGGTTGTTCGGGGTGATTTACGAGCTACGCTGTTTCTAAGAATTGGCTCTGAGTACGGAGTGGAGGCATTTTTCTTTATGGTGGAGTGGTAGCATAATTTTGCATTTCCTTGGTTTGAATACCATGCCTAATCGGTGGGGTGGTGTCTTTGGCGTGCTACATGCCTTCTATTGGGTTTTGGTGAGAAATTACTTCACGAACAAAAGTGTTTGGTTTTGGTGGTGGGGGTCTTTGACTTTGCAAGACACAATGTGGGGAAATTACGAAAAATAGGGAGGCGTTAAAGCTTGGAGGTGTTGAGGGTTCCGGCATGAGGCCTAATCCTCTCTTAGGGAGGTCCTCTATCCGGATGCAAAGTTACGGAGGGCTCGACGGGGAAATTCACAGTTCGCTTGTGTTGTTAACTAGTAATGAAGGCCGGGGGTTCGGAGAGAGAATTACGGAAGGGCCCAAGTCAAGGGAGCTCATGGGAGGTAGAGGTGGTGGAGCTCGAGGGGAAAAATCTAGTGTCCTCTGCTCATGGGAACATACTAGTGGGTGTCGCTAGGAGCCGATTCATCTTACTTCGCATGTTAGGCGGGGGGTGGCTCAACCTCCTGTGGTGGATCTAGGCATCGGGGACTTGTTAAACTATCAAGTTAGGAATCAATACTATATTAGGCATAGGGTCATCTTTTCCTTTGTTGGTAGCCCAAAAGAAAGAGAAATAAATTTGTCATTCTCGAATATGAGAGGTGGCCTAAACTGTGGCACGTTTTCATGCAAGCAAAGGTCGTGTGATATTGGTGTCGGTCTCGGCCATGCGGAAGCTGACACATCGGCAAGAGAGTCTTCAATAGGAGAGCTGATCTACGTACGCGTTTTTATGACCATTGGAGGGCGAGACCATGAAATGATTTAAATTACGAGATGCATCGTGTTTCTGGCAAGGTGCGAGACATTAATAATGTTTAGTGAGTTATTTAGTTAGTTGAGTTGAAGGAGGCATTGGATCTAATGTGGTCTAAAAACATTTCAATCGTCTAACATTTCATCTGATAGCCCAAACGAGGATAGAGTGGCGGCTAGGAAAGTTGTTTTTCTGCAAATGACGCCTTACGGCATAATTATGTTTAGATTGTTGCATTATTTTATTATTTTATGTAATTTAAAAATATATATATTTTTACGCGTAGACTATTAAAACCAATTTCATAAACCTATTGTTATACTTTTCCATTATACTTGCTTATTGATTAAAAAATATTTGAAACAATTATTGGAGAAATCTATATAAATGGTTTCTTTTCTACATCTATTTTAATGCGATATTTTTATTCGTATAATTTTTTGAAGTATAATTTAAGAAAATAAAACATAATTATCATTTTTTTATTTGGTAGATATGAACACATTTTTATTTCATTGCTTTGAAATCGACCCTACAATAATTTTTGGTTGAGAATATTTTGCCAAATGGAAAGTAAAATACATTTTTTTTATTATCATAATTAGGTTGTCAAACCAACATTAGGATAGCCATTTACTAGATAGATTTGCTAAATGGAAAGTAAAATACATTGTTTTTAATAATTGACAACTTATCATGAATTCAGTTGTCAAACCGGTGGGATAACCATTACTAGTTGCTATCCGTGTACTATACTATCCACAAATGTAGTGACTCATCACTACTATTTAAGGAAAATAGAAAATATATTTTAGTGATTAAATTTCACTCAAATAAGTATAATAGAATAGTGTAATTTTCCTTAGTTTAGTTTTTTTAATTAAAAATTAATATTAATTTTTTTTTTATAATATTATAATTTTTTATTATTTTAAATAATTTTTTAATGTATAAAGTCATCATCCGAGAAAAAATTAAAACACTTGAATTATATAAATTTCAAAATTCAAATATTCCAATACATCTTTAAAATTTTATAAAATTGAAAAAAAAAATATTAAACTAAACATAAATTTTTTTGTAAATCTCATTTAAATTAATATTTTTTTTTGTGATTTTAACCTCCTAACATCATAAAATTATTATATTTAATAAATATTATATAAAACACTAGCATTATTTATTGTTTCATGCAAACGATTATTGACTTTTTCTTACAAGTATACATGCCTCTTTAAATTAAAAATTTGGTGTTGTCTAATGCTTGTCCAAGAATTTGCAATAGAATAGTCTGGTGTTTGACCACTTAGGAATAAAAAACATGGTGAAAGGACAACCTGGCCCCATAGTTCAAAAGAAAGAAACAAAAACTTCTAAAATCATTAGGGGTCTAGCATGTGAAATGAAATAAAAAAGAGGTTATGGAAAATCTCTTTGATGTTCTTGTACAAGTGACTTACTCTACAGAATCCATAATATTATTCGGGGGTTGGGAGAGAGACTATGACAATAAAGAAGAGGAGATAGATATACATGAGGAAGCCATGGATTTCATTAAGGACTTGCGGGAATACAAGAGGAGGCGATCCCTTTTTCATCGGTCCATTCACACTTCTTGGACACTCAAATGCGTGTTGGCCAAGGGTGTCACCAGACCTTCGGAAATGGGAGGAGATCCCCAAGTGGTATAAGTTAGAAATCAAAAAAGAGATTCGGGAGATTCTTGTTTTGCAACATCATGCTACAACTCATCTGGGAAGAATTGAGCGGCGATTTTCGACAATGCAAGTGGATATGTTGGGCTCCGGTCATCGAGGACCCTAGCAGATTGAATCGTCGAATAGTGACTAGTAATTTCATTTGTATTATTATGTATTTTGCGGATAGCATTTACTATTACGGTTTGACTTTGTTAGGAATAGTAGAATGGACATATCGGTTCTTAGAAGATAGAAACTTTTCCAATACTTAATGGCATTTAACTCTTTAAGATGGCCAACAAACCTGGTTTCTTTCGAGGCAGAAGTTGAGGCCATCAAGTTTTGATGTATTGCAACCTATATCTTTTTTGATACATAGAAAATGAAAGGAATTTGGTCAATTTACAAAAATACATATATATAACACTAACATCAATAGGATGCATTATGAAGCCTCCAAATTGACTACCTATATATACTATGTCATTGATCCATTAATACTAGGAGTTGTATATACTACCATTGGATTTAAGAAAGTACATTATCCGGGGTTGGGCATATACAACCCACATTAATGTATCAATGACACAATATATTAGTTTGCCAGAATTTAGTCTTATTAGCATGATTTTCCATTAACAATTTTTATTGTTATCTAGTTTTAAAACACAATTTTAAATGAAAATTAAGAAATATTGTGGATAAAATATATTGGAATTTTTACATAATATTAAATGAAAATTAAAATATATTAACATGGATAAAAAATATTGAATTGTTTTTCTAAATAATTTTAACAAAAATGTTAAATCTTTAAATAAATTAAAACAAAATATCCTTAAATCATAATTAATTATCTAAAGCAGCATTATCGCTACCTCGTTACATTATAAATGTATATATTTCTAGATAACTGGTCCTCTTTAACTATTCAAAGACTTGGAGGATGGGGATTTAAAAACATGACTTAGTTTTCAAAAGCTTTGGCAATGAAAAATCTATGGAGAGGACTATTTGGTAAAGAATTTGGAGACGAGTTATAGAAGAGAAGTATTTAAATAGGTTTTCGATGGTAGATTGACTTAGGAGCCATTCCAAAAACTTGTCAAAAAAGCTTCCATAGCCTTGAAAGCTCTCGATGGCTCTTTCCCCCTTCCTTTTCAAATACTTAATGGAATTTTGGGGATGGAAAGTAGGTATGCCTTAGCAAGCCTCCCCTTTATAGGTGATGCCTAGTGTCTACAAAACATCCAATCAGTTTCATCAAATACTTATATTCCAAGGTTTTTTGTAATTGTGATGTAAAATGAGTGGATATCTCTATCATCCACAAATTATTGGTTGAACTCAGCGAGCCCATTTGTGGTTGGTTCATTAGTGATGGAATGAAATTTATTCATTAGGGAGATAAATGCGAATAGAATTGAGATTAAACAATTCCAGAGGACATCTTGGTCTTGATGCGGGATTCCTCATCCAAAATTAAAAGCACAGTTTCTTATGTAGGCTGATCGATCTTATTGAATTATTTTTGAACTCCATATGGTGGAATAATCTCATTTGGAAATGGCACATTCCAACAAGATAAAATGCTTCGCCTAGGCGGTCCTTCACGATAAAATTTTGATCTGGAAAACTTACAAAAAGGGGATTCTTGGGACCAAGTGGATGTGGCCTATATAGAGAGAATGAAGAAAGCCTTGACCACCCATTTATGAAATTCATTTTTGGATAGGAAATTTGAGTCTATTGTTCTATAGGTTCTTTCGTTCTTGATATTAGAGAAAATACGGTGTGGACCACCTTTGAGAAAAAATTGCTACATGTCTAGGAGAAGAAATAAAAATATCTGTGTACCCTACCTAAATTTTTTCTTTTGGAATATCGTTTTTTAGGAATAGGGTTATCTTCATAAATGAAAGTATTTTCATCATTCCACAATCCTCTAAGATATTTCTAGCTTTAGGGAATATCTCCCTCTTCGGAATGCTAAAATCTAAGAAATAGTACGATGATATCCTGAAGATCTTCCTGTAGTTTTTTGTTGATGGAGAAACTCAAGAATATACATGGAGCGGGATTGATAAAGCTACTAGGAAAAAATCGATTCATTCCGGAAAT
The DNA here is from genome assembly GCA_034641835.2 of Pinus albicaulis. Taxonomy (NCBI): domain Eukaryota; kingdom Viridiplantae; phylum Streptophyta; class Pinopsida; order Pinales; family Pinaceae; genus Pinus; species Pinus albicaulis. The sequence goes on from CM076578.1 coordinate 753,012,593, forward strand.
GGACTTAGATTTAGGACTAACACTAAAGTAGAGTTGATAAGGTTGCAACACCATGATATTAGCTAAGCTAAAAAATATAAAATGCATTTAGATTTTTTGTGAGTCCAAGTGTGTCATTGATTATTTGACATGTCATACTCGGTTAGATATCCTAAATATAACATCATGGAAGCATAGCATTGAATAAACAAAAATCTTTCGATGCAAATTCCAACACATTTACAAAGAATATAACGGATACGCGGACATGCTTTCAAGCGCTTTATGTTGGATCCAAGCTACATTCTATATGAGGATCTTGAGAGAAGATATGTCCAAGGTGTACAATAAATTCCAAAAGCCTTTATGAATTAAATGTCATCTTCGATAAGCTCATTAGTGGGTTTACGTTTCAACCTCCGGATAGGAGAGTTACAAAATTTTAAAACTACGAGTCCTGATTTTTGACAATATTTTTGACTAATTACATATTTAAATTGTTAGGTCCTTTTTGGTGCTTCTAGTAATGCACATCTCCAATATATCTAGATTATTCATAATGTACATATCTTCACGTCAATTTACATTTTAAAATTGTAGATTTTTTACGTAGACGAGTCTTGAAAAAAAAGATAGTTTTGTGTAGATCCTCTTGCGGTGTATGTGTAACCAAATGAAAAAAAAAATATATAACAATGAAAAATGTATTTTTTTTTATTCCTGGAATAACGAAAAAGTATATTTTATAATGAAAAAAAATGATATGTTCTTTACTAGTATGGAAGAATATTTTTCCCTCGGTATAGTGCATATATATTCCAATGGTGTCATCATGTATTTTGAGGTAATTATTCTATTTTTTTAGTGGCTTGGATGTGTGTTTAAATATTTATATATAATAATTATAAAATCATATATAATTTATAAAATGTGATTTTTAAAAAAGTTTTATTAACATAGGAAATTAAATTATATAAGTTTTATAGGTTTATATATTAAAAAATCGTTCTCATTTTTTCTAAATTAGGATAATTTCTATTATAATGTACAAATATACAAATCATGCTTCGGAATGATTAGTTCTTGGACTAGCCAACCCACCTTTGTTAAATGAGGACTATTCAACAAGTAAAAAATTGTGGTTCCCTTGAAGGGGAAACCAACCATTAGCGAGTTCAAAAAATAAAAATTTAGTTTGCGCTGAGAAACCAACCATTAACATGTTCAGAGTAACAAGATTTGTAGGAAGAAGCAAAATAGTCATAAAAACCATAAAATATCCTATGTAAACTAAAATAAAATAGAACCCCGAGCTCAATACAGGTCGGGCATCATTGTCCACATATTGTTGATTTTCCTCAATTATGAAACACCCACATTCGGACATGGTTTCTATGTCCTACTTTGTAAGGCAGGAGTCCGACTCACGGAGTCGAAGAAGTTTGTCTTGGCTTGGCCATAGGCCCAGGTGGTGCGTTGTTTGAAATTAATTCTCTTTGCAGGTGTCCTCGAAAGGTAGCTCATCCTTTGTACGAGTCGTACTTTTATTTTTCAACGGGATTCTAGCATATTTCGAAGGCGGAGGGGAAGAGGAGCGTGAGATTGTTGACTTGTGAGGCCTTTTCTACCTCTCGAGCCATATTCATGATCTTCTCTTCGGAGGTGAACCAAAGGTTCCCCGGGGCGGAGAAGCGTTTGGGGATCGGAGAAAGGGTCGAGAACCTTCGGGTCTTCGAGAGCGACGAAGAGGGATAGAGTGCACGCAGGAGCCGAGGAGCGGTGTGGGAGGGTGTTGGAACTAGGTTTGGATGTTTAAGGTTTTCCAGCAAACCCGCTACTCTTGGCCCTTTCGGTAGTGACCTACTTGTGGAGGCCAAGTCTCACCGGCTTGATATGGCCCTTTCGCTAGCGACCTACCCGGAATTTGAATCACATGGCGGGAATGATGACACGGAATTGCGTCATCTTGCATGCCGGCAACAAGGTACTTACATCTGCATCACTAGGGTGATGGTCTTGATCATAAAACCCAGTACATTGTACATGGTAATCCTCACGCACCTTGTCAACGATATTTTCTCATACTTGTTACCCTACGCGCAACATAGTGTCTGCTCCTTCCATGGGTGGGCCGTAATTCCATGAATAAGCACCAAATCAATGGGGATGCGGTCTCATATCTGTTTGCCATCGTGGACAGGGGCAAGAAGCTAGCACACAAGTTGGCTGTGATATTGTAATGGCAAAATGCGACATCGTAGCACGTTCTTGTCCTGAACTATCCGTCCGTGCACCCGGCGCATGGGTACTATCTTTAACCGTCATCGTCAAATACCCTTTCGGTGGCCTGGGAACACGATTCGAGCCTCAGCGGCCGAGGTCGTGGTCATCAAATTTTACCTCATGAAGTTTGCCCGAGGTTCTCCAATGATAGGGACCTCCCCGGGAATTAGCGACATCTGTGAATACATATACCGAGGCCATCAATATTCTTCGGCGTGCGTGTCGAGGGCACAGCGAGGCCAAACAAGACGTCGCCAATTGATGGGTTCATCTATCTTGGCCTTTCTGTGGCGAAGGTCTCCACTACAAGAAAAAGGACATTGGTGAGGGTCATGCTTGTGTGAACCTTTAAGATCCTTCTGATGTCACATATGGTGACGGTCCTTAAAAAACCGTCAGCGTAAGTGTATATAGTGATGGTCCTTTAAGGATCATCACACTAAAGCCATTTTCAATGACACTTTTGGTGAGGGTCATTAAAGGCCCATCCTTAATTCTCTCTTTGAGAGTGATACTTCTGGTAATAGAACTTTTAATGACCCTCACCTTAATTCTCTTTTTGTTACTTTTCGTGATGGTATTCGAAAAATGTTTGTCACAATTAATCATTCCAATGACGCTATATGCATGTTAATATTTTTTTTAAAAAAGATAACGATTTAAGGCCATTATTGTAGCGTTTTTATAATATGTCTCCCGAGGCCATAGTGGTTAGAATCAATCAATTTTTTGAAGTAATTAGTGTGTATCACTTCCCTCGAAGTAATGACTAGTCGAATAGAGTTTTCCTATGAGTCAACACATGATTCATATACGTTAAAGTTTATTATCTAGAAAATTTCCTTTAGATAAAGTTCCACTAGTGTGTGTAGGAAATATATTATTTAATACATAATCAAGCTATGAAAAATTCTATTAATGAGAAAGACTAACACTCCTCAAAAATCTAGGCACCTTAAATTAATGCTTTGTACACACTAACATTTCTTAGCACCTCGCATGTCTTGGAACATCTTTGTACCTATAACATCTTGCCATGACACGACGCCCAAGCACATGAGGAAGTGGCATGCGCCTGCTTCAGCATGGAACTCTCCTAGCATGTGTTGGCATGCATGTAGTCTATTGATATGCTGGAACACCTTGGTTGAATGCATTGACATACATTAGCACTTTGCACACGGTGCAGAATTGGCATGTATTGATGCCTATTATTAGTGTGACCTGGCATGCCCCTTTTGAAAAAAAAAAAAGATAAAGTCGACTTATTAACCCTCTTATGTGTTCATTTCCTTGCATTTTATCTTGGTTCTTCCTTTTGTTGCCTTGACACTTCCTTGACACATATTGACATACCCACGGCACCTTGCACATCCTTAGCACATGTGTATTGTATATATTAGCACTATTTGGCACATAACACATGGAACTCCCTAACACACTTTGGCACTCCTTGACATGCCCTTGATATTCCCTAGCATGACTTACCAATTTAGCATACGCTTGTCACTCCTCCCTTGCTTTTAATGACTAACTTTCAGTAACACTAGTCCTAGCACACGTTCCTCATATTCATTAACTTCCATGAATTTTGATCTAGTGCTCCCTTAATGTTTTGTTCTGGTACTCCTTAACAGTCCTCAACATGAATGAGCACTCTCTAGCACACCTTAGCACTCTTCAACATGCCATTCCACTTCATAACATGCATAACACTCCTTTGACACATAATAGCGCTTGGCACGTGTTGGTGCTTGGAAAGTCTTAACATGTATGGAACATGTTGATATTCCTTGGTATGATTTGGCATGGTTTAATATTAAATTTATTTGAGATCAATTTTTGGAAAGTAGATGAGAAGCAACAAAGGAAGACTTGGCACTTAGAATGCACTAATAATTTGCACTTGGCACCTATTGGTGCTAATTGTTGGTGTTCCTAGCATGCCCCTCTTGGAAAAAGACTAAATTGATGACACAATGCTTTTATTATGTGTTCATTTCTTCTGGTTAACTTGTTCTCCCTTTTGTTTCCTTGATAGTCCCACGACACGCATTGACAAACCCTTGCACATCTTGGCATGCTTATCACTTGGCATCTTATCATCATTTGACATGCCTTAGCACTATCGACATCTGCTTTCTAAGCACCTTGGTACTCTGTCTTTCACAGAGCTCTAGCCTTTACATTTTTCACGACTTGGGAACCCGATCAGAGTCGTGGCTACGCGATTCATGTGAAAACATTGGCACACTTCCATATGACAACACGACCAATTACTAATACAAGTAGATTGTGCCTTGTTCACTGAGTGCTTATAACTCATCTTATGCCACTCATGTCCGAAGCTCAACTTGTCCCATAGCTGTTGCAGACAAGGATCACATGATCTAGCCATGGACATAATACAACTAAGCAACATAGCTTACACGGAAATATTTCACATGTATGTTGAGTTCATATAAACGGTAGAACATTAAGCGAGATTTTTTAAGAACCCTGTGAAGATTCACAAGGAGGCACACAAGATATGACTAACCTGATTCGAGTGCACGAAAGCATATACACAACAATGTACAATATGCAATTATTTACAATATTTTAAAACATGAGCATGTAGCCAAAGTGTGCCACATCTCATATAAAAAAAGTAACTAAAGGCAAAACAATGTTGTGCCTAGCCTGAAAATGATCTCCCTTTGTCTAAAATTGATATGTCGAGCCCCTTATAACAACCATAGGCTTGCCTCGTGTAAATCTATTCTAAACTTCTCTAACAAACTTTGTCCCTGCTTACCGCCCAGATTACGCTAACACTCCTGGCACACACTCTTATTTGTTCCTTTCCATGCATTTTGACCTAGTTGTCCTTGATATGCTAAAAACTCCCCCAATAACACTCTAGTTTAGCATGCATTGACATTGTGCGACATATGTTAACATGCCTTTTCATTCATACATGCCCTAATCCTCCTTAGCTAACATGCCCTCGAACTACACTTACTTAATTTTCAACTTGGGAACTAAACCAAGCCCTCGCTTGACTTCTGAAAACTTGACCAAGTTATAGTTACTTCTGACTAGACTATGTTGTTGAATTGTGTACTTTGGGAGGTACTCCACAGAAGCCTAGTGAGATGGCCACAGTGAGTTGGATCAAAAAAGGCTTTGTGGGAATAGAAGCCCAAGCAAAAGTTTTGGAACCAAGATGGAGTTTAAAATATAAAAGAAAATTAAAAAGGAAAATTAATATTTCTAAGGTCGAAGTGGATAAAACAAGTAAGTTTTAGAGGGTTCTTTAAGAGGTCTAGGAAAAACTATTTAAGGAGTCAGCAGGATGAAGGAAATAACATCAAAGTGAGAAGGGAGATCATTTGATCAGGGAAAAGAGATGTAGTCCTAAAGAGGCCATGATCATTATCATGTCTAGCATTCATTAAGATGCCTCGGTATGCTTTGTCATAGTTTAATATTAAAGTTATTTGAGATCAATTATTGGTAAGTAGAAAGTAACGAGAGGATGATTTGGCACTTAGAATGCACTAACACTTGCCACTTGCCACTTATTTCCACCTAGTGTTGGTGTGCATAGCATGCCTCTCTTGGAAAATGTAAATTGATGACTTATTAACCCTAACGATGTGTTCATTTCCTTTTAGTTTAACTTGTTTCTCATTTTTTTTTGCCTTGATATTCCATGGCACATGTATTGTCACACCATTGCACACCTTGGCATGCCTTAGCACTTGAAATATGTTAACGTATTTGACATGCCTTTGAACTGCTTGGCACATGTTAACATTCCCTAGCTGTACCTTAGCACTCATGCCCTCCACTGACTAGCCTTACATTTTTTAGGCAGGAACCCGATCAAGTCCTTAGCTACTCCATTTCATGTGACATTGATGCCGCCCATTACAACAGCTTGATCAATTGCACTACTGCAAGTAGATTGTGCCTTGTTCACCTAGAAACTTCCTATACCTCATCTTAGGAGGCCACTCATGTCAGTGAACTTTTCCCATAAGAACTTATCGAGACAAAGGATCACATCTAGCCATGGCCATAAAACAGCTAAACATAACTTACATAGGTAATATTCCACATGTATGTCCGGTTCATATAAATAGTAGAGCATTAAATGAGAGTTTGCAAGAACCACAAGGCACACAAGATATAGAGTCGACGGAAATGAGTTCCCCAAAACTTATACACAGCAATGTACGGTAATGCAATTGTCTAAAATAGTTTAAAACATGATCATTTTGACCAAAGTGTGCCACATGTCATGTAAATAATAGATAAAGTCAAAATAGTGTCGTACCCACAAAGACTCCCTTTATTTAAAGCCCTTTGTCGGGCCCCTTATCGCAATTGTAAACTGGCCTCTCTTGCAAATCCTATTATGAACTTTCCTAACTTACCTTGTCCTTGGCACACTTGAATTCAGCGACCACTCCACGGCACACACTCTTATTTGTTCATTTCCATGAATTTTGACCTAGTTCTCCCCTTGTGATGCCTGCGATACTCCCTTAACACTCCTCAACATGCATTGACATTGTCCGACATGTGTTAGCACACTTTTCACATTCCTTGGCATGCCATAACTTGTCCCCCAATTTATCATGCCCTCCTGTTACCCTTACTTAATTTTCAACTTTGAAACCCAACAAAGTCCTTGCTTGACTATAGGAGCTTATTAGAAGTTACAATTACTTTAACTGAACTATGTTGTTTAATTGTGTAGCTTGGGAGGTACTCCACGAAACCTAGTGAGATGGGTTTGTGTGAGTTTGGCCCTGAGTTTTGTGGGAAAATAACCCTAGCGAAGGGCTTTGGACACGAGATGGGGTTTAAAATCTGAAGAAAAATTAAACGGGGAAAAAAATAATGTTCCTAAGTCTACATAGATAAAGTTCGTAAGTTCTAGAGCGTTCTTAAGAGGCATGAATAGGAAAATCTATTTAAGGAGGCCTTATTATGAAGGCAAAAACATCAAGTGAAGAATCTCATTTGATCGAGGAGGCAGGAGATATAGTCCTAAAGTAGGTCGAGTTAGAGGTTGAGTAAGCGTTGCTAAAGGAGGCCATGATCATCCACCAAAGGTAAGATCATCATGTGAGGATTCACAAGAATGTCACATACATTAATGGGTTCGAGATAGGAAGTAGGATGGCATATTGTTGGTTCTCTTAGGAGCCTTATCGAGCTCGAAATGACTCATGAGAATTTGGGCATGTGATTTCAATGTTGTTTACATGTGAAGTCCACATCAGAATTTCGAAATAGAGAGGTTTGAGACCCTACCTTGTGTGGTGGTTACTAGGTTACGAGTCATGATAAATACCAACACAAATGGAGGAGGGTACACTAGAGGTAGGGCCAAAGCGGAAGTAGTCATAGGTGTAATATTGACTAAGGTAGTAGTTTGAGGGTCGTTTTTTATCTAAAGTTTGGGTTGAGGTTCAATCAAAGAAATGACTGTAATCTGTGGATCCCATATGACCTAGAAAATTTGAGTCTCTTATGGAGGAAAGAGTTGTCATTTTTGCTATGGGTGGATATAGTTCCATTCTAAAGCAATTAGAATAGAAGTATATTCTATATTGCAAAGGAGGTTTCTTGCATGTTCAATCCATAAGGTAAGCCATCAAGGTTGTGACAAGTTTTGCATAGAATAAGAGGGTTGTGACCCCTTAGATAGGGATTTTATCTTTGCAATATATACCACAAATTTGGAAGATGGTTTGCGGAGAAGTATGTGCGAGAGATAGAAAATCCAAAGGAAGGTGGAATCTGAGTAGAAGATGGGAAGACGAAATGTGCCATATGAGGAATGGATTGACACGAAGAGTAGTTTATTGTTGGAATGTCCATAGAGTTTTGGATAGAGATATAGAAGAAACCTATAAATAGTTAGTCAACAGTTGTTAATGGATGATTTGTGACCCTGGTTAGGTCATCTGCAAATTTGTTAGAAGGATGATAAGATGAGTAGTTGATTTGTTCATAGATTGGACAAAAAATAAATTGGTACATAAGAATAGTGATTTTGAGAGGACTCAAATTACTATTAGGTGGCATATTTGAAGGCCCTAGATGAGGGCAGTGTTGTGGGCACTAGATCAGTAAAATAATTTACTGTGGTTGGGAAAATTGATGGTTGTCCAAAATGTGATTGGAAGGTTGTTAGGTGACTGGCATCGAAAAGAGCTCTAAGTTATGAACTTGTGAAGGAAAACAAAATTTGGTAGAGGGTAGGTGTATTGGGCCTAAGGACGTATAGAATTTGAAAGGACTAAAGTAGTAGTCAAGTGGGCTAGCCAACTGGCCCTATTTCAACATTGTAGAGGATTGCATCATTGAGAAGAAAGGAAACCTCCATATCCCTAGACTTGTCATGGAGCAATAGTATGGAAAAAATGGGCAAACTAAAGAGTTTCACAACGGATTCTTGAACACACGATCAAAAACATTAATTGTGTAGACCTTAAAGGAGAAAAAGAGGTAGATGAGGGCAACGTTTTTTGGTGGAGTTCCCGGTAACATGAGATTTGAGTTCATTGATAGAGGCGAGATTGAGGAGTTGCATAATGGGAGGAAAGAGGACTGTGAGGATGTGTTCAAGACATATTGATTGAAAGGGCTATGTGTACGTGACCACCATAAAAAATTGGGTCAAGTGTTGTCTTATTCAAGGGTAGATTGGTTGTCGAAAGGACTAACAGGAGCCCTAGTTGTATTCCTTGTATCGATTAGCCCAAATTGTAAAAGACCATCATCCACAGTACAGCTCCTAGCCTATTCTATTATAGTTTGTAATTTAATGAATAAAGGTTTTGAAAAAAAGTAAAAAAAATTGATTACACTAATTGATTCCCTTATGTGTGTAGCTTTCATTGTGAAAAAGTAGATGTGTTGTGGCACTTGAGTGTGTTTGCATCAAAGATTCTAAGATGAGCAAATTCTCATGTGTTGTGGAAATTCAACATATGCCTTGTTCACCTAAGAACTACATGTAACTCATCTTAGACTACTCATGTCCAATCTCGATAGATCCCACTTAACAAGTTGCAAAAAAAGGCTCATCACATCCAGCGGCCACCAAAAAACTAGCGACATAGTTTACATCTTGACATCTTATAACACGACGTGTCTTAAATTCCCTGGAATTATGTGGCATGTGTTAGCATCCATACATTCTTGACATGATTTACACTCCTAACACACCATAGCGATTCCAGACACACCTTGGTAGTTTAACACATACCTTGAAATTGTTTAGCATATAACCTTTTCACTCCCTAGGGTACTTTAACACTTCCTAGCATGTGTTGGCACACCACAGCACACAGCACATGTTGGCCACATGCCACTTTGGCACTGTAGCATGACTTAACTTATTTCCTAACATATCTGCTCCTCTCGCCAGAACTGGGCTTCATGCTGCCTCCTGTCACACACTCTTATTCGTTTGTTTCCATGCATTTTTACATAAGTGATCCCTTGTGTTTCCTTGGAACTCGCTAACACTCAACTCACATTGGCAATTGGCACATCTTGGCATGCTTCCTAGCTCTACAGCATGCCTTGAAATATCTAACATATTGTTAGTCCTCCTTAACAAACTTGGAACTCATAGCAAGCCCTATAATTCTTGGCACATATTGGCTCTTGGCACTTAGTACTTGAAAATTCTTGGCATGTGTTTGGACGCACGAATTCCTTGGCATGGTTTAAGATAATATTTATTTGAGATCAATTATTCAAAATTAAGAGAGAAGTAATAGAATGATTTTCCACTTAAGACCGTTAAGTTGGCCCTTGGTGTGTGTGGCACTAGTGTTGGATTGCACAGCATTCACCTCTTGAAAAGGTAAGGTCTTGAATTATTAACCCTCATATGTGTTCATTTTATTTTCATTTTAACTTGGTGTTCCCCTTTGTCGCTGACACTCCTTGACACGCGTTCGCATACTGACACTGGCACATCTCATCATGCCTTAACACATGGCATGTCTTGGCATAACAGCATGCTTTGGCACTATACGACATATATTAGCACACCTACTAACACTTCTTGAAATGCAATAGCATTCCCTAGTATGCCTTGTCACTCCCCCATGCCATGCTGACACTTGCTAACACCCCAAATACACCCTCTTATTCATTCATTTCCATTATTTTTCACTCAATGATTTATTTTTGATGGGGTGCATGTCTAGACGAGTTCCCTTTAAGAGAATAAAAAAATGAAACTGTTTTATTCTTGACATGGTAATTGTGAGATTCTACTTGAATGACATTAGGAAACTACACAATAGATTTTAAGAATAAATTTTTTATGGTTTTGTTATGGTGAAGGTACATGTTAGTCGATATGGTGTGTGAATGCTTAGAATACCTTCCTGCTCCCTCCTTGGCATGACAACTATCACTCATTGCCACTCTGACATACAACCTCATATTCATTCACTTCCATTTATTTTGATATGGTACTCCCTTGTGTTGTCCTAGTACTCCCTAACACTCCTCAACATGCATTGGCACTCCCTACTTAGCACTTTTAAACATGCCACTGCCACCCTCATAGCGGCCATAACACTCCACGACACTCATTGGCACTTGACTTTTGTATTGGCGCTTGGAAAAGTATTAGCATGTACGACATGCATTCATGATATGACTTGATATTCTTTGGCATGGTTTAATATTAAAGTTATTTGAGATCAATTATTGGAAAGTAGATGAGAAGTAATAGAGGAATATTTGGCATGTAGAATGCACTAACACTTGGCCCTTGGCACCTATTTTCACCTAGTGTTGGTGTCCCTAGCATGTCCCCATAGAAAAGGTAAATTGATTACTTATTAAACCTCTTATGTGCTCATCTCTTTGTGGTTCAACATTTCTTTGTTTCCCAAGCACGACTTGGCACTCATGCCCTCACAACTAGCCTTACTTGGGAACCTTACATTCCACTGAGACACCTTGGCACTCCTAGTTGTAGCACCCTCATATATAGCCTTACTTTTTTTGCAACTTGGGAACCAAACCAAGTCATCGGCAAAACAATGTTATGCCTTAAAGTCTCTTATTCCAAAATTACTTTGTCCACACTTTATCCTGGCAAATAGACTTCCCTCTTAAAATTCTTATTCTAAACTTATCCTAAAACACTTCATCCTTGGGATACACAGAATTCATTGACACTCCTTGGCATACATAGTCGTTCATTACCAAGAATTTTGACCTAATTCTCCATTGTGTTCCTTTATGTCCCTAACACTCCTCAGCATACATTGACATTGTTTGCCATGTTGGCACCCTTTTCATTCCTTGGCATGCCTTAGCACTCCTTAGCTATCATTATTGCCACTCACATTACCATACCATTTTTTTAGACATGAGGAATCCAACCAAGTCCTTCCTTGACTATAATAGCTTGACCAAGTTACAATTAATACCAACTATACTATGCCTTGTTCACTAAGAACTTTCCCATGGAACTCCCTAACACTCCTTGGCACACATTGGCACACCCTGACACCTCACACATCTTGGCATGTCGCATTGACACTCTAGCATTCCTTGGAACTACCTGGCATACCTTGTCACATCTGGAAGCAAGTAACTTGATAATCATGCCAACACAGTTGCAAACAAAACCTTATAACTTGGAGTATACCCCCCCCCCAATCGCAAGACACAAGGCATCATGGGAAATACTGTAGTAGAACGTGCCTCATCTGAAAGGAAATTTTGACGTGTGGACAAAAGATAACATATCCATGTTTCCAGAACCCATTGCGACCACTACAACACTGCTTACATTAAGCTTAAAGATTTTGATTTGTATTCAGGCCCGAAAAGCTGGTGTGTGGTCATAAATTCATTTCCCGCAGCTTGCATTCTCTAATGCATTGGTCGCATCCACAACTGAAGAGGTTGTATGGTCGCACCGGTCGCTGAATTACTCCAAATATTATTGTGTGACTTGGAAACCTGGGTGGGAGTGCGACTTGGAAACCTGGGTGGGATTGCGACTCTCTGGAAGCCAGAGAGTCACAATATGGATTGATCACACTTATGAGCTTGTCCCTAGAGATCCAAGACACAACTCTGCAACCTATTCAACGATCAAAAGTGGGATATGCAGTCAGTTGCACTTCTCAAGGGTAGAATGGGTCACACGAAGCTCTGGCCAACATTGCTACAAGATCGCTCGAAGATATTTTCTCACAGTTGCAAATTATGTGTTTAGAATCTCTAGCATATGAATGAGTTGAATTAGACTTTACACTGTGAGGAATGGTCGACATACCAATCTTGGTCTTGACGTAGTAGCAAAAGGAATAAGGTGATTCCCTGTGCCACCGTATTTCGATGTTGCGCATGGAAACTGTCAAAGGGACTGCTTAAATGTTGCCATCCAGCGCTGAATATTGGGGATTTTGAGATATGGTCACTATTTCTTCTGCCTCAAATTCCTCGACTAGTTGAAGATAACAAAGATCTATATAACTAAAGGCCATGTGAACCAGAGGGAAAATCCTCGTGGTTAAAGTATCATCCCAGGTTTTCAATGTGTTATCGTTTCTGTAAATTAGTGGCTTATCAACAAACTTCACATGCCTGATGTTACACATAGACTCAACATATTTTGATAATTTTCTTCCACTACCGCTACTTTTGCACCCAAATCACCAAAGGAATGCAACTTGCCAGGATTTTTAATAGTGAACAGTCAATCCTTGTAGATACCTTAATGTTCTGAGCATTATAAGCATCCAAACAAACTTGTGTTTCACCCAGGTGGATGTTAGTGCTAACACCTATGAAATCCTTTTGGAGCCTTAGCATTGTATTTTAGAAGTTATATTCCAATGATAACAAGTGCAAACTCTTTATGCCCTTCCAACTTGTAGGTATTGTACCAATTAAATGATTGTGGTCCAAGTTAAGATATAATAAGCTACTTGGATTTTCAGATGAAGCTGGAACAGTTCCTATGTGGTTGTTAGATGAGAGAGACAATACCGAAAGGTTTTTCAGTAACCCAATCTCAGGAGGGATTTGTCCTTCCAATAAATTCTCTGGAAAATGTACTATCAAATAATAAATATGCTTGCATTACTAGGTGCCATGTAACCTATGGAGCACGTTTAACACTCCCTTAGCACTATGTGGCATGTGTTAGCATCCCCTACATTTCTTGGCATGTTTTTCACTCCTAACACACCCTAGCACTCCATGACATTCCCTAACACTCTAGCATGCCTTGGCATTACCTAACATAGGGCCACTAAAAAGATTGGAACCATAGGGCCACTAGAAAGATTGTGTAAGATATAGCCCAACATAATCAATGCCTTGAGAGAAATCTATGGAGAGGGATCAAAATAGATTATATTTGTAAGTCCACCAAAAAATATTTACTAGAGAGTGACACCACGACGATCAATGCCACACATGGAGTCTTTTGAGCTAGGCATTTTATTTTTCTAAAAATTTGTTTGAAGTGTCACTGAATTAGTGGAATTCTCAAATTTATGACGTTGTAAATTATGTAGGAACTTTGTTGCTTTTATTATAGAGGCTAAGGCTTGCAAGGATAATATAGGGTTTGTAGGGTCTTAAGGGAAAAGAAGCATCAATTTTTAGCTCTTTGATATACTAAAGAGTATGTATTATATCAGTAGTATATATGGATTATATGACATTGAATCCACCTTGAGATGGAGGTTGTTATGTGTTATAGAAATTAAGGAGATGCCAGTTAAACAATTTCTCTTATCATGACATATTTTTTTTAAACAAGAACGGGTATGTTTATTATTTATGAAAATAGGTCGGGCCGCGGCCTAATCAACCTTTGATACATATTCTTTTTTCCCAAAATTCCCTTTGAGACAGGTTCTGCTCTTTCATAGTTGATTCTTAAGGTATCGGAAACCAAATTGGGACATCATTGTTTTTTGAGAGATCTCCTTGGGCCAAGAGGCAACTTGCATTTGCTTTTGTGTTAGCTTCCTTGTTTAAATTTCAGAGGATATGGAAGAAAAAGCTAGAAGTGTATTTTTGTAACTCTTTTCCTAGGCACCTCATATTCCTACTTTGGCACACATATCTCACTAGGACCACTTATTCATAAGGGGGGACAATTGATTCAATAGAATACTAGTAACCACCCACTTGTTACATTGATTCAACATTCCACATCTTGGTAGTTATATTATAGTATTTAAAACCTCAAAATTCAGGTGCCTTTTTTGGGCATTTCCCTTGATTTTTTGGCATTTGTCATAGGTTAAAGACACAAAGTATGGATTGTAATGGTCCAAGAAATGTCCTAAATGGAGTTGGCATTCAAAATTTGTAGCCTCAGGAGGTTGATATATCAATTAGCCTCTTTGGGCCCATTCTTATTGGCACATCATTTCCTAGGGCTAGGGCTTTGGATTTTAGGGTTTTTGCATCTTAGGACATCATACTTTGTGTTCAAAGGTAGTTTTGACATCTTGTAATGTTTTCTTGTGATTAAGAGTAGTTGACACATCTCTCTTCATAGAGAAGCTACCCCCATTCCAATTAGTTTGTATCACTTTGCAATTTATAGTTTTTCTTTTTCTAACTCATTCATTAATAGAATTTGGATTTTGTTCTACTACTGTACTCTTTGCAATGTCTTTTCTATGTTTCCATTTATGTTTTTGCATAATAAAATCCCCTTCAAACCTTAGGTCTATCTATGGATTTTTTTTTTAGTAGAAGCTTCTACCTTTAGATGGCCATGGGTCCTAATATTTGAATTTTGGAGCAAACTGTCAACGTTTTTATATCTTTACAATGGTTAAGAACATGTGCTTCCTCATAAAAAGTCATAAGTTCAAATCTAAAAGGGTAGAGTATATAAACCTTTGTAGAGTTTAGTGGACTCACTTCTTTTGTCATACAAACAATGATATCACAATAAAGTCTCACTCTCAAACTTTGCCATAAACTTAAAAATAGATTACTACTAATATATTACACATATTAGCTCTATTTAACATAGATTATCCTGAAGATATATTTTTCTAATAGAAAAAATATATAGACTAAAGTTCTAACATTTTTAAAGTAATAAAATTTTACAAATTGTTTTGTTTTATTTATTTTTTTAATATGAAAAAACATAGTATGCTAAACATTTGTACGTGTGTTAAGAATTTGAACTTGGTTTATCAATTGGAGGGAAAGCAAAGGCATGAGCGCAGGGAGAATCCTATAGGAAAAGCAACGCAGCCTGCACGGTTCCTGGAGATTTGGAGATTTGAGGGTTGAGCAGTTTTGGCCATTAATTTTTTTTTGATAACAAAGCTTTCAGAGATTCTGTGCAGTGATGGTCTCCGGGGACCTTTAAACAGGTATATTTGAGGGATTCTAGGTCGTCGTAAGTGCGACTTTAGGCATTCTGCCGCGCTTCCTCATGTTCTCAACTGTCTCCATTTATTGAAATGTGGATTCATTCATCTGAGATTTTGGGGATAGTGATATTATTGTAATAATTTTGGACTGGTGTTTTATTTGGATCTTCTATTATATTTTGGAACGTAGATGGTCAGGTCAGATGCTAGAAGGTCCTTCAAACTGGGGCTGGCATGCCAAAAGCAGCAATGTCACATGACCAACCGGTGAGGTGCTCCAGATTGTGGTTGGAATTCTAGTACTTGTTATTTTTTCTTGTGAATTTTATCTAGAAGTTGTAATATGCTTGCAGGAAGCAGGGTTGTAGCTGACTTATGGCAAGAACCATTACTGAAGTTTCAGAGTGTACTTCTAAGTTTTTATATTATGCAATGCTTCATATGCAGGTTCTCTACTCGACATGGAAGGACAATGGCACTGCTGTTTTCTCTGTTGGCTGTGATAAACAAGCTAAAATGTGGCCACTAATGACTGGGGGTCAGCCAGTCTGTGGCTATGCATGATGCACCTATTAAAGAAATTGCATGGATTCCAGCAATGAACTTGCTTGCAACTGGAAGCTGGGACAAGACACTTAAGTATGTATATGATGGTTTTCTTTCATTCTGTGTCTCTTTGCTTATTTATGTATGTTATGAGGTTGCTTGTAAATGTTAGTGGAGTTGTGACCTTATAACTATTAAACCCATTGGAGCATAGTGCCAAAAATTTAATATCTTTTAGGCTTTGAGTCAAATAGAAACTTCTCATCTGGCCAATTTTTTTATAAAATTATATGAGATTAAAGGGAAAAAAAAAATGTTAGATTGACCCAGGTCCTAGATTAACTACTCAACATTCTTCGCCTACTGCCATAGCCTCGTACCTATACAAACCTTGCTAGAAACAGAGACACCTGCCTTTTAATTTGCATCAGCATTATATCTACAAATCTTCATATAAATTGTGTTGTCCGTGGTGACAACTTTTAATTCCCGGATCTCCTTCTTGCAGCTGTCTATCACTCTCTCCCATCCATAAGGCAGGACCTACATCTGACCCAAACAATTACAGAACGATCATGGTCGGGCACACATTCTCCAAGCTGTATGCTACTGCCCTCCACAGGAGACTCTCCAGCTTCCTTGAGCAGAGACATCTCAGGGCAGGGGCCAAGCTGGTTTCAGACCGGACCATCAGACCATCAACCATATCTTCGCTCTTCGAGTGACGATCGAGGAGGCCCGAAATCGGTCCTCCAAGGTGTACTACTTCTTTGTGGATTTCACGAAGGCCTTCAATTCGGTCCTGAGGGAGGACCTTTTTCAGAGGCTAAGAGAGATTGGCATCTCTTCGACTCTCCTAACTGCCATTATGTGCCTCTACGAGTCCGTTCTTGGCCGTCTTCGCACAGTTGGAGGGATGTCGGAGTTCATTCAGAGCACTATTGGAGTCAAGCAGGGGTGTCTGCTTTCCCCCACTCTCTTTGGGATCTACATTGATGAGCTGGAATCTTTCCTCCGAGAGCATATCCAAGCATCTAATGGGTGCCTTCTCCACCATGTCTTGATCTCCATCCTACTTTTTGCCGATGATATTGACCTCCTAGGCTCCTCCCCGGAAGGCTTACAGAGGCAGTTGGATGCCCTTGCAGCCCTTTTTGATCTTCGACACCTGACGGTGAACCTGAGCAAGACCAAAATTATAATTTTCAACGGGGTGAAGAAGACCTCGAGTTTCCGCTTCCTATTCAAGGGAGAAGAAATCGAGGTCGTCAGCAGTTACACTTACTTGAGAGTGCAGTTTATAGGTCCCCGTTTCAGCCTTCGGCCGACCCTTCAGCCCAGGGTAAACAAAGGATATGGCTCCCTTGGCCCTTCTTGAGAGACAGTGCTTCCGTCACCACTTCCAGGACATTTCATCCAAGATGAACATCATGGATACCTTGATCCGCCCCACTGTGCTTTATGGATCAGAGGTTTGGGGCCCCTCATTACTGGAGTCAGATTGGGCCTTGGTAGAGCGCGTCCAGACTCTTCTCTTGCGCCGCTTCATCCGGTGCAAGCAGACAGTTTCTCAAAACATCATCCTAGTAGAGTTCGGAGCTAAGCCCCTCTGCTTGGAGGCAATCTTCAGGATAGTCTCCTTTCTTCATCGGATCCGTGGACTGGCAGACACGAGGGAGGGTCGAGACAAGTACCCATAATTGGCCTATTGCTCCTCAGAGAACATCGCTCATACATAGGCAAGCCGCACCAAATGCTGGTTCACCCGGGTGACAGAACTCCTTGGTCTTACTGGTATCCAAATGGATCATCTCCCCCCATTCCAGTATTCACTGAACGCTCCGGGGCACCTTCTACCTAACCAATAAGAACTCAACAAAATCATTAGGGAGGACATCTACACGCAGTACATTCAGACTACATGGGTCAATCCTTTGGGCGGACTGCACCCAAAGATGGCCTTCTACGCTGAGCACCTTCTAGAGATTAGAGATGGACTCATTATTCGACCCCCCTATACCCTCCAACATTGGATGCATGCTATTAGGATCCCTCTCGGGCAGTTTAGGGTTGGATCGCACTGGCTTCGAGTTGAGACAGACCATCATATTGACAGGACGGAGAGGATCTGTCAACTTTGTCACTTACAGGAGGTGGAGACTGAGTCACACTTCATATTCAGATGCCCGGTCTACTATGAGATCTGAGGGCGTTTTCATTGCCTATTCAGGGCCCCCTAGAGCCTGGCCAGCTTCCTTAGATACACTGACCAGAGATGCTTGGCTCTTTACCTTCAAGAGACCTTCAGACACCGCTCGACTCTGCTCCAGCCTTCGTCTGTCCCAGCCTCCACACAGAGGATCACAAACTTCTTCAGAGTACTCCCAGCTTCGCGGGGCACCAAGAGAATCATCGATCGGTCCATAGACCTTGATTCCAGAGTAGTGCGGATTCGAGGGTCTCATCCCACTATACCCCATCAACGATCCAGGACCAGACCTCCCTCCAGGGGGTGCCCCAAATCCTCCAGACGGTAACTACAGCAATCTAGTTCCTCCTCAGGGCAACATACATTGAAAAGTTTCCTTCAGTCCTCTTCGATCAGCCTCGGATGCTAGGAAAAGGAGTCCTCCCCCCCCTTTAGGAGGCTCCTCTTTCTCCTCCAGGACTTCTTCATCACAGCTCATTGTCAGGATGCTTCAGTCACCTAGTTTTGCTTTACATTTACACTCTTTGTAGTTTCTTGTATTTCCTACTTTTATAAAGGAAGAGGACCGTTTGGTCCATAGGCTAGGCATCTTGTTGTGGAGTACTAAAAAGGTATGCTTTTGATCATTATTTCGGTGGCTTTTTAATAAATTTGTGAACCTTTTTGTGTCATGAATTTGGGGGTAATAAGTAACCATAACAAAACATGTGAGAATCGATATAGGAACTTAACGATAATGGTTATTTTCTATACGGGAAAAGGAGAAGAAAACAAGGGATTTTAGTTCCCGAAGGGAAAAGTGAAAGTGAAGATCACGCTTCTTGTCTCTGCGGACGAACCGACCGCAAACAAAGAGAAACGGAGATCAAAGCAAATCGGCTCGGAAAAGGAGGGACTGACTCGGCGCAAAAGAAAAGACGGGATGAAGAGTTAACGGTTTGGCGAATCCCTCGGGTCCGATCCTGAGGGATGTGCTTTATTTACCTTGTCACTTGGACATCTACGCGTCGTCTTTATATAAAGAAACCGACCTTTGTGTAGCTTGATATATATATAGATAGATATAGAGATGAAGAATACGCTTTTATATGAGCTATATAAAACATCGACTTTGATTATTAAGTTTCGTTGAAAGGCTTGGTTCAATGTATTTTTGACCGATGCATTAATGAAAGTTTGGTGATTATTTCATCTCTGCGTAGTTAACTTCAAGCGGTGTATCCTTGGAGGCCTGGGAGCCCGGCCCGAAGGACACCCAGCACGGCCACCATTACGACTTTATTTGTGTGGTTTGTTTATCATTGTCATTTGGTAATTTGGTATGTTTTATAAGTTCATATTACTTTCTGTTAAGATTGAATCATTTGATTTTACGGATAGAATCGTGTGTTGACTCCGCATTAAGCTATTAATCCTTTCAAGAGTTCATTACATGTTCTTGCTGATATATTCTGGTAATCATGTGCGTTCGTGTTGTGCGTTCCTAATGAATAGGTATTGTTCCATATGAATTCATTAATCGTTGTTGCTGTTCATTAATATGATTTGTGAATTGCCTTTAGAGTGAAAAAGAATGTTATCGGTGCATAGAAGTATTGGGTTAAGTTACAACCCGCGGGACTTAGTTATTCAATTCTTTGTTCCATTTTAGAGTTATTGTTCCATTCGAAATTGATGTTCAATCCTTTATTCGCTGTTTGTTCCATTTCCTTCGGTTGTTGGTTTGGTGTGAGAGATGATGTTTGTAGTGTTGGCAGGTGGCGATCCTTTGTCTAGCTCCCAGGAGCTCATAGTCCATCTAGTTTCCTTTCCATCGATTCCTAAGGGATGGGTTATCCTTGCCGAACCCTTGGTGATAAGCTATTGAGGTTTTCGAGGTGTGTGATTTATTATTTGAAGTAATTTAGTTATCGACAAGCATCTAGTTTACTCTTGTATTTCTTAAGCCTTTGTCTTACTAACATTACTCGACAAATGATAGCCTCGGATTGAGTCACTCTTTGTAATAACAACGGCTCCTAGGATTGACATATTAATGTAGAGGTAATTAAGGAGTGAAAAGGTCACTTTGTAAGCTCTACATTTTGGGGGGGGGGGGGGCCCATTGTCTTTTCGGAGTAGTGTACGAGCACAGCAGGAGGTTGGATCCTAAAAATGGAAGGTAAGAACCTACGTACGAGAGCATGTAAGGCCTGCTCTCCGCTTTCCTAACGTTGTTTTGCTTGTTTGAATAGAAGTTGGTAGTTTATTTTTGAGTGCATGACTAGCGAGAAAAGACAGAAAAGAATATCAAACCCCCAACCAAACACGAGAAAAGCTAAGGGGCCGGTGACCCTTGGCGAACGACCTTTATAGACGAAATCTATAAGAAAAACGAGTCTCGGCCATCGGTAGGCCTCAAGAAAAACATTTCTAAACGCCTACTAGTTCCCTTCGAGCCACGGGATCACCATACGGCAACTGCCCATTTGAGGTCATCGTCCGTGAAGAAACGGGACTTTCGAGGGTGAAGAGATTCTGCTCCGAGTGTGGGGAAGGGAACTCTGGCAACTTTTGTGAGGAGAAAGAGGGAGAAACGGAAACCAAGGAACCAAATCCCCCTATTTCGACAAATAGGACTTTGGTAAACGGATAGGGAGTCTTGCGAAAATCATTGTTGAAGGAACTCGATCTCCTCGGACACAGGTATTCCCATTATTCCGGATAAAGAGGCTATTAAAAGATCCCACTGTAAACCGTTCCCCACTCAACCTAGGAATACCCTCTAGATATCTACGAAGGTTAACGGCATATATTGATCCGCAGCTCAAAACCAACCAAACGCTCAAAACCGACCAAATGCTCAAACCTACACATTCTGATATCCTATGATGGATTCGACGATACACCCATGAAGCTATCCTCTTCGGCCATATCCCTACATTTCACGGACTCACATCGGAAAGTCAGGATGCATTCTTATTCGGGTCGGTGTGTTATGTGGGGGAATACCGATTACATAGATCCCCAAAGGGTGAAATTATTTCCTCTACATTGAAAGAGCTGCTTTAAGATGGTTTATGGGGCTAGGTGGCGGGGTCATCAACAATTGGGATCAAATCATGAAAAGAATCCTTCTTAAAATAACGAGGATTATTGTAGGTCTAGAAAGTAAAAAATGAAATATTTCAAATGACGACGGACAAATGAAACATTAGAGGAGTATGTGGAACGTTTTCGATTATAATTCTAAAGATCTCCTTATGCATCTTTACCTTTACACGATAATGTGTTAAAAGCTAAAACAATAGAGGAGCATGTGGAAAAGTTTTAATATGGATTCGAAACATTAAACATTATGGGCAAAGGGGATATTTATCAAGAGAATTTTACGTATCCTTGACTTATGTATCGGGAGTTCGACGACACAAGAATAAAACCGACGAGAATATGATCGGTTTTGCAAGAGATAACTCAGGAAAATGTCGGCGAAGGAGTAACACGTACGGAAATTGGAAATTTATTAGAAAATTTTAAAGCGTATTATGGGGACACTAACTACACAAATTCGTGTGCGGCTAATGACAGTGAAACAAAACGGTGGCAATCTGCCCCCGATGCGAGAAAAAAACATAGCCACGAGTGTCGAGTTGGATAAAGTCCAAACATGCGCCATCATGCAAAGATCACCTTATGGAGAAGTGCCCCTCACTTCCACGGATTGAAAGCGGTATATAAGGAAGCGAAGAAGAACCGATCGGTGAATTCGATCAACCGGCACGCCCGATGTGACCGAGACAACTCAGTATGTTTCGGACTGACCTCTTTCTTTCAAAACCCACGATTATAATGCTCAACAATATGGTATGTGGAAAAATCAATCTCAACCCCCATTTACAAGCGCGGTCACCACAATCGTTTCCTTCTTCAAATTCATGGCTGAATCAAAACCAAGCCAAGTAGTTGGCGAATTTCACCACACTCCACCATATTGGAAAAATGGCCCATATCCTTCACAATGGACTCCCTCTACTTCACACAAAGTTCTGCAAGCGGAACAAGTTGGCAAAGACAGATGTACCACCCGAAATTTGGAACTATTCCGCTCGCTCAACCTACTCTTCAACCTTACAACGAATCCCAGTCTAACACAGGCCATGACTCCCGGCCCAACCCGATCCCAATCCAAATAACGGACGAGTCCGATCTATCCCAAATCATAGAATCACCGGAAAACGAGGACACGACTTGAGGGGCTGCAATGACCTTCGGTTAAGATGCAGACGTATAATTGAGCGAGGGAGATAACCGGTTCATATTGAAGAGATCGGTTACCCGGAGAACATCGGTCACAACGGGAGGATGTAAATAAGCAACAAACTCATAATCAAGCAACCACATCCTCTCCTGGATTTCACGAGAACGATTAGCCATACCTCGATCCATACAATATCCTCACTTTGACGTGCAGGAGAATTACAAAATGTTTGTACATAAAAATTCCATTCCTCCAAGCCATTCAAGACATTCCCATGTCTGTAGCTTATAAAAGAATTGTGCATAAAGAAACCAAGGAGGAATATAACAAATAATCAAAGTCCGACTAGTCGGTACCTTATCGATCTATTGTATGGAAGAGAAACACCCCTTAAATATGAAGACCCGGGAACCCAATTATAAACGTTCAAATTTATGGTCGATTCTGTCAATACCTTAGTTGATCTAGGGGCTAAATTAATATTTTAACAACCAAAACTTACTCCAAAACTCGGCATTACATCACAGCCAGAACCCACCTCCACTACGGTAGAATTGAACACGACCGATACGTGGTTAGACAGGTATACATGATGTCATGGTCTGTGAAATCACGGAGTATCAAACGGGATTTACGATAATTAATCCAAAAAACCGACTTGATGGACATCCCTAATCTCCCAGGTAGGCCTTGGCTTGCCATGCAGATGCCTACATCGGCGTCGGCCAGAGGCTCTTGACCATAACCCGGAGGACCGAATAGCAAAAATTTGATTCTATCCTCCGAAGTAGCGACCGTGTCACAATGATTAAAACTAATAAACACCACCATGTCATACCCCTTCTCGATAACATCGGATCTCCATTAACTATACAAGAGCCACTCGATTTCAAAGATCAAACGAGAAGACGATGCCATCGATAATTTCATTACTCAAAATACCGAACCTCGCACACGGTGTCACATGATAGAACGGCATTTGATAATGAATTGGAAGAAGATCCACGAAAGATATTCATGACCAAAGCGATACTGTTATACAGTGGAAATGGTAAAAGCGTAGGAAATTGTAGGGAAAATTTTAAACATCAATGCTAATCTACTGAACGAGAAAACAAGCTCATCCATACGGTAACAAAATATCAAAGCATTTACATGGGACTACCACGATATGAAAGGAATCGATCCCCGATTATGTACACTACATTTATATAGAAAAGGATGCCAAACTTGTGCGTCGGCCATGAGAGACTTAATCCCCATCTAAAAGATGTCGTAAAAATTGAACTTCGAAGCTTTTAGATGTGAATTTTATCTACCCTATTTACGATAGTAAATGGGTCTCTCCACTTATTAGTAGTACCAAAGAACGGGAAATGGAGAATTTGTGTGGATTAGGGAACTAAACAAGGCAACACAAAAAGATCATTTTCCTCTTCCTTTCATAGATCAAGTATTGGATACTTTAGCGGGGGAAGAAGTTCTTTTTCTTTCCTGGATGGCTTTAGAATGGATGCAATCGGATTCGGATTACCCCGAACCCGAGGATAAAACTACCTTTACTTGTCCACAGAACATTTGCCTATCGAGTTCTACCTTTTGGCCTATGTAATGCTCTGCCACATTTCAAGGGGCCATCCTTAGCATTTACAAGTTGTGTCAATGATGGACTTGAAGTTTACATGGATGACTTTACACCATATGGAGATGATTTTGATCCGGCTCTAGACACCCTGAGAAAGTCCACTTTTGCATTGTCACCGAGACTTTGCTTAGCGATGAAAATGTTTCTTGATGATGTTGAAGGACTTATCCTGAGACCTTTATCTCTGTGGTGGCATTCGATGAACCGACCAAATCCAAATACTTTGCTTATTCCCACTCCTACCTCGACGAGTACGCGGCTTTCTTGGATTTTCCGGTTATTATAGACGATTCATGAGCATTATTCGCACATTCTTTGCTCAGTTATATGCACTAGCGGTAACGTTGATTTTCTTTGGACGGACAAATGTGACCGTGCTTTCGAGGGATCTAAAGGCGGTATCCACCGGCTGATCCTTCGAGGACCAAAGTTTGGGACCTACCATTCCGGATATCATCGATGCCTCGAATACGACGGTAAGCGCGGTCCTTGGCGGGAAGAGGATAAAAAACCATATGCCATCTATTACATTAGCAAGAATTTATCCCACTGCTTTAATTGAATTACAACATTGCGAAAAAGAATTCTAAATTTGTAATACATCTTTGTCGATAAATTTAGACATTATATTACGGCTACCACATTATCTTGTATACGGACCATTAACTATAAAATATTTAGCAAATAAGCACATCACAAAATGCAGGTAACTCGATGGTTAATCTTGTGCCAAAATTGACATCACAATCAAGGACATACAGCCCAAAGAAAACCTGTAGCCGATTTTCTTTCGAGAATACCAAAATCAAGCGATGCGACGGCGGTGGAAGATGATTTCCGGATGAGCACCTGTTCTTGTTCATAGTTAAAACACTGGTATCTTTGATGTTGCCAACTACCTCGCGGTGGGTAAATTACCAAAACATTTAACTCCTAATGAGCGCCAGCGAATCATTCGAGAAAAAGTTCTCGTTTGCTGATTGGAGGCTATTTGTTTCACACGGAGGCAGGACATGCATATAAGGCGATGTGTTAGAGGATGAAATCTTTGACATCCTAAAGCACACATCTGATGGGCCAGTGTGAGGGGGCCATTCGGCGAGCGTAGAAGCTGGACATAAAGTATTGCAGACGGGATATTGCGGCCTACGATCTTCAAAGATGCAAAGAAGTTTGTCAAGCCTGTAGCCCATTTGCCAGCGTAGCAGATGACACAGTGTTGATGAGATGCCTACGAAACCACAGGTTCAGTCATCGAACCATTCGAACGGTGGGCTCTTGATTTCGTTTGGACCCATCAACCTCATCCAAATCGAGAAAACATATATTTTGAGTATGTGAGAATATGTCACCAAATGAGTTGACAGAAGCATTGCCGAGAGCCACGAAGGACTCTGCATCATGCAGTTCCTGTTCCTTATTTGTTCGTTAGCAAGCCTTCCTAGAAATAATTACGGATGAGACACAATTCGTTGGGCATAAATTAGGCGCAACGCTTAACAGTATCATGTCCGACATAAGATCACTACTCCATATCACCCACGAGCGGAATGGCGGGTAGAAAGTAGCGATAAGATATTAAATTAATCCTAACGAAAACCATTGCGTCACATAGAGGCGTGATTGGGCTACTAGACTACGAAGCACTCACGGGCCTATCGAACCACATGGAGGAGCACCACCGGTTACTCATATCAATTAGTGTTTGGAAAACAACCCATTTTCCATAGAATTCGAAATCCAAACATTACGGACGGCACGAAGTTGGCTAGATCTCGCCGAGCCTGACTCAATCGACTCTGACAGATCGATGAATTAGACGAAATTCGGCTCTCACCGCACTACAAAATCTGACATTGATTCAACGACGCGAAACCAAATGGCATGATGCGCTCATCAAGAACAAAGTCTTCCGTGGGCTTTGTTATACGATTCTCGGTTTCGGGACTTTACGGAAAACTTCGGACTCGATGGTTGGGACCATACGAAATCAGAAGGTACATGACAACGGAACCCTTACTCTAATCACCATTGACGGTTCTGGATATGCATTCAAAGTAAATGACACGAGTCGAGTCTCTATCATAAACCACTCACTCGGGAATCATACCGGCACCTCTTGGCAGGGTGCGTGGAGGTGCCAGGGAGAAGAAGATGTTTCCTCCATGACAATTCATTAAGGGTTCATTTCTTTTTGCAATTTGTACATAAGTTCTTGTTTTTTTTTTGAGTGGTTCTTGTACATAAGTTTGAATTAAATATTTTCTTGTCATTTTTTTCTTGTTACTTTTCTTTTACAAGGATTTTATTTTTTCTTTTCTAATAGCATATGCGTGTTTTTTCCTATATGTTGGTTTTTGCTTGTTTTCTTGTTCCTTTTCTAAAGGAAACGACAAGATCTCTGCTTGTTCCTTTTTCAAAGGAACGGCATTGTCATATTTTCACATTGTTCTTTTTGGTTGCAACATTCTTTGTCTTCAAAGAAACGGCGTTCTTTATTGCTATTGTTCCTTTTTCAAAGGAAAGACATTTTGAGTGTTTTTATAATATTTTTTTTTTTTTATTTCTTTGTTCCTCTTTCCCAAAGGAACGGCATTTGCATTTTTGTTGTTTTCTTTATCATATGTCGTTGTTTCTTTTTTCAAAGGAACACCACTTTCATATAACAACTCTCCTTGGCAAGCAATGACTTATTCTTTTCTTGATCTAAATTCGAGATGCTTCTTTTAGTCTTCTTTCTAGTCTTTAAGATACGTGACTATGTATTTGTGCGATGACATATAAAATCACAACATACCGAAATGCCAAACCATAAATCGCTATATCTATAGGCTGCGATGGTAAGAGGGACAAGTGGAAGGACATACTTATTTCTTACCTTTTGTTGACATGGTTTTACTAATTTTCCTGATTGGTTATCTTTATCACTCTTGATTCAACAACTTTTGTATTGTGTGCCAGGAATAAGAGCAAAGAGTTTATATCCTCCCCTATTGAGATAATAAGACTTCTTCCACCATTCTCTCACTCTTAAGGAGTGTTAGACAACACCCTTTGTGTATAAATAAGGAAAAGTATTCTATGAAAAAGAAAAAATATGTGAGCTTGTCAAAATGCGGGATGGGGGTCTCATCGAGAGCCGGCCTACCATGATCATGAGGATGGAAGTGAAGTGGCATTCCCATCCCTGGCCACCACACCGGGGATATGGTCCAAAAGGTATATCAAATAAACAAATGTGGAACGGGGAGGTCTCATCACGGCGGCTGCCCCGTTTCGCTCTTTCCTCGTGAATGGCATTATGGTTAGCTGGTCACCAAGCCGGCATAATGGTGCACATTTTGATATAACAACATTCCTAAGTACACAAGGTTATGGTTAGAGGTAAAAAGCTCTAATACCTTGAGTTATGGACACATTGACGTGATCTTGTTAATGACAAAGTCATATACTTACACCAATAGGTAAGATACTAATACTCTTTTGTTTCTTATATCCGAACGACTAATCATATGTCATTTCTAGATTTATATATCGCATGAATATTTATCATTACCAATCATGGCAATGGAAGTGACATGACCACTTGAGATTAGCAAGTACGATACATGCTATCCATCGATATCAAATCATAACTACAGTAGCCTCTTATATAACACGCGATCATTCTACGCCTCGATTTCGACAATCTGTTGTCCTTTTTCAACATGGCATAATTCCATATCTTGTTCCTTTCGACGTGATTGCGGACGGGTCTTGGCTCCTTTATTTTACGTGGGACGACCTATCCACATTGCGGGGGGAGGTTCACCTCATAATTCCACAGTTACGTGTCGAAGCTCACCATTCGGGAAAGCTTCTTATACGACGGTTTGGCATGGTTTAACGGCATGGCATTTCTATTTTGTCACAAGTTACTTTACGTTGCCTTTGTTGCATACTCGTGTTTTTTCGAAACGCTAACGTGTTTCATACGAAACGTGGTTAGTTCCATTTAGAATCTACGGTGAAACTATGGGAGGAAGGAAGCAATTCGAAGCGAGCCTCAACGGTTGACGATATGCACTTTCTTGCCGGGAGATCTGGAAAAGAGCGAGGATGGTTGAATTATTTTATTAAGCTACGAGAGTCAACGAAACGGTGGCGATGGAATTTAGCTGCGAGAACCTACAAGATGATCACTCCATAGTAAGAGGGAAGCGGATAGCGGTTACGATGACATAATTGCGAAGTCACAGAATACGTACTTAGGACCGGTATGGACATTAAAAGGAACGATTACGAAGTTCATGGAGCGTTTCGGGACGAAGACGAGGGTGACAATTAAAGGGAAGGGAGTTACGCATTGACCCTAGAGTGAACTGGATGGGACTAGCGGAAACCGGTGCGGTTATATTGCGAAGGAAGAAAAGACGTGGTAAGACCACGACACCTTAAACTGCATTGTTTTAAAACGGTCTCTGTGAATTTACCACTCACGAACTCCTTCTTGCATGATCTTGCACAAAGTATGAAAAAGGCACGGCCACGTAGAATCAATCGTTAGTCATCATGGGTTGATCGACTGGTTGTTAGTTATGGTCTCAACCGACGGCTGAGCGTGCAGGAAGAGTTGATTGCACAAATTGAGGGGATTGACGGAGACCATCCCCAAAACGGACATTCTATAAGCACACCGGAGTGTCAGGAACGCGGAAGAACATGTTGCTAGTATGGAACAACGGAAGTTACATCAGGCTAAACCAAAGCGTAAGCATGCCATTGATTCACCGAGCAACCCGGAAGACAGAAGAAAATCGGCTGGTTGTCGGATGAGAGAGCATAAATAGCGCCCGAGAAAATCAGCCGGTTGGCTCGGATGAGAGGAAGGCTGGAAAAAGGTCGAGAGGAAGCATGACCAACCGTTGATAATTGAAGATGAGCAACCCGAAGAAGCGATCGAACGCCGAGCAGAAATAGAAGCCGAGCGAGAACGGAGGAAAAGAAATGGGACGACGAAGGATAGCCCATTACAAGACCTCTTGGAGGAGATGATGACAGCGCAGTCCTAGCCAATATGAGTAAGTATGGTCAACCTTCTAGTTCGGAGGGCCCCACGACAAACCCGGGAAGAGAACATGCTGTTCATGATGAGGAGAAAATGCGGCCGGGAACAATCTGTTCCCATGTCACAAGAAAGGAAAATCTAGAGGGTAGGGAAAACGGCATTTGCTCGGGGAAGAGACGGAGAACCGGTCGGGGTCCACACTCCCGGAGACGACGCCCGAGCGAGAGCGGTGAGAAGAGAAGAACCCCAAGAGGGAGAGGATTTAGAAGGAAAACCGAGTCATGATCCCGATCCATGACGAACCGAGGCTAACATTCCTTCGAGGAAACACGGAAATTAAGAAGTTGCGGAAGGAATGGAATAAATTGTTGAATACGATAACGGCTCGAACGACAAATTAGGATTAGAAAAAGAACTTGAGAAGGTAAGAAAAGGCGGGAGGAAAAAGAAGGCCAACAAGCGATCTCTTCATTCCAAAACCCTACGAAATCCAGTGGATTCCGGTTGATGCGAGGAACGAGATGGGTGTTCGCGTTTAAAACGAGAAAAGGATGACACAAGGGTCGATGTGAACAGAATTGACGAGGAGGCACCACCCTCGGGGGTAATAAAGGTTCGAACTCGAAGCAGCATAATAAGAAAGTTAGAATTAAAACTCCGGCCTCCATGACCTATAGCGAAAGATCCGAAAACAAAAACCACCGCAGATGGTGAAGCAAGCCCGGCAAAGCGCGAACGACGAAGAGCAAATGGTTCCAGAAAAATATGAAAAGTTACGGCGGCAACTAAGGGACGTCGGTCGATCAAAACCCGGTGGCAGAGGGTGGAAAAAGGGACTGAGGAAGTTGCACGAGGTAACAGTGAACTAAATACATTTATCAAACGGAATGAATGAATTGTGTTCTTTATACAATGATGTTTTAGCATGTAGGGCTAAAAACTATGCTCTATTTTTATTAGAACGGTACTTAATTAAATAAAAATTTGTTGACGGTACCCCCGATACAAATTAACAACATCGATGACTTTATGTTCTTTGTAAACATTATGGAGTGAAAGTCGAGAGGTTGTTGTGTGAACTTTATTTGCACGACCTTGTGCTAAGTCGGCCCGGAATTAAGCCACAGCCTTTCATTGGAGACATCAATTCAAGCATTCATTTTATTAGGGTTAATCGAATTAAGTGGCTCAAAGCCATATGATACTTTCCGGGGGTCGAGAAAATGGTCTAGATTTACGGGTTAGGTGAGCCTAAGAACTGGTACGGTTGTGGAGAGTTCATAGAAATATTATAACGGATCTGGTGCCATCGAAACATTAGGAACTATGCATGAGGCACTCATTAAAGAGAGTTTAGAGTATTTTCTTTCTGCTCGAACTTGGCCATTAATGCGGCCAAATTTCGATATCGAATCTGCGATCCACACATCTGACTCGGAAGAACCATTTAAGTATGAGAACTTTGAGTTAGGCAATGGTGAAACTCTATGGCGAGACCATTGGCAGGGGATCATCACAGTTGGACGCCGATTGCCTCCGATTATTTGGCACCTGCACCGGATACCGAATACCCAACCTGATGTACAGAGATAAACAGTCAGTTCTTTGACTATCTAATCACTCAACATGGTTGTTGAAGCCTCCCACATGAGACTCCCTTCTCCAGCATATTCTCTGCGTACCATGTCAACTACAATGTTTTCATGAGGACATGAAACAAGGTAAGCGAGGGTGTGTGGAGTACTAAAATGTACTTTGATCATTTCGGTGGCTTTTTAATAGAATTTGTAGACAGCATTTTAAGTCATGAATTTTTGGAATTAATAAGTAACCATAACAAAACATGTGAGAATCGATATATACAAGACTTAGCCAACGATAATGGTTATTTTCTATACGGGAAAAGGAGAAAACAAGGGATTTCCGTTCCAAGGGGGAAAAGACAAAGTCGAGATAAGCTACTTTGTCTCTGCGGAGCGAGAACCGGCCAGCAAACAAAGAGAAACGGTCAACAAATCGGCTCGGAAAAGAAGGAGGACACCGGCTCGGCGCAAAAGAAAAGACGGGATGAAGAGAGTTAACGGTTTGGCGAATCCCTCGGAATCTTCGATCTGAGGATCAACTGCTATTACCTTGTCACTTGGACATCTCCTTAGTCGTCTTTATATAACAGTGACTAGCTGACAGCTTGATATATATGATAGATGTAGAGATGGAAAATACGCTTTTATGTAATTTACGCCAAAACATCGAGCTTTGATTATTAGAAAGTTTACGTTGAAGAAATTTGGTTCAATGTATTTTTGGCCAGATGCATTAATGAAAGTTTGGTGATTATTTCATCTGCGGCTTGGATTAACTTCAGCGTTGTATCCTTGGAGGCTAAGGGCCGTACAGAAGGACACTTGCTTCGCACCATTACGACTTTATTTACGTGTGGTTTGTTTATCATTGTCATTTGGTAATTTGGTATGTTTTATAAGTTCATATTATGCTCTGTTAAAAAGATTGAATCATTGAAGTTTTTGCGAGATAGAATGGGTATTGGTGACTACGCATTAAGCTATTAATCCTTTCAAGAGTTCATTACATGTTCTTCTTGTTATATTCTGTTGTCATATTAACGTTCGTGTTGTGTGCGTTCCTAATGGTCCAGTATTGTTCCATAATTCATTAATCGTTGTTCTTCATTCATTAATATGATTTGTGTGAATTTCCTTTGAAGAGTGAAAGAATTTTGTCGATTGCATAGAGAGTATTTGAGTTAAGTTACAACTTCGCGGGACTTAGTTATTCAATTCTTTGTTCCATTTTAGAGTTAATACATTCCATTCCAGGTATTTGTTCAATCCTTTATTCGCTTTCTTGTTCCATTTCATACGAGTTGTTGGTTTGGTGTGAGAGATGATCTGGTACATGAAATGACGATGCCTTGATCCTTGTCCCAGCTCAGGAGCTCATGGTCTATGCTCTAGTTTTCACTTCCATCGGTTCTAAAGGGATGGGTTATCCTTTGCCGAACCATATTTGATAAACTATTGAGTTTTAGTGTGTGATTTATTCTTTGAAGTAATTTAGTTATCGGCAAGCATCAGATTTACTCTTGTATTTCTTAAACCTTTGTACTACTAACATTACTCGACAAATGATGGCCTCGGATTGAGTCCTCTTTGTAATAACAAACGCTCCCGGATTGACATATTAATGTGAGGTAATTAGAGTGAAAAGAGACCATTTTTATAGCTCTCTGAGTTGTAATGATTGTAACCGGAAGTCCATTGACCTTTTTTGGTCATTCATTGGACATTAAATAAAATTATCTTATTAACTTATCTTATCTCCTTTTATTATATGCGTTGCTTCCCAGGTACAGGACCAAAATCTGAATGGAACATAAGAAACTTGAAGTTATTTAAGACTGCATCAACCTCTCCTTCAAACTTGAAGCAAA
This sequence comes from Pinus albicaulis, assembly GCA_034641835.2. Lineage (NCBI taxonomy): Eukaryota > Viridiplantae > Streptophyta > Pinopsida > Pinales > Pinaceae > Pinus > Pinus albicaulis. The sequence goes on from CM076578.1 coordinate 753,045,402, forward strand.
TTTTGAAAGCTTCCTGAGCCTTTTCCTCTAAGGCTCTAACCCTATCGAGACATTTCCAAGCTTCAGAAAAACAAATTATTTTCTCCAATTCGTTGAGCTAAGGAATGTCTACCCCCTCATCAGGATACTGTATTTTCCATTGAATGATGTCATCTAACATAATTATAATATTCTCCAATTCTTCCTTGACAGGCCCCATCCTCTTTATATAATCATCAACCTTAAGAGTTTTATCTTTGATGCCCTGAATGCTCCTGTAGAATTGTTTCTGTACCATACTCAGTTCCTCTTGGATCTCAAGTGATTTCCCTTTGAACTATTTAACTGAGTCTAGTTCACCTTGCTGCTGGAATTATAGCTCTGTAATTCTTTGCTCAGCAGCACTGAGTTCCAAATTCCAATTGAGCATCATAGACCTTTCTCTTCAGCTTGGAAACATTATCACTTGTTGCTCGGGCCATGGTAATACAGGCAGCTGCAGTCATCTCTGGATCAACTGTTGTTTCATGAATGAGAACCTCCTTAGTAACAATCACTGTACCTTATCCTTTTTGGAAACTCTCTTGCTGACTTTGTTCTTCTTGTATTCATAATTGAATGTTTTCAATACCACTACTGGGTCAGCCACGGTCATGGAGAAAAATTGGTGCTTCTCCATTTCTTCAATTTCTTCAGAGATGATTGAATGTCAAGGTGTTCAATCCTTTTATCTTTCCACATCGCTTATTCCTTCTTCTCTTGGAGTTCCTCATCTCTTTTCCTCTGAAGCTCTTCATCACTTTTCCTTTGTTTTTCATGCTGCTTGACTCTTTGTAAGTTTGTTCAGTTTCCAAAGCCAATTGTTTCACCAGGTCATCTTGTTATGCTTTCCTTCTCTGTTCTTCTGCCTCCTTCGCTGCTTTCTCTTCTTCAATCCTCCTCTTGAGTTTGTCTGCTTATTTTTCCAATGCTTCCTTCATCTCCTTCACATATTCCAATGCCCTCTAGAGCTTTTCAACTTCTTCCTGGAGGTTGAAAATAGGTGAAGCATGGGTCTATTCGATCTTCTTCTGCGGTCCTTGACTTAGATTTTATTTAACCTTAGATGGATAAATAAGTCTCTTGAAGATTTCCTCATCAGCATCCCTCTCATGAGTATAATACTACATTTGGTTGACAACAACACAATGACTAATAATCACAGCTTCAGGATCATGTCTCCTGAATCTTATCTCTCCAAAATGATATGATTCAATTTCATTGGCCTCTTTCATGGCTTGGCTGGTGCCATCAACTCCATAGTATCTGATCTTGATAGGCAACTTAGGCCATATTGACCTCTTTTCCCTCTTAAGAGTACCTGTCACTCGATGAGAAATGTCTGATATAATATTTCCAACAGAACCACTCTGTCCAGAGCATATAAAGATAGTAGATGAGGAGCTCTCGATGCACCATATGGCATAAACTCTGATGCAGATTCCCTTTTCATGCAAATACCAGTCTCCAATGCCTCCTATGACTGCCTGTTCTTGTTTCGAGAGGCATGGATGCTCTTTCTCAAATAAAAAAGAGTACACTGGAGCAATAAAATGGTTGTATATTCTTGTCATGTCTGATTTATGCTTGTAATCCCATAAGAGCTTGCATTAAACATGTACTGGGGGAAAAGACTTGGACCATTTCCATTCTAGTTCCAGAAATTCATTTTCTGAACAGTTGGAGTCCAAAAGGTAGTTGGACATAAAGTAACTAGTAGGCTTGGCACTCTTCACTTCCTTGAAAGCTTTATATAATGAAGGGGACATGATTGCACTCAAATTGAATGTTGGCCCATGAGTACAAATTTCATTCACCATAGGCACCCATGATTCATGAAACATGGTTCCATCCTTTTCTCCATACAGTCTTATCAGCAGCAACATGACTATTCTGAAATGATGCTTCAATCTAGCAGTTGGATACACCTTTGATATCCTGGTCTTAAATATTTTAGCATAAAACCACCATTTTTTAGTAGCATGCTAGGAGGTACCTCATCCATATCCCTTTTCACCCATTCCTCAAATAGACATACTTCAGGCTCTGGGAGGAACTTTCTTGACAATATGTTGAAGGTCTGGTAGCCTCCAACAGGGCTCTGGTGTTGTTTTAGGATCCATCTATTGGACAAGTCCACCTGGCCTATGAGCTAGGAGATTACCTCCACACAAGGAAGAACAAGAGATATGGCAGCAATCCTATGGAGGCATGATTTGGTCACATTCTTGTAAATGTTGATACTGAGGTCATGTTCAGGATCATTGTGGATGAGTTCTGAGAAATCCCCTGAGCTGAACATTTGATAAACTCTTCCCCACAGGAGAGAATTCCCATTGCTTATCTTGCATTCTGTGTCCCCCATGATTAAAGGACGATGTTCAGGAATCACCACCTCTGAAGATTTATTTGTTCAAATTTTATTTGCATCTATCTACATCATTTTGACTTTCTTATCAATTCTTACACTAACTCAATACAAGAAGCTTAATGTTGTACAGGTTGTTCTACTCCATTCATAGTACAGATACAGTAAATTCATAATTATACACAATATACTTGTTCTTGATTTGACATGGAATTCAATCTACGAGTTGTTTTACATTACTCTGCATAACAAGCAGTTGAATTGATTATGAAATAAACCACATGTTTGATTTCACTGTGTATTGGTTTCACTTACCACCTAATGATAACCTGTTGTATAAATGATGCCTGTTATAACTCCATTGCTTACACTATTGACATAATAGAAGTAATCAGCGTAGCTTTCTTTTGTTTCCATTGTTATAGTAGACTCAACATAAGTAGAACCGTAAACAAACTAGAGTTAAGTTGTTATGAATACTAATGGTAACCACGCTCAAATAAATTGACTTGTATTACATAGATCACAAAGCTTGATCAATACTACTACCTTATTCTAGTTATATTGATGGGTATTATTCTTTAAACCATGTATTAGGGAAATGCTTATTATGTTCCCTTAGTGTAATTAGGTTACATGTATCTGTTACATTGGATACTGAATATTTAGGCATATAACGTAACAACAAAACCAACACTCTACCTTGACTATGCGTCTAGTTGGCTTTATAAAATGACCCTCAAAACTCAAGCTACCCCCTTGACCTATGCCTTTCATAGTACTGCTATTGGATAAAACCCAAATTTTACGTGCCTTTGCAGGGAGGGAATGACAAAGTAACTGGAAAATATGAACTAGCTCTACAACCTTTTGGTCCTCGATCTTTATCTCCTTCATCACTTGCTTAACCCACTACATTAAACACTAGATCTAAGGCTGATCGTGTTAGAGACACAATCAACATTCACTATGCATACAAGCCAGTTCTACCATATGAAGCAAGCGTTGATTGAACCAAGTGTAGTAAGGTTAGTAGGTGTAGTCAGTGTGAGTAGCAGGAGTGATAGCGGTAGTGGGTGGGATAGCTTGTTTGAAGACTATTGTTTGTGAGATTGTTTGAAGGAAGTTCTTGTTCCCTTCTCCCTCAGGACATTGGTTGTTGTGGGGATAGGAAAACTTGTCGAAGCTATGATGTTTAGGACCACCGTACCCACTAGCTTTGAGAAGGTCCTTAAATAAAGGTGTATGTTTGGGTGGGGAACCTTCCTATCTGTTAGTAATTGACTCAATCATAGAATAATATCATATACAAGGATATATCTCATGATATATGTAATTGCACCTTTATTTTTGGCATCAAATCAAATGGGTTTCAATAGGTTCTTAAGCCCTAATATCCCCCCCTCGCCCCCTCCCATCGACACAGTCATAACTTCAGACCAAGTTGCTCAATTGACCATAGGGTTTTAACGCGAAACTCATTCATATGGATGAGGTTTTCTTCCCTAGCACAAGGTTGGGGGGCGAGAAGCTCTTTCGGTTAATTATTTGAGAGCGGAATGACATATATAATAATTTCAAAATTACATATATAATAGTAGCATTTTCTGCTAAAACGTAATTACGTATATAATAAATCATAATTACATATATAATTAGGGCATAAATTCATAATTACATATATAATATATGCAAGGACCAATGGAAAAAGGAAAAAGCATAATTACATATATATTAAAGCATCGATCGAACTAAGAACTTTAACATAATGTTCACAAGAATCATCCTCTTCAGCATTGAAATCCACGTGGGGGAAAAGGACAAGAGGAATGGCCCCCTCCTAGAACAACTAAATTACTGTAAGAACTTAATTGTTCCAAAGTCAAACTCTTTGGGCAGAGGAGCAAGAGAGTCTGCCCTCCCAGCTAGATCGTTGGGGTGACTCCATGAGAGGGAACCATTAGAGAATTGATTGGTCAGTTTGCCGATTGGTCAGAGCTATCTCTGATTTGAAAGATTCCCCTACCTCTCCCCGAAAAGTGTGCAAGTGAGAGGCTTGAGGCTCTACAAGGAAGGCGATCAACCAGGCAACCACCTTCCTGAAACTAGCATCCACCTTACTAATCAATGCACACATCTCACCCTCTAACATAAGCAGTAATATCAGCATGGCATGAGAGACAACAGGGGGCTGTCAAATCACCTCTACCAACATCGGTCGCCATAAAGATACGAAGCATCGTACCTTCATATAAACATATAGCATGGGCAAGGCTAATGATATTGGTAAAGCAAGCATAGCAGTAATAAACCTTGCCAATACCACCCATCCTTAGGACTATAAGATAAATTTAAATTCCACCGAAGAGTGAGCACAAAACAACCTTGTATCACAGCTAGGCACCCCCTTGATGACCCCCAAAATGAGGAGCATAAGGACTAAGGATAATGCCTAATGAGAAACGAATTTGATTAATGCACAAAAAATTGGAATGAATCTTCACAAGAAGAGGAATTATTCAAGGAAAAGGAAGTATGATTCATATGATGTTGAGACCAGACAGGAAGAGGGTACGGCTGCGTATATTGAGGTTACTATGCCGCGAAATCCGTTTTTCGCACAGAGTGGATTTCGATGCATTGGATTTGGCACAGACTTTTTTAGTTCAATCAAATGATGACATGGCAGTGGAATGTGGATGGGGTTAGGATTCCAACAATTGAGCTAGATTATTCATGGATTGAAAGCCATTCAATCACTAGGTAAGCAGGTCAAGTTGCTTGCCTGTATATTAGCTTTGGTATGGAGAGTCTGTCTAAGTGGTTTATACCATCCCTAGGCATGGAAATCAGTCAATGATGATTTGGAAGCATTGAGTGAGTAGAGCTTTCACCTGCTGATAGTAGCTTATCAAGATTGGTTAGGATGTTCCCACACGATTGAGTGAAGGAGCATCGAGTGGACCATCCAAAGTTGTCTGTTATAGTGTCTGCGGAATGAACCGTGTTGTTTAGGAAGAACTGCGGTGGTTGGGCTATTAGCTAGCCTTCTCAAGCCCCCTGTAACCATCTATTGAACCTTTGTAGGAGGCGGTGGTGGTTCCTTTCTTGTCATCATACATTTTGATATGCATCATGTTATGTATTTAATACTAGATAATCCCCTTTAGATATCATGAATGAATGGACCGGCTTTGGCATGCTGAAATTAAAATCCCCATTAATATTTTTTTTGTTGGTTGATGATTGCTTATCTTAGTCCCATCTAACAAGTCTTTCAAGCTAAGATAAATCAGAGAAGTTATGCCATCTAAGCATACATGGTACTCCTTTCAACTTATTATATACATATACCTTATTATCCCAATACGGAACCATGTGCTCAATGGCACTAACTTTGTTTGCACGGCTTAGCCAATCTCTAATCACGATGGTATGCATATTTTTCACAGTATTTGTCATTATTTTTTGCTCCAACACGATTTGAAGAATGCAAAAAAGCGATGGCTTTTAGTGTAGGCCACCATTATTTTTCTTGTTGTATCAAAATATGTCTTATATTTAAAATAATTTACAAACAACAAATTAAAATTGGAAGCGTATATACGATGGGCTTATATTAGTATCCTCTTAAATAAGGTAGCAATGCGAAATAAAAGCATAGGTTACCAAATCTAAGTTTGAGCATCTCTTATCAATAATGCACCCTCGATTCTTGTTATTGATGTACCTCGTCACACCACATGGAACATAAAAAGTGGACAATTACTAACTTCTTGCTCAAAATAAAGCATAATCACTTTGCCAAATCCAATGAAGGAAGAGTGGACAAGATAGCTATAATTGCCAAACAGGCGACACACTAGTAATACGCATTGAAGAGGCTAAATATTAGTCTGATTATCCTTCCAAATAGATTAGAAAGCTGTGTAATTTGTTTGCTCACCTCTCTTACGGATTCTTTCGACACGCATCTTGCATTGAAAGTTGGAGCTAATAGATTCTTGCTAAAGCAACAAAGTTTAAAGTGTTTGTGGTTGATACTATTGCAAGGAATGACCAAAGCTCCACCCGCATCCCACCGCCCACCACGCGGGATGTCCCTTCACTTGCCCCACGAATGCCAACAACTTCAAATAGGTGATCCGATTATCCATTGTCAAACATACAAATCAGGGCGAAGGAGCACGCACTGAAAAATAGATTGATTCAACAAAATTTGAGGGGATAATGAGTTATTAACAAGGAGAAATCTTGATGCATTAGAGGCAAGTGTGTTCACCATGGCCACATATCACGGTCAAAAGGACAAGCAAAACCAACATGTACGTGATGAAGCTCCAATCTTTGCGGAAAATAGCTTGCTAGCCTTTGTCACAGGCCAATTCCAAAGTCTCTCAAATCTAGATTACGTGTCTATAATAATTGGACCCTGTACAAAACTTGTCTTCTCTTGTTGAACTACCTTCCATGCAATTGAGTGTATTTGCAGAGCATTTCTTTAGAAATGATCTTGTATGAAATGCAGAGGAAACTAATGAGCCTCCAACCTGCATTGTCCAATGGTGCCCCTAGCTACATTCTTGGTAATGAGTTTATTAAGGCCTTGATTAAGAGATTTAGATAGCCTTTCAAAAGAGAATTATTCAGTTGTCAAACAATAGAAATCATCTTGTATTGTGTCCAAAATGGCCTTGTAGAAATCACAATGAAGGGCACCCATTCCTGAAGAAAAAATCACAACATCCATTCATGATGACTTACCCTAGTAGTCATTGATGAATTAGTGGCTCGAATAATACCAATACTTATATTTGTTTTATAGTTAAAACTAAGATCAATTGAGAATCGATAAAACCAAAGTTCAAATGAAAAAAAAGTGATGTTAGATAGATAATAATGTGCATTTCTTATTAGGAATTTCTCCATTGGTTTCCTTGGGTTATTGGCACCTACAATCTTGATTGGTTTGTTATATACTCCTTGATATAGAATATCTCGTTTGCTAGATATACACAATTCCATCTATTTAAGGGTTTAAAATGTTGTGTGCTTGCTCCTTCTAATCTCTAAAATACATCTAATAGTCTAGTTCGTTCCTTCTCTTTAGTATTTGCTTCCTTCAACTTGCTAATCATATAGATTCAGGCATTGATCTCCTTGACCAATTTGTTCAAGATTTGTTCCAATAGTTTTTTTTTCAAAGTTTCCTTTTCTCCACATTTATTGTTAGAACAAAATTGTTACTTGTTTTGGAGCCTTAAGATCTCATAGAGACACTTCAATTCCCTTTGTAACTACTCTTCCCATTTATATGTGTGGGAGGGTATCTATTTTTCCAAAGTTACCCAGGGCTTACTCTATGCCCCAATTGGGTCAAGCTAACCCACTTTCCACATAGCTTATTCATGGACATGATCACTAAAAGCAAGGGTTAGTATGGGTAGATTTCATAATTTGAGAACCTATGATCACTACAAGAAAGGGTTAGTGTGGGTAGATTTCATAATTTGAGAACCTATTGATCAACATCAAAGAATTTTTTTAAGTGTATATCGACAGATTATCAAAGAAAACACTTTGTAATGATATATTAATTAACTAATCATTGAATATCGAAGAGAATGAATAGTTTTTCATGGTTTGTGGATTAATTATGTTGAGAGAAGCGAGATGTTATATAGCCTAGGTAGGGTTGATGTGCAAGGGTTTGTGCTTAAGCCTACACTTTTAATAATTTGAGGGTTAATTATAGGGTTAAGATGGATTTATGCTATGTTACAGTATATATGGTCTATCCAAGGAATAGTGAATATGCATTGGCCAAAATATCAAAGTGACATTTCTGGCACTGTCTCTTGTATTTCCCGATTTTTTCTCTTTCTGGCCCTGTCTGTCTTTCCAGAAAAATTAGTGGCCTCTTGTCTGCCAGCTAGGGAAGATGAATTATATAGGGTCTATCCAAGGAATAATAAATATGTATTGGCCAAAACATCGAAGTGACATAAACTGATTTATAATGAAGCTAAGAAAATCAATTCTCATCATAACATAGACACTATACATTTCCAACTTGACATATTTTAATTAGGTCCAACTAGGTGATAATATTTAGAAGCATAACTAGAAGGAGATGCACATGCACATGTAACTACTAGCCATACACTCTCGACACTGCTGTAACTATGATATTGTCTTGACAAAGATAATGGAACTTTTTGATTGCTTTGAAGTTTGACATCATTGGACTACTATGAAATTGCATCTAGCTTAACTGTCGGTTTTTTTTCTATCTTAGAAAATTGGATAATAATTGTGTGCATGCAAAAAGATTGAATAGGCTGAGATAATTTGAAACTATAAGCAATAAGCATGTCAAATTATTTGTTGAGAATGCTTTGACATTCTGCCATTCAATTTTCAAAATCCAACTATTACAAAAGCAAGAGGTGGGTATTTTTAGGGATAGTCTCATTGGTAACTCTAGTATAATTATTATCTTGTTATGTACAAAATATTAAAAATGTCAACCATGAGTCCAAGATAATATCATGGACTTGAATTTTTTTTAAAGAGTGGTTGTGAAGGATCATACCCTACATCCATACTTAACATAATTATTGATTATTTTTTCATCCTAGCAAAGGTTTTGTGCTTTTCATTATTCTATTTCTACACAAACACTTGTCAGACAACATATGGGTAGAGGCTAATCTTATCTTGTCAATCCAATCCAATATGGGCTCCACCTAAGAATCCCTTAAGGAAATTTCATGGTAGTTTTGATGCATCTCTGGCTAAAAATTAGGTGGTTTCTGTCCAAGTAGAGCCCCAAGCTCTTTTGTATTGTTGAGACTCATATGTATATAGAAGGCTAGGCGACAAGAGGCTTATCTCTTGGCTCAAGTAGTAATAAATCAACACCAAATGGATGGGAATTTGTTGCATGAAGTTACTGATCCAATATGGTTCTCATCAACAGATTAGATTGGATAATTTTATAAATATCAGGACAAACGACTATGAAAGTAGGCTTGTGGGACTCTCATCAATAGATTAGATTGGATAAATTTATAAATATCAGGACAAATGTCTACGAAAGTAGGTCTGCGGGACTAAAAGTGTACATCCATTGTAGGCACACATATTACTGTTTCAACGTGGTTTTCATTAATACATAATATATGACAAGAAAATTTTAATTAGTGTCAAATGAATAACTGTTCTTCTATAACTATATGGATTTTAGAACCCAGATACTCTTAGTATTCGTAATGGTTAAGGAACATAAACATAGTTCAGTCCGAATCTAAGCCCAATTCTGGCCTCCATATCCCCTTTGAAGGATTTTAGCTAACATCTTGAAACAAAATTGAACGAGTCACCTTTGGTCTTCACCTTGACTTTTTGTGTAACACAAAATTATCTGTTTCAAATTCAATTCTGCAAGTGACCCTAGGTCTAGAATTGCAAGTTATTTTCCTTAAACAAATCTGGAATATAGTCTAATTTTTGGTGTTTTTGTTTTATGCATTGATGTGGGCATTCTATGCAAATAATAATAGATCGCATGTTCTTATAACTCCTACTGATATCTTCTGTTAATTTTCCGGTCATGAAAGTCGGGTGAAATCCCCAGTTTGAAGCCTAGACCCATTATCACTCTCAATTTCTGTGATCTAAGAAGCCATTCAAAATGATTGGATTGTATAGAAATTGCAGGATTCGCATTGTCTTGGCTTTATTAAATAAAAAAGGTAGCTATAAGTCCTTAAAGCTGATTGGCTCTACAAAATTTTGAAAGATGTAAGCCTTGAAGATGCGGAGTTTTGTTTCTTCTAGATATTTGCTTCCCTCTTGAAGTAATTTTGCGTTCCTGAAGAGCTTGATGCAGCTGTTTCCAAAATAATTCACTGTGTCAAAGGTTTTTGTTTCCCTATTTCTGTTATTTTGTGGATGTTTTCTCTTGTTTCTCAGCAAAGGAGGCGACCATAACCATCATTTAATCTACCTGTTAAGAGTTGCTTGGGCAGATCTTCATGTAACTTCGCAAGTCAAGCGTATGCATTATTTTTACATATATCTAAAGACAGAAATAGGTTATTTACGATTTGGGTTATATCAATCTACCTTTTGGACTAAAATTATACCTGAGCCAGCTTCAGGTTTGCTCTCATTAGTTTGGTGTTGAGGCAATCATCACATCCCAAAATATGAAATGATTTGTTGAACAAGGAACATGAAACACTTATCTTTTACATGTCCAGTCTATGATGAGGTTTGTTGTAGATATCATTTCCCATTCTGGGATTCATGGATATGTTTGAAGCTTTAACTCTTCGGTACATTGTAAGGTTCTCTTTATTCATGAAGTGACTTTAAATGAAAAGTGTAATAGAAACACCCGGGCTTGTTATGCAATTGGACAAGCCTGATGATGACCCCATATGAACACGTACATTACATGCATCTACATACATATTGCAACTCCTTATGGAGGAGCTCCACCTGATCTTCTCAGAGACACTATATAGTATGATGTAATCTTTCTTTGTGGGTTTTATCCATATGTTTAACAATTTTGGCTTAGTATCTTTGCTCTAGAAGGTCAAATTCCCTAGAGTTGGCCACTAAGACACCCAAAACTTCTTACCTATTCCCTCTAGATGTATATGGAGCTACATTGATCGTATTGAGTCCTCAAGCAAGGACCTGTAAGATATGCATTACCTTGGCCCCACCTTCTAGTCCCAATTACATGAACTTTATCTTCCCTCAGGATTGCTAAGTGTTGTCTTTCCATGTGAATGCACAACTTGACCGTGATGTGTGCTACAGAACGTGGTTACCTGCAGGGTCATGTAGTCCATGCGGGGTGACACACTTCTATTTGTGACCTATAAAAATAAAATCCCTTCTCACTTCTCCACTTAAAAGAGGATCATTATAAGGGTCTCCTAAGACATCAAAACTAAATACTTGAAGGTTTATTAGGAAATAAGGTTTGTTTTGGGTTTGGTAATAGAGGAAGGGTATAAAACAAATCCATTTGTACAGGTTGCTAGTTCAGCACCAAGCTCTTGCACATCAATTTGTGTTTGTCTATTAAGCTTTATCCTCTCTAATTTGATCAAATAAAAAGGCATTTATATTTGGGTAGAATTTGTAACAATGTTGTAAAAAAAAAATACCTTGTATCATATATTGGGTAGGCTGGGGCTTTGTTGGACATTAAAGTTAGACTGTACAATATGTGTATTGATTTTTCCGGACAACTGAAACATTGTTCTCTCAACTCCAGCAAGGTTATTACCAAGTCTGAAACAAACAGGGGACCTATTCTATGATTTCCAGCCAAAATACCAAGGTGTAGATTTTGCTATGATGCCCAGAACAGGGGTAACAGTGTTACTTGCATGCCAAGCAACACAACCATGCTTCTCAACAAAAGGGATTGAAACAGTAAAACAAATTGGTTAAACCATCATTAACAGAGTAAGTGAAAAACATAGTGTTGAACTTAGTTTCCCTTCTTATTAGCTTGCATGCGTTTTACAGTAGACCTTGCACTTTCAACAATAAAAAATACTTCATTTTATGGCTAACCTGAATGTATTCACTTAGTATTATATGACTTGGAGCAAGCTCATTAACAAACTAATTGCCTCATGACTAACATACTTCAAAAACATGATTGGTATGTGCCTTGTTCCTAGTTGAATTCTAAGTGGAGGCATTGCTGCTCTTTTGAGTTTGTATAATGTATTTCAGTTGGTGAAATGTGGGAGTATTTCCTTCTAAGCATTTGTAATTTGGACCAAAACTCGTTTAACTAGGTAGTTTTCAAGACATGCCTGGATGTGAAATCATTTCATCATGCAAAAATGGGGATGTTATCTTGGCAATTAAAAAATGGCATGGAATTTGAAGTTGTCCATTAACCATGACTTCGTTGCTATGAATAGTGTGCTTGATTAATTAAAACTGGACTTCATTTATACTGTAGAGCTACAGTGCGGCAACATTTTTAGGCTTGTGCTTTGATGTCCTAATTGTAGGATAAGGTCACTATATCTAGAGCTCCACACATCAAAAGAATGCTCAGATTTTTGTTGTAGAACAGAGGTTGGGATTATCATTTTATTCTTACAGTGATACTACAATCATTCCAGCAATACTTCTTACTGATTTTTCAGAGAATAGGAATCAAGTTACTCAATCTTCCACAATACTGATGAATTCATATCATAGTAAAATCTGAGTTGTCTTAACTCCACCAGGCCAAGGGATTAGGAGTTCTTGACATATAAATTATTTTATGTTACTATGATACCTCATAGTTGAGGCAGGGATCTTGAAGAGAAACATCTCCTTCTGAAGTTTTACTGCTAAATATACCTCTGAAAATATCTTAAAACCACTTAAAAGCACACCTCATAAATTCTGAAACATACTTTGATGACTTCCAGCTTTTGTTTGTGATGACTGAGTTTCTCTTTGAATTTGTGCCCAAGTTCACTGATCAGGGCTTGTAGAAGGCTTTAAAAGAATGTCACAGATTGTCCTTTTTGAACTCAGACTTGTCCTACCACAGAGTTTTGAAGGTGACTTCTGCTGAAATTCCTTAGGTGCTTCTTGGAGCTCGCAATATCTTAAGCTTGAGCTTGTCCTCACCTGGCTCTGAAACCATGTTAATTTTGAGTTAACATGTTCTTAGCTTAGGTTAGTTACATGATACATCATTTTCCCATTAATGATTAATCCATTAGAAATCTCATTAATCATAAGTGTAACTAGTGAAAGAACATAAGTAATAAAAACTGAAGACAAGACAAGACAAGACAGAAGAACACACGAATATGGCTCAAGCCAGGGAAAAACCCCAAGATGGGGAAAACCCTTATCAATTCTTCTTATCATTAATGTCAAATGTTCAGCAGAGAGAGAGAATACAATACTTCAAAGTCAAAATGACTTGCAAATGAGAAGGTTTAATACCACTGCCCTTAGACAAGAGGATGGTTCCAACAAGGCTGCAAATATGATGTCTGGTGTAGGCTCCAGGGACTTGTGTCTTTTCTGCAATTCTGGTAGGAATGACTAGGGCATAAACACAGTTAGCAACTACCCCATTCATAGCCTTAAAGAGCTTTACTAGACTGCGGATTATCTTCAACCAATCCCTTCAAATGCTGGTAGCCCATAAGCCTTCTTCTAGGCTTCAAAACCCACTACACAGCCTCATGATAAAGCAGCCTTGACTGTGGCTTTCTTGCTATAGGTTCTCGGCCTCCAGGACAGGGTTCTTAAGCCCTGTGGCCTAGCTGTAGGTGACCCAAACTAGTGCGGATTGCTTCAAGGAGAATGAAACCTTTACAACAGTCCCAAAATTTCATCAAAATCACCCTTAACAGGTGCGGCTTCTATCTACTTGAACTCAGACCTGTGATGAAGATAAAATGCCCAAGACAAATCATAAATGTGCCCAAACCAATCTCGTCCTCCATCTTGTGGAACTCTGCCCTTGAAGATGACTAAATTGAACCTAACCTTGCCTTCATCTCCTTCGCTGGAAATCACCTTCTTCTGCGGCTACTTCAGAGAGAAGAATGAATATTAAAGTGCCTAAGATAAGTTATTTATATCCTTCTTGGGTAGGCCGACTTGATTACTTGAGGAGGGAAATTCAAATTTTCAATTTTCGATTTTTCCTTCCTAAATAAGGTCATGCCTTATGAAATTTCAATTGAGTGAATGAATACTTTTCCTTATCCAGATTTAGTGATCTTTATAAGGTCGATTTTGATCCTCTCGAAAAGAGAAATCCAATGCTGCAATCAACTTCCTCATAGGAGCAGTCCAAAGTGGAATTTGGCCCTAGTTGCCAATTTTAACGCTGACTGAATCTCTTGGCAATCAAAGTAACAAGCATTATGTTTTGAGTGTATATCTCTATGAAGCTTATTTAGAACCTTCATTATAGCCTTGCAGAAAGTTGACTAGGTGCGCTAGAGTGTAGATGAATTGCTAATTTTGAATATGTTGGGGTCATATAGGCCCAGTTTGGCTTTGAGGCAATTCTAAGTCATTTTATCCCCATGAATTAATCTTACTAGGAGGATATCTTCCTCATCAGTTGGAGCTTCAACTATCTCAAATTATCCGCAAACATGAGCTTTAAGTTGGCTATCATCCATCCAATTAAAAAAGGGCACTCTTTCTTTTACATTTTTTGAAGCTTAAATGTTAGCTAGTCCCCAAATCTAGCCATCTAGATTCAATAACATCTCCCACTTAGTTATTGGTTGATAACCCTCTAGTCTAAGTGTCTTTGTATAGATTTCCCACCAAGTTTAGGTATGATCCACATGCTTCAATCAACCAAATAAATGATGTAGCAATACTTACAAACATTCTGGCCAATGCACCTGCTGGAGCATTATTTCCCATTTTTGGAAATGGACTCTTGGAGCTTGTCTATTTTAAATGAGTGTCTATTCCCAAAGACTCCTCACTTCTAAGAGGGCCCACCACCTACTTCGTTGATATCTTATCATATTTATATTTTCTAGACCTTTTTCCTTGAGTAGAAGAAATAGGTAGTACAAACACACACAGTGAGCTATTAGAATGTCATATGTACTTCATAAACTGATGAAACCTGGTTTGGTTAACAGAGTAAACTAATGAAACCTAGTTGGGGTCTTGTATTACCAAAAATCTTGAAACATTGATCTTTGTACAATGAACTCTACTCACAACATAAACAACATTTCTACATGGTTTGTCGTTATTAGTAATCGGCAATTGCACGAGAACATAATCACTCAGTAGTTTTTCACTTGACAATTTTGGAGATGAACTTGGTGGTATTGTGGTAGTCTCCACAAAAAAAAGGGTTCTTTGTGATCTAGATAATTCTTTAAACTTTCATTTTTACAAAGATACATCACTAGATTCTCTAAATCCATCTTTGTTCCTAACTGCTGCAATATTCTCTCCTCAACAGAGCACTTTATTATCACTTATATACAATCACTAGTTTGTCTTGGCCTATCCTGTGAGATCACGATTGAGCTCATAAATAAAAAAAGGGATTGAAATATAGATCATAAATAATAATTGTATCTGCACTTGGAAAATTTATTCCAACCCCCACCCTGCCTCCCACCCCCCCTCCTGCCTGAGTTGAAATAAGGAAAAATTTTCATTATCTGGGCTACTAAAGTTCTTTATTCAATGATGCTTTTCTAATGTTGGAGTGCTCCCATCCATTCGACAATATACAAATTCTAAGAAATTCAAGAAGTCTTCCTGTATATCAAGCATCCATGTCCACCTTGTTTCAATTGTGGAAGCGCCTTTCCAATACCTGAAGCTTTCTAGACGATCCAACTAGCATCTCAAATACCTTTCTTACAAAATCACTCCTCGTCCTGGGAAATGATATGATGATTTACAACCTGGAAGGAGGAGAATTTTTGGAATGACATATTCAAGTATTAGTTGTAACAGGATCTAGTAGGACTCATTAATCAGGGTTTGCCAAATAGCTGACTCTTGAAAAGAAATTCTGGCACCTTGTCAAATAGGTACATGAAGCCTTCCATATAATGCTCAAATAACAGAAGAAAGTGATGATTTTACTTGACATGAAATTCATAGAGGAAGAGAATAAAGGGAAAGAAAATAATGTTGTGATTATGTTCCTCTAATGTTCAAGCATATATGAGAGTTTTGCAATAGCTACAATAGATGTGAGGCAACATAGAATTGCTTTCTAGAGGTGCATGAGGTCTCCATTTTTTTTGTTTTATTTTTTATTTTATTTCCCTTCTGCACCAGAAACCATCTTGATTTTTAAGCTTGGTCACATTTGAAGTATCAATAAAAAACATATTTCCATTTCCATAGTCTCCCAGACCTTACCAGCCACTAATCAAATCCCTATAACATCCATGCAATTCATTGTCTTCTCAGCGGAGTCTTGAATACAGACAAACAAGCCCACAAAAATATGCAAGCTTGAGGCAACTTGTCATGTTCCCTTGCTGGCCCCTCCTTCATCCAATTTGCTTGAAAGTGAAATTCTTGTTTTCAAATCAGTAATCCAAATTTTGGCCTCTGTTAGGCAGGCCTGTTTCCGAGAAAATGTCTTTTTTTTTGCTTCACTGATTTTCTATAACCAAACACTATAGAAAACTTGAGCTAATTTCGAAATTTGCGAAAACTCCTCAAAGAAGTCCCAAACTTGGTCGAGGACTTGCCTAATCGATTCATTTTTTACAACATAAGGCTTCAACAAAGACTTGTCCAACGCTTGGAGCTTGTCATGATTATCTATTTCCAGCCACCTTGAGGGTTGTTGAGGAAGGATGCATGGTTGCAACTCATCCATGTCTCTCTTTTCCATGGTTTTGGAGAGGCAAAATTCAAATGAAGAGGGTGCATTATCATTGAAACTCGAGAACATTGTCAAAGAGTTTACATGATATATTTCAAAACATCCTAAGTTAGAAGCAGCTGGAACTGCCTGTGAAAATGAGATGTTGGTTCCTTTTTTTAAATTCCCTTATCTGACATTAGCTTTCTCACATTGACTACATCATCCCATAGAAGTAGCATGGATGTTAAACAACATCACATATACTCCATTCAAGTGTCTCGAGTGGCCGAGGAGGTCAACCATGCACGCATAATGCTCCACTCTAGGCTTCATGCCAAACTTTCTACTAAT
This sequence comes from Pinus albicaulis, assembly GCA_034641835.2. Taxonomy (NCBI): domain Eukaryota; kingdom Viridiplantae; phylum Streptophyta; class Pinopsida; order Pinales; family Pinaceae; genus Pinus; species Pinus albicaulis. The sequence continues at coordinate 753,062,525 of CM076578.1, forward strand.
TAAATCAAAATGATGCTACTCTTCATCTACTATAGTCCTGCATGGCTGTGGGCAGATAAAATAACAATGAAGATGATATGGCCTACCTTAATGCCTACTTCTTGTGTTTCATAAAAGAGTGTCAGGGCATCATGCCCATGCATTTGATACCCACGCTGCAGAGCCACTAAGTCAGCACATGAATGAAAATAATTATTATGGTAACAGAGTTAGGCTTCACCTTTGCAACTTGCATTCAACTGAAGAGTTTCAAGGATTAAACACTATGACCAAATTGAGTATATCTCACAATGACCGCACTCCATGTAACTACATCTGGGTTCATTCCTGTCATTTTGAAGTTGATAAAAGAGTCCTAGCACCTCATCACAATATCCATTCAATGCATAACAAAAATTATTAGATTTCATGAGATCAGATCCCTCTTTGGCATATTGACAAACACTTCATATGCATCATCCATTTTTTTGTTGTTGCAGCGCTTCTAATTCTGCACAAGAAGCGAAAGCACTGGCAGTAGTGACTGAATTGGCTTTCACTTCATCCAGCTGCATTTTAGAAAATATCTCACTGCACCATTTTTGTGACCATTCTACTCATACTTGGATATCATCACACATTACATAGGGTTTCAACCTTCCCATCTGCATTTCATCAAGTAGCTTTCCTGCCTCTTACACAATTTCTAATTTCGAAATATCTTGTAGTCATGGTGTTCCATATAACTGTGGATTTCCCTGCTTTGCTCCAGGGCTGCAATCTCAGTGCACGCCTTGAGGACAATTGGAAAGGTGTGTCTCCACTTAGTCCTCCATGTTGCATTTGGTAATACAACTTGAGGGCTTCCTGGCAGTTTCCATCCCTGACACAACCTCTGATAATAACATTCCATGCTGACACATTGCACTTGGGAATTTTCTCAAACATCTGGTGTATGCCCTTCATACTTCCACAATAAGCATACATGTAAAAAGTGCAGTAGGATCGCTTAAAAAGAGGAAAATTAGTGATGTGGGAATTTCAATCTGCATCAGCAATGGTAATCAATTCAATTTGTTGGTTATCACATTCACTACTACAATATAAAGTCAAATGCTAAAAGAGTATGGCTATGGAAACTAGATCATTTATCACCTAAGCAACTAAACTTATTGTTTTTTTTTGGTTTCCTAGACTATTTGCAGTGCCTACAAGGATCAAGACAACAATGAGTGGTATTGTTGCATTTCAAGGCTATACAAAACCCCTTGAAGACAGGGCTAAGTATGGGAATAAAATAGTTAATCACCTAGACAACTTAATTCACTAAGATGCTAAGCTTTTTTAATCTCCTACAAATGCATGATGGTTTTTTGCATTAGGGAAATAGTATGCTATCATTTTTTTTGTTTTAAATCGCCATGGCAATGGTAATTAAATTTATGAAAGGGTTCAAAGTTGTGCCACTTTGTAATATCAGCTTTTTAAATGCAAGCCATATTCTTGTAGAATATGTTCCCAAAGTTTTTATAGACTACTGAAAAATAGAGGCAACATTATCAATGGGAAATAAATAATCATTTTGCAAGCCCCTCAAAGCGTTTTTAAGGTCTACTCCCATTTTCCCTCGCCAGTCATTGTTTTAGTCACGCCTAAGAATTTTCATAAAATTATAAATTATCTTAAGATAAATGGGTTCTTTTAGTGGTCAGCATAACTGTAAACTGCAGATCTATCACTCAAAATCTATACAGATGATAGGGCATCTTCTCTACCTATGGAAGAGAAGCTCAGCATTAAATAGGGAATTATTCTTTTGGTCCTATAATATGCTAGAACTTTAAAGATAGTAATAGATTTACACAAGGGACATTCAAAGATAGGTAGTGTAGCAATTGTGCCCCAAAAGTCATAGAAATAACTTCCTCTTGTTGTTTTTGTCTTTGACATGTACATTACTTTGCAGTTGGCTAACACTACCTATTCCATATTGGTGCAGGATACAAATCTTCATAGCACAAATATACATTTAGCAGTCTAGATTTATTCATTGGAGCGTATGCATATTTTACACATAATAGATAACTTATTTTATATAGATTATAATCTCAAACTTGTTCTAAGACTTCTATAGAATGGAATAAATGTATTCTACTTGTATGTTTGGTACTTCCTAACACTTCATTTACACCTCCACCCAATTTTCATAACTTCCATAACCATTAGGTAGACACTTGCAACTTCGATGTTATTTTGCTTATCTAGTAAAAGATTTGCCAAGACTTTACAAAGTTTTAAAATTTCTCGAAAGTTGTGTAATTTATAATTTATAAAGTTTCAAGGTTTAATTTTTTAAAGTCTAGTTCTTTAAAGGGTGCTAGCTCAATGGAAGAGCACCTGCTTTAGAAGCAGGAGGTTGGTGGTTCGATTCCATCGTGCCCTGATATTCATGTGGAATGGTGACAAAGGCTCTTTTGACCATCACCAATGAGCTTATGGTGACATTTTTTGACCCTCACCAATGAGTTTATGGTAACATTTTTCGACCCTCACCAATGAGCTTATGGTGACATTTTTTTGACCCTCACCAAATATGAAATGGTGAGTGTCAATGACTGTCACCATATATATGCATCAATAGTGACGACCATGAAGGGTCCATCACAAAAAATCGTTGTTGTTCATATGAAATGGTGACGGTCACTATTCGTCATTATAATCAATATTCGTGATGGACTTTGAATGTCACCACAACACATACTTTTGGTGACGCCACCTTTGGTGACGTTCAGTTTTTTGGTGACGAAGGCTATTGTCCATCACCATTTTTCATATAAAATGGTGACGGTCACTATCCGTCATTATAAATCATTATTGGTGACGGATCTTGAATGTCACCACAACACTTATACTTTCGGCGACGCCACCTTTGGTGACGTTCAGTTTTTGGTGACGAAGGCTCTTTTGACCGTCACTAATGAGCTGTGACATTTTTTTCTCGTCACCAATTTCCTTTTCTTGTCATGTAAACACATATTTGAGCACGTAATGAAAGAGGCCCAACATTGGAAGCTAGACCAGGAGATGTAGCCCAAGAGGGGTGAACTCCTTCATCATTTTTTTGTCTTGTGTTTCTGTTTATGGTAATATTGTCTCTATTTTATGCTACAAATATGAGTTTAAACACTTAATTTATGTGCTATTTGAACTTTCCTAATTTCAAAAAAGACATAAAATTTCACTTGAAAATTTCATCAAACCTTCAAGTTTTCTATTACAGATAAATTTGGTATCAGAGCTTAGGTTCTTTGGTTGTATTGAGTGTTTAATTATGTTGAAAGTGTTTTATGATGCTTACAAGGTTGAAGCTCAAAAGAGGAGAAGGAAAGTTTGTGGGAGAAAGTCCTCAAGCTAGTTCAAGGAGAGCACATTTGCCACATTCTTCACCACAAGTTTGACCTCAAGTGTCACCAAAGGCCTCGCCAGTCATGGCACATGAAGGAGATCCTAAAAGTATTACTAAGGATGAGAAGGTTTTTAGAAAATAATTCTTTGACATGACTGAGATGCTGAAAGTTATTTATGAGGAAAGGAACTCAAGGTTGTATGGTGAGAGCTCAAATCCTCCAAAGGGAAATGGAGGAAATGGAGACAAGCCTCCAAAACAAAATGGAGGGAATGGTGATAAACCACTTCTACCACCACATTTCTTCTCACCTTCATCTTCACCATCATCATCTTATACATCAACCCCTTCACAAACACCTCCACATTCTCCAAAGGGACATGGTAAAACTCCATTTTTAAAACTTGACATAAAGTTTGAATTTCCCATGTATAATGGAGAGGTAAATGCTAAGAAATTATATAATTGGGTTTTCCAGCTTGACGTGTATTGCAGGATACGAAGGATTAAATATTATGAGACCAAAATTTAGCTTGCTTCATTAAGGTTGAAAAGTGCAACAATCATTTGGTGGGAAGCCAAAATACAAGAGGATCTCAAGAAAAGAGGTAAGATCATAACTTATTGGAATGATTTTGTGGCTGCATTAAGAAGACAATTTTATCCTTTAGCATACATGAAAAAATCTATAATGGATTGGAAAATTTTTAAGAAATTAAAGGGTCAAAGTGTGCAAAGTTATACCCAAGAGTTTAGAAGGAGAGCATTGATTTTGGGTGTAGATTTATCCTCTCAAGAAACTTTACTCAAATATATTGGAGGTTTACATAGTTACTTGAGACACATTATTCTCATGTTTAATAGCGTAGATATCATTAGAGTTCAGCTATCTTTGGTCTTTTGACTACTTGCATGCTTCAGTTGTTTAGCCGAAGTTATTGCACTGCTTAGTGCAAAGAATTCCTGTGTGGGAATTCCATCCTCTCTTTGGGTCAGCTTGCTTAAGGGATCAAGAGGGAAGGATTTTAGCTTCAATTCAGCATTTTTCTTGAGGCCATTCATCCATATTCAGCCATAGTGCGATTTACCTTCCACAAAAGCGTGACCTTTATGTAGGGACGGCTTTGACGGTTACCCTTTGATTCTATGCTAGTCTTTGGGGAGGAGGTGCTTATTTCCCTCCAGGAGATCTAATAAGAAGGGCCTTGGCCATTTTCTATATTATTCAGATTTTATATGTCATATTCAGCCATTCTTAATGTAGAGTTGTAGTATATTGCGTTATTTTCTGCTGTCCTACCTTTTGTACATGTATATTGTCGGAAACCCTTGCTGGGCGTATTTTTCTTTGTGTAAAAGAGGTTAAACCTCCATTTCTATATTATTTGATTAATAAAAGCTTCATGCTCCAGGTATTATCTTATTATTTTTTGCATAAAAACTCTTTATAATAACACATTCCTTGCTTTAGTACTTCTACCCCATGAGTTAGGCTGGGGTTTGGGCCAGTTTGAAATTTGCATTGACTTGAGAAGTCTGTTTATATAAGCTAGAGTGATTTTTTTTCACCTATAATTAACTGAGTTTTATATCATGTCTTCTAAGGTATCCAAGTCCCATTTCTCACTTGTATAGCGTTATTTTCTAAAGACAACTGTTTTATGCCCTGTATTGCTGCATTTCCCCACCCGGGAAGGAGAGTATAGGCCATTATCTTGCTGAGGTTCTTTCATCTACTGGTATGATGTTATTTTACATATAATGAGCTATTCTACATTTCCTATCTCATGATTTGCTGAAGCTCCACATTGGTAATAACTCAAATTATTCCCAATAGTGTAGCTGTTCCCATTTTGGGATATTACAGTGGTATCAAAGTTGCCATCTTGGATCAGCCTGTGGATTTCAGATCCAATCAGAAGATAAGAAGAAGATGAGAACAAAATTATGGAGAGGATGAGATTACTCTGATCCATTTTCAGATCTAAGAAGAAAGAATAAGAGAAATGCATTAAAACTCCAAGAGGGTTTAAAGGAGGAGAGAGTTGCAGTGAGACCTCTAGAAGGTCTCAAGAAGCAGAATAAGATGCATGCTCTTACTGTTCTCATAGAGGAAGTGGAGAGCAAGGAGACCACTTAGAGCATGAAATCATGAGTGGGTATTTGGTGGAATACAAGTGCCAACCTAGGGCTTCCAAAGAGACCCTAGATTTTCCTCAGTTTATTCAACTGAGAGAAGAAATAAGACCTTGCAGCAAAGGAGACATTACAGGCAATAGGTTCCTATTGTCTACATTTGATGGGTCAACTACAGCTAGAGCTTGGGCAAGGAAGCTTGAGGCATTCTTCCTACTTCATCCAGTGGTAGAGAGGGAGGCAGCAGAAGTTGCAGTGCTGTACCTGGAGGGTGAAGCCAATGCTTGGTGGTGCAGTCACTTAAGCCACACAAGAGTGACTTCTTTTTCTGAGTTCACTCAAGAGCTGATCAAAACCTTTTATGGAGAAAGATCAGAGGAGAGAGGGTCCACACCACCATGGGAGGAGACATGTACCAGCGCTGTCACAGCCTTGGAAGAGCAGACTTCTACATTAGCAGTTAAGGCAGACATTACATTGGAGGGAGGAGCCTTTGCAGCACTACAAGAGGTTCCCACATCTCACCAAGGTATGGGAAGATTTCCACTTTTCCTTATTGCAGCAAATCTTTCTAAAAATGGTGGAAACATGTCCTTATATGGCCCAGGATCAAACATTGTTGCTAAGGTAGAGCAACAAGATTACACTGCGCTGTGAAAACTTGAATGGTTCAAGGAACAAATGAACCATCATTCTCATGGGCCCTGGTTGAGTTGCACACAACCGTTGAGGGTGGAGTGTGAATGCTTGGAGGATGGAGTGAACTTTGCTCCAAACAAATTCATGCAGAGTCAAATGTTCATCAGGGAGTTGATACATGAGATAGCCAAAACACCCTGGAGGAGGGTTACAGCGTTGTCAAGAGGTAGCAGCAAGGAGGCTTTGCCTTCAGCTCCCTTGGTTCCTTATGGGTTCAAGATGATTATCGGTGAGAGATCTTCTCTAGGAGGTCTCCAAGGAGTTGCATTTCAGCATCCCATGGAATGCAAGGAGAAAAATATGATATGGGAGGATGGTAATCTTCTTTGGAGGAGTACCAAGGTGGAGAATGGTAGGAGGCATCCATCGGTGGATAAGTGGATGTGGATAGAGAGCAAGAAGCTGGAGAGCTACTTGCAAATCTATGATACTGGGCAGCAAGAGGCAAAAATTCATTGACTACTCTTGAGAGAGTTTGACCATCATGAGACATATCCTTTTTCCAAGGGTATGTGGGAGGAGAGAACTTGGCAGGGTACTTGCATCATGGGGCAGCAAGGAATGTGGATGCATTATGATGATGTGATCATTGTGTTTGCACCACATGAGTTGTATGATGGAGGTATGATGGGGCAACAAAGACATTTGTTGCTTTGGAGGATTGCGAGAGAGCAAGGGCAGAGTTGCTCTCACATTTTGCATGATGTTGCAATGGGAGGATATAGCAACATTATGAGAGAAGTATTTGACATTGGAAATGTCAGAGGATGGATTTATGAGTTTCCAGGAGCCTATTTTCATAGGCCAACAACGCTATCACTTTGGAAGATGAGCTTGTTGATGGAGTGTTCCCAGGATCACTTCATATTTGATGCACTTGGTCGACATAGAGGAGGTGAGATTGGTAGAGTGGTGGATGGACTCATGGGTTATTGTGGTGTGTTCTCTTTGACTTGGATTTCCAGGCATGAGAAGGAGGATTTTCATGCAGCATGTGGTTCATTCCTCTTCATATGGGTATGTCATGCCACTATGGAGGATTCATCTATGGATCTTGTCACCATTTTGTTTCCATTACATGGTAAGAATTCTATTTTTGCATTTATTGATTGTGCCACACAATATTTGCATGCTCTTACCATTTCTTTGCAGTGCATTGCTCTTCAAAGGGGCAAGTTTCTCTTTAGGCTCCATGGACCATTTTTGGCCAGTTATTATGATGGAGACAGCCTTCTACTATATTATCTGGGGCAAGTGTTTGGTTACTCCTTGTATGCTCAACTGATACATTCAACCATCCACTATTTGCTAGTAGATGTGGTGACCTACACAACTAGCCATTTTTCTAGAAACAACTTGCCAAGCTATTGTCTGAAGCTGCAGTGGGGAAAACTGCGTTGTGACCACTTGAGATACTGTTGGTACCCTCCAGAAACACATAGAACCTTCATTCTTTCTCTCATTATGATGCTAATCATGATCCTATTGGCTGATATGATTCCTGCTTGTATGGGGAGCATGATTGGAGGAGGAACACATGAGGTGGGTGTGTTCTTGGGGGAGGAGCATCCCCACACTTTTTGCATTGCATGCTATAAGGGGAGCATGGGAAGGAACATGGCCTCTACAACAACATCTTTTTTTCTTAATGAGGAGGGCCATGAGATGGATGGGATGCCATATGGTGATAATTTCTTGTCCATCATGTATGAGATGGTTTGGGCCAGCTTGATTCACAACGCTAGGAGAGGGACCTTTGGAGGTCTAGCTTCCTTCTTTCCATTTGAGGGCAACATGATGGCAGCCCAAGATCATAAAATTCTCTACACTTATCTTAAGTGGAGAGGAAGACAGTGTGGGGTAGGCTCTCTTGCCTACCATATTCAGATTTTCAACCCACCTATTATGAATGAGCATTTGCATGAGTTGCCATCTCGAGGGTGACTCGTTTTGTTTGGCTGATAGCTTGGGGAGGAGAGATTCAAATGGGGATGATGAATCCCAATCTATATCAGCCCTAATGCCTCAAGAGGCCTTTAAAATAGCCCATTGTTGCATCCATGGATGTTTCATTGTCACATAATGTCAGCTATTTGGGATGTTCCCCAATAGATGGCTTGCACACTTGGGAGGGGCAGCTTGGAGATATATTGATGATGCAACACCTTGATCCTTGGAAGATTTCATCTTATGAGGTTGCTACAGGGGAGAATAGGATGCTATTCAGTCTTATCCTTGTAGTTGCTTGAGGATAAGCAACATTTGGGAGGGGAGGACTATAATATTCCAAAATTTGCAAGCAAGCAAATTGGAATATTAGATTTTGATGCTTTCACTTAGGAGAGGAATAAATGGGAAAGGAGGCCCATGAACAATAAAGATATGAATAAATTCCACCTTAGTAAGTAAGGATATCACTCTAGGATCTGGTTTTACACTTCCAAGTGTGAACAGGCGCAAAATAGATGGGGACATAGTCAAGTTTGACTAAGTCAACATGCATTCTTGAGGAGGAAGAAAAACCCAAGTAAACTAGATCAATGTGAACAAGGATCAGCCTAGACACACATGTGAGAACCGGATTGAATATCCCTTAGTGTGAAAAGAGGCACTGTAGGTGGATTATTCCTAGTTGACCAAGTCAACGGCGCTGCTACAAAGAGGAGGGAAGCTACCTAGGGCAGCGCAGTTTTGAAGGAGGAAGCTTCACTAGGAAGTTACCTCAACATTGAGTGGGGTCCAGGATGAGGAGGCTCACAAAAGATAAAAAGGAAGGCATAGCATCAAAGAGATAATTCATTATTCAACTATATTTGGTCTTGTGACTACTTGCATGCTTCAGTTGTTTGGCCAGAGTTGTTGCACTGCTTAGAGCAAAGAATTCCCGTGCGGGAATTCCATCCTCTCTATGGATCAGCTTGTTTAAGGGATCAAGAGGGAAGGATTTGAGCTTCATTTCAGCATTTGGCTTGGGGCCATTCATCCATATTCAGCCACAGCGCAGTCCCTTCAGAAAACTGCGTCTTTTATGCAGGGGCAGCAGCAGCAAGGTTGCACCCTTTGATTTTATGCTAGTCTTTGAGGAGGAGGTGCTCATTTCCCTCCGGCAGATCTAATAAGAAGGGCCTTGGCCATTTTCTGTATTATTCAGCTTTTATATGTCATATTCAGCCATGTTTAATGCAGAGTTGTAGTAGACTGCGTTATTTTCTGCAGTCCTACTTTTTGTACATGTATGTTGTCAGTAACCCTTGCCGGGTGTCTTTTTCTTGAGCTACATTGACTTGGGGAGATATGTTTATATGAGCTAGAGTGATTTGTTTCACCTCTAATTCTGCATGTGAGTTTTATATCATGTCTTATAAGGGATCCAAGTCCCATTTCTCACTTTTATAGCGTTATTTTCTGAAAAAAGCTATTTTATGCTCTATATTGCTGCATTTCCTCACCCAGGAAGGAGAATATAGATCATCTTGTTGTTGAGGTTATTTCATCTGCTAGTATGATGCTATTACACATCTAATGAGATTCTCTAAATTTCCATGCTCATGATTTGTTGAAGCTCCACATTGGTAATAACTCAAATTATTCCCAATAGTGTAGTTGTTCCCATTTTGGGATATTACAACATGTTCCAAAGAAGGCCATGATGAAGACCACTATTGGAAACGTCATCCTGAGATGAGACCCAACAAGTTTAACAACAAGGAGAAAGAAAAGGTTGCTGCAACTATACAACAAGATTTGGGTTATGATTTCAGGGATGAAACAAAGATCACAACCATGGGATTGAAAGGTAAGGAATCCAATACAAGTACTAGTTCTTCAAATAACCTCAATGAAACTAAAAATGAAAAGGAAAGAATAGATATTTTCCATATTAGATTTATTTCTAAACATACCAAGATATATATGTTGTTTGATAGTTGATCACAAGCAAACCCCATTTCAGAAGACATTGTCAAGAAATTGAATTTAGAAACCATTCATCATCCTAAACCTTATCCTTTAGGTAGGGTATGTGTAAGTGACAATAAATTCATACTTAGATTTTCCATCACTGAAAACTTCATTGATGTGGTAGAACATGATGTAGTGTCACTTGACATGTGTGCTATTGTTTTGGGAAGCTCATATCTATATGATAGGAGAGCCATTTTTCATCACCATGAGAAAAATTCTATTTTCTTAAAAATGGGATTGAGTACATTTTTAGAGCACATAGAAAGAAATTGAGTTATCTCTTGCGAATGCTAGAAAAATGAAGAAGCTTGTTAATGCTAGTTAGAATTTTACATTGTTAATGATTGAACACAAATATGTTGAGGAATCTAAAGCCTTTCAAGGATATGAATTAAGTTTGAAATGTGATTTGATTTAGGTTGCTAATAAATGTGATAAGATGTTTCCAAAGTCTAACATGTTGCCTCATAAAAGAGGAAAACAACATGAAGTCCAATTGTAGTAGAATTCATCATTGTTGAACATTGGTATGACCAAGATGCCAATGTTAAAGAATTCAAGGCTTAAAAAGAAGATGTAAAAGCTATTTTGCAAAGAGGACATTGGCCCTAATACATCTTCTTATGGGTTTCATAATGTTTTGGCTTTGAATAAGGATGGTGCATGGTGATGGAGATCACATTTGATAAAGAGTCAAGCCAATTGCAAGGCTAGACATGCTAAGAATAGTTATGACTACAATTTTCAAGGTGAAGTGATCTTGAAATTTATAAGTGTCCTTTGATTGAAGGTCAAGGAGAGAATGTTCAAATTCCTTCAAGGGTAGTTTTCTTTTTTGAAAATCTTGAAAAATTACTGCAAGACATCATCCAGGAGAGAAAAACAAGGACTTCAAAACAAGGGAAAGTGAAGTACCTTCATGTGAGACTCAAAGCGACAAATAAAATCAAAGACAAATGGATTTAGATTGGCAAGGTGAGGGAAATGTATCCCCATCTATTTGTTGACTGAAAATTATCTTTTCAAGGTCCAAAATATTTAAGTGGGGAGGAATGATCCAGGGGATTAGTAAAGTGATAAAAACCAAAAGTGTTCAAAAGTGCTTGAAATTGGTGCCAAAACGAAGATCTCGTCGCCCTAAATCCAACAAAACTTGAATCAATCAAAACTGATATTGTATTCTTCCTGATATCACATCTGACCATTTTCCTAAGCCATCTAAACGGTAATACGATGCCGATTGTAAGTACATATAATCCAATGATCCTCAATTGACTAAAGTGGCTTCGTCGATTGATTGTGTATTTCAACAATAGTTCTTCATTATCATTGCCATTGACGATTAATTTTGGTGTTATGATTGGATTCTGGTCGTTAATTGATCCAATAGTGAAGTCCCTTTGGGAAGCAATTGGTGTATCATGACAACGTTATTAAAGCGTTACTAGATGGACCATTCAATGGTTCAAAAATACGTGATTGAAAACATAAATTGTCTTCATCACAAATCTCGACATGGCTGCTAGTTGCAATCCATATTTAAACTTTCACTAGTTTACGTTAGAGGCGGGGATAGGAGTTAAATTATAAATGCCGTCATCCCTCCAACACGATATATTCGTCAAGAAGCGATGTCTTTTTTGATCACCAAACCCCATCTATCTAACTGCTGTAATTTAGTAACAAAAACTCTATAGATATAATATAAGAACAAATATACTCACCACCTAAATTTAAAAAATTTAGAGTTAAATTATGGTTGGGGCGTGAGGATTCAGGCTCTCAATCCTTGGATTCAATAACGACCACGGTTGTGCACATTCAAGTTTTGGCATCGAGTTCAAATTTTAACCTAGCGGGTATTAACCAAATCACCGCAAAAACCAAGGTTCAGGCTTGGGTCAAGCCATTAGAGGGATTGGTTTGAA